>CM060906.1:176108056-177358056 GCA_030737815.1 Allium fistulosum | reverse complement strand
ACCCTTTTAACCTTGGCTTAAAAATTCAAATTATAACATCAAATCTCCTCAATTTTGGTAATAAGTTAATAGGAGTTGAAGAGAATCAAATTAGAGGGTTTATCGAAGAGATAATTGATTATTTTATGTTTTTATTCCACTTATCTAGCACAACAGAACTTACATCCCAAAAAGGCTGGTGTGAGTTCACCATCACACCTAGCAGGAACTATTTGCAGTAACCTTAATAACCACGTACAGACAATGTGTTATACTATACATGACTGCTTATTAACTTAGAAATGAATTAACTAGTCGAACCGGTTTGTTTTGGTAAGTTCAAAAGAATTATGAAATTACGGTTTGAATTCAATTTGTAAAACAATTTTATTTGGCTATCGATATAAACGAATTAACTGACTCTAATTTTATTATCCAAGTTTATGGACTATAACACTTTTTAATTGGTTTAGGAATAAAAACAAAGTTTACCACTAGAAAATTGGCTACTTTTCCTTATAAATATTAAAAAAATTAATCAATAAAAGCTCTTCAAATGTAAATTTGTGTTTTTCATTGAATAAATTAAACTTCTGAATAATATAAAATATTATAGTTCCTCTTATTTACTTTTTTGGTTCGGTTATATTGGTTATAGGTTGAAATAACTGAAATTCATTCCGTTCGATTATCAACTTTTTTAGTTTGAATGTGGTTTTATATTTTCTACCTCAAAACCACCAAACCAAAAGAGCACTCGCCCTACTTATAAGGTAATATTGGAATTTTTTATTTCTTTTTAGTGGTTCAAGTAATATTAGGTGAAATAATAATATCAAAAAAGAGTTTAACTAAGCAGAATTAGGGTTTAAATAAAATTTGCATATAGCTAGTTATAATAAAAAAATATTCAAACTGTAGAGTGTGAATTAAATCTGAGTTAAAAGTCAAAGCATTGATTTATCAACTTAAACTCGCAAGGTAAATTAAAAAGTCAATGTTATATACAACTTCAGAACGACAAAACTTGACTTGGATCGGAAGAAAAAAAGGAAAAGAAACGGATCATCAGAAAATAATAAATCAAATCTTGATTAAGATGTAATTGGCTTTCGAATTCTACTGAACGCAAGATCACAATTTTGGTTGAACATAGTAAACATATACTTTTAGCTGGAAAAAAAACCCAATTCAAATATAGAAAGAATATATTTGAAAATCAAAAATATAAAGGATTAATACATCGTTACTGGACTCGAATCCGTGTTTTAAAAAATGCGCACGAGGCACGTCTTAAGGCGTGCCTCAAGGCGAGGCGCAAGCAATTACGCACGGAGGTGTAGATCGAAAAGTGTTCATCTCCAAAGGCGTGCACGCCTCAGATGGTTAAGGCGCAAAAACCGTGAAAAGCATGTCAAGGTGACATCGCGGTGAGGCGTAAGCCTCTTAAGTAAAATATTTTGGGTTGATGACTGATCATTCGACCTTTATTTTTCTCTTCTATCTGCTCAGTCGACATTCAATTTCACTTCTTCGAGAGCTAAAAAAGAGGTAATTTTTTTAAATACTTCGAAGTTGATTCCTTACTAGAAACGAGTTCGATTCCAGGAATCGAGTTCAATTCTATATGCTAGAATCGAAGAATCGACCAATTATTTATTTTTGTTTTTTATAAATTGAATCCTGAGTGCAGCTTTGTGTTTGTTGTTTAGCAGTGGATTGTGTTTCTTCGAATGTTTTATGAATTGCTTCGAATGTTTTATGAATGCTTTATGTTTCTTGTTTAATGTTTGACATTTAATATTACTTTATTTTAAATTTCATTATATATTTTGCGCTTTTCTTTTACCCGAAAGGCTTATGCCTCAACGTTTCGAGACTTATCACTCGCTTCACGGACCCGGAAATGTCCAGTTTACGCTTTCGCCTTTTAAAACAATGACTCGAATGGATTAATATGCGAATTCGAGGACGTAGCCCCATGAGAAAGTTCGGAACGGGTTAAAAGAAGCGACAATCCCCATCGAAAAGGGAGAGCAACTGCTGCTTCTAGTTTATATACGCATGAAGATGGGGCAACTGATAATTGAATGTGGGTTTTGGTTTATGGTTTTACCATATTTGATACTCGTAAACTATCGTAAGCTGGATTCCATCAATTTGTTTCAACCTCATATTCTAACTGGCAATTAAACTAGGACTTCAACCTATTCTTAAAACTTACCAATTATATACACTGTATCATTTGCAAACTATATTCTACGTCCATCTGACTTTAGTCTTGTTATTTTTTCTTTTTTCTTTTATAGTTTACCGTTCCTTTTTGAAATCACATTAAATAAAAAAACATTAACGATGTTATCGTTGATTATGCCTATTCTTCAATTGTAATCTCAAAATATACGATCATAATCCTTAATTTTCAATAGTAATCCTAAATCGTGCATTATGTTTAGTCCAAATTGTGCGTAATCTTCAGCTTTAGTCTTGCAATATTCCGCCGTGGTCGAATGTTCATTATTCGCGTGTGGTAATTGTATATATTGCATTGTTTTCCGATTTTAGGTTTGATTATTTGTTTGTTTTTATGTTTATTTTGTTTATTTTATTTTTTCAGATTTGATCAGACATTTTCGTTTAATTCTTCTCTATTCATTGTTTGTCAATAATGAATTCAATATTAAAAAATTTACGTGACAAAACCTGTTGTGACGGAATTTCTGGTTTAGTTTCTACAATCACACGTTTGGAAAATATTTACCTAACAAATATTTACCAAATAAATAGGACAATTTAAACTGGCAAATATTTGTGTGTTAAATATCTGTCACGCTAATAGGAAATTTTAGTCTCATGGGAAAATATTGGTCACACTAATAGGAAATTTTAGTCTGACAAGCAAATATTTGTAATATTAATAGGAAATTTTAGCATGGTAAATGTTTGCCACATTAATATGAAATTTTAGTCTACAAAATATTTGCCTAATTTTTGTTTTGATAATTATTTGGCAGGTCGTTATTTGTCTGGCAAATATTATTGTGTAAGCAATGTTTGTTACACTAATGTTTCATATGTTTTTTCTTGATTTCCTTTTTTCGTTAATTTGGTTTTTGATATATATTTTTTTGTAGGCATTTCACTAGTAACGTTTTTGTCCTTTATATGTTGTGTAATGATAGTTATAGCAAATGCCTTGACTTGAATGATTGTGTGAGATGAGTTATGTAAGCACTGGCCTAAATTAACACCTTTTTCAATTGAATCGTCATATTGAATGGATGATGGGGAAAGAGTTATTTAAACTAATTCTGATTTGCATAGCATATTGTTGTTTGTTACTCATAGTTGTGAAGAGTTTCAAGTTATTTTGATTAGTTTGAAGCGATTTAAATGTAGTTCGATTAATGTTGGTTCTCATAGTTCTTTGGTTGTTGGTGAAAGAGTTTGTGGTATGCCCTATAAGCAATTATGTAATTTGTTGCATATCTAACTATGTAATCAATCTTGTTCGTAATAAAGATATTTGATTTATGTATATATTTTATTAAATTGTGATATAATTAATTAAATAATTAATTTAAAGTATATTAATAAGAAAATTCTTATATAAAATGTTATGTGGTTGTATTTACAAATAGTTGCAATCATGTGTAATTAATCACAAAATAAATAACATTTTGTCTTAAATATTGTCGATTGAGAAGTTTAAAAGATATTGATACATTTGTTAGGACTAGAGTACGTAATATTCTCCAAATATGGATAATGTATTACTTATGGCTGCTGGGACGGCAAGAGGTTACGTACTCATAATTATTGGATAATTATAGAATGACTCATTCGAGAGTTTCCTATTGGTTAGTAACAACTAAGACAAACATGAAATCTTACGGTGACAATGTTACACAGTTCCCTCGACTTGAGAATACTGTGAAGCTTCAATGTAAATACTCCACTTTGATTATACCTTAATCATGGCATGGCGATCCATCGAGTGACTATAGTTGGGTATAAGTTGGAGCATTGAAAGTGAAACACTATTTCATAGAGCATTTGTCTCCTCAATTGTAAGAGGATAGCATCACGGTCAAAATGTCTAACCAGAGTATTACGATGGAAGATAAATATTATTTATTGAACCAAGAATGTCATTTTTGGACAAATCGAATTGAACGTGGATAATATTGAAAATTTGGTCAATACCAAATTCCATATATTCCAAAGTGATATAATTTTAAGGAAGAGAACAAGTATAAATTATCGTTACTAAAAGGTATTGCTTAAGAAAATATGAAATTCGATTTTATCAAAAAGACTTGTAAGAAATGAATTTGGTCAAACTGACACACCACAAGGTAAGCTAACGTATGAAGTTAATATTTGAATTATTCAATATTAATCGTTGACTGAATTCATACCTCTGAATCACACAGCCACATTTGTGAATTCTCTAAAAAATCACGTGGTTCAATTAGTTAATAAAATGTTATGAATTAATTAAATACTAATTATTAATGTTTTGTGTGTTGTTAGTAATTATTTGGATGTATATATAAAAGTTACATATGTGTATCAATATACACCATCGATATATATTATATAACTTGTCTGTTATTAGGTCGCCCGCATGGTGATCTAGGCGTCCAGATTCAAGTCTGAAAACAGCCTCTTCGCAGTGCGAGGAAAAGGCTGCATACATTATCGACCTCCGTAGAGTCCGCTATCGTGCGGGAGCCTCGTGCACTAGGTTTCACCTTTTTTAAAAGAAGCAAGATATGTCTTATCATAGGACGTAAAAATTAGTCAAAATATTAATTTAGATTTAATTTGGAATTAATAAGGGAAGATTTAGAAGGAAAAAAATAACAATGTTTTACATTCTCTCTATAAAAACAAATCTTCCAGGTTATTTTCATTTGATTTTTTGCTCTCCTTTCAAATTTCTCTTCAATGGCTGAAATTACCTCCAACTCCCATGGTTGAGATTTTACTCAAAAATGGCAAAATAAAATAAAATAAAAGGTGGCTTATTCGATCAATGTTGCTAAACTAAAAGGTGGTTCATTCGATCATTGCAACATCAAGTGGCGATTCAAGCAATCTATGAGTCAATTCTCAAATCGAGATGTCATGATGGACCATTCTCAAATCGAGATGTCATGATGGACCAGAATTGAATAGGTATTAATCTTGTTTTATTTCACATATTCATACATGCTCATCCTTAACCCATGTAAATGTATGTAATATAATTGTGTTGTCATTAAATTAGATTAATGTAAAATTGTTTTATGTGTTGTTTCACAAATAAAATTCGAAGTAAAATATTTACCTGCAATAAATTTTATTGTTTAGTTTTGTGTAGATTTATGTTTGTTATTACAAAATATACTTTCTTTATTGTTTAATTTATATATATATATATGTGTGTGTGTGTGTGTGTGTGTATGTATATAATGAAATTTTCATTTTGATCATGATTTAAATTGTGCAAGATTTGTACATCTAAGATTTCTTATACATTGTTTTTCAAAATAAAAGGATTTTAGTTTTGTATGTTTATAACCCCAAAAAAATTTACTTTAATCATTTTGGCCATGTATACATTGTAATAGATATGGATATATATATATATATAAATATATATACATAATGTGAAATTAGAATTAAAATGTATATATCTAGTTTGCTGAATTTTAATTATCTTACTTGAATAAAAAATCATTTGTTTTGGTCAAAATGTAAATTATATATATATATATATATATATATATCCTTAAATGATTAAAATACAAATATGGAATACAAAAAAATTAGATCTATTGAAAACTAAATGAGAATTGAACAGATTTTGATCTGGCATTAAAGAGCCATCAAGAAAACTAAAGTTTTCAATTGGCATCTGAAAAGCAATTAATGAGAGTTGTCTCTCTAAATAACTCCTTTATACGTTTTACATAAAGTTAATTTCATAATAGCATAGCAATATATATATTACATACATATATAATATACACTATTTCCGAGCCAATCTATTGATAACAACTGAGAGTTATCGTCGTCTCATACTGCTCACACACTTCCTTTCTAGGTTACCTGTTGACTCTCCACTACACTCTAATTTACATTAATCTAAAACAACAACCCTTCTCAAATTGAAAGTGGTAAAATTATATTTTCATACGAAACATGCAAAAATTGACGATAGTGGAAATTGAGTCGAGATTGAAAGGAGTAAAATTATTCTCCTCAATATGTTATATTTCTAACAAATTATTTCTTAAATTAAAAGAGAAATTACTAAGTAGAAATTAAGGTTTTTGGTAACATACAAAATGGAAGTCTTTATAGGATAAACATTAATAGTTAGTAAAATTGGAAACTAGAGATATTTATGAGAAGGTTAAGTTGGTAAGCTTGTGTTATTAAGGGACGATTGGTGTTTTCCCTTAAAAATATTTAAAATAAAAATATTTCCCTTTAATGATGATGTTTCTCCTTTTACTAATTCTCTTTTTTAAATCTTTGATCAAGTTCTTCAACCCTTTTATCAAATTATAACATCAAATTTCCTCAATTTTGGTAACAAGGTAACAAAAGTTGAAGAAGAATCAAATTATAGGGTCAAACGAATAGATAATTGATTATTTCATGTTTTCATTCCACTTACTTAGCACAACAGAACTTACATCCCAAAAAGGCCGGTGTGAGTTCACCATCATAGCTAGCAAGAACTATTTGTAGTAAGGGGCATAAACAGGTCGGACCGGACCGGACGAAGGTGTGTTCTAGCCTTGTCCTATAAAAGATTCGGACGAACACGGACCGGACAAGCATTAAGCTCGGACATTGTTCGTACAAGCCTGACAATGGACGAACAATGTTCGAACAATACAAAAACATCGGACATTTCGAACGAACATATTTTCGTACATTTTTCCTTGTCCTAATTCGTCTCCTAAATAAAAATCATACGGACATGGACCGAATGCCTTACAGTCTCGGACCGAGCCGAACGTCGGACAATCGTATAAAATTTACAGTCCTATTTGTAGTAACCTTAATTGCCACGTACAGACAATGCATTATATATTATGCATGACCGCTTAAAACTATTGCGGCATAATCGCAAACAGATGTGAGCAATATTAACTTAGAAACGAATTAACCGGTCAAACCGATTTGTTTTGATAAGTTCAAATCAATTATGAAATTAATCGGTTTGAATTCAGTTTGTAAAACAAATTATTTGGTTATCGAGGTATAATCGATCTTATTTTAGTATCCAAGTTTATGGATTATAACACTTTTTATAAGTGGTTTAGGAATGAGATTTCCGGTAAAAAAATAGGCTAATTTTACTTACAAATATACAAAAACTCAATAAAAACTCTTCAAACGTAAATTTGTGTTTTTCATTGAATGATTAAACTTTTGAATAATATAAAATATTATAGTTCCTTTTGTTTATCTTTTTGATTAAGTTAAATCGATTCTTAATTGAAATAACAGAAATTAATTCAGTTCGATTATCAACTTTTTAGTTTGAATTTGGTTTGATATTTTCTACCTCAAAATTACCACAAACCAAAAGAGCACTCACCCTAATTGTAAGGTAGTATTGGAATTTTTTATTTCTTTTTAGTGGTTCAATTAAAATAAGAGGTGAAATAATGATATCAAAAAAGAGTTAACTATGCAAGGTTAGAGTTTAAATAAAATCTGCATGCAGCTAGCAAAAATAAAATATATATTCAAATTGTACAGTTTGAATAGAATCCGAGTTGAAGGTCAAAGCATTAATTTATTAACTTAAACTCGCAAGTTAAATTAAAAAATCAATGTTATATACAACTTCAGAACGATAAAACTTGACTTGGATTAGAAAAAAGGGAGAAGAAACGGATAATCAGAAAATAATAAAATCGAATCTTGATTAAGAAGTAATTGGCTTCCGAATTCTGCCGAGCGCAAGATCACAATTTTGGTTGAACATAGTAAACATATACTTTTAGCTGAGAAAAAAAAACCCAATCCAAATATAGAAAGAATATATTTGAAAAATAAAAAATAAAAGGATTAATATCTCGTTACTGGGCTCGATCAATATGCGAATTCGAGGACGTAGCCCTATCAGAAAGTTCGGATCGGCTTGAAAGAAGCGACAATCGCCGTCGAAGAGGAGAGCAGCTGCTGCTCTTAGTTTATATTATACACAAGAAGACTGGGCAACTGCTAATTGAATACGGGTTGTAGTTTTACAATATTTGATACCCGTCGACTTGGGTTAGCTGGATTTGGTCAATTTGTTTTAACCCCATATTCTATCTAGCAAATTAAACTAGGACTTCTGTCTATTTTTAAACTTATCAATTATATAAAACGAATCCTTTTCAAACTATGATCTACATCCATCCGACTTTACTCTCGTTATTTTTGCTTTTTCCATTTCTAATTTTACCGTTCCTTTTTAAAATCACATTAATAAAAAACATTGATGCAATCATCGATTATAACTGATCTTCAGTTGTAATCACAAATATAAAATCTTAATCCTTAACTTTCAATAGTAATCCTTAATCGTGTGCTGTGTTTAGTCCTAATCGTGCGTATTTCATTTTTGGTCGTGCAATATTCAATCGTAATCGAATTGTTAGTTGTTCGCATGAGGTAATTGTATATGTTGCATTGTTTTTCGATTTTAGGTTTAATTATTTGTTTGTTTTTATGTTTATTTTTGTTTATTTTATTTTTCAGATTTGATCGGGCATTTTCGTTTAATTCTTCTCTATTCATTTCTTTGTCAATAATAAATTCAATGATATAAATTTTTATGTGATAAATTCTGTTGTGAATGAATTCTAGCTTAGTTTCTCCAATTACATGTTTGGAAAATATTTACCAGCATATTTGCAACATATAGGACATTTTAATCTGGCAAATTTTTATGTGATAAATATTTTCCGTAGTAATAGGAATTGTAGTCTCACGGGCAAATATTTGTCGTACTGATAGGAAATTTTAAAGTGGTAAATATTTGCCATATTAATATGAAATTTTAATCTAGAAAATATTTGCATGATTTTGTTTTAGTAATTATTTATCAGGTCGCTATTTGTCTAGCAAATATTATTGCGGAAGCAATGTTAGCCGCACTAATATTATTATTATTATTCTTGATTTCCTTTTTTCGTTATAAGCAGGCATTTCACTAGTAATGTTCATGTTCTTTTTATGTTGCGTAACGATAGTTATAGCAAGCAACTTGGTTTAATTGATTGTGTGAAATGAGTTGTGTGAGCATTGGACTGAATTAACACCTTTTTCAATTAAATTTTCATATTGAAGGGATGATAGAAAAGAGTTTTATTTTTTTTAAATGGTACTTAGATACAACATGTCACTGGGACAGCAAATCACAAATCATGTGTCAATAAATGTTCGAATCACGCTACGCAAGTTTCGAACTTGTGACATCTTGCACCAAAGTCGAATCACTTAACCATTAGAACAATGTTGCGTAATGATAGAAAAGAGTTATTTAAACTAATTCTAATTTGGATAGCATATTGTTGCTTGTTGCTCATAGTTATGAGGAGTTTCTAGTTATTTTGATTAGTTTGAAGCGATCTAAATGTAGTTTAGTTAATGTTGGTTCTCATAATTCTTCGGTTGTTAGTGAAAAAGTTAGTAGTATGTATGCCCTATAGGCAATTATGTGATATGTTGCATATCTAACTCCATAATCAATATTGTTCGTAATAAATATGTTTAATTTCTATTATATACTTTGTTATATTAAGATATAATTAATTAAATAATTAATTTAAAATATATTAATAAGGAAATCCTTAAATAAAATGTTATGTGGTTGTAGTTACAAATAGTTGCAATCATGATTAATTAATCACAAAATAAAATAACATTTTATCTTAAATATTCCAAATCGAAAAGTCTAAAGGATATCGTTGCATCCGTTGAGACCAGTGTGTGTACACTCCCTAATTGCTAGGCATTATATTACTCATGACTATTGGGAGTATAAGGAATTACGTACACGTAGTTATTGGATAGTATGAAATGACTCATGTGAAAGTTTCCTATTGGTTAAGAACAACTGGGTCAAACATGAAACCTTAGGGTGATGATGTTACATTATTCCCTCGATTGGAGAATACTATGAAGCTTCAATGTCAATACTCCACTTTGATTATACTTATATCATGGCATGGCGATTCATCGATCAACTATAGTTAGGTATGAGTTAAAGCAATGAAAGTGAAACACTATCCCATAGAGCGTTCGTCTTCTCAGTTGTAAGAGGTTAGTATCACGGTCAATTATAGTCAAGCCAAAGTCAAAATCTTTAATCATAGTAGTACGGTTAATGATAAAATTTATTATTGAACCAAGAACTTCCTTTTTCTAGAAAGATCGAGTTGAACGTGGATAATATTGAAAATTTGATCAATATCAAATTCCATGTATCCTAAAGTGACATAATTTTAACGAAGAGAACAAGTGTAAATTATCGTTACTAAAAGGTATCGCTTAAAACAATTTGAAATTGGATTTTACCAAAAAAAACTTGTAAGCGATAAATTTGGTCAAACTGTCACACCATAAGGTAAGGTGGCGTGCGAAGTTAATATTTGAATTGTTCAATATTGATCGCTCACTGAATTCACATCTCTGAGTCTTACAACCACATTTCTGAATTCTCTAAAAAATAACGTGATTTAATAAGTTTGCAAAACGTTATGAATCAATTAAATAATTTAATATTTAAGAAATATTAAATATTATTTTATTTGATTCTTTGGGTGTTGTTACCAATTATTTGGATGTATATATAAAAATTATATATGCGCGTATCGATATACAACATCAATGTATGTGTTTTTGTGTGTGTACATGTACACACAAAATTAAACATGTTTTAAATAGAGATAATTATTTAAATGGGCTTTATATTTTTGTCCATTAAAGAAGCAAGGTATGCATGGCGATAGGTGGTAAAAATTAGTCTAAATATTGATTTAGATTTAATTTGGAATTAATAAGGGAAGGTCTCGAGGAGAAAACGGGAAAGGTTTTTCATTCTCTTTACAACAACAAATCTTCTAGATTAATTTCATTGGGTTTTTCACTCTTCCTTCCAATTTCTCTTCAATGGCTGACCATACCTCCTTCATTCATTCCTCTGGTTGAAATTTTACCAAAAATGACGTCAAGCACATTAAAATAAAGGTGGCTCATTCGATCATTGCAACATCGAGTAGCGATTCAAGAAATCTACGAGTCAATTCTCAAATCAAGATGTCAGATTGGGCTAATCTGAATAGGTACTAATCTTGTTTTATTTCACATATTCATACATGCTCACCATTCACTTATGTAGATGTTTGTAATATAATTTTATTTCCATTAAATTAGATTTGATGTAAAATTGTTTTATGTGTTGTTTTACAGATGAAATTCGTAGTAAAATATTTACATGTGTTAAAATTTGTTGTTTAGTTTTGTGCTATTTTATGTTTGTCATTACAAAATATACTTTGTTTATTGTTTAAATCTAAGTACATATATGTAAATAATCAAATTTTCATTTCGATCTTGATATAGATTATGCAAGATTTGTACAACTAAGATTGTTTATACATATGCTATTTTAAGTAAAAGGATTTTGTTTCCTTTGTATGTCTATTAACACAATTTTTTTTACTTTAATCAATTTGGTCATGTATAAATTTTAATAAATATGGATATATATTTATATATAATGTGAAATTAGAAATAAAATATATATGCAGAGTTTGCTAAATTTTAATTATCTTATTTGAATAAACAATCCTTTGTTTTGGTTATAATTAAGAATGTAAATTTTACACACATACAAACGCACATATATTCTTAGATGATTAAAATATACAAATATGGAATACAAATAAATTAGATCTATTGAAAACTAAATGAGAAATGAAAATATTTTGATTTGGCATTAAAGAGCCATTACGAGAGAGCTGAATTTTTTAATTAGCATTTAAAAGGCATTTAACGAGAGTCGTCTCTCTAAAAAAATTCTTTATATATTTTACATAAAATTAATTTCACAATAACTATATCAAACAAGAAATATTAGGGTGACGATGTTACAAGGTTCCTATCGACTTGAGAATACTATGGAACTTCAATTTGAATACTCTACTTTGATTATAGTTAAATTACGGCGTGGCGACCCATCAAGCGACTGCAATTGGGTCTGAGTTGAAGCATTGGAAGTGAAAATCTGTTCAATAGAGAACTCATCTCTTTGTTGTATGAGATTAGTATCAAGGTCAACTATAGTCAGCTCAAAGTCAAAATATATTATTAGAATAGTACGGTTAATAATAAATGTTATTATTGAAATAAGGACTTTTTTTTGGACTATCTAAGTTGAATGTATATAATATTGGAATTTTAACAAATACCAAATTCTATATTTTCTAAAGTAATATAGTTTTGACGAAGAGAACATGCTTAAATTATCATTACTAAATGATATTGCTTAAGATAATAAAAATATGATTTTATTAAAAAGGCTTTTGATGAATTGGCCAAAATGTCACACTGCTAGTTATGGTGGCACATGAAGATTAATATTTGAATTGTTTAATATTAATTGCTGATTGAATTCACACCTTTGAATCACATAATCGCATTTGTTAATTCTTTGAAAAACTGCATGATTTAATTAGTTTATAAAGAGTTATAAATTAATTAATATTTACGAAATATTAAATATTAACACTTATTTGATATTTCAGGAGCTATTAGTAATTATTTTGATGTGCATATAAAGATTATATATAGAGTATCGATATACGATATTGATATATATTTAACAAACTTTAAATATACTTAATTACTTAAATATGGCGTTGTGATTTTTTAGTCCACATAGGACAAAATCATTGCTGGCCATAAGAAAGAAAGAAATGATCTAGATATTTATTTAGATTTAATCAGGGAATTAAAGAAGAAGGTTTTAAGAGAGAATGGCAAAGGGTTTTGTTCTCTCCATAAAACAAATCATCATCATTAATTCATTTAATCTTTCCTCTTTTTCTTTCATGTTGCCACCTTTTCTTCTTCTTCTCCCATGGCTGAAGTATTTCACTCCAATCAACATCAAATAAAATAAAATAAAAGTGGATCATTCGATTCTAGTGTGAACGGGTGGTGAATCATGCGTGCTAAGAGACGATTGCAAATCAAAGTGTTACAGATAGCAAGATCATTTTAGGTTTTTATTCTATTTTATATTATTCATTCACGACGTTCAATCTTGACCTAAAATTCATACATTTGTATCTATTTTATTGCCACTTATTAGATTTGATTAAAAATTGTTTGTCATTTATAAAACATGAAATAATTCTTTGTTCATATTTAGGAGAAATAGATTGTTGATATATGTTTGTTTTGGTTGCAATAAAATATGCATATACATATGTATATTATATAGATTTGATTTATTTAAAATAATGAATTTTATATTCAAATATTTGGATTTTACATAAGCATCTTTGTATTGTTGAAACAGTTATACATCTTGAATCATATTTTTCGGTTAAGTCAGTTCTAATTTAAAACAAAATAATTTTTTGTTTTCATTATTCAATCGATTATATTTGAATTTTAAATTTAATTAATATTAAATTATAATACACACACGCATAATGTTTTGATTAATCAATTCTTATTGCAGTCGCAATCACGACAATGTTTTACATGTGATTTTGTTTATATATATTTGTGTATTACTTTTTAATGCTAAAATTTGACTATGGATAACTTTATATTTACCTTTCCCTTGGATATTAGATCTAGATTTAGTCGGCAACTTGTAAAAGAGAAATGTGGAATTATTCAAATATATTACCATCTTCTCTTTCCTTTTGGACACTCATTTAATTTGATCTGGATCTATCATTTAATTTAGTCTCCCTTGGACTTAACATTGGGATAGACAGTTCAACTCTATAGCATTCCACTCCACAATTGCTTCCAAAACAAAAAACTCGTATATCAGTTTTAAAGTGGTTTTGGATAAGTAATACACTTATCCGATCCCGAACTCTTCAAAAGTAAGTGAATTTTCGGTTAACTCAATCTTGGTTTTTTAAGAAGTAAATGAATGATATAAAGGAGTCCTCCCCTAGGGATCTCATATATATACATTCTTAAAGTAAGAGACGATTCATACGAATTAGTCATCCTTGGGGGATCTCAGATCGTATCAATACGTAATGCTTACATATACTTCCAAATTTAAGTTAGTCATTTTCGATAGTTGATGATTTGACTATCAAGTACAAAATAGAAATGATTGCATATAGAAACCAAGTCTCTTATACTTATCACCTTTCCGACTTTCTCAACTTATACCATCTCTTAGCCAAAAGTGAAGCCGGAGGTTAGAGCCAAGTTTGCTTTTAAACCCTACTCGAGCATCATTCTCAACTCTTGCCACAACAAATGGCCTTTCGACCTACGAATGTCGACGCTAATACATCCATAGCATTTAAGTGCTAAATACCTAAGTGCCGAAAAGACAAAATGTTAAGGTAAAGAAAAAGGAAGAAAGGAAAAGAAGAAAAGAAAAATAACAAGAAAGAGGAGAACAAAAACATTAGAATCTCACATGAGGAATGATAACATATAATATCAAAAGAAAATACACAAAGCTACTCTAATATACATAACATTTCAGAGTTACTTATCAAAATACTGTCATCATCGGCCTAGACAGTCATAACAGCATGTCCTTACAATGGTAGGTAAACATCTAGCTCCTCTCTAAGAGCCCAATGAACATCAATGAAAACTTTCTTTTCTCAGACCACTCGAAAGAGCATCCATGGAAATAAGGAAAAAATAAAACCATGGGTCAAACACAAGTCTGGTGTGAGAAACTCAAGAAATATATGTGACGTATAACAACATCTTTTGTGACCGTCGTAACGATTATCCCCTCAAAAGAGCCAAACCATCTAATAAGAATACATTGTGGTATAATAGATAATGTCTAAGATGAATATAAATAAGAAAATAGCTGTGCCGCTTGTATCTCACAACACAACAATATTAAAGTACAATCAAAACCGCTAAGGCATGTTTGCATATGGATTTTCCATGGAGACCTCCCTAGTAAACCGAGACCAATCTCCATCACATGGATCAGAAAATACCTTTTGAGTATCGTATATTTCTAGATAGAATATACCATAAGGTAAACACAACATACCCACATCCGAACACGTGAACCATGTATCGTCAACCCCCGCGCACAACATTGATAAGCATACTCAAAGTACTAGAGTTAATGTACCCCCATGGGTTAGCTAAACCCCTGGATTGTGCATCCTACTCTGTCTTTAGTCATTTTCTGATGGTGAAGTTACATTCAGCATCTAAACACATGAGCCACAACTTGAACGGATCACGAATTTCCAAAAGGATTCTAGCATCTTGAACCGATCATGAACCTCCATATGGATTCGAGCATCTCGAATAGATCTCGAATCTCCCCATAAATTCTAGCATGTCAAACAAATCCACTTCCAAGAGGTAAAACACGTATCTCAGTCTTGAACTGGTTTCCGATCAGTAAAAGACTTACCGAACACAATCCCTTTAAGATTGAATCGACGAATTTTTTGGTTAACTTAACTCCGGTTCTTTCAGAAATAAACAAACAACGATAATGGAGATTATCTCCTATCTGGAAGGATTTCATTATCACTTGTCCTAGAAGAGCAAGACGAGTTTACCCGTAAGTTGTATCATCATCGAGTGAACAACCATACCGTATAATTCCAATGTTTCTTCTAGGAATTTCGTAAGTTAATTTGGTCAAATTCAACAATAATGAAATGATCGCATATGGAAACTAGGTCTCAAAATCACGTTTCTGACCTTTTCAACTTACGTTATCCCTCGGCCAAGAGTGAAACCTAGTAGGTTAGAGCACTGTTGCTTCTACACTCTACTTGAATCATTATTCTTAACTTTCACGAATAGAAACTAGTACACTTTGTCAGCTTTAGTGCTAAGTACATGACTAAATACTTTCCATAAACAAGTAAACACATTGAAGGAACTGGGCTAGCCCGCAGCGGAAGAAATGGGTGAATTTCAAATTTTTTTACCGTTTTGGATCATTAATGGGCCTATGAAGTCTAAATGTATTTAGATCTTATCTAAATTTCTTTTATATAAAATCAATATTTTGTTTAATACCATATTTTGTTTTATTAATTCTAAAACAATAAAAAATGGGATATAAAAATAAAGTTTGAATATTTCAAATATATTCATTCCTTAATTGTGTGATAGAATAGTTAAACATAAGGCAAGTATAATCAATTGATAACATATTCTAAAACAATAAAAATTGGGATATAAAAATAAAGTTTGAATATATCAAATATATTCATTCCTTAATTGTGTGACAAAATAGTTAAACATAAGGCAAGTATAATCAATTGATAACATGATGTATATAAATAAATAAAATAAGTTTAAGGGCAATCACATAAGGGACAAAAAGGAAAGAAATCAAAGATGACAAAGATGAATGATTCATCTTCCCTTTTTTGACAAACTAGATTTATGCAGCATTCAATTAGCAATCAATGAATCATTATAACTTAAGATTAGGAATAGCCAACAATAATTCATATGCATAAACTACTGCCTCGTTTAAAATTGTTTGATATTAATAAAGCATTTATACAATTTGAAATGTAAACATTAAGTTTTATATGTACATATATATAACTATTTCTATGTAAAAAATTAACCCAAAACTTCTTAATTAATTCAAAACAAACCATATAACATTTAAATTTTCTGGTGTATTTATGAACTTATATAAACTTAAATTAGTTAACAAAATATATATGTATATAATTAAATCAAGAGCTTCAACCTATATGAATTTTTTTTCAAAAGTGAAACATACTAAACTGAGCAATATATTAACAATCTTTTGAGTACTTAAAAGTATTAGTCATGTCAAATAGGCTAACAAATTTATAAGTTTATTATAATCAATTTATTATTAAAACATCCTTTAATTATGTGTAGGTTTCAATTACAATAAAATGCAGATAATAAGAACAAATAAATTTTCAAATCTAAAGAGATTCAACCTATATGGATAAATTTTTTTCAAACAAAAGTGAAACACACTAAACTGAGCAATATATTAACAATCCTTTGAATACTTAAAGAAAGATATTAGTCATGTCAAATAAGGTAACAAATTTATAAATTTACCATAATCAATTTATTATCCAAACATCCTTTAATCATGTGTGGGTTTCAATTACAATAAGATGTAGATAATAAGAATAAATAAACTTACAAATCTAAGGAGATTCAACTTATATGAATAAATAATTATAAAACAAAAGGTGACACATACTGAACTAAGCAATATGTTAAAATCATTTGAATAGTTAAAGAAGGATAATTGTGATGTCAAATAGGGTAACAAATCATTTAATCATATGTAAGTTTCTATTACAGTAAAAATGCAAACAGTAAGAACATGTAAACATCCAAATCAAAAAAATTACGTTTTGATTTGAATGTTTAAACATAGATCTAAAATTAAAATATTGTCTAATTATATACAAGTTTCGGTTTTGATTTATCTAAATAAAAAAACCAATCAATTCATATAATAAACAATTTGAAATACATAAACCATTTTCAAATCAAATGAGACAATATTATACACATTTAAATTAAGATATTCAATTTTGTTCATTAAAACATTATATCAAAATTATTGGAATAAAAAGATCATACCTTAATTCCAAAGCCTTAAAGTACCCCTTGAAACATTGAATTTTAGGACAGTTTGGCACAGGTCCCTGATAAGTTTCAAAATACACAAAAACTCCAGCAAAAAAAAGTTTGTAAATTAGGTCTATAAAATGAAGTTACCGAATAATGGCATACACGTATGCAATTATTCAGTGAATAATTGTAGACATTCATGCAATTATATCAAAAAATTACAGACATTTCCACAATTACTCATCGAAAAATTGCGGAAAATTCCACAATTATTCACTAAAAAATCACATAAATTTCCGCAATTTTTTCAAAAATTTGCGGAAAATTCCGTAGTTATTCACCAAAAAAATTACGGAAATTTCCGCAATTATTCACCGAAAAAATTGCATAAATTTATGCAACTTTTAGATATAATTGCATAAATGTCTGCAATTATTCAATGAATAATTGCATAACTATATGCAATTACTTAGTAACTTAATTTTAGGGACCTAATTTACATACTTTTTTTACTAGGATTTTTGTGTATTTTGAAACTTATTAGGGACCTGAGCCTAATATTCACTTGAATTTTTCCTCTAGATTTAGCCAATGAATCGTACCTTGAATGATGAATCAAATCTCCTAGATTCAGAAATCAGCCTCCAGATGTTGCAAGGATCAAGAGGATAACCACTTTTCATGATTAATTTTATTTGTATTTGATTTTAAGGACAATTGAAGTCATGGAAGATCTCATGTTTTCAGCCATTAGAGAAGGAGAGAACCAGAAACGTTACAGAAAGAAGAATAAAAATGAGAAACTCAATTATACATACAGAATGAATTAGAGAATATGTTTTATTTGAAAGAAGGAAACCTTTCCAATTCTTTAATTAAAAGTTTTCTAATTAATTCTCTTGATTAACTTTATCCTTTCACGCCTATTTCTTTACATGGTATGGCTGAAAATTATGTGCCATCAAATGACATAAGATTCCATAAATTAACGCATGTAATTATCTTTTATTTAATTACAATGATATCATATATCAATGCACGCAAATATAAATTTTATAAATGTATTCAAATAATTACAAATAACTCCCAAACATCAAATAAAATAAATAACGATTAATATTTCTCAAATAATAATTAATTTAATTAATTTACTTTTTATAAATTAATTAAATCATGTGGTTTTTCAAAGAATTCATCTTATGGTTGTGCGACTCGAAGGTGTAAATTTAGCCAGCGATTAATATTGAATGATTCAAATATTAACGTTCACACGTCACTTAGCAGGTGGTGTGACATTTTGGTTGAATTCACCACTTACACATCTTTTGGTAAAATCCAATTTTACTTATAATAAGCGGTACCTAATAGTTACAATTATTTACACCAATTCTCTTCGTCAAAACTATATCACTTTGGATTTATGGAATTCGGTAATGGTCAAAATTCCAATATCATCCACATTCAATTTTATAGTCCAAACACAAAGTCCTTGGTTCAATAATAACAATTATTATTAACCAAAATGCTCTGGTCAGAGATTTTGACTTTGTGTTGACTTGAGTTAATCATGATACTAACCTCATATAACCGAGGAGACGAATCCTCTTTTGAATAATGCTTCACTTCCAGTACTTCCACTCGATCCAGCTATAGGCACTCGATGGAACACCATGCCATGATTTGACTATAATCAAAGCGGAGCTTTCATATTGAAGATCCACAGTATTCTCAAGTCGAGAGAACTGTGTAAATCAATCACATCGATATTTTCTGCTTGACCTTAGTTATATTAACCAACAGAAAACTATCGAGTGAGTCGTTCCATAGTTATCCAATAACTATCAGTACATAAACCCTAGGTGCCCCCAGCAAATATGAGTAATACACTGCCCAACATTTGGAGAGCGTTACATATTCCAGTCTCAACGGATACTTTGATATCCAGTTTCGATGCATCTTGACTAGGAACATTTAAAATAGTTTGCTTTATTGTGATAAATTACTCACGGTTACAACACTTTGTAGCTACTATCACAAAATATGCCATTTAGGGATTTTCTATTAAATATACTTTTAATTAAATTAATTAATTAATATAACCACATTATATCAAGTATATAATAAAATGAAATACCTTTATTATGAACAAGATTGTTCAAGGAGTTAGATATATGTAACAAATTACATAATTGCCTCTATGACAAACCCCTAACTCTATCACACACAAAGCACGATTAACACACACAAAGCACGAACAAGTCACATAAACGATTTTTAATCCCCTTTTAGTTAATTAATGTTTTATTATTTAAAAATTCTTTTATTAGTAAAAATCCATTTATCTAATAAAACTTCTTTCATTTATTAAACTCCCTTTATTAGTACAACTTCTTTATTTAAATAAACTTCTGTATTAATTAAACTCGTTATTAATTAAAACTTAACTTATTAAACTTGTACATAGATTTAATTTCCCTTTTAAAAGATATATGCTTGTATTCTACTATTTATGTATTTTACTATTTACGTATTTTACTATTCACATATTTTACTATTCATTACACTATTTTCAATACTTTAAAAGTATTCATATACCTATCTCAAATGATATAAGTATATTCATAAATCAATAACAATATTTACTTACTTTAAAATATAATCAAACGGATTAAAAACAAATTTTACTTAAACATTGTTACTATAAACCCCTTCTCTCTTTTATATTTTAAACATATACTTTTTCTATCTTTATTCCAAAAGATTTCATACTTGTTATTATCTTTAAAATTCCATTATTAAAGATCTTAGTATATTCATAATCACTCAACGGTATTTTTCTATTTTAAAATATAATTTGAGGGTTTAAAAATAAATGTTACCAAAATAGTGTTTACTACAAACTCCAGAACACTTCACACTTAATCATTATCTTTTAAACTCTATTTTAAAAATCTAATTACTTTTATAAGGGTTTAAGACAAGTATTACTTAAACATTATCACAACAACCTAAAACATTCCATACTTTAAACATTATCCTTAAAAATTTCTTTTCAAAGATTTAATTATATTTATAAGGGTTAAAAACAAATGTTATTTAAACATTGTTTACTACAACCCAAAACCATTCACTTATAAATTCCCTAAAATATTCCTTATTTAAGCCCTAATTATTCTCCTAATTAGATTCCTAATTATAATCCTAATTACATTCCTAATTACAATCTTCATTATATTCACTTATATCTACACTAATTTAAATAAGTTAATATACTTTTATTTAACTTTACAAAACCGTTTATTTTAACTTTCATTTATTTCTTTATAAATGGCTTAACTTATTTTTCCCAACTTATATATTTACTAAAAACCTTTTTTAAAATGATGTATATATTTATATGTATACTAATTTATTTATAAGCTAATATAATTAATAAAATTCTAAAACAATTGAAAAGATATTGTATTACATAAGCTTTTTAATACTTTAATAAAAAAATTAACTAATTTTCTAAAGGTTATACATATTTGAAAATACCTTTTATAATACTTTTAAAGTACTTTTAATAATACTTATATTATGGTTTAAAACATTTATTTTAAATATCACTTAAAATTAATTATTTTATAATTTATTTAAAAACAATAAAAAGTATGTTTTATAATATAATACCCTTTACTTTAAAATTCATATATAATTATTAAAAATAAAAACTTTGATATTTTTGAAGTAATAAGTACACTTATAGTACTTATTAAAAATGCGAAGAAGCACCTAGGATGTCTTTCAAAGTTGGCTTTTAAAAAAATCACCGAGCACAAGGCATTTTCAAAGTGCATCCATAGCGACCTTTTCGCTTCTAACTTTCATATCTTCCATTCATTATTTTTACAACTTCCCAAGCCAATTCCTTGCTACCTCATGCACCAAATAATGTGTAGAGAACAGTCAAAATATTATGTAACAATATATCCACATTTTAACCTATTTAACATATGTTAAATATAAGCGATTTCAAAGTGCATTTATAGCGACCATTTCACTTCAAACATTCACAACAGACTTCAACTTCACATATACCATTATCAAACATGTAAACAACAAGTATGTCCTTGATACATGTTTCAGAGGGTTATAAGGGAGATTATACTACATAAAATGTTTTCACTTGCTTTCCAAAGCAAGGAGGGATCCAAAAGTTATAACTTCCATTGTTCTGTATTTTAACTTACATTTTCAACAACAACAATTATATACACAACATATACGAATAAATGGTGAGATTAATCACCCAAGTCCAAACCAAACCTAGACGTAGATACTCTCACTATGAGTGCAACGGCGAAGACAACATCTCGAATGGACCTCATATCCAAGAGATATGAATTTTAAAAGATTGTGAATTATATAATTTAACTAATTAATTACCTCATTATTTATAAACCCTTTTCTTCCCCAAATTGCCATATCACCTATGCATGCTGTAACGACCTAGGTTTTCGACCCTCAAAAATCGACACTAATACGTCCACTGTATTGCGTGCCGAGCGGTCGAATGCTGGAAAACCCGAAAGTTAGGGGAAAAGAAAAAGGAAAGAAGATAGGAAGAAAATTAAACAACACAGAATCTCACAGTGGAACGAATAATCTATAATATACATCAAATCTTTACACAAAAGAAAAACTGTAATATATGTATATACAAAACAACAATCAGAGTATACAAACCTATTTCAGCTTGGACAGTTATAACAGCCTGTCCTCACAATTGCTGATAAATATAATAACGAATACAGCGGAAAAATAACCATCTACGTGAATACGTCTCGGGGCCTCCAGCTCGTCTCTTAAAGCTCCAAAGCTTCCACTAAAATCTATAAACATGTTCGGTCTGACCCGAGCATTATAATAGAATAACACCCGAGTTAGTCTGGAAAACCAGCATGAGAAAACACACCTAGTTGGATTTAAAGTTATAAGAAAAATCTTTGAAATCAAAAGTATCTCGTAAGACCACACCGCACATAAACACAGACGGGTTTTTACCTTACGATAACCAAAACATTTTCTATAGAAAATCCATTGATATTATAATAATGTCTATGGGTGAAAATAATAATAATTAAGTAGCTGTGATGCTCGTAAGTGTACATCACAACAATACTAGGTATATAATCAAAAACCGATAAGGTTCGTTCGCTAATTGTGTAGGATTCCATGGAGCTGCCCTCAGTACTTCGAGAACGGTCCTCCTGCAAAAGGATCAGAGATATTCTTCTGAAATAGCATGCAGCCCTAGTGATGTACCATAGGAAAAACATAGCTAGTCTCAATAAGACCGACGGCATCGCCCCATGCATGCATAGCAACTGTAAGTAATATCTAGGAGGAGCCGACTACACCCGATGGGTTTGCCAACCCTACTGGCCATGCCTCCTATCTCTGGTTTTAGCCATTACCAGTGATGAGGCTACGTCCGGGCTCCAGCTTACGCACCGCCACCAATATAGATTATGGAATCCAACATGGATTCCCATACCCCAACAGGTCTCGGAACCACACATGGATTCCAACATTTTAATCTATGTCATGAAACTCCTCCATAGAGCCGTATATGGTTCTGGAGTGGTCACGATTTTCGAGTCATCTCTTACGAGTATACTCTTCCGTTTCCCCAGCACTCCAAAAACCAATCGTCGTTTTCCAAAATGCTCAATACAGGTTCTTTAGGAAATAATCAGACAAACACAAGAACGGGGATCATCCCTTAGCCGTGTAAGCGGACGGATTTCCTTATCATTTGTCCTAGAAGAACGAAACGAGTTTATACGTACAGTATAGCACCCCGATGGTAACTGTACCATATAATTCTCATGTTTCTCCTAGATATTTTTAAAATCCTTTGGTGTTAAGTAGGGAATATTTCCGTAACACCAAAATTAAGAAGGTTACATATTTAGGCCAAGATTTGATAGTCGGTTATTTAACCATCAACAAACACACATTCAAACAAAGATTTATTCCATGGGTGAATACTACCTCGGTTAAGCTCATAAGCAACCACCAGCCTCCTTTTAATAAATCTTTCATTCATTTGAAAAACACTTTGTAAATTACTTGTACCAAAATACTTTTACAAAGGTATATCCACAAATCCCTATATTTTCAATACTTAGAAAATATCCATATACTTATCTCAACGGTATAAGTATATCCACAAAATCGAGAAAGATTTTCTTTGTATTCGATTCTCAAATCATTTATAAATTCCTTACAATTCTCCAAAACCATTTATAAACCATTTTATAAATCTTCGAAAAACCATTTATAATCCCTTTATAAAAATTCAATCACCTATAAACTCTTTGTACGTTTCAAAAATCATTTATAAATCCTTTATAAATTCATAAATCATTTATAAATTCCCTTTTGTACATTTTCTAAAATCATTTATAATTCCATAAATCATTTATGAACTCCTTCCATAAGTACTTAAATCCATTTCTTGATCTCGTTTATAAAAATCTAACCATTTATAAACTCTTTCACCTTGCAAATAATCTTCCCTTAAGTATACAAACCATTTTGAAAAAATCCAAGTCTTTCAACTCTATTCATGGGTCTCGAAAAATTTATAAATAATTAAAAATGTTTTTACTTCAAAACACCATTATATAATAATAATTAATAACAATAAACATTATAAATAATTGAGAATTATTGACTTCAAAACATCTTAATAATTAATAATTTCAAAATATTGTTAAATAAACAATAATAATTAATCTTTACCATTTTTATAAATAATAAAAATTTATTTTCAAAACCTTATTAATAGTCCTTATTATTTATTACAAACCATAATTATTCTTAAAATAATTTACCTTTCAGGATATTAACATTTTGATAAATTCTTTAAAACATATTTAACTATAAACAAATAACTTTAAACAATAATACTATAATTAAATAACTTTAAAATAATATTACTATAATTTAATAACTTTAAAACAATATTAATATAATTAAATAACTTTAAAATAATATTAATATTAACATAATTAAATAACTTTAAACAATAATATTAATATAAAAAAATAATATTTAAAACAAAATATTTCCGAAACCCAATCTAGGATTTAAAAATCATTTTCTGTCTCAAAACTAAGTCCAACTCAATGGAAATTTATAGTATTTCAAAATACTAATTTAAGGCCAAAAGTTACCCAACGCTTAACCAATATCGATATTGATTTTCTATCATTATTGGGTTCTAGTTTTCAAACATAAAACAGTGTTATAACCAATATTTCCAACAAGTCAGGTTTATTATCCCATAATTCATATAATTGAATATTATTGAAACCAATTCAACAATAACGAGGAATCCCGTTGGATCCCTCCAACCTGTCCCCCTACATCATAGTTTACATATGTTAGCACATATATATGTAAATAATATCAATATTTGTGAGGAATCCTATTGGATCCCTCCAACCTATCCCCCTGCATAACAGACAATTATAATCAATAATATAAATCAATCGCTTCGAGGCGGGATTCTTATACAAAGGGTCATCTGTTCTTACATGGGAATGTAATAGGGTCTCATCCGCTCTATGGGTGGGAATATATCCAAACCAACTAATAAATATAGTAATTCATCCAAACAAACATTCAACAATTTTAATTAACTATATATCATACCAAAAAGGTGAGTTTAACTCACCAAAATTTCTTGTTGTCGCCGAGGCGTTCTGGTTTGGAACTAAAACCGAACGACGTCATATTTTTGCCCAAATTTCAACTGTCTCCAATTCGTACAAACCAGTTCCATCGCGAAGCTTCCGCCGTTACGAGCACAACGCAAAAATTCGTGTATCAATCAGATCTCGCATGCAAAAGTTATTAAATAATTAAGTTATCCATATTTAAATTAAAAATATAATAAACTAATTATTTAATTATACTTTAATTACATTTACAACTCCTTCTTCATCAATTAAAGCCGAACCCAGGCGCCAAGGTTCAAAAAGCCGCCGTTGCCACCACAGCCCACCAGCCGCCGCCGCACCATCCCACCCAAGCCCCGCCGACCTCAATAAGCTTCCAGTCCCAACCACGTTGCCTATACAAGCCCCATCGCCGAGAATCACCCCAAATTCGCTGACGTCGTCCACTGCCGCTAGCCACCACCATGCTCACCTATTTTCCACCAATTTTTGGTCGAAGCTAGGTCTCGCCCTTTTCTACATTTCTTCTTCGGACCCCATCGACTAAAACCCAACGACGACGCCGCAGTTTGCCATATTAAATTCAACGATCAACTCGATTTTTTGGCCACCACGATGATCTTTAGACCCATCCAAACGTCCAAGTTGCTCACCTTGACGACGCTTACAACTTCTCCGTTGAACCCTTCGACCAGCGGTGCCTCTAATGGTCCAAGATAATACATGTCGTTGGATGAGGTTGTTATATCATTTTATTATTATTTGTTATTCTTATTCTTTGGTTTGAAATGGTTAGAATGAGAGGGAGAGGGAGTGTTCAAAAGGAATATGAGAGACGATGAGGGTATGGGCTTGGACATGGAGGTATGGACAAACATTTCACAGGAATCAGCTTTTAAACCCTTTTTAATTTATTTACAAATCATATTTATAATATACTTATGAAATTTCATTTCCTTTAAATCTATAAATTACATTTATAAATCATATATTTATATTAGTGAATATTAAGCTCAGGTCCCTAATAAGTTTTGAAATACACAAAAACCCTCGTAAAAAAAGTATGTACATTAGGTCCCTAGAATTAAGCTACTAAGTAATTGCATATAGTTATGCAATTATTCACAGAATAATTGCAGACATTTATGCAATTATATTCAAAAGTTGCATAAATTTATGCAATTTTTTTGGTGAATAATTATGGAAATTTCTGCAATTTTTTTGGTGAATAATTGCGGAATTTTCCGCAAATTTTTGGTGAATACTTGTGAAAATTTCCGCATATTTTTGAAAAAATTGCGGAAATTTCTGCAAGTTTTCAGTGAATAATTGTGGAAATGTCTGTAATTTTTTGATATAATTGCATAAGCGTATGCCATTATTCGGTAACTTAATTCTAGGGACCTAATTTACAAACTTTTTTTACTAGGATTTTTGTGTATTTTGAAACTTATTAGGGACATGTGCCAAACTGTCCCTTTATATTATCCCACTTTAGTTATACAAATCATTTCTTTGTTTACATTATAATATCAACAACTTTTATTCAAACACAATCAACAAACAACAAATGATAATAATCTAACATTACCATTCTAACAACCAAGCACACCATATATACCATAAAATTTTTTGAAAAATTTCTCCTTTATACACAAAATATAATAAAGGTAAAATTATTTCATTTACCCAATTTCAAAACAATACCATGTCGAATTGCTCTGTGAAAGTGTTTAGAGATCCCTACCAATGATGTTAATTACTCGCATTGACCAGAATCCATAAGCCACTCAATACATCAACCAATATAATATAAAACATTTTTATATCACTAACAAATATGCGCTCACACACACACACACACTCAAACTCATTCTAGGGTGCTACCGACCCTATCTCTAATGAGTACCCCACCAAAGCCAAGGTTCTCGCTTAACCTTCAGCTCTGATACCAAGTGTAATGACCAGGGTTTTTGTAACAACTCGGTTTTTTCGCGTCAGTTTATAAATGACGATTAAATCTTTTTTTTAAATTGCTAATGCAGATTCGAATCAAGCTTAAATTCATTTGAAAATTTGTTAAAAGAATTATATGGGCTTTTCTTTATTATTCAACCGGCTTCCTTTTGATTGAGATAAGGGTTGTATTCTTTCCCCTTTCTTAATCGTTCGCAACCGAGACCCAAAAAGAAACGAACGAAAACCCTAACTAAAGAAAGAAAAGAAATGGAGGCGGCTCGTCTTGTTCGTTCCTCTGCGACAAATTGGGGCTTCGATTTTTCTCAGCTTCGTCTGCGAATTCTAGACCGATCCAAGGTGAGTTCGACTCACATCTAATTCGAGATCTTATACCTGTGATTTGTGATTCCCACTGCTTTGGATTCGTGGATTTTCGTGTGTATGGAAATGTTCGAGTCGCTTTGATTTACCTTGGCCATTTTAATCCGTTTCGTTGGTTGTTGATTTTGACTTGTTCAAATTCGTATATTTACGTATAGTTCGATACTTGTCTTCCACGGCTTTGAATCTGAACTGTTCACCTGCGTATATTTTTGGTTACTTGGTTTCCACTGCATTGATTTCAAACTTGTCATTTCTTGGTGACCACGGTGTCATTTCTGGTTTGACGATGTTGAATGCTCGACTCTGGTCATTTGTGTTCATCCCTGTAACACTGACTTCATCATTGATTGAGTTTGACTTAGTTTTGATTCTCCTGACCATTTAAAAACTGCTGTTGACTCGAGTTGAATTACTTTGGTTGTGATATTTTCTTTTAAACTTTACTGTGAATTTAAGCACTTCTGACTTGAAACACTTCACTGTCTTGACTTCACTTGACTTTGATCTTTGACTTTGATCATCTATTTCGGTGATGATATTGATATACTTGCTGGAGCTGCTGTACCTGATCGCTTGCATATGCATTCTTGTAGAACATATGTGTTATCACCTTGTCCTGGATTAACATTTTTGCTGTGATGTTGGTGTCACTTGATTCAGTGATGTATCGACATTGCTGTATCTTCCTTTTGTTCAAGTGTACTTGTCTTTACTATGTTGATCTGATTCATGATCTTACTGTCTCCATTCAAAAAAATATTGTTGCAGTGAGCTCTTTCGCTGCTGCACTGCCTTGTTCTCGAATCTGATACATTGCATTGATGCCTTGTATCATTTGCATTTTTGTCATTTTGCTTCACTGTATTGTTTATCACAGTTGCTCCATTATGACCTGAACTTTGTTGCTATAACATTGTAGTTTGCATGCACTTTGTATAGTTACCACTATTTCACTATGGCATTGCTTCACTTGACTTGTTTTTGTGTCACTGCATATATATATATATATATATATATATATATATATATACACTTTTGATTGCACTGTTGTAGCTGCACTTTTCTTTGTAGCTCTGTTGCATAACTGACTTCATAGATGTTTATCAACTTGAACATATTGCTATTGAATTCACCCCTGACCTGTACATGACTATTGTACTTCACTGCTTCATTGTTCATTTGATTTACCTTGGTCATTTCCAGTTGCTTGAGCTTCACTTGAGCATCTGATGTTCACCTCTATTGCTACTGATCATTTCTATTGTTTGGTGCCTTCTTGAATCAGTGTACATGTTGCCTGAGATGTGTATACTTGATGTCTTGATTGTGTAGATTCTGTGTACATGCTCCCTTGTGAGCTGTAGTCTGTTTCATTTAGGTTGGCATTTTGTAGCTTTGGGTTGCTGCTAGAGCTATGAAGACTTTTTATATCATTTGAAGAGGTCTTCGTCGTGTTGTAGTAGTCAGTGTGTCTGTTTTAAGATGATAATGTATTCATGTATATTAGTCGATAATGTACGTGTATATATAACTTCTTGAGTCGACAGTTGTAGTTGTATCATTTGTATCGTGTCAAATGTATTGTAACTGATATCAGTTATTATATATATGAGACTATTCGTTCCATCTGTATTCCGCATTTATGTTATCTGTGTTATTTTTATATCTATTGTCCTAAACTATTATAGCCACTGTGTAGTAGCTTTGAGTTTGTATCGGCATGTCGGGTTTCCTCTAAAGATGAAATGCAATGTTTTTATTATCTGACATATCGGTGCTCGCACAAAGCAATTACATAGATGGTCGCTCCTCAACAGCCTTATTCTCCGCGCTAGTTGACAGCACTACACCGTAGTGTTCTTAGCTAGCGTGGGTATAGAGGTGGGGCGTCACAGCTTGGTATCAGAGCCTGGGGTTTAGGACAATTATAAAACATAACTTAGATGGAACATGTGTTACAACTATTTGTCGATGTTTATCTCTCATCTTTACACATGATTATTTTTGACTGTTAGGTATGAATTCCTAACGCTTATTCTTGTGTTTTCGGCTTTGAATTGATTTAGCCAATGTTGATTTTGTTTTAATTTGGCAAATTAAAGCCATTCTGACTTTTGGACTTTATTCCACTTTTGTTCTATGCTATGAGTATCATTGTGTACCTGTTACATTGTGATGAAAAATAGCTGGACCAGTTGCAAATTGAGTGATTTTGATTTCTCATTCACATCTAGTTTGAATCTCAGCGATTTTGAACTTGTTATTTTGTGTTTTCCTCATCTTGAATTCCATTCGACTTCGGTCACTTTGTTTTTGAGAAATTGCTAATTTCTTAATTTTCAAGACTTTGATTTTGTTTGCCGTTGGATTCCTTGATGATATTGATTCATTTTGTACTTGACAGTGACCATTAATTGTTGACTTCGACATTGACTTGATTCTTACTTTTGTTGAAGTCATTTATGCATTTCTGCTCGTTTTGCTTTGTTTTTCCAGTTGATATCGATTCTTCTTTTCTAATTAGTTGTTATCACCTTTATTGATTTTGATAACTTCTATTTTCTGGAATTTTTGGGTATTCCTATTTTAATAAATTTGGAATCGAATTCTTTGGATTTCATTCACGTCTTCGAATGTGAATTTTAAGTGAATTGATTTGTTTCCTAATTTAATCGATTCTTGATCATTTCCCGATTTGTTGCTATCATTTATTAGCAACTTTGATGACATTTTCTTCGGGATTTTTGTGAACATACTTTCTGATGGATTCAGTATCGATTTCTTTGGATTCCATTCACATCTTCGTATGTGAATTCTTGTGATTGATTGTTTCTACAATCATTTTTGTGATTTGTCACTTTAAAAATATAAAGGTTTTCTATACTAGTAGTAAATATTAAAATCCTTTTCTCCAAACGATTTCAAAAACTATTTTATAACGAAGCTCTTTTCCTAAATCATTTTCCAATCTATTAGTATATACAAGCCTTTATTTCACTCGTATGAGAAATCGAATTAAACGGCCTAGTAAAACAAGTGGTATGAAATGCTTGCGTTTACTTCGTCGGTTAACTCCTGGACTTGTTCGATTGAACACTTTGTGACAATTTTCTAGTGGAGATTTACAGCTTGTTCGTAAATATTTAAGTTAAGCAAGTGGTTATGGGACATGAAGCTAAACTCATATATTTACTAGCTTGGTGTGATTGACACTTCCTTATGATCATGACGATCATTTTTATAATTTAGACTAGGCCTCATCGGTGTGATTTCGTCTCACACATATCTCTTGGGCTTTGAGGATTGTCTAGACACCATTGTGTGATTTCGTCTCACACATATTGCACGGTTAGACTAGGCCTCATCGGTGTGATTTCGTCTCACACATATCTCTTGGGCTTTGAGGATTGTCTGGATACTTTTTGTGTGATTTCGTCTCACATATTTCTTTGTCTGCGGGGAGACTATACCCTGTTTATTTGATGTTTCGCCATCACATATCTAGGGTAGCACCCTACGGTCTTCGGGCCATTCCTGTGTGAAAATTTAATGGATAGCTTCCATGAGATAGCTTCTCGTCATGTGTTTACGCGTAGGTGAGTTTTCATGCTCCCATTCATGTGTTAGGCCTTTTCCCCTTTTTATACTTTAGACTAGCGATTGTGCGAAGTCTCTTTGTCTGCGGGGAGACTATACCCTGTTTATGTGATGTTTCGCCATCACATATCTAGGGTAGCACCCTACGGTCTTCGGGCCATTCCTGTGTGATACACGTAGGTGAGTTTTCATGCTCCCATTCATGTGTTAGGCCTCCCCCCTTATTTATGTGTTTTCTGGATTTCTTGTGATGATTTCTGGAATTTTGTGCTTCACCAATTTTCGTGATTTCTATTGATATGTTTATCAATTTTTGTGCATTGGTGAATTCATATGTTATTGACTTGTTATGAATACAAGTTTAGGGTATGACATCCCTTTCTATCTTTGAGAAGATTCTTGTGACATTTTTGATGAATGAAAATTCATTTGGTATTATATTTCGATGCCAGTTATTTTAATGAGATTTTGACGTGTTAACTTCAGTAACCGTCAATTTTGAAATGGATTTACAAGCGGTTCTCCCGCAATACTGATATTACTAATTTAATCACGTATTTTCAAAATTCCTATTTTTAAAAAGTTGTTTCAAAATATAAATTAAAATTGTTTTCAAAATTATTACAGTTTGCATTTTCAATAGAATGAGGAAGCGATTTAAACGTTTCAGCAAAATCGAGGACTATGACCCCTTTCTTTTACTGGTTCTCTTAATTCCGGACTTGTCCGTTTGAGAATGTGAAATGTTATTTTTAAAACACACAATCCTGCACTTTCAAGGAAACGATAAAGAGATTTAAACGATTTAGCAAAAGTAAGGAGTATGGAACCATACTTTTACTACTTCGGTTAATTCCGGATTCGTTAATTGAATATTTACGACTTCTGATTATCGTTTTTGATAATCGAATGTTTGTGATTTCTGATTATCGTTTTTGATAATCAGATATTTGTGAAATTTGATTATCCCTTGAGATAATTAAATATTTTTCGATTTGATTAATCGAATATTTGTGATTTCTGATTCTCGTATTTGATAATCAGATATTTGTGAAATTTGATTATCGTTTGAGATAATTAAATATTTTTTCGATTTGATTAATCGAATATTTGTGATTTCTGATTATCGTTTTTGATAATCAGATATTTGTGAAATTTGATTATCGTTTGAGATAATTAAATATTTTTCGATTTGATTAATCGAATATTTGTGTTTCTGATTATCGTTTTTGATAATCAGATATTTGTGAAATTTGATTATCGTTTGAGATAATTAAATATTTTTTCGATTTGATTAATCGAATATTTGTGTTTCTGATTATCGTTTTTGATAATCAGATATTTGTGAAATTTGATTATCCTTTGAGATAATTAAATATTTTTCGATTTGATTAATCGAATATTTGTGATTTCTGATTATCGTTTTTGATAATCAGATATTTGATTTGTTTTCTGATTATCGTTTGAGATAATCAGATATTTGACTTGTTTTCTGACTATCGTCTGAAATAAGTAAATATTTGCGATTTGAAAATTCAATTATCGTTATTGATGATTGAATATTTGCGATTTTTGAGATTTTCTCTGACGATTCAGGTGAGTAATTTGATTAACTCACATTAAATGCTGGAACTCGATTGATTCTTGCTTTTGATAGTCGTCTGATTTTGATTCCTTGATCCCCACGATTGTTGATTCTTTTGACTTGAAGCAATCGAACCTTTTTGATTTCTTATCTAATACTTCCCCGCTGACACTTGCTTTGCTTATACATTCGACATTGCCATGCTCTTTTGGTTGTTACCTTTTATCCATTTATTCCCTATGATTGCGTGGATGCAATTTCTTTAAGAAGGGGAGTCTGTAACAACCCGGTTTTTTCGCGTCAGTTTATAAATGACGATTAAATCTTTTTTTAAATTGCTAATGTAGATTCGAATCAAGCTAAAATTCATTTGAAAATTTGTTAAAAGAATTATATGGGCTTTTCTTTATTATTCAACCGGCTTCCTTTTGATTGAGATAAGGGTTGTATTCTTTCCCCTTTCTTAATCGTTCGCAACCGAGACCCAAAAAGAAACGAACGAAAACCCTAACTAAAGAAAGAAAAGAAATGGAGGCGGCTCGTCTTGTTCGTTCCTCTGCGACAAATTGGGGCTTCGATTTTTCTCAGCTTCGTCTGCGAATTCTAGACCGATCCAAGGTGATTCGACTCACATCTAATTCGAGATCTTATACCTGTGATTTGTGATTCCCACTGCTTTGGATTCGTGGATTTTCGTGTGTATGCAAATGTTCGAGTCGCTTTGATTTACCTTGGCCATTTTAATCCGTTTCGTTGGTTGTTGATTTTGACTTGTTCAAATTCGTATATTTACGTATAGTTCGATACTTGTCTTCCACGGCTTTGAATCTGAACTGTTCACCTGCGTATATTTTTGGTTACTTGGTTTCCACTGCATTGATTTCGAACTTGTCATTTCTTGGTGACCACGGTGTCATTTCTGGTTTGACGATGTTGAATGCTCGACTCTGGTCATTTGTGTTCATCCCTGTAACACTGACTTCATCATTGATTGAGTTTGACTTAGTTTTGATTCTCCTGACCATTTAAAAACTGCTGTTGACTCGAGTTGAATTACTTTGGTTGTGATATTTTCTTTTAAACTTTACTGTGAATTTAAGCACTTCTGACTTGAAACACTTCACTGTCTTGACTTCACTTGACTTTGATCTTTGACTTTGATCATCTATTTCGGTGATGATATTGATATACTTGCTGGAGCTGCTGTACCTGATCGCTTGCATATGCATTCTTGTAGAACATATGTGTTATCACCTTGTCCTGGATTAACATTTTTGCTGTGATGTTGGTGTCACTTGATTCAGTGGTGTATCGGCATTGCTGTATCTTCCTTTTGTTCAAGTGTACTTGTCTTTACTATGTTGATCTGATTCATGATCTTACTGTCTCCATTCAAAAAAATATTGTTGCAGTGAGCTCTTTCGCTGCTGCACTGCCTTTTTCTCGAATCTGATACATTGCATTGATGCCTTGTATCATTTGCATTTTTGTCATTTTGCTTCACTGTTTTGTTTATCACAGTTGCTCCATTATGACCTGAACCTTGTTGCTATAACATTGTAGTTTGCACGCACTTTGTATAGTTACCACTATTTCACTATGGCATTGCTTCACTTGACTTGTTTTTTTGTCACTGCATATATATATATATATATACACTTTTGATTGCACTGTTGTAGCTGCACTTTTCTTTGTAGCTCTGTTGCATAACTGACTTCATAGATGTTTATCAACTTGAACATATTGCTATTGAATTCACCCCTGACCTGTACATGACTATTGTACTTCACTGCTTCATTGTTCATTTGATTTACCTTGGTCATTTCCAGTTGCTTGAGCTTCACTTGAGCATCTGATGTTCACCTCTATTTCTACTGATCATTTCTATTGTTTGGTGCCTTCTTGAATCTGTGTACATGTTGCCTGAGATGTGTATACTTGATGTCTTGATTGTGTAGATTCTGTGTACATGCTTCCCTTGTGAGCTGTAGTCTGTTTCATTTAGGTTGGCATTTTGTAGCTTTGGGTTGCTGCTAGAGCTATGAAGACTTTTTATATCATTTGAAGAGGTCTTCGTCGTGTTGTAGTAGTCAGTGTGTCTGTTTTAAGATGATAATGTATTCATGTATATTTGTCGATAATGTACGTGTATATATAACTTCTTGAGTCGACAGTTGTAGTTGTATCATTTGTATCGTGTCAAATGTATTGTAACTGATATCAGTTATTATATATATGAGACTATTCGTTCCATCTGTATTCCGCATTTATGTTATCTGTGTTATTTTTATATCTATTGTCCTAAACTATTATAGCCAATGTGTAGTAGCTTTGAGTTTGTATCGGCATGTCGGGTTTCCTCTAAAGATGAAATGCAATGTTTTTATTATCTGACATATCGGTGCTCGCACAAAGCAATTACATAGATGGTCGCTCCTCAATAGCCTTATTCTCCGTGCTAGTTGACAGCACTACACCGTAGTGTTCTTGGCTAGCGTGGGTATAGAGGTGGGGCGTCATAGTTTTCGACCCTCGAATATCGACACTAATACGTCCACTGTATTTCGTGCCGAGCGATCGAATGCCGGAAAACCCGAAAGTTAAAGGAAAAGAAAAGGGAAAGAAGATAGAAAGAAAACTAAACAACATAGAATCTCACAGCGGAACGAATAATCTATAATATACATCAAATCTTTACACAAAAGCAAAACTGTAATATATGTATATACAAAACAACAATCAGAGTATACTAACCTATTTCAGCCTGGACAGTTATAACAATCTGTCCTCACAATTGCTGATAAATACAACAACAAATACAGCGGAAAAATAACCATCTAGTTTTCCCAAGTTTCAACTGTCTACAAATTCGTCCAAACCAGTTCCATCACGAAGCATCCGTTGTTACGAGTGCAACGCAAAAATTCACTTCTCAATCGAATCTCGCATGCAAAAGTTATTAAATAATCAAGTTATCGATATTTAAATTAAAAATACAATAAACTAATTATATAATTATACTTTAATTACATTTACAACTCCTTCTTCCTTGATTAAAACCGAACCCAGGCGCCAAATTTCAAAATGCCGCCATTGCCATCACAGCCCACCAGCCACTGCCGCACCAACCCCCCAGGCCCCGCCAACCTCGACAAGCTTCCAGTCCCAACCGTGTCGCCTATACAAGCCCCATCGCCGAGAATCACCCCTAATTCATTGACGTCATCCACTGCCGCTAGCCACCGCCATGCACACCCATTTGCCACCAATTTTTGGCCGAAGCTAGATCTCACCCTTCTCTACATTTCTTCTTCAAACCCCATGGACTAAAACCCAATGACGACGGCGCAGTTTGCCATATTAGATTCGACGAACAACTCGAATTTCTAGCCACCACGATGATCTTTAGACCCATCCAACTGTCCAAGTTGCTCACCTAGACGACGCCTACAACTTCTTGGTTGAACCCTTCGATCAGCGGTGCCTTTAGTTGTCTAAGATAATATATGCCGTTGGATGAGGCTGTTGTATCATTATTTATTTATTTATTTGTTATTCTTATTCTCTGGTTTTAAATTGTTAGAATGAGAGGGGGAGGGAGTGTTCAAAAGGAGTATGAGAGATGATGAGGGTATGGGCTTGTACATGGAGGTATGGGCAGCCATTTCATAGGTATGGCCAATAAATAATGTATATATATTATTTTATATTCAAATTATCAAACTATAAAACGTTTGAAAATCTCCAACTCCAAACGAGACGTGCGGCTTGGCGTTCTATATGTTATACCCCTATTTCGAATGCAATGTAACTTGTCTCGAGCCGTAATTCTATTATATGCAAAAGACAACATTTTGAACTCAATTATTATATTAAATTTTCGATATTAAATTCTACGTGTTTCAATCTTGCATGACCAAACGATCATTTGATCGCCATGCAATTTGACGGCATAGTATAATTCACTATTACGGATCCAATAAAGCTGGTTTCATCGAAATTCGAGACAGTGCCTAGGAAGGCTATTTTTATATGTTAATTAAGACGAATTATTTAAAAAAAATCAAATTAATCACTTTTAATCTTACATTAAAAGTTTTATTATCTTCATTTTTATTAAATAGAATTTAAATAAGATTTGAACTCATTTTTATCCAACTTAAAACACTAGATTCAATTATTTAAACAATTTCAATTATTAAATTTAATAATTTAATAAATTGCTATATTTGAAATTCAAGTTATTTAACCTATAAAATTAACTTTTCAATATTTAAAATTAACTAAATATTCCAATTTCAAACGACTAAAATTTTGGGTTGTTACACATGCACAACCCATCAATACCACACCTTCTCTCTTCCACCCCTCCCCCTCCGATACTAGCAATTCTCTCTTCCACACCTTCTCTCTTACACCCCTCCCCCTCTGTTTTACTACCAATAATTTCTCAAAGAAATTCCTTCACTATGAAGTTGGTATTTCTTGAAACAACAATTGCTTCTCAGTGCAATGGAACGGACATTCATAAACATTTTATGAATTGCCTTCTATAAAACTGATTCAGTTTTGGTTTACAAAACTTATGTTCCAAACTTAAATATGTCATCCAATGATAGTCCATCCCAAACTTTTTTTTGGGAAATTCATAAAGATCCCTCACGAATAATTATTACGTGCAGACTTTCGACTCGCACACCCTGCCAACTCCTTAGTTTAGGATAAGTTAGGATTTCTTATAAACCTTTATCTTGTATGATTTTGTAAACTATTATTTAGATAAAATAATATTAACTTTGTGTACCACTCTTAAGTACATGACCTTATATAAAGAAATTAACTCAACTTTGTTCACAATTAATCATACTTTGTCCGATAAATTTCGATTACTCCTTATCGATACATCGTTATATATCACATGGAGAAGTGACTTTTGACATTAAATCTTTATTCATTTTTTGGTACATTGAGAACTCTTTCCTACATACTCACCCATTCGATCAAATCGAATCATTTCTATCGCATGTTATTTTATTTACTTCCGTTTTGTAGTCTATGAATTTGCCATATATATACTACATGTGTATCAAATACACATGTCCATGTTGATGACAACTCATCGGCGAATATAACAACATATATGGAACTATTTTGGTATTAATAGACTTACGATTGCATACATCAATATTTATCAATAGGAAGAGTTCATTAACTCTTATGATGCTCCCTCCAAATGGGTGCAGAGTCCCTAATTGTTTGAGATATAATTAGCTAGTATCATATGATCCATAATCATATAACAAAAATTATTTCTCAAAACTATGGTTTAGTCTATAATTTCAAAATAATTGTAAATAATTTAGACACTTCAGCATTTTCCAAATGCATCATTTTGTAATGAAAACAAATACCATGTTATAGTTTTATTTCATAATGAATATTCATAATATTCACATTGAAATATAACTATGTCTATTTTCAATCGACACTGAAAATGGTCATTATTTCATAACTAAAGTTTGGTATGTTTTAAGAAAATAATTTTCGTAACTTGATGCATTCAATAAGTGTTATATGACATTCTCCCATTATTTCCGCCATTACTATAATAGTGTACTGAATTCGGAGATCCATCATTCACTTAATATGGATTATTTATTTCATATACTACAACTAGTTTACAGTGAAGAGTTCTTTGATCAAATATATTGAACTCAAAGAAATATATCTCATAGAAAATAATATTTTTATATGAATATACATTCGAAATAGAAATCATATTTCCCATTCCAATGTTAAGTATCAATTATTATTATTACAATTCTCATTTCCGATGTTTCTTTATGAAGCAGAAGTGACTATTCACGCTCATCATCCTAACTGTATCTTAAATCACATCTACTATTGCACATTCGTTATTCTTTCTAAATGGTCAAACCATTTAAAAGAAAACCCTTACTACAATATCATAACGAACTCTTTACAAAATTGCATTCTATTATTCTTAACTTTGAAGGACATCAAATATGTTACACTTTGCGTAAACTGATCAAACTAACATTCAGTGATCGAGTTCTTAGATTTATATTGTAGTTTTGGTCTAGTGTTACATTTAACACAATACAATCCTTTTGTAATCAATCAAATTGAATACTCGATCTCGCACTAAGGTTTATTTGGTTATTTGGATGAACTAATTTCATCGAAATATTGTACATTACAAACTTTGACCATTCACCATATAACATTTATATGCGATTGTATATGGATTAAACATCCATAGTCTTATATTGCTTTTAGTGTTCAAAACTCATAGAATGCAATACGGGGTCTCGACCAAACAAACATGTAAGCGACCAAATTACGAAGTAATAAGAAGTTGTAAAATTAAGCACTTGCATGGGTGTAGAAAAGTTAACATGCAATAGGCATGTATTAATAAGTATATGTTATATTTCTGTTTGTCAATTTTCAATTCAGTTTAATTGTATATCTTAATTGATAAACATTTTATCAATTATTATAAATGCACAAATTTATCATTATAGATTGTTATAACATTATATAGCATGTGTTCTTACAATATTAAAAAAGTTAAATGTTATCATTTCATTTTTCTAATAAGGCTCCCACTAGTCTTTTATGTTTCACTAAACCCAAAGCGAAACATAGAAGCGAAACATAGAAGTCTTCCAACTTCACAATGAGTGTTAGGACTCATATGTCTTGGGATTCTGACCTTGAGGAAAGCTCAACAAATCATAGGCCTGCATACGATGGATAACTTTTTATCGCTTTTATAATCCATGGCCTTTACCTTGAGGAAAGTTCAACAAGTAAAGTAAGACTATTCACTCGGACCTATCATTTTGCTATGACCTAAGTATAATGCACATACCTTAAGGAAAACTCAACAAATATATGCAGTTATCTTACCTCGTCAATTCAATATATTAATAGTACTACACATAATATCCCTAGCTTAAGGAAAGCTCAACAACTAAAGAGTATGCAAATAATCTATTAATATATAAATGATAGAGGACAATTTTATATTAAAGATTCGTAATCTTTAATATATTATATCGAGTGATATCGACTTATGGAATTATATATTTCATATAAAATACCCTCGTGATTCAAGTATCACACACATCAGGATCACGGTATACGTACATATACGTATGTATTTATTCCTTAAGTCTATTTTGGGTTTCTTTGATGTTCCACATTTAGTTTATACATTCATATTATATAAGTCTTTTTTATTATATAACCTTTATATATTATATCACTTATATATTAGTCTTGTGTATAATATTATATTAATTAAATCTAATTTAATTAATTTTTAATTAATTAACATTTTAATTAATTTTGTATTAATTTAGTATAATATTTATATTAATTACTGATTACATATTATAACCTTTATAGTATTACATATATATCATATATACGTGTATATTCATTTAATTAAATAACCTTTAATTAATTAATTTAATTAATTAATCTTTAGTTAATTTATTTAATTATTATTTTTAATTAAATCATATTAATTTCAGAATTCAATTCATATACATACATGTATACTTATGTTATTTTGAACATTTTAAAACAGCATAACATATATCATAATATATAATACATGCATACATTTATTAATTTATTAACCTATTTAATTAATTTATTTTATTAACCTTATTTATAATTTATGAAATTCAGAAATTAATATTTATTTTCAAAATTTGAAATTTTTTATTGTATTATAACTTTTGTAATATATGTATATCTTATTTTAAATTTAACTTTTAAATTTAAAATCTTATATTTTAGTTTTCAAACAATTTTAAAAATTAGCCCAAGGCCCAATTCAAATTTGATCTTTTCTATTAAGGACAACTTTTGGGCTATGAGCTTAATAGTTAACGCTAACATGACCAATTTAAACCGCATAGGCTATTGGGCTTTGATACTATTGTTGGAACTGGGCTAGCCGTAGCGGAAGTTACAGGTGAAATTCAATTTTTTTTACTATATTGGATCTTTATTAGGCCTATGAAATTTAATTTATTTAGAACATTTTTAAATATGGTTTAAATAAAATCATGTATTTTATTTAAATTTATATATTTTGTAATATAAAGTTAATTTGTTTTAGTTTAATTTATATTCATGTATCATATACATACATACATATATACATACATACACACTCACACATATAATATATATATATATCTGTGTGTGTGTAACATGATAATCCGTGGAGGGTATAACATGCCTGTTTGTGTGTGTACGTAACATAATAATCCGTGGAGAGTATAACATGCCCGTTTATCGATGCTGGGATTTACATCGCAACGGATATATTAGCTCATTTTGTATGTATTATATGTTGTCCAAATATATGCATGTATATATATTTTAAATTCCAAATAATTACACACACACACACATCTATGTATGTATTATAAATATGTTTCATTATTAAAATATTACAAAATTTATTTATATATATGCATATGTTTATATATATATAATTATATGATATTATAATTAATAACTTAAATCATTTATGTATACATGTATAGATAAATAAATGCGTATATAAATATTTATATAATATTTTTTTAACATACGAAACATATAAACAAACTATTAGATTATATATATATATAATAAATATATAATTAAAGGTAAATAATTTTATGATTTGTTATGTATACATAAATATATATAATTTTAAAATTTCTTCCAGTTTGAAACTAACTTATATTTGCAGATATTATCATTTTAATAGAATTAATTAGTAGTTTCGGTCCTAATTAATTGATATAAAATAATTGTTTGTCAAATTTCAAAAAATCTGGTATAATATAATAGGAGTTCCAAAAAATTTGAGATTTTTCTGAGATAAAATATTATTTTTAATAAAATTAAAACTATTCGGCCAAAATTTATATTAATTATTAGAAATATAAAATAATGTTAGAAAATTCTGGAAAAATTTCCAAGAGCTTTTGAAATGATATAGTAATTTTAGAAAATATGAAATCGAATCTTAGAATCATTAATTATTTTACGTAAAATAATCAATCTAAATAATCATTAAATATTGATAATAAAATATGTAATATAATATAAAATTAATTTTCGGTATTTATAATTCACAATAAATATAACAAATTATAAGAAAAATATTCGAATCAATATTGTATAGTATATAATCATATATGCTTTTATATGAATGGTGTATATGTATTTATATACAAATTAATATATTTGTACATACATATACATACATACATACATACACACACTGATATACATACATATATATATATATTAACATAATATTAAAAAAAATTATATAACAGTTAATGTTTGATTAGAATTATGAACATAAACATAAAAAATCATGCACATAACCTATCAATTTGTTACAACTACATTACATACAAAAATCTCACCTAACTAATTATATAATAGTAATATATACATATATATATTCAGGTGTCCATGATTAATAGATTATAAACATGATATTATATCTATAATATGAATGAATATTACCTATTACAAATGCCTTTGAGTCCACATTGAGATAAATGATTCCCTTCTCTAAACATCTCCCAATCCGTTAGATTGCTAGACTGGAATCGCCGACCTTTCACTATCGAATAGCTTTGGATTTAACTTGAATTTGATTTGATATTTTGGGAGTTAATTTGGGGATGTGTCTCGATTAGCAAACAAGATGGGAATGGCGGCCAAAAGAGGTGTAGTGATTAGGGTTTAGAGACCCCCCTACACACACACATATGAGATTGCATAAGAGAGAAAATATGTTAATCTTATTACTTATTCTCTCTTAATCTTAACCATGTATCTCCAAGCCTATCCCTATGTTTTAGCCGCATACTATATCTACCCAAACCAGCTAATTTCTCCCTTATAACATGATAGTTCATGAGCCCATTTGGCCCAAAGTAAATGTATATAACTATATTTAATTTAATCTGTTATTAATATCTTATATCGATCGATATATTTATAACTATTATAAATATATGTAACATTATTTATTTCTCAAATCATATTCAAATTTCATAATTAATATTTCATAAATATTAATTAATTTAATTAATTTATAACAATTATAAACTAATTAAATCGTTTAGTCTAAAGAGAATTCATCTATTCGAATATTAACGTTCACACGTCACTTTGAAGATGGTGTGTGACATTATGGTCAAATTTATCGCTTACTCAGTTTCCATAAAATCAAATTTTAGTTTAATAAGCTTTACCCGGTTGTGACATTTATTTACACCAATTCTCTTTGTCAAAACTATATCACTTTGAACTTATGGAATTTGGTAATGGTCAAAATTCCAATACCGTCCATATTCAACTCTATAGTCCAAACACAAAATTCTTGGTTCAATAATAACAATTATTATTAATCGAAATGCTTTGGCTAGAGAATTTGTGTAACGACTCACCTTTTCAACACTCAAAAGTCGATACTAATACATCCATGGTATTCATGTGCCGAACATCCAAGTGCCGAAAAGACAGATTGTTGGGGGAAAAAGAAAAAAAATACAGAATAGAATCTCACATCGTAACGAATAATATATAATGTACAACAGATCTTTACCAAAAGAAAACTGTAATATACGTGCATCAATCAGAGTACACTAATCTATCATCAGCCTTTACAGTTATAATAATATGTCCTCACAAATACTGATAAATATAAACAACCAATGCAGCGGAAATAAAATATATGTAAATACATGTTGGAGGCATCCAGCTCGTCTCTTGAAGCTCCAAAGCTTCTAAAGCTAAAACTGAAAATATGCTCAGTCTGACTCGAGCATTGTAAGAAAAATAACGCCCGGATCAGTTTGGATTTTAATTTAATTTAATAAAACCTTTCAAAATAAAGGTATCTCGTAAGACCACGTCGCACATAAACATGGACGGGTTTTTACCTTACGATAACCGAAACATTTCTATAAAAAATCCAGTGATATTATAATAGTGTCTAGGGTTTAAAATAAATATTGAATCATAACCGAAATTGTACATTAATTAAATTCCAACATAATAGGTATACGACTAAGTCCGAAGTTACTTATTGCAGAATGGATTTCATACAATGATAAGGCGCTGGGGTACCGCCTGCCACAGTATACCTCTATAAATATACCAAGGACCTCGCATGGACCCCATGGGAATCAGGACCGGCTCTACTCCTTACTGGATAGTTCTGTTCATCACCTCGATTGCTTTTGCAACCTTTTCCGAGAGCTCTCATGTACAACCAAATCCATACATGTATATATATCTAGAAAGGTGATGACAATACCCTAATGGGTGCGACCCATTTAGCCCTGAAGCATATCCCATGTTTTAGTCATTCCCGTTTGATGAGGCTTGAGGCTACATTTTACCTTTTATATAGCAATCCCACTTGGAATGCTGACATTACCCTCCAAGCAGCAATGCAATGCCAGCATTCGTCCGTACAAGTTGTTCACAGGATATGAACAAACCGAAGGCACTACTTCTACTACATCCATTTCGAAATCACCTTTAGGATTAGTAGCAAATAGCCCTTGCACTTCAAAGAACTCTCCGTCTTCGAGCATCTTCAAGATATCTCCAATTCGAACCCTTATATCAGTTCGAAGTGGATTTCGCGTAATATATCCGATTCCGGTCTCTTTGGACCGACAACGATAGTTTAAACTGGCCAACATTTGATAGTCGGTTATTTAACTAACAAATAACAAACAATTCAACCAAAGATTTAATTTCCAAAAGAAAAAAATGCTGGTTAAGCACAAAGCACCTATTAGCCCCTTTAATTAATCCTTTCATTAACTAAAATCACTTTGTAAATACTTGTATCAAAATACTTTTAGAAAGATATATTCACAAACCTTTTATACTCCTTTCAATACTTGGAGAAATATCCATATACTTATTTCAACGGTATAAGTATATCCATAAAAACACTACACTTTCCCTACTTAGAAAATGTATTCATATACTTATCTAATGGTATAAGTATATTCACAAAACATTATGAAAGAATTCTTATTTCAGAATCATATCAAAGGATTAAAATAAATATTGTTTTAAAAGAAACAGAGATAAGGATAAACCCAAACAAATGGAACAAATGTCCACACCACCAAATTTAAGAAGGTCAATTTGGGGAAATCCAATCTCTAGTTCTTTTATAAATTTCTTCAATAAATCCTTTTAATAAATCTCTTTCATTTATGAACATCCCCTTTACTAAAATTCCGAATCCATTTATAAAACTCTTAATAAATCTCCAAGTTTATTCATAAAAACTCTTTTATAAATATCCAAAGTCATTTATAAAATTCTTTTACAAATATCCAAAATCATTTATAATTTTTTTTGTAAATATCCAAAATCATTTATAAAACTTCTTCCCAATTTTCAAGATCTCTTTTCAAGTTATAAAACTCCCTTATTAATCTCTAAAATAATTTATAAAACCCTTTTATAAGTATAAGCTCTAAATTCATTTTAGAATTCCTTTCATAAAATATCATTTATAAATCCCTTTATATATATATATATATAACTTAATTACACCTCCTTTTATAAATTTCTAAAATTATTGCAACTCTTTACAAATTCCAAATTCATTCATAACTTCTTTTATAAATTTCCTAATGGAATTACAAACTCCCTATAAAACAAGAACTCTAAATATAACCACAACTCCAATACATAATTATAGAACTCCTATACTTCCCATAACTGGGTCATTCCATATATTTCCATAAATTCACAAATGAAATTATTTCTTCCAATTGATCAAAATGTTATTGATTTCCTTTTTATTTATAAGATGTCGTTTATAAATCTCCTTTAAATCTATGCCATGCCATTTATAAATCTGTTCTTTTATTTTTAGCATTTTATATAAACTGGTTTCACAAATATCCATTTCTAAAATATCTTCACCTTCCTTTAAACATAAGATTGCCCTTTTTGAAATAAAAGATACTTTTAATTTCCCTTCTTAAAATAACACTTATTATTAAAGTAGTTTCCTATAAAGACAAATATTTCCAAAATAATTTATTAAAACATTTACTTATATACATGTAAATTAAAAAGAATAAATAAATAAAGATGTTGAAATAAAATAGAGAAGTTCAAAGCTCATTTGTAATTAAATTATCTCAGCAATTCCAAAAAGTCAGATTTATATATCATTTTCCTAAACGACAATCATTTCCAAAATCAAACAACAATTAACAGTGTTTCCAAAATACTATATCGAGGCCAATAGTTATTATTGCTCATAAACGGTGCTATCACTACCTTTTTCTCTAAAAAGGTTTAACTTTTCACATATGTTGGTGTCACATCCAATATGGCCATACAGTTAAATTTTAGTATTTAATAATCTATTTAATAGGAATATAACTGAAATTGATCAACAAGTATATAACAGGAAACTAAAATTAACAATATCGAGAAATCCAGATTTCTCGACAATTTTCCCTGTATTTCAAATTTATATGTCAATCGCTTTTCAATGGTGGATATTTTAACTAAACTACCAATAATTTCAACCAAGCACGAATAGTAAAATTTAATCTACTATAACATACCGATTTATCCAAAAAGGTGAGTTATACTCATCGGAATTCCAGTTGGCGCCAAAGCATTCTAGTTTGAACTAAATTTGAACGACGTCCGATTTTAGCCCAAATTTTCACTTATCCAAATTCAACCAAACCAATTCCATCGCGTTGCCTTCTTCATTTCGAGCGCAACATAAAAAATTTCATCTCGAGTGGATCTCGTATGAGAAAGTTATACATTTTATGAGTTTTTGATTTAGAATATTCATTAATTGGATAATTAACCAAACTAATTACCACTAATCCATCTTCTTCCCTCACTCAAAAATTTTCTTGCTTATACACAACACACACACATGTGCATAACAAGAAACCCACCACTTTCCATCTTCTCTCCCATCTTTCCTCCCTCCACGCTCAACGAAAACACGAACGGACTTCGCCATCCATCTCCACTTCGCAACTCTCTCCGGCCATCACCACCATGTCACGTCCGACTCCCTCTACCAATTTCCATCCATAGCTGCCCCATTTTCTGCACTAATGATCGCACCCTTAGGAACGACTGAGCTCCCTCGAATTCGGCCTGGAGATGCTCTACGACAAAAAAATCACACTTCAACCCTTCGATTAGCCTCCCGTCACCTAGATCGAGAGAAATTCCATACCCTAGCCTATAGATGGCTCACGGCTACCACTTTCGAGCATTCAACCTGATGCCGCACCTCCCAAAATTTGTTAGAATTGAAGATCTACATATTTTACACTCAAAGATCAAAGTTTTTCATTTTTTTAATTTGAATTGTTTTCATTTTTTATAAGAAGTGGATTAACTAGTTTTCTTGTTTAGTGAAAAAGAATGGAATGGTATAGAGAAAAGAAAAGTTAGGGTTGACTGATTTTTTCCAAGTGTTAGCTAATATTTATTCACAATTTCCAACATCTCGCTGCACAGATTTTTGTTCATGTATGAACTGCGAACGACAACACAAAAATACGGTCGCCCTCGAAATAGCGATGCGACCCTAAAACTATAATAATGTACACTGGTTATCTGATTCTGTAAAATCACAATAATAATGTCGTTTGCCAATAAATCGTCAAACGACTAATTTGAATATTTTCTAAATTAAAAATTATGAAAAAATCAAATAAATTAAATTAAAATTATATCAATAAATATCGAGTCGTTATAATAGAAATAAATTTTGTGATAGTTTATTTGAACAATTTATTATTGCAAATAAATTTACAAAATAAATTCACCGTTAACATTTGTTAATTTAAAAGGAGTTATATAAGACTATTAAATCCATTAAATTAATATTCAATTCAGAAACCGGATATTTAAATCACTTTCAAATATTTAAATAATCTCTGCATTTGAAATCAAGTTATTTAACTTAAAAACCAAATTACTCGATATTTAAAATTAAATAAATATTCAAAATCAAACGACAAAATTTCAAGTTGTTACACTTTGATTTTGACTTGACCGTTATACTAACCCCATATGACTGAGGTGACGAATCCTCTCTTGAATAATTCTTCACTTCCAATACTTCCACTCAACCCAACTATAGTCACTCGATGGAACGCCATGCAATGATTTGACCATAATCAAAGCGGAGCTTTCATACTGAAGATCCACAATATTCCCAAGTCAAGAGAATTGTGTAAATTGGTCACGCCGATATTTTCATTTTGACTCTTGTTATATTAACCAACAGAAAACTATCAAGTGAGTCATCCCATAATTATTCAATAACTATCAGTACGTAACCTCTAGGCGCCCCCAACAGCCATGAGTAATACATTGCCCAACATTTGAAGAGCGTTGTGTACTCTAATCTCAATGGATAAATCGATATCCAATCTCGATGCATCTTGACTAGGAATATTTAAAATGGTATATTTATTTCTATTGTGATAAATTTACTCACGGTTACAACACTGTGTAACTATTATCACAAAACATATCATTTATGAATTTTCTATTAAATATACTTTTAATTAAATTAATATATTAATATAACCACATTATATCAAGTATATAATTGAAAAAAATACCTTTGGTTTGAAACGTGATTGATTATTAAGTTAGATATATGTAACAAATTACATAATTGCACCTAGGGCATACCCCTAATTCTATCAATCTCCCACTTGCACTTGTTGTCAATTATGGAATCTTATTTCAACTTCACCAATCGGTTTTCTTAAAACCAATTGGGTCAGTCTCTTAGTGAACAAGTATGCTATTTTTTTAATCATCTACTCTATTCATTAACTCTCTCCGACACTGATAAACTACATTTATCATATGGAACAATTCGGAGTATGTCTCTTGACTTCTAGTGAGCTTTAAGTTCTATTATGAACTATGTTGTGACATTATTATCATATAACAATGTTATGTGATTCTCAACATTTGGAATCACCCTCGGCTTAGTTATAAATTTGTGCATTTATATTTGTATACATTACTTTTATTGTGGCACTATTCAAGTTAATGAAACAGCCACAATCTCTTCTGTTTGGAACATTTCCGACTTAATGATTCTTAATATATTATTGAGATGTTATACCCAATATCACTTATGAAATCTGAGTCTGAACACCCCTTTATAAGGAGTTCGTTGTTTCTATAAATGTTTCTCCAGTATTTCATAAATACACGAGAACACCTCAAAAAAATATTTAGTGAAACCTATTTGGATTTGATATTTGCTTCATGTATCAAATACACAAACAAAATACGATATCGTAGATAACATAACATGTATGATAATTTCTATTGCCAATGCATAAGGAATCCATCTTACATGCTCCATATTCATTTTAATAAGTGTTCTTGCATATCGTTTAAGACATTCCCAATAACTTTTATACTTACTATAAAAGACATTGTTTACAAATCCAACGTTGAGTATTAAAACAACTAAAACTGATTTTAACACATGTACATCGTTAAAAAATCAACATTGTGTTGTTTATTTGTGGTTTAGAAATATCTATGTACATTTTGAATGTTTTTTTCTTATGAACACAGGTTTCCTCTGCATTTTGATTGATAATCAAATAATTTGATATTTCTATCAAAATATTTGTTCAATTCTGATGCTTATAAAATGATACTTTCTACCATTTCTTGGATCATATCCGAAAACTCACAACCTCTATATCACTCCCACTGACTTCGAGACACATTGGTTGTTATGTGTAAATAGTCTACTATAAATCATTATTTAGAATTTTCTATTTCAGCACATGTGTACCAAAACACTAAGGCTTATAAAGCAATAATCTTATGAGTAGATCCGAAATAACTTGATCATGTTGAATGATGAATCTATTACGCTAATCTCAACATTTGAAATTTACGAGATTATTCTTCTTAATATTGCTCATTTAATTCCAACTGCATTAGTCTTGCTTATAAAGACACAATCACGACCGATGGATCACATCCCTTCGGTTACGAATACCAAAATCATATTTTGATAATGTACTTGGAATTCATTTTCGGATCTTTGCATCACACTATATTATAGAGTTAACTTTCTTAATGGTTTAATTAAACAACCGAGGGCTGTGTATTTTCGATATTGATAAGTAACTCATAGTTTCTTTTCAATGTGCGAGATACTTATTAGACACCCTAATGCGATGTGTTCATTTAGAAGTTAATTTCATTTCATCTCATCAAATCAGTTTTATCTATGGATTGTATCTAATTCCATTTTACTACCAATAATTTCTCAAAGAAATTCCTTCACAATGAAGTTGGTACTTCTTGAAACAACAATTGTTTCTCAGTGCACAGAATAAGTATTTATAAACATTTTATGAATTGCCTTTTATATAAAACTGATTCAGTTTTTAGTTTATAAAATTTATGTTCAAAACATAAATATGTCATCTAATGATAGACTTTTCTAAAATCCTTTCAGGGGGATTCATACAAGATCCCTCATGAACAATTATTACTGCAATCTTTCGACTCGCACAACCTGCCAACTCCTCAGCCTAGGATATGTTGGGGTTTCTTATAAACCCTTATCTTGTATGGTTTTGTAAACTATTATTTAGATGAAGCAATATTAATTTGTGTACTACTCTTAAGTACATGACTTATAGAAAGAAACTAACCCAACTTCACTCACAACTAATCGTACATTGTCCAACAAAATTCGATTACTCCTTATCGATAAATCATTGTGTATCACATGGAGGAGTGACTTTTGAGGTTGAATCATTATATAATTTTTGGTACGTTTGGAACTCTTTCTAATATAATCACCCATTCGATCAAAATCGAATCATTTCTATTGTATGTTATATTATTTACTTTCATTTTATACTCTATGAGTCTATCTTAGATATACTACGTATGTATTAAATACGCATGTCCATGTCGATGGTAACTCATCGATGAATATGACAAAGTACATGGAACCGTTTTGGTATTAATAGACTTACGATTGCATATATCTATATGTATCATTCCAAAGAGTTCGTCAACTCTTATGATGCTTCCACTAAATGGGGCATTACCTTTAATCATTTGAGATATAATTAACCAGTATCATATGATTCATAATCATATAATAAAATTATTTCTCAAAACTATGGCTTAGTCTATAATTCCAAAATAACTGTAAATAATATTAGATACTTTTGTATTTTCCAATGCATCACTTTTATTATGAAAACAAATACCAGATTATAGTTTTATTTCATAACAAATATTCATAATATTCATTTTGAAATCCAGCTATGTCTATCTTTCAGTCGATACCGAAAAATAATCATTATTTCGCAAATAATGTTCGGTATGTTTTGCGAAAACAGTTTTCGTAATTTGATGCAATCAATAAGTGTTATACGGTATGCTTTCACTATTTCCGCCATTACTATAATAACATACTAAATTTGGAGGTCCATCATTCACTTAATGTAGTTTATTTATTTCATTTACTATAACTATATTACAGTGGAGAGTTCTTTGATCAAATGTCTTGAACTCAAAGTACTAAATCTTATAGAAAACAATTTTCTATATGAAAATACATTTTGGAATAGAAATCATACTTCTTAATCGAATGTTAAGTATCAATTATTATTATTATTACAATTCTCGTTTTCAATTTTTCTTTATGAAGCAGAAGTGACTATTCGCTCTCTTCATCCCAACTGTAGCTTAAATTATATCTACTCTTGTACATTCTTTTTTCTTTCTAAATGGTCAAACCATTCAAAAGAAACTCTTCACTAGTAAATCGTAACAAACTTTTTACAATGCAATTGATCATCCTTAACATTTAAGAACGTGAAATATGATGCACCTTTTGTAAACTGATCAAATTGACATTTCAGTGATTGAGTTCTTAGTTTTTTCTTGTAGTTTTGGTCTAGTGTTATATTTAACACAATATGATCCTTTTGTAATCAATCAAATTGAATAGTCAATCTCATAGTATTGTTTATTACTTATTTCGAATGAACTAACTACATCGAAGTATCGTACATTACGAACTATGGCTGTTCCCCATATAACATTTTTATGCGATATGCATCAAATATCCATAGTCTCATATTGCTTTTAGAGTTCGAAACTCATACAATGCAATATACGGTCTTGACCAAATTAATACGTAAGCTATCAAATTACGAATGAATTTAGCTGTTGTAAAATTAGGTGCTTGGATGGGTATTGAAACGTTAATGTGCGAGAAGCATTTATTAGTAACTATATGTTATATTTTTATTTGTCAATCTTTGATTCAAATCATTTGTATATCTTAATTGATAAACGTTTTATCAATTGCATTAAATTCACAAATTTATCATTGTAGATTATTATAACATTATATAGCATATGTTTTTAGAATATTAGAAAGGTTAAATGTTATCATTTCATTTTTCTAATAAGGCCGCACTAGTCCTTTATGTTTCACCAAACTCTAAGCGAAACATAGAAGTCTTTCGACTTCACTAGTGGGTGTTAGGACTTGTATATCTTAGTATTTTGACCTTAAGGAAAGCTCAACAATTCATACTTCCAATTACGATGGATAACTCCTTATCGGTTGTATCATATACAACTCCTAACCCATGGTTCCCTGTCCTAGTCCTACCTTTACCTTGAGGAAGCTCAACAAGCAAAGTGGGACTATTCACTCAGAATTGTCATTTCGCGACGGCCTAAGTATATAATGCACGTACCTTGAGGAAAACTCAGCAAATATGTGCAGTCATCTTACCTCGTCTATTCAATATATTAATAGTAATACAAATAACATTCCTAGTTTGAGGAAAGCTCAACAACTAAAGATTATGCAAATAATCTATTAATACATAAAAAACAACTTTATATTAAAGATTCATAATCTTCAGTATATTATATCGAATAATATCGACTTATAGAATAATGTACTTCTTATGAAATACCCTCGTGATTCAAGTGTCGAACACATCTGAAATCACAGTATACGTACAATACATATATATTTATCCCTTAAGTCTGTTTAGGATTTCATTAATTTTCCATATTTAGTTTATACATTCATATTATATAAGTTTTTTTATTATATAACTTTTATATTTCATACAACTTATATAATAGTCTTATATATAATATTATATTAGTTAAATCTCATTTAATTAATTTTTTAATTAATTTTATCTTATTTTAATATAACATTTTTATTAAATAATTATTACATACTATAACCTTTATAGTATTACACATATATCTTATACATGTGTATATTCATTTAATTTATTTATTTAATTAATTAACCTTTAGTTAATTTTATTTGTTTAATTAATTATTAATTTATTTATTTAATTAAACAATTTTAATTATATTATATTAATTTCAAATTTCAATTCATATACATACACATATAATTATGTTATTTTAAATACATTAAAATATCATAACATATATCATAATATATAACACATGCATATATATTTTTATTAATTAACTTATTTAATTACTTTACTTTATTAGTCCAATTAATAAATTTTAAAAATTTCGAAATTAATACAGATATCTTCAAACATTTTGAATATTTCATTATATTATAACTATTATAATATATTTATATCTTATTTTAAATTTAACTTTTAAATTTAAAATCTTATATTTTAATTTTCGAACAATTTTGAAAATTTGTATTATAACATTTATAATGTCTTTCTTATTTTAAATTTAACTTTTTAAATTTAAAATTTTTATTTTTAATTTTAAAACAATTTTGAAATTAAACCAAGGTCCAATTCAAATTAAGCTTTTTCTATTAAGGATAGCCTTTTGGACTGTGAGCTAAATAGTTAACCCTAATATGGTTACCATAGACTGCATAGGCTATTGGGCTCTAATATCATTGTTGAAATTAGGCCAGCCCATAGCGGAAGTTATGGTTGAATTTCAATTTTTTTTTACCATATTGGATCTTTACTGGACTACCTATGAAGTCTAATTTATTTAGAACATTTCTAAAGTTAGTTTAAATAAAATCATGTATTTTATTTAAATTCATAAATTGTTGTTTGAAATTTATTTGATTTATTTTCACTTATTATATAAGTATACAAATGTATCGTATACATATGTAAATATGCGTGCATGTGTAACATGAAATTCCGTGCAAGGTGTAACATGCCCGTATATAGACATTGGAATTTACATCGTAATGGACAGATTAGCTTATTCTATATGTATTGTATGTTGTCCAAATATGTGCATATACTTATAGTTATAAATATCCAAGTAATTATATATATATATGTATGTATGTATGTATGTATGTATTTATTATGAAAAACTATTATATATATATTATATTATAAATAACGATTAAACATATATATTATATATATAAATAATAAATATATATATATACATACACACACACACACAGATATATATATATATATATATATATATATATATATATATATATATATATATATATGCACGCACGCATGTACATATAAAACTATAAATTTAGGAAAATAAAATATTTTATTTATTTATATATACATACGAATTAAAGTAAACAATTATAATTTAGTAATTAAAGGTTAGTTTGCATTATAACACACACACATACACACACATATGTATATACACATATATGAAAATCAATTTTTATTTTAATATTCCAATTCAAAATCATTATAGATCCAAATTTATTATAATTTTAGTGTATTAATATATATTTATTATGAATTAATTAGTCAAACTGTTATTAATAAATATATAAAATAATTATTCATTAAAACATCAAATTCTAAATTTTTAGAAAATCAAGAATAATATTTTAAGTGTTGCGAAATTTTTTCTGATTTTTCCTAGTAAAAATTATATTTTTAATTAATTAAATACTAATCAACTGATTTTTAGGTTAATTTTTAAAAATATAAAACTTATTCATAAAATATAAAAAAATTCCCTAGATTTTCTAAGATGCTAAAATAATTTAAAATTGAATTATCGAAACAATATTTATTTTATATGAATTTATTAAATCTTATACTGATTAAATAATGATAAAAAATATCTAATAATAATAGAAAAATTATTTTTGACTATTAAAATTCATAATGAATATAAACATATATTATAAAGCTATTAGATTAAATTTTATATAATATTATATATATATATGCTTTGATATAAATTGTGTAAATAAATTGATTTACATATTTTATATATGTATATGTATTAAATAATGTAATATATTTGGTATAGAACATTAAGTTTATTAATAACATACGTGTATGTATGAGTACATTAAACTTATGCACATAGCCAATCATTATTGTGAAAACAACATTACATGTAGAAATCTCACCTAACTAACTAAGCAATAATAACATATATACTTAGATGTACTTAAGCAATGAATTTTATACCATAATCATATACCTTATTATGTAAATAAATAGTTACCCATAACCGATTCCCTCAAGTCCACGTTAAAAAGACGAATCCTCTTCCTTTGGAAATTTCCTTGACTCGTCAAGTTAAAAGTCTTGAATCACAGAACTTCCACTATCAAATAGCTGTCGATTTGAGTTGATTTGATTTGAGATTTTTCTAGGGTTTTTAAGGAAGTATTTCGGCCATAATAATGATGAAGGAGGCAGCCAAAAAGTTCGATGAAGTTAGGTTTAGAGATGATTTTATACTGGTTGAATAAGAGAGAAAATAGGGTAGTGTCTCATACTTTTTTTCACCAAATCTCAATCATGCATTTCAAAACCAACATGCAACATCTTTTGCCACCCTTGTGCTTTGTTATTGCTGCTGAACCATGCCTCAGACAACATGGGCCAATAGCCCATTTAACCCTAATTAAATATGCTTAATTGAATCCATTTTAATTCGTCAACGATATCTCATATCGATCGATATATTTATAACTATTATAAATATATATGACAATATTAATTTCTCAAATCATATTCAAGTTTTATAACTAATATTTCATAAATATTATTTAATTTATAACAATTATAAACTAATTAAATCGTTTGGTCTAATGTTCATTCATCATTTCGGTTGTGTAACTCTTGGATATATATTGGTCAGCATTAACATTGAACTATTCGAATGTTAACGTTCACACATCCCTTAGCAGATGGTGTGACATTATGGCCAAATTTATCGCTTACTTAGTTTTGGTAAAATCCAATTTTAGTTTAATAAGCATTATGCAATCATGACATTTATTTACACCAATTCTCTTCGTCAAAATTATATCACTTTAGACTTATGGAATTTGATAATGGTCAAAATTCCAATATCATCCATATTATACTCTATACTCCAAACACAAAGTCCTTGGTTCAATAATAACAACTATTATTAATCGAAATGCTCTAGTCGGAGACTTTGACTTTGAGTTGACCATGATACTAACCCTATATAACTGAGGTGAGGAATTCTCTCTTGAATAATGCTTCACTTCCAATACTTCCATTCCACCAAAATATAGTCACTCGATGGAACACCATGCCATGATTTGACTATAATCAATACAAAGCTTTCATATTGAAGATCCACAGTATTCCCAAGTCGAGAGAATTGTCTAAATCAGCCATATCGATATTTTATGTTTGACCTTAGTTATATTAATTAATAGAAAACTATCGAGTGAGTTGTTCCATTGTTATTCAATAACTATTAGTACGTAACCTCTATGTGCCCCCCAACAGTCATGAGTAATACACTGCCCAACATATGGAGAGCATTACGTATTCTAGTCTCAATGGAAAAATCGATATCCAGTCTAAATGCATTTTGACTAGGAACATTAAAAGTGGTATATTTATTTTTATTGTGATAAATTACTCACGGTTACAACACTTTGTAACTACCATCATAAAACATATCGTTTAATGAATTTTCTATTAAATATATTTTTAATTATATTATTTAATCAATATAACCACATTATATCAAATATATAATAAATAGAAAATACCTTTGATTTCGAACAAGATTGATTAGTGAGTTAGATATATGTAACATATTACATAATTGCCCCTTGGGCATACCCCTAACCCTATTGACCCACACATTAAGCGTAGCGCATGTGCATGAGGAAGCTGGCGTTCAATGGTTCGTTTGTTACATTAGCAAGCGATTCACCAGAGCTAAACGGAACTTTCCAAAGTTAGAAAAATTGGCGTACTACTTGCTAATAGCATCTAGGAAACTACGACCATATTTTCGGGCTTAGCCGATCAAGGTGATGACAAATCAACCCTTGAAATACGCATTGTAACGACCTGAGATCTCAGGATGACTTCTAAGTGGAACATCGGGTTGAACCAGAATGATGTGCCTTACCATCCCCGAAGAGCAATTAACAGATAGGCGCTGGCTGACTTCATGCCAAGTTCACTATTTAGGATGATGATGAGGACACAACGTTCAAAGTATCCCAGTGAAAATTTTTCATTGACAGTGCATCAAATGAATTTTGCTTAAGAGCGGGAGTTGGTCTTGAAACTCCCGAAGGACGGTCAATTTGCTATGCTTTAAAGCTGGAGTCCTGCCACTAACAACGAGGCATATATGAGGCATTGATAGTAGGATTGAAGATTACAAAGGAACCGAAAATAAAAACTCTGCATATCTACAACGACTCCCAACTAGTCATCTGCCAAGTTAGAAGGGAATATCAAGCTAAGGGCGCGAAACTTGCCCCTTACTTATTGAAAGCTTGGGAGTTGCTCAATGACCACGATATCTCACATACCTAGAGAGGAGAATATGAAGGCCGATTCTTTGGCTAAGCTAGCTAGTTCTGTAGAAGCGCTGCTGATGGGATTGGTTCCAATAGAAGTGCCGACTTCTCCTAACATATATCAAATGGATTTTGATTGGGTTCTGGAGACTACGAAGGAAGTGGAGTCGTGGATGATGCCAATAAAGGATTACTTACTCAGGGGAGTACTCCCCAGAGATAGGAATGAGCGAAAGAAGCTCCTTCTAAAGCCACCACGATTCATAATGCAGGATGGAGTGTTATACAGAGGAGGATTCTTTTCCCCTGACTTAGGTGTGTAGAAAAGATGAAGCTAGAAAGATTCTCATGGAAATTCACAAAGCCAGCTGCAGGGATCATACCGTGGGTCAAACTTTAGCAAAGAAAGTGCTCCGTAATGGATACTTTTGACCAACGCAGAAAAAGGATGCAGTTGATTATATGAAGCGATGTGACATGTGCCAAAGATTCTCGAAGATCCTGAGAGCCCCATCGGTAGAACTTATGCAGATGGTCAGTTCCTGTCCATTCGGAATATGAGGAATCGACATTGTTGGCGTGCTACCAATGGAGAAAGGAGAAGCCAAATACGCTATCGTTGTAGTTGATTACTTTTCGAAATGGGCTGAAGCGAAACTGCTTGCCACGATCACTACTAAAAGAGTAATTAATTTTGTAACGAATAATATTTTGCAGGTTTGGATTGCCTCAAAAGATTATCACGAATAACGGGACTCATTTCGAGATTCTCGAGTTTAATGATTTCTTTAGGCTGTACCGAATCGAGAAGAGCATCTCTACGGTAATGCATCCGCAAGGAAACTTGTAAGTGGAACCAGTAAAGAAAATCTTCAAATCCACCATAAAGAAGCGGGCCGACTAGAGCCAGAGGCAATTGGGTTGATGTGCTTCCACTAGCACCATAGGCTTACGGGACAACGCATAAATCTACGACTAGGCACTCACCGTTCGCCTTGGCAAATGCCTCATAAGCTATTATCCCAATGGAACTAGTAGTCCCCTCTCATCACAGAAGAAACTTCAATTAAAGAGAAAATGAGCAGCTACTGCTCAAGATCCTTGACTAAATTGTGAGAAGCGGGAAGAAGCTGAACTGAGGGTTGCTGCTCACCAGGAGAGAGTGGAATGACACTTTAACACAAAGTTCTACAACCGCACCTTCAAAATAGGGGACCTCGTTCTGAACCGAGTTATCCTGGGCATGGGAGCGCTTGGCCTGAACTGGGAAGGACCTTATGTGATCAATCAAAAGCTCAGAGACAGAACATTCGAGCTGGCAACCGTCGATGGAATTTCGATTCTACGTGCTTGGAATAGCAACCCGCTGTGGCACTACTTTACTTGACCTCTTTATTTCTTACTTTCGCAAATAAGCTACTTGGGGACCCTCGGGGCAATGCAAATAGGCAGGACTTGCCATTTCTTCTATTTATCAATAAAATTAGCTTCTTGAACTAGTTGAATCGTGTTCTCGTAAGCAAAACCGATGGGTCGATGGTCAAATCGACCCTTGCATTCTAAGAACCAGCGTTGCTCCGACAACGTTGGGAAATCCCAAAATTGCCAGATAAATGTGGAAAACCGATACCTGCATTCTGAGAACAAGCGTTGCTCCGGCAATGTTGGGAAGGCCCAAAACCGCCGGATAGAAAGGGAAAATTGATCCTTGTCTTTTGAGAACCGACGTTGCTTCGCCAACATCGGGAAGGTCCAAAATCGCCGGATCAACGGGGAAAATTAATCCCTGCCTTCTGAGAACCAGCATTGCTCCGACAACGTCGAGAGGGCCCAAAACCACCAGGTCGATGGTGAAAATCAATCCCAACCTTTTGATAATCGGCATTGCCCAATAACATCGGGAAGACCCATAACCGTCGGGTCGACGGTCAAATCGACCCATACCTTCTAAGTACCAGCGTTACCCTGGCAATGTCAGGAAGGTCCAGACCGCCGAGTTAACTGGGAAATGAGTTAAACCTCTTTCAACTTAACGTCACCCAGAGATAAGCGATAACAAAAGGAACCTGCAGTTGCCTGGAAAAAGATAATGACAGAAAGAGAAATTGACTTCAAGATTTATTGGTCGATCAATGCTAACTTTCAGATGTAAGTCTAAGCCCGAAGATAGGCAACGACATAGAGAAATCCACAGAGTTGAGCTACTCATGTACTAGTTTCTGGTAACAGAAACAGATACATGATTGGGATCTCAACACTGAACGGAAGAATTTGTTATGACGAAAGATGACGACGACGCATCTTTACAATACATATATCGAGATGACATTGGCCGATGATGTCAACTTGGAAGAATTCGATTATAACCAAGGAATTGGCGGCATTGAAAATAAAGTGCTTGAAATCAGCAATAGAGTTAGTAGTTCCCGAAGATAGGAACTATCATGCGAATTAGACTAGGGGTAGTCGAGTGAATTACTCAGGATTTCCAATCTTTCACAGATGCCCGAATCTTAACATTCGGCCTCGTAGACAGAGGCACATATGCCAACACTTGGTCGAAAAGAACTCAACTAAGCCCAAGCAAGAATAGCCTTAGAGGTTGCTAAACAATAGTTTTGTTTTGCCGAACGAGGTATTTTTATAGATATAAAACGAGCAAAGCAAAAGAATATAACATAAGAATTGTAGGAACATTATTTAAATGCACAAGGTTGCTTTAAATAACCATATCACATAGAAACAGAAGTATATAATATGGAAATCATAGTATAAGCAATCGTATTACATACACAAACAGTCATACATAAACTAACATAGTACATAAAATGCAGAAAAGTGCATAGAAGAGAGATTACAAAGGAAAAGCTAAATCTTTCATTACTAGTAATCTTTTATGTATAAACCAAATAGTGGGGCCATACCCGCACAACCACGCCCTGTTAAAAACAAAAAAGACAAAATACAAACTCAACCACCATAGCAACACAAAAACCAAACGCTAAGCTAGCGCATACATGATTGAGTCTTCCCTTCTTGCTACTCTGGCTGCCTTTACCAATGTAATCTAGATGGGTCTTGAGCCTCTTTCTCCCTTTCCTCTCCTTGCTAGGAGGAGTCTCACGTTCTAAGTGAGTAGATTCCTCACTGGTTGCAGTATGTGGCTCTACGGACTGACCTGTTGAAGTCTCAATAGGCTTCATTTTAAGTGGCTGGATCTTCAAGGAGGGAACCTTTTGTTGGATACTTGTCGGTTTTTGTAGAGGCGGACTGGTCAACTCCGGTTTCCTTCTTTACACTAATCTTTTCCATATCCTTTCTCAACCTCTCAGCTATGGTTTATGCTCAGTCGGGTCAGAAGCACCTGTAATGAGCACATATTTCTCCTGAGACACTGAAGGATCCTCTGAATTTTCAAGAGCAACTATCTTCTAAGAATACGGTCCTGGACCAGAGCTGGTGACGGGGGATGAAATAGTAAGCCCCAGAGACAATAGTAGAAGGAGTGAAGATAGCTGTGGCTCTTGAGCCTTGCATAGGTGGAGGCGGAAGTGACGGCTGACCTACAAGTTGACATATAGATTAGTGAAGTTTAATGATAGATTTTCGCGAGTACTAAAGCTTCTTGAAGACTGGAGAAATGAGAGGTATACCTGTAGCAAAATCCTAATGAGATACGATGAATTCGCCTTCCTCGGTCACAAGCTCCTCAGGCTGGATCACAATGGGAGAATGTATGGCACATGAAGTGCAGTCACTGCTGGAGTAGGAATCACCTAGGTCGTTGCAAAGCTAACCACCGAGGATGCAGGAACAAGTGCTACCGGCTCTTGAGATTTCAAAACAGACGTTTCACCCTGACCCGAAGAGGGTGGGCCAGCAAGAGTTTTGGTAGCAGCATCAACAACATCTTTTTCGGCTTCTACAACTAGAATAGCCCTACCGACGGGGAGAAGTTCAATATCTTGAGAGTCGAGGTACGTGGCCATCAACTCTTCCTCAGAGCGCATATCTTCGAGCCAAGTAGACCTCACAAGTACTTCTTCCCACATGCCGGCAAGGGTCGCGGAGCAGTCTTCCCCTAGCCATCTCAAGTTCTTATTCATGATGATGCAGGTATAAAAGTGAAGCATACTTGCATCGAGTTGCTCATGCATTTTAAATCTTTTATCCTCGAGCTCCTTAAGTCTTGCTAGGCGATTTCAAGCTCAAGGTAACTATCAAGCTTTGCAATGTACAGCTCCTCCACCTCCTTAGAAAGTTTCTTCTTTTCTTCAAAAAGCTTCTGATTCTCCTCACGAAGTCTGATGAGTTAAGTGGCTTGCTTAACAATGGTCAAGTATTGGGCCTGGATAGACTTGTCCTTATCAGTGATTTGCTTCTTCAGCCGATCCCCCTCTTCGTGCGCAATTTTCAAGTTGTTGTGCATCACCATTTCAGTTTGCTCATGAATACGCTTCAACTCTACCTTGAGACTGTCAGTGCTGGCCTTTTGTTTGAGAGTGAGGTCTCTCTCTTTGGTAACCTTGACCAAATCATCCTCCCACTCTTTAACCATTCGCTTGAGGTCAACTTTCTCGGACTCGAAGAATTGAATTTTGGTGTAGTTATTTTGAATCACATAGGAGAGGGCCTTGCATTAACATTTCCATTCGTACCTAGCCTCTACACCTTCTTAAACAACCTGGTTATTTTTCAGGGCAACCTCCTTTGGGACATCCTTAATGACCTTTTCAAACTTAATGTCGTATAGGAAGAGATTAGGAAATGCAGCTGATAAACATGGAGGGCCAGCGGGGAGAGTGAACGAAGGAGCGAAGACTCCTTTGGAAGTAGGTAGGACAGTCGTAACCATAGCTTAGGAGATCTAAACTTGTTGGATGAGGAATTTGAGCTTGGGTGTGCACACTGTGCAGCGGAAGATCAGCAAAAGGAGGCCCTCGATGCTTCAAGGAATCTCCATGAGGTTTGGGTGCCTCTCAAAGCAGCTTGGCCTCAGCCTCCCTTTTCTTCTCTTCTTCTCTTTAGCCATATCCTTCTCTGTATCGGCCTTGCGGGCTTCTTCGACCTCGCGGTCTTTCTGTCTCCGCTTCTCATCCTCGTTTTCATGGCGACGAGGCTGGGTCTGGAGTTTGAGCTCCATAAGTACTGGCATGGCAAGAGAGCTTCTCGTAGCAACCACGGTCCTTGGAACCTAAAACAAGGAAGAAAAAGATATTAATATTAAAGCTCTTAAACAAGCTTCACTTCAAGAATGAGTGTTCATGATCCTAGTGAAGTGCATAGTGCCAATGACCCCCTATGTGCTCTACAGACCGTGGTGGCAAGGAACCAAACTCGGGGTCTCGCCACCTTCGCTTACCAGTCCTCCAAGAGAAAACGCGAAGCCAAAGCCAGCTTCGTTTAAGATGTCCCTGACTATGAAGTTAACCTTTCCAAAATCACTTAAGTTAATGAAAATATTTCTAAATGAATGGCCTTGAGGCAAAGTCGCAATAGGAGGAACTGTTGGTTGCTCCTCTACTCTTATAGGAATATCAGGAGTGATATACTCTGGAGGAGGCGAGCTGGGATTGATAGGACTTTCATAGGGTGTCTCTCCAAACAACTCACCCTCTCCACTAGCTCGATAATCGCTATCATTGTCATCTACACCCTCCTCTTCTTCCTCCTCAATCAATAGTTGCTTGCCCTCTCTACTTCTGAATCCATTAACTTCTTCCAAGATTGGAGACATTCTGACGTTTTCATCTCTGCCGCTTGGAATGTCAACGTCGATAGGCCCTTAGGCTCTCTCAGAATGGTCTCTTCTGAATGTACTACACTAGAGGGACCTGCAACTTCGCCTTGATGGTTCTAGCCGGAGTTATGAGTGAGGGCAGAGCAATGAATACGAGCTCTAGAGCCACTCTGCACTGGACACTCAACGACACCAAATCTGTTAGGGCGAAGCAAACTGCACCACCATATGTTTTCATTCGTTAGCAAGAATACGACGGTGCGCTGATGTGACCTAACTGCTTTTAGGGCATTAAGCGTTGTTTTGTACTCATCGCTTTTGTCTTGAGCCGGGTACCTATATGAAAATACATATCAAGTTAGAAACTTAGAAATTCCAACATGGGAGAGATAATGGAAAAGAGGCATTTATCTAGACTCCCAAAGCCGGTTGAAATCGTGCGGGCATCGCACGAAGAAATATTCGTTCTTTAAGTATGAACGTTTATTGGTGAGGGCGTCAATAACTTTGCATCCCTTCTAGGCTTCGATTATCATATAAGATGGGGAATCCTGCCTTCTTTTGAATTGAAGTAGATATGTAAGTTTGTTGAACCTTGGGATTGATTAAACCAATTCATGAAGAGGACATAAAGCGAGCTCAGAAGATAATACCCACTTGGATAGACTTGGAATGGAGCTAATCCGAATTTTTTTAGAATCATCATAAGGAAGGGATTGAATGGAGGGATGACACTGCCTAGGCACATGTACCGATTGCACGTAGTATATCCTTTCGGGGGGTTGTGTGCAAACTCACTGATCCCGAGGAGAAGAACGTCCTCTTTGGGAATCCCATGCTGAAGACAGATATTGTAAAGCATCCTAGCCGTTAGAATCGTCGGCACTTGCTCTGGTGGATCATTCAATATTCTTAGACCTACGAGCATATTCAATGGAGGCTGCTGATCCACCATTGGAACAATTGGCACAAATGAACCTTGTGATTCAGATGTAGTGTGTTGGTCCGCTCCAATAGGGATCGTAGGTGAAGCCTGAGCTGTAGATGACCCAGCTTCAAGAGGAATAGAGGTGACCTCATTGGACTGGAATCAAGGCGATCAACGAGTCATTCTAAACAACAAAAATTGGCGTTCAACGCAGTCGAATATGTCTTATTTTGAATAATAAACCCATGTGACCAACGTTCGAAATCCAAAGGATGTCGACGTGTGTTGACCAATCAGATTATGAGCATTGACCGGGGCAAGTGAAATGTGTTAATCTATGCGGTGTCAGTCCAGTGTCACGTACACCACGAACGGACAATCCTATGTAGATAGCTCGCTCGTGCTACAAAAATGAGTCGTGTCGTTCTTTGAGATTATATTTTGGGACTTACCCATTATCGATGAGTAATCAATCGATATGGAACCACTGTCTGGAGCGATGCAGAAAGCTTTTCTTTTCAGGAACACCGGAGGTGCAGAAATAGGGGAAAGCGATGCGATGGAATCATCCAGTATAGCCAATCGTGGAATAAGTCGTCGTACTAGAACTTGAGTGACGAGAGAGTTTAGTCGAGTGTTGATAAGAGATAGCCAAGTCGTGGAGTTAGACCTTTCTCCAAATTGGTGTGCACACGACCGAGGCAAAACCCTAGATTGAGTGCAAACCAAACTTCAACCATCTCCTCTCAACTATTGTACCAACCCATCCTGAAATGGACCTACATTCTGATCCATATATGGCCCATCAAAACTTAGATCCGTTCCAAAGCTGGTTGTTGGTTGGTAAAAAAAACCATATAGAGCTATTATCTTCACATCAGACTTCACAGCGGAAAGATAAAATATAATAATAACAACTGTACCTATTTCATTATAAATTCAAAATGACATCAAAACCATAATACCAAAAACTAACAATAACTAATCCATAGCACATCATATTCAAAATACAACAGTTTCCAATGGGTACATCTGAATATAACACAAATAGATAGACTGCCATAAGCTTTCTCCATGCCTTCACCTTTAACATCATCATCTTTCCTAACAATGAGGAGGGAGTAAGAACAACATATGTTTGGTGAACGAAAATCTCGAGCCTTACTACAGTAGTATTTTGATAGTATAATTTAAATAGAAATATGTCTTTCGCATTTATCTATACCCTAAGTCTTTTCAAATAAGTCCAAAAAGGCTTTTCGAATATAAGCCCATAGCTATGTCGCTTTCAACCCAATAACCCATATCTATCGTTAGTAATGTCCTATCAATTAAGAAATAGTATCCAAGTCACTTAATACCTTTCAATGGGAACTAGTTAGACTCTGACCATTTAATACCTCTTTTAAGGCAGATCCCCGTTCTTTAATACCTACCCCAATGCGGGCTCCTCACTAGTAACTATCTAGTTGACATTGCATGGAATCTCTTCAACCACTAAATACTTCATATTGAAATGGTCCCTTTCCCGAGATATCCTCTACCGTGCCTAACCCATAACCCCGACCATTTACTACTACTTACGTAGGGAAGATGTGGACCCTCACACAATTACTTAATACCTTCAATCCCCGAACCATGTCCTTCGTATTATGACCCGTACTCCACAGCGACGTCTCACATTAGTCCGACTATTTGTAGGTACTGGTAGCTAGATTAGCTAGGCAGATTTAGCATACAAAATTTGGGACTACCCTCATGTCAATTGTAGTTACTTATTATAGGCGATGTTTCACATCAATCCCAAAGTCACACTACTCGTAGCAAGATTAGCTGTGGGCGGACTCCCATGTGCTTTTGACTGACCTCATCCCTATAATTTAGTCATAATCTAATCACTATCCACATATATTATCACACATCCACGTTTATTATTAAGGCTTTATTAGAAATCTTTCTAATTTCCCCTCTACCATTAATTACTTTCCTAAGGGGAATTTAATAATAATTAATAACCTATTAACAATGCAATTAACATGTAAAGCATCGGGGAATAAACGATTAATTTCTATTAATAGACCCGCTAAAGACCCAAACCATAGAGTAGTTAGCACGGGTGCCGTGGAGAGATATGTTTTTATGTCCTGCATTGAAAATCCTCCTTCTTTATTGTAATACATATATGGTCAGATGCTGTAGTTCAAGATCATTTGTCTTTTTTGTACGGAATTCCTAACAAAATTAAATATCTACAATGAGCAGTAGATGAGGTTTTCCTATCCCTGTCATAATTATACGTCATTTATGCTAACACACACGTGCACGCGCCTTGGGATTTCTAAGCGTGCGAAGTTTATGGCCTAAACTAACATCAACCCTTTCAAAATTATACAACTCTCATTTCCATATTATCAATATACCATAAATCTAATACCTAAAAATCCAATCATCAGACTTGTATACAAAATAAAATTCAAACTCAACCTATTATATTAAAACAATGGAATAAATCAATAAACTTACAATTTCAATTCTTTTTTTACACTCTATTCAACTTCTTTTTACATGAAATTAGACGATGGAATTTCTATTAAAATTTTGAAAATAAGCAGTGCGAACTACGAATAAGACTTCATACCTGACACACCATTTCCTAATCAAAACCCTTAGTCGAATCTAAAAAAAAGAAAAGGAAGTTGAATAGAAAGTAGAAATATTAAAATTGCAAATCTACACAATTCCTACTATTTTAATATAAACGATTGAGATTTCAAACTAGAATTGGCATTTCGCTTTGGGGAAATTTTTAGGATTTTTAATATGATGTTTTCGTGAACCAAAACTCTCCAAGGCATAATTCAAATCCAAACTACACTAATAAATTACTAAGATAGAAAGACTGAGATTTCCACTCATAGTAGGTCCTTAGCTTTTCCTCCTTTTGGATTTGACACACCTTCAATAATCTCTTTCAGATCTCTTCTTTTTTATATATACAACAAGGGATTTGTGTATATATATTAGATTCAGAAATTGATAGATTCGAGGAGAATAGAATTAGAAATAAGGTAATAAACATGTAGAATTTGTTACTTGAAACCCTAAAGAACATTTTTCGGGATCTGAAGAGAGAGACTGACAGAGCTTCACTAGAATCCAAAAATAATTTGTGAATGAAACTGAGGAGGCTAGGATCTTATTTATAGTAGTTAGAATGCACCAGAACTGACTGATTTAGGGTAGTCTAAAATAATAAAAATTTGGACATTCAAACTATTAAAACCTTAGCCACCACTAGCTTCCACCGGTCCTAAGGGGAGAGGTCGAACTTACGTTGTATTGGGAAAAGAATTTTGTGCCGTTGTTTTTTATTTATTTTATTCCTTAATTATAGCTTAACGTTATCGTTAATTTAACGTTTACTTAACCCCCAAGTTTAAATGCTATTAACTTTCAAATTTCAATTCTAGGAATTACTGAATTATTTGAATTAGAATTTCATTTAAATATTTTGAATCTCTAAACTTCAAACGTTCATAACTTTTCCGTCTGAGCACCGTTTTCAACATATTATATATGAAAATTGATCTGAATTTCTCCACCAACACAATGTCATAACTTTCATGGTTAAATTATAACTTTTGAAATTTTTTCATTTTTAACCTTATCTTATTTAGTTAATATATCTTATTTTATTTACTTTTATTAATTTTTACGGGATGTTACAACTACAATCGGCAATTCCCCCATCGCCATTGCCATCGCCACAACATTCACAATCGCCATCCTTAAATCGTCGAAGTTTGGATCGGTGCCAGGGTTTTGAACTTGGGGCCGAGTTCTTCAAGTGGCAATTCGAGTGGCATCGACTGCTACAAGGTGGTGGCATAAGGCGGTGACGACAACAGTAGTTCGGCGGCGGTGCTAGAGGAGTCGGCAGTTGGTGAAAATTAGGTTGGCACTCAGGAATCTCTTGAAAGAGCAAAAAACTTAGTGGTAGGATAACTCAGTGCAAAGTAAAGGCAGGAATGAAGGTGAGTGAAAGATTTTCTAAGTCTTGAGTTTTTATAAGACTTAGTGGAAAGCCAGTTTAACTCGGTACCAGGTTAAACAACCCGATGACGAGTTGTTATTCCTCCCTTGAAACCTCTAGAAAGTGTGGCAAAGAGAAGTTATGCTCATTTATGGCATGAAGTGATCTCCAGAGTGCAGGTCTTGTCTCCAATGCAGAGGAGTGAAATTCCAACTTTAACTAAACAAAATAGTTAAAGGAAAATATGTCAAGTGAAAGCAATGTTTATGGACATACTCGAACGATCAACCAGAATTCGAACGATAGCATTCCAAGACTTGTCTTGATCCAGAGCACACTTTGTTTTCAACCAAAGCATACTCTGGAGGGTAAGTGTTAATGGGTATTTAACCAAGCAGAAGTCAATGGAAGTTAGAACATTAAGACGAAGATGAAACGATTCGAAAACTTGAAAGCACACTTAGAAGGAATATAGTGGCTATTAGGAGAAATTTCAAAGGAATTGGGACTATGTAAATGACTCGGTACCGAGTCATTTAACTCAGTGTTGGGTTGTTTTCTCACCTCATTCCACCTCCCAATCTCCATATATCTCATATACTAATCCAACCACTCGTGGATAAGTGGTTTTCCCAGAGTTTGGACAAGCAATCCAAAGATTGATGAGAAGAAAGTGGATTCCATTTATAAATAAATGTCAATGAGTAAAATTTAAATTTGAGTGGAAAGGAAATTAATTAAAAATTAAATTGAATCGGAATTAATCCAAAATATTCTATACCATAAGTCAAAAGAGTAATCGGAATAATAATACCGAATGTGTCCCATACCAAACGGTATTACTAATCCATTTACTCAAATTCCTCACAATCTATAATTCAACACAATATTATTTTATATAACAAGTCCAAGAATAACCGTAGAAATATTACCAAAAGTCCCACACCAAACTGTATTATGACTCCATTTATTCTGATTCCTCGTTACACAGAAATATAAATCATTCAAAACATACACTGCTATTCATTGATTCGGAAGGGGTTTATTTATAAAACATACTTTTCCATTATCTTTAATACAATTTCAAATATCGTTACTAAATTTAAAGATTAAATTATAATATTCTCATTCTTTTACCAGAATCCTGGTATATTTCTGAAAATATATATTTGCAATCCTCTTATTTAGTTACAGGGAAATCTATATATTAAACTTTCATTCAATTCCAAATTCCTAAAATTACACTTTTCGTAAGAGCCTAATTCAAATTCCTTTATATATATACATATACATATATATACACACATACATCTGTGTGTGTGTGTGTGTATTTATTTATGTATGTATGTATGTATGTGTATATATATTTATATGTACAAATATGTACATATTTATTGAATTTCTTAATAATAATATATATGTACATATACATACATATACATATACATATACATATATATACATATACATATACATATACATACACATATATATATATAATTCAAATTCCTTTATATACATACATACATGTATATGTATATATATACACACATATACATACACACACACAGATATATATACATATATATATATATAATTCAAATTCCTTTATATACATACATACATACATGTATATGTATATATATACACACATATACATACACACACAGATATATATATATAATTCAAATTCCTTTATATATATATATACATACACACATGTATATGTATATACATACACACATATACATACACTCACACACACATATTCCCAAAGTCTTTATAAATGATTTCCTTTTTGTTAAAAATAACGATAATCAAACACTAAGCATATTACTTCCAAAATTATTCTTAATGAGATATATATTAAGTTTTATTAACAGTTTCCATACGATAATCAGATAATATTCAACATACTGTTGCTTCAAAATATTATTTTACAAACTTCTAATTTATTAAATTCAAATTGAATTAACAATCACTTTAAAAACATCAACTTTAAATACCATATTGTAAAAATGATTTAATTTTTTTATAATTAATGATGAATGAATAAAAATACTAATATTCGTAAATATACTTATTTAATCAAATTCCGCAAATCATCATTTTCTAGATCCCACAATTCTCAATATTATCCTACTTTTATATTTTCCAAAATTATTCCACTTTCAAAATTTTCCATTAATTATAATATTTTTAATATTAAATAAGAAAATCATTCAAAAATAATTTATTTATTTCAAATCTTCACCTATTAATTCATTTACTCCCTTTTCGACTAATTTCAAGTGTCGATTCAACTATTTACAAACATATATTTATCATACTAATAGCATATAAAGGTGTACTCAACAATCAACCAATTTTCATCACGACAACGATCAATGGCAAGCATCACAATTTCAGCCAAATGAACCCATCTCAAATTAACTCATCAAAACAACAATCAAAATGAAAAGCGTGAATGTGAGAAAATAAATTTACTCACTAAACAATGTCTGAAATTTCTAAACCAATCTTCACTGTTTCAGCCCAAGTTGCACCTCTCCTCCATCTCGCACCAACCACCTAATCGCACACACAAAAATGATGCCCCTCCGTCATCTCCACAAAAAACCGCATCCTCTAGAACACGACGTGCAAAACCGTTGAAACATCATTGTCAGCCTGCCGCAACCATCCTCCACGTCTTTGTTGGTGTCACGACAGCCAGTAGCCGCGGTTGTCATCATCCATGCCTTTTCCAGCGCCACTCTCACCATCCAGCTATAGCGTCAATCTACCTCCCCCTTTGCGATCATGCGTGCAACTCCTCCTCTCCGATGTTGTTGCCATGATTGCCTACCATCGATCATTATGTTTTCAATCGTGTCTTCCTTTTTTTTTCATTCGCGGTTTTGTTCTAGGGCTAAAGCTAATGGATTAGAGATTGGTTTTTTGCCTTTTGGAATAGGAAAAGGAATTTTCTTGAAAAGGGATAAAAGGATAAGTTTGAATGGGCTTTGGCCTTAAAATCTAATTCAATTCAATTTTTAACAAATTTCATTTCCATTCAAATTTAAATTTTAATCCTTGACGTTTATTTATAAATATATTTTAATCTAGCTTAAATTGATTTACACTTCATTCTATAAATTATATTTTGATAATCATCCAATTTCATTCATCCAATACCTATTTATTTTTCACTATTTAATCACACAAAAAAATTACACTTTAAAAATATTTTAAATTGATTAGAACATTTTATTCTGTTTAAATATATTATCTAGAAGGAATTTGTTAATTTAATTCAATTTACTAAAACAAAATCTTTTATTAATAAGACTTCAAATAAGTAAGAATTATGTTCAAAATAATAATTATCAAAAATCAAATTCGAATATTCCTATTTGAATTAAATGTATGTATTATTACGACACAGAATGTAGGCTTGTTATAGACTTCCCCTTATGAAAATTGCGTCCTTGCAATTTCTTATCGAGAGACGTCATAGACAACTCATACCCTGAACTTTTTTCGCATTGTATCAAACTAAAACTTACCGATTTCTTTATGTAGCTCTCACTCCAACTTCTCTTATCGTATGCTACAATTTAAATAGATTCATTCAATGACTTTCTATTTTTACATACGATAAAGTTTTGTGAAAAATTTCCTATGTGTCAGATTTTTCGAAATTTTTTGATAAAATCTTATTTGTACGGAGAGCATTCCGAAAAACCACAACATTAAAATATCACAATAATGTATATCCCAATCAATGGAGCATCTCAAAATATAGGGATTACAATACAATATCATATTATACATCGATATATCATAAAAAGTACCTTTATATTTGCATTATAAGCAAGGTTATTTACTTTTCACGTGAGCAAAAGTGAGCTTGCGCCAAACTCAACCCCCAATAGTCATCTTCATGTACCTATGTTAAACTCAAAAATCCTTATACGATAATATTTATAAATTATAATAAAGCATTGCATTCATATAGAGAAATGAATCTAAGTTCACTTAATATAGGCAAAGTTCCAGCTAAGCATAAAGTGCCAAAAGCATAAAACTGCATGATGTTTTCAAAAGTAGAGTTGCAGGTTAATCAATGGACTTCCGAAAGACCTTTCAGATCTTGAAAATATAGTGTATGCCAAAAGTTTGTAGCCATTTTATTTAACAGTACCATTTCAAAAAATCGAATTTACATAGCGAGTCCACTGCTATAAAATAGAGTTTTCGCATGGTCAAATTCAAAATTTCACAAAAATCTTATAACAAAAGTTGTTCCTTACTTCCATAGTTTTCCGGTGATTAGTCGACCGTCGAAATCCGACAAATCTTTTGAAAGTTATGGTCGAATGGAGTCAGCATGGTTTGAATGGTTTACATTTTCAGGACAACGAAACACTTCCTTTTTTATTTATGTTTTGACCTTACTTAAGCTCAAAATATTGCATTGTACTTCAAATAAAAATTGTTCAGTAATGAAATAGCATTCTAATAAAATCAAAATCGTTGAAAATGGATAAATAGTTTTAGATTTAAGGTTAAAACGAATCATAGTATTTCAAAAATACTTTAAAATGACTTCACTTCCAAAATATTTTCAAAACTATTTATAAAACAATCACCACATTTGAAATCTCTTCCGATAATATCCTATATCAATTCTAACTATACCACCATTTTTTCAAAATTTTCAATTACTTTGAAACCTAGTCCATAAAACTTACACTAAACCTTTTCAAATCACTTGAAATTTGATTATACAAAATTTATCCACCATTTTTTTAAAGCATTCCACCAATTTTAACATTTCACAAAACATTTGGTACCATATTTCTAAAGCCATCTAAATCACTATCTTTCAATTTTTCTCAAATTACTAGTAAAGTACTAATTTTCAAAATGTTCATAAATTATCAACTCATAACACTTACTATATAATAAGCAAGAACTTCATTTAATAAATCATACAAATTATACACACACACACACACTCTCTTGCTTATTTAGTTACTCGGATTCCCATTATTAAAACTTTTCACTTTATCACTCTTATATTTAAAAATATATATGGGCTTTCACTTTTATTTTATTATATATTTTTTAAATTCTCATTTCATTTTTTTTCTCAAACTACTTTATTATTCTTTATTGAAATACCATTTGATGCTTCCTTTTCAAAAATATAGCTTAATATACTTCTTTAAAATATTATCCTATTTTTAAAACATCTTTTCCAAAATCATTGCTAATATTTATACGCTAAAATTTCAACTTCTTCCAAATTAATATTCAACTTGTTTTAAGATATTACTAACTTCCCAAAATAATAACTCCTTTTCAAAAAAATTATTTTCATTTCAAAATATTCTTTAAAAACATTCTCCTTTTCAAAATCTTAAACATTACTCAAAATATAATTCTCAAAACATCGTGTCCAAGTGTCTTGTCCTAGCATTTTGTAATCCTTATTGATAATGTTGGTCAGACGCATCGACTAGAATTTTAAAAGCAGTCAACGAACAAATTAACATGAAATTTTACTTCAAAATTATTTTAAATATTTACATACATATACATGTCCTTTAATAATTTGCTTTTATAAAAATAATGACCTGCTTACATTAAACTATTTTGTAGTACATCATATATACATATACTTTATCAAAAAGATTTCTAGTTATAAAATATGCTTGCTTTTCTTAAAAATGTTTATAATTAATCTTTATATATTCACAATCAAATAATATTTGACTTACAACCGTGCGTACATTGCACTCATACATCCATGCATACTGAAAGTAAACATCTAACATAAATCTATTTCACATTTTTAATTAATTAGTTATATATATACTCAAAAACAATTATAACTATAATCAACAAAACTCATCAATAATAATACAAGTAAACATTCATCGATGATCTATTCATATCAACAAGCAAGCGTTTATTTATGTTTTTTCCATTCAATATCTTAGTTATATATACACATTATTATTTTATAAAATTAGTTTCTCTAATTCCCTTGTGGTTTTGGAAAAAGAAAAACTGCTAGTTTTAATAATCTTTGCTTCATCCAGACTTTTGTGGGTTCACAGCTTTGAGTGAATATTCCCATGCTCTAAACTAGTCCCAAATAATATATTGATTGATTTATTTATTTATTTAACTATTAGCACAAAATAACACACATCAATCAAATAAGTAATTAAACATCTTTAGCAAAAAGCTGTCTACAAGTTTTCGTTGTGCAACTCTAATCACAACTAGATCAGACTACTACATTCAAAGCCACACAAAGGTCCAATATTCGTCATCCTTGCAGACAATACTGGTCAGACAATTTACTCCTCCCTTCACAACCTCCATCAATTTCCTTGTTTATCATATAGAGGCTTACACTCAAAAAGAGGTAGAAATAATATATTATATAATGAGAAAAATTCAAATACGTACCTAGATGATACCCTAGTAATCATCGTATACTCCTATTGTTACTTAAGTATATAAAATAGTCTACGACACACCCACGGGGACATGGAATCTGTCTCATCTAAAGCCAGGATTCATGTCTTTATACTCCATATTGTTCTAAACCTGCTCCGGTACCAACTGTAACACTCTACCTCTATACCCGCACTACCAAAGAGTATTACTACGTAACATTGTTCGATCATACGGAGAACAAGATGATGTTGGACTGTCACACATGAATATTCCCTTGGGCTAATACTAGTACGCATTAAAAAACCAAATAAACAATTCACCTATACATACTCAGTATCAACACAAAGCAATAAACATGTGCATTTCCACGACAAGATAATATAAAATTTAAAATAAATCACAGTGAATACGGAGTAATCAATGCAGCGATAACACATAATATAAAATGTACAATAGTCAAGTAAGTCTACGAAAATAGTCAAATGCCCACTATCATCCAAAATATACATAGCATGTCCAATATATACATCTCAACAAGACATGTACCATAACACCCTGGAAAATTAACGGAAATTTAGATTCAAATTTAATAAGGAAATTAAATTAAAGTAAAACAAATACTTAAACACAAATTTTCATAGACGTCTATGTTTGTTTTTGAAACTTGCACTATTGAGTTCATAGCAATTTTTTGAATGATTTTCATATATAACACTTCATAATCCGTGTCAGTATGGAGGAGTTATGGGAGTTAGAACGAATTACGAATTTAAAAATAAAAATTTAAAATTTTACATAGCCACTGGTCGACCTTAAAGGTTTTAAGGTCGACCGGCAGCAGTTAATTGTGGTAGGGGATGGTTGACCCATGTACTTAAAAATCGGAGTGTTGTTCACTTTCTGAAGACGATGATAGACGGGCATGATTGGGAACGAAGGATGAGATGAGAGAACTAGATTTTAGCAAATATTTTCCTAAGCTAATCCTATGGTTTAAAACTAAACCCTACCCCTATAAACGCTAAGCTAATGAAACCCTAATTCTCCATTAAACAATAACAGCAACCAAATTCTGGCAAAATTTTCCCTCAATCTCTAATTTCTAAAATTCCAAAAAAATCAAATCTACTCAATCCTAAGAGATTAAAGCAAGCAAATTAAGGATGATTAAGACGATCTAAGGAGGAGTAGGGAATCAGAGGTCAAATTCTCAAGTGCAAGCATTAATAAGAATTTAGGCTAGAGGTGAGTGGGCATAAATTTGATAAGTTGATTATTGTAAGGCTAATTAAGATGATCTAAGGAGGAGAAGGGGTTCGGAGGCCAAATTCTCAAGTGCAAGCATTAGTAAGAGCTTAGGCTAGAGGTGAGTGGGCAAAAATTTGATAAGTTGATTATTGTAGTTAATTTAAACTGTTATTATTGATTAGGGTGCTAAAAAATTCTAAATTGAATATATCAATATGTTAAACCCTAAATTTGAATCTAAACCCCTAGTTTTGAATTGTCGGTTAGTTGTTAAATGAAATTATGCATAACCCTTTTTCTCTTGAAATTGGAAACCCAAATCAACAAACCCTAAACCCGATTGTAAACTGTTGATTGGACGTAATTAGTGTTGACAAAGCATTGTATCATACATGATTAACCTTATAAAACAATCGAAAATCAATATACCCTAAAAATTATTCGTCAATAGTCGACCTAGGAACCCTAATAGTCGACCGGTAGTAGGTCATCGTGGGGTATAAGCGGTCGACCGTTCATACTGAAAATTGGTAAATCGAACCTCGGCCTAAGACCCAAAAAAATTATAAATAAAAGTCAAATGAAAACGTGAATTTTTATGGGCCTATTTAAAGGCAACTAGATGCATGTTAGGACTTATAGGAAGACTATTTTCCTAGGAGCGGACGCTAAGTTATGGCCGTGTTGGGTAAAAGTTGTTTGCCCAATTTAGGATTATAATCGATTCGAAGCGATGTATTTTCACTAATTGCACTCATAGGAGGTTCCAACGTTGGGCGTGCAGTTGGTATGGATGCCTGATAGAGTGAGTCCACATAATGGGAGGAATATTCACAAATTCCTGATGCACATGATACAGTTATAGAGGAGGACCCGAAGCGTGCAGTAAGAGGCCAAAGCTATGATCTAAGCGTAGTATGAGGGAATGTTCTCAGTAGCCTAATGGCGATGATAGTAGTGGAAGTTTATGTCTGCAGTAATCTAGCGGCGGTGTCTTTAATTGTTAGTAGCTAAGAGGGCGGTGTCTCATACATTGAGTTGCTTTAGGAGTGGTGGCCGACGTTATAAATGAAATTCGATCCTTAGTTGATCCATTGAATTAAACTACACAATTTATAGTGTAGAAATGTACTAGATTAGAATCCTTAGGTAAAAGATCTTAGGAATTCATGGACAATTTATAGAGTAGTTTTAAAGTAAATGCACATGATCATCGTATTAAACTTGTAGTCATTCGCCAGACTGTATGCTTAATCCAATCTCTTTCTTTCTTTTTCTCCACCATAGGTGGACAGGACAGCAGGTGATTGACCCATTCTAGAGACTTAGAGAGAGTTGAGCTTATATCTGGAGTCTGCTTTTAACTTATCCGACTCTCCATGTAATTTTCTTGCTTATTAGGACATTATGCTTGATGCATTAGACTTTGAGAAATATTTTATTATGTACTCTACATTTGAATTATGTATTGATATTTCTCTAAGACTATGACTTGATATTTTCTAGGATTTATGTTTTTCTTTGATATGCACACGTTTATTTCCTTCTATTGTAAGGTCTAAAAGTGTAGTATATCTTAGATTATATGTGTTTGCATTAGTCTCTATGATGTGAAAAGTTTTAGACCCCGACGATCCGCATTTCTCGGCATGGCGCGAGTCTGAAAGTCACACTAGGGTTTGTATCGACATGTCGGAAGGTGCGGGTTATTGCAGTCGGTATCGGAGCATAGGTTCAAGGTTCCTTAGGAATTAGGACTGTATTAAGAGAACGTATTTGAAAAGTTTTTGAAAAAAAATGGATTTTCAAAATAGTTTTCTAAAAATGTTTTCCAAATATGTATAAAAGTAAATACTTTTCAAGGAGCTTCTCCAAAGGATTTTATACAAACCGTAATCTCTCTTCTTCATGCCTATGTAATCTTAGATTCGTGTCTACGCTATCTCTCGTATTCATTACTATAATATCTGTGAAAAGTTGCTAATATAATACTTAAAATTCATAGATAGAGGATGACTGATCCAGGAGATTTAGGCTCTAGCGATGCAGTCGAAATCCGAGGCATGAACTTACATATATGGTTCCGCTGATACCTTTTGGTTAGGGGACAAGCCAAGCTTAATCCCGCTAGAGGACCTGAGGAGGAAGTGATAAGTGTGGCTCCGGCCCGCCCACCTACTACTACAGACTTTGCTAGGCCTTGCAAAGATTTCTCAAATCTTGGACGAAAGCCATGCTTTAGGACAGAGTCTTATGTTGATTCGAGGTCATGTATTTGAGTTTGTGAGAGGACCTGTGGTTTGATGGGTTAGACTGACGAGGCGAGGATGCAATTGGCAACCTGGCAAATGCAGGGTGAGGCGTTGAGCTGGTGGGAGGTAGCTGAGGTTGAGACTGATGGAGAGAAGGTCACTTGGGATGAATTCCTTAGGCGGTTTGAGGTGAAGTTTCTTTCTAGGACAGAGGAAGGTGTGCAGTTGGAGAAGTTCCTTCACTTAAAGCAAGGGAATTTCTCATTTAAGGAATATGTCAACTAGTTCAATGAGCTAGCTAGATTTGGTATGGGATTGATTGACACATCTCACAAGTAGGCTCTCGAATTTGCTAAAGGGTTGAGCCAACCTATACAGGACTTAACTCTGAGTCATATTCCTGTGGGTGCAACGTATGAGGGTATAGCGAAGATGGCTTTGCTAAATACCATCCCCAAGGGTGAAGCTAAGGGAGAGGAACCCAAGAAGGCTAGAGGGAAAGCACAGCAGAACCAACAGAAAGGTGGAAGTGGACCGAAGGAAAAGATACAGAAGAAGGAAATGCACTGTAGGAAGTGTGGTAGGAAGGGACATTTTATGAAGGAGTGCAGGGTAGATCTTTCTAAAATTTAGTCGTATAACTGTGATCAGCTTGTACATATGAAGTGAGCTTGCACAGTGTAACACCCCACCTCTATACCCATATTACCTAAGAGTATTAATTAGTATACTATCGAGTAACATGGAGAATAAGGCGATGTGGGTGAGACATGGGTGAATATTCCCTTGGACCAACCCTGAATACGTCACATAATATAAAAACCACTCACCTCGACATAAACATTCTCGGTACAAAGCAATAAACACGTGTAATGCCTAGAGATAAAACAATACACAATATAAAGTAAATTTCAGAGAACACAGAGTCATCAACTCAGAGATAAAAATATAATTCATCACATAAGTCTAAGTGGGATACAAAAAGTTAAATTCCCACCAATTCTTAATTATATACAAGATAAATCCAATACATCAAATCCAATATCATATACATACACAAGTCTATGTTATAATATACAGTACAACTAATATTCAATCCTTCAACTAAGTCCAATAAGCAAGTCTGGTCACATCGTCCCTCAACTAGTAATGTCTCGGACTGACCTGAGTATTATATAAATAATAAACGGGTCAGACTATGTCTATATTCAATGGTGAGAATATAAACCATATCTTAATGAATAGTATAAACACAGCATAAAAAGGAATCCAATCATCAAAGGAATAATCTACATCTACAACACATCATACAACATCCATAACCCATTAAACATAAATACATCTCTCAATCATCAGAACTCCATCATACACATCACACGACATACATCAAACATCCATCACATACATCAAACATCACACATCACACACATTGCACATATCTACACATCATGCATTACACACATGGCGCACATCTACACGTCACCTATCACACACAGCATACGTCGCACACATTGCATCACAAACAACATACATCGCACATAGAATGCATCACAAACAACATACATCGCACATAGAATGCATCAGACATCAATTCATTAATATTTATTTAGCAGTATTAGATTTATTCATATTATTCTTCATCTTTGTTTTCATTACTACTAGATCTATTATATATGCTGTTATTATTGCTACTGCCAGAACCGAGTCTACACCTGAGCCTCATGGCTTCTTCGATACAAAAGGAGACCCTACTTGTTATATTTTTGTGAGCATCCTCACTAGGCTTTAGCTACATAATAATTGCACGTTGCTTCCTCACCTCCTCATTCCTCGCCCCATCTCAACCTCCTTGCCTCATTCTAAATTATTCCACTTGGCCCGTGCAGCAAACTGTGACCATGCAACGAGAGGGGCATGCTGCCGCAACCGCATCGGGGAGCGACCCCACAGTCAGTCAAGCAAAGATGGGGCTAACAAAAACTTCTAGCTATCACATCCTCGTAAGGGACTTCGTACTCCTCGTTCCACTCAAAAGCAAAGATAATCATACTCCCGTTTTAAAATAAAATAAGAAGTAATATAACTTACCCACACATCAAGTCAAAAATCCAAGTAATATCGATCAATATGGGTGTATAATATAGAATAATCCACGGACATCCAAATATCAAATACTCGGTCCTTAATGAATTAATCGGTATTATACGTGTGTTAAGTAAATAAATACACCCCACACGGATGTCCCATAGCGTCCGGTGAAATACAATTGTATACACGACACCCTCAATTAATCAACATTAAACAAATCTCCACTTTATATTAAATCGCTCCTGCTTAAATCGCTCTTCTATTTATTATTCTTCAATTTTATTATTTTATAATTTAACACAACGGGTAATTTTAATTTCATCCCATTCGTACAAACAATCAACAATCATCCACACAAATCAATATTTTATTCAATTAATATTTAATGAGATGAAGGGTTTGTTTAAATATATTTCACTTCATTCCCTTCCCTTTTATAAAAATACCTCAACTTAATTTAACAATAAAGATTATTTTTATTTATTTCCCTCTTTTTAAAATAAATGATCCTCGCATCTAATTTCAAAATCCAAGTTATAAAATGATTTATTTGGTTTCAAAGAAACCTTCATTCAAAATCAAAAATAAATGTTTAAAACCTCGAAAATATTTTCACTTAAAATTTTCTCTTTAATAATACAGAAATACTTCAAAGAAATTTATATTTTCAAATACCTTTAAATCCTAAAAAACATTCTAAATCCAAAGACATTTGTGATCCAAATCTACCACTTCAAAATCATAATTTAAAATCCTCGTTTATTTTCAAATACTTCTTTTAGGGTGTGTTTTGCTCACATCCCTAATATGTTTCAAAATACACAAAACATCCTCCCCAAAAATAACTTATAAATTACATCTTTCCAATTCCTCTATTTTACTTATATTACCCTCAGCCTCATCAAATAAATTTATGCACGTATTTTCTTTCCAATCTTCATCGATTTTACAGTAAATCATCAACAATTTTATTATCAACAAATCGACAATTCATTATTAACAAATCGATTTACAGAAGCATCGTCAAATTCAATTTCAACATTTGGATTTTGAAATCGAACATCAAAATGAAACTAAAAATGCAAATCTTCATATTTTCTCAATTATTGCATAGTATTCTTCAATGTTGTTGTTGTATTGATGTTTTAATTTTCAATGAGCATGAGAAATGTTATGTAAGAGCTTTTCAGCAAATAATTATTATTTTTCCAATTTTTTGCTAATATTGAAAATAACAGCAGAAAAATCTGCAATTATTAACAATACTTGCAGATTTTGCTACAATTATTGTGAATAATTGCTTAGAATAATGCAAATATTGTTTATATATACAGTAGAAAGTGTAGTAAACCAAAACAAACATTGCAGATTTTTTTTAGAACTTACGAGGAATAAATTCATCTTTCTTTGTAATTATTCCGAATAATTGCAGACATATATGCAATTATTATGATTTATTGCATGTATTTCTATAATTATTCTGAATAGTTGCATTCTTATAAACAATTGTTCATATAAAATCATTTCAATCCAAAAAAAGACATTTATAACCAACTGTAAATAACAAAATAAAGCATTATGCCGAATAATTGCTTACTTGTCAACAATTATTCAAATAAATTCATTTCAATGTACGTCTGCAATTATTCAGAATAATTACTTACCTATTAGCAATTGTTCACTTAAAATCATTAATATTCATCTTTCTTTGCAATTTATTCATAATAATTGCAGAGATGTATGCAACTATTATGAATAATGATATGTATATCTGCAATTATTTTGAATAAATCCTTACATCAGCAATTATTCAACTAAAATCATTTCAATTCAAAAAAAGACATTTATAACTGTAAATAATATAAAAATATAAAGAATATTATATACATCTTTCTCTACAGTTATTCATAATAATTGCAAAGATGTATGCAACTATTTTGAATAATTGCACTTATATCTGCAATTATGCTAAATAATTGTTTACTTGTCAGCAATTATTCAAATAAATTTATTTCAATATATGTCCGTAATTATTCTGAATAATTTCTCACTTATTAACAATTGTTCACTTAAAAATTATTTATATTCTTCAATGTATGTCTGTAATTATTTCAATTCAAAAAACTCTTGCAGCTCCAACATATATTATTACATTTTTTACTGCAAATATTGATCATATTTGCAGTATTTTAAGCAAAAATTCTCGATATTTGTAGAGCTTTCTACAATTATTATGAATAATTGCAGCAATAAATGCAAGTATTCGGAATCTATGTATATAAATGAGCAAAATATTTGCTGAGAAGACTCTTACATTTTTATTTCTACAATTAGATGTTTTACTGCAAATATTACAATATTTGCATTATTTTATGCAAGTACTCTCAATTTTTGTAGATTTTTCTGCAAATTTTAAGAATAATTCCAGAAAAAACTGCAAATATTTTACTTTTGCAGTATTTATGCACATAGTATGAATATTTGCATAAAAACTTCAAACATTAAACTGCAATCATTTCTCATTATCATTAATGAATTTAAACATCAATACAACACTAACAGTTCCTAAAAAATCAACAACAAATCATATTTTGTAAAAAATATTGATTTGTCTTCAAATAGTTGCAGTTTTGCATTGAAATCGAGAAAGATGAGCTTGCCATTGAAGAAAATGATGAAATCAAGAAAGCTGGGCTTGCCATTAAAGTCGATCCTGTAAGCAATTGGGTATTTTGGGGAAGAAAATAGCCAAAATGAAAAACAGGAACCTACAAAGTATGTTTTTTTGCGAGAGGAGTTTTGGTGAATTAACTTTGCTTTTAGGGATGTGTGCTTAATATTCACTTCTTTTAAAACTATTAATCCATCAAATATAATATTTATTACTTCCAAATTTCACTTCTTATTAAATCCCTATAAATGAACATTTTCATTCAATTAAATAAAATAAATTGCAGTCATCTTGCGATTACTTCAAAAATCTATTTATAAACTTTCTTCCTTTAATTCAAATTATTCTTCATTTTAAAAATATAGGTTTCAAACTTCATTTCTTAAATAACTTCTAAATATTTGTAATCATCGGTATATAAAAATATAAATCTTCCAAATTCCCTTATTTGATAAAAACCTAAAATTCATCATTTCCTAAAATAATTTCCATTTACAAACCTCAAAATTATTTCACTTTTTACTATTTTTCCAAAATCATTCATTTGCCAAATTTTTCATTAATCCAATAATCTCAATATTAAATAAAACATCGTTCCAAAATTCATAATTTATTTCAAATAATTTTTTTGATTCAAGTTTACATCTTTCAATTTATTTACCACTTTTCAAGACAATTTCAATTATTATTCAATAATTTGCAACCATCATTGCAACAACATATAATCGCAGTTCACAACCCTATTATTCCATTCAATTCAAGCAACATCAAACATCCAATTCCATCCAAAAATCAACAATCCATCCAATCAAACAAATCAGACAATTATATGGGGGAATATGCATCAAATAAAAAGAAATAGACATAGTTGTGAGTGAAATTAACTCACCGAAACGTCGGTCGAGTTAGCGAGAGCCATCGACGTTCTAGCTTCATGAATCAACTTTGTGCGCTTCCATCATTCACCGCTGCTCCTCTACTTCGTCAACCATCGCCAAGCCCGCACCATCACCTGACCCTCACACACACATCGTAAAGACTGCATCCACACTGCCACCAGCCTTCTGAGTCGTTAAAGCTCCTCGTCGCTCATGCCTGGATGTAATCGATCTCCCCACAATCACCAGCGTCCTCTCCCCGTTCACCAACAGCAGCCGCCCAATGCTAAAACTCCACCAGTGACAGCCAAACACCTTCCAAAACATGCGCCTCCATCCACGTGGATAAGGTCGCATGCATTAGGTCACAACATCCTGACTTCAACATCGCTCGGTGGAACCCATCGCGACCAACCCTTTCTTCACGTCGCTTCTCCAGATCGAACGCGATCTTCTAGGTCGCGCCTCTTGATGTTTTCCGTCGTGCCTTCCTGGAGTAGGTCGAGACCCTCCTCATCGTGCTCACTTCCAGTTGTCGCGCGTTAGTTTGTTTTTGTTTAAAGAAGAGATCGTGATTTATCATTTTTTGAAGAAAGGATTAGGGCTAAAATGTGATAAAGGGGGATCAGGCTTCTGCTATAATAGTCGTGCCCAGAGAGTTCCAGAAAAAAGATAAGAAGCAGTTGATTTAAACGGGCTTGGGCTTATTTATTTTGAGCTGATTATAATTAATTTGCTTTGGTGATTATTCACTTTTTTCTTTTAACCATTTCCATTTATTTACAAATTTACTGCATTTTCAATTCTCAATTGATTCACATCTCATTCTACAAATTACATCTTGATAATTGACAATTTTATTCAATTTAATGCTCGCTTCTTTTTATTTAATAATTCATCTTACTATTACATAATAAATTTATTTTCCAATTATTCCAAACCCACATAAAAATTATTTACACTTCAAAATATTTCATATTTAATTAAAACAATTTATTTGATTTCAATAATTCTTTCAGAAGAATCTATCAATTTAATTCAGTTTTCCACAACAAAATCTTCTATTAGATAAAATTTAATTAACTAATAATTGATTTTTAAATATAATCATCATAATTTGAATTTAACCACTTTTATTTTAATAAAAATTATTAATTTATACAGCGTAGAAAGTAGGGCTGTTATACATAGCACTACCGAGAGCTTCTACTCACTCTCGGTAGTTCCGGCTTATGCACTAGAGATAGTCCCTAGCTCAAGTGCACAACCAGTGGCAGATAAGGGTAAGAAAGTGGTGATTGAAGGTGTGTTGACTCTTTTTGGTTTATCCATTTGCATATTATTTGATACTGGGGCTTCACATTCTACTATTTCTAGTAGACTTGTTGATGACTTGTACTTGCACACTAGTATAATCATGGACCCTATAGTTGTGTCAAACCCCATAGGAGGATCAACCTATTTGTCTATGTTGTGTAGGGGTTTGGAGGATCAACCTATTTGACTATGTTGTGTAGGGGTTTGAAGTTATTTATTCTAGGGGTCGAGTTTAATTATGATGACTTTGTACTGGGATTTTCTGGGTTTGGATTGATATTGGCATGGATTGAATAATCATGTATAGGGCTATTTTAGACTATGATAGGAAGGTTGTTAAATTGAGCACGTATATTGGACGTAGCTTAGAGGTTTATTGCGATCTCCTAGGATTTGTTATTTTTAGCTACTTGTATTCATTAGACCTATCACATGACAAGCTTAGTGATGTGCCTATAGTTAAAGACTTCCTAGATGTTTCTACTAAGGTTACTGGTCTTTCGCCCTAGAGAGATATCGAGTCTAGGATCTGTCTTGTGGAGAATGCTATACCTATCGCCTTACATATAGCTCCAAAGGAAAGACTTGAGTTGATTAAGCAAGTGAATGAGTTGTTGGAGAAGGATTTTATTAGGAGGAGTATTTCTGAGTAGGGAGCACCAATCGTCTTTGTAACAAGGCAGATGGTTCTTTGAGACTCCAGATCGATTATAGGAAGCTGAATAAATGACAAAGAAGAATTGTTATCCACTGCCCTCCATAGATGTTCTTTTGATCAGTTGGTTGGAGCTAGTGTATTCTTACAGCTTGAATTGGCTACCAAATTCCATTAGTTGTGTGTAGCTGAGGATAGTATTCAAAAGACAGCATTCCATAAACCCGACGGACTCTATAAGCGATTAGCCATGTCCTTCGGACTGACCAATGCATCCGTCTACTTTGTTGATATGATGAGCCGAGTATTTAGGGATTAACAAATTCGTCATGTTATTTTTGGATGATATTCTTGTATACTTGAGGAGCGAGGAGGAGCATTTGTTCCATTTAGGAGAAGTGCTCAGTACACTCCGTGCATATAAGCCAAAGGTGAAGTTTTCTAAACGCCACTTTTGGAGAGAGAAGGTACACTTTTTGGGACACATCGTCTTAGAAAGTGGCTTAGTAGTTTATCCTAATAAGGTGGTACCGGTTTAGGATTGGCATGTTCCGAAGAGTGCCACGAAGGCGAGAACTTTACTTAGTTTGGCGGGCTACTAACGCAAGTTCGTTAAAGAATTCAGAAGATCTCAGCCCCACTAAGCCGTCTTACCAAGAAGAATCTATTCTTTTCGTAGAATGCAAAGTGTGGGGATGCTTTTGTCAAATTGAAAGAGGCTTTGACTAGTGCACCAGTTTTGGTGCTACCGTATAGGACGAAGCCATTTGTAGTTTATACAAATGCTTGTGGATTGGGGTTAGGCGTAGTATTGATGCAAGAAGGAAGGGTGGTGAGTTATGCGAATGGGTAGCCGAAGACACACAAGAGGTTACCCTACACTTGATCTTGAGTTGGTAGCCATTGTCTTTGCGCTCATGTCATGGAGGCATTATTTTTAGGGGAGCGGTTGCCGCTATTTACAGATCACATGTCCTTGAGGTGCTTGTTCTCCCAAAAGGACTTGAATTTGAGATGGTAGAGGTGGATGGAGTTTTTAGCATCATATGACTTTGATATCTCGTATACCCCGGGCAAGGGTAATGTAGTACCAGACGCTTTGAGTAGACGGCGTGCAGTATTGAGTCCTTTGTTTTTAAAGTGGAGACATTTAGAGTATATTTCTACCTTTGATTTCCGCCCATCATCAAATATTACCCCAGCACTACGTAGCATATTGGAACTAGGCAGAAGGAGGATATGGAGCTAGTAGATATTTTTGAGAGGATTAGTAGAGGAGAATCATGGAGTCATTTGAGGCGTTATGCCATTAACTCGAGAGGATGGTTACAGAGAGATGATAGTGTTCCCCATAATATGGATTTAATAGAGGCAGTACTAGTAGAGTCTCGCTATTCTAGGATGACCATTCATCCTCGTGGAGACAAGATTTATTGCGATATGAAACTAGTTTTCCATTGGCTTGCTATGAAGAAGCAAGTACCGGAGTATGTAGCTAGATGTATGACTTGCCAAAGAATAAAGGCAAAGCAGAAAAAGCCGAGAGGATTGTTGCGGCCATTGAATATTCCTCAGTGGAAGTGGGAAAGTATTTCCATGGATTTTATAGATGGTCTACCAAGGAATAGGACAAGGAAGGAGAGCATTTGGGTTATAGTAGATCGGTTGACCAAGTGCGCCCATATTATACCAGTAAGGAGCACTAGCACGGTGGCGTCGTTGGTGGCTCTATACATGGAGTTCCTATTAGCATAGTTAGTGACCGAGATCCGCTTTTCACTAGTGAGTTCTAGAGGAGTCTATAAGAGGCTTTAGGGACTTAGTTGAGTTTGAGCACCGAATATCATCCGTAGATGGACGGAAATACTGATAGAGTGAATCGGGTTTTGGATTTGCTACGGATGTGCATTTTGGACTTTGGAGGATCTTGGGAGGATCATTTGCCATTGGTGGAGTTTACCTACAATAATAGTTATCAAGCTAGCATTGGTATGGCACCTTTTGAGGTGTTGTATGGTGGACCCTGTAGATCACCATCGTGTTGGTGGGTTACGACGGATAGGATTATTCTTGGACCGAACATGGTAAGGGAGACATCGGAGAAGGTGGATCTGATCCATAGGAGGATGAAGACCGCATAGGATAGGCAGAAATATTATGCAGACAAGAGACGTATGGAATTGAAATTCATAGTGGGAGACATAGTATTCATGAAGGTTTCACCCCATAGGCATATGATGTGATTTTCTAGTTCGGGGAAGTTAGAACCGAGATTTGTAGGACTCTTTCTAATAGTGGTTATAGTAGGGAAGTTGGCATATAGAGTAAAGCTTCTAGATAAGTTGGCTGGAGTACATGATGTTTTCCATGTGTCGCACTTGCGAAAGGGTTTGCACGATACAGCTACCGTGGTCGAGCCGAGTCAGTTAGACGAGGTTGAGGTAGAGCGAGAGTCACTTATTCCCCGTGTGCCCACTCATATTCTAGAGCATGGTACAAAGCGACCCCGCAATAAGGAGATCGAACTTGTTAAAGTCCAATGGGGAGACGACCCATAGAGAGTACATGGGAGCTCTAGGAGAAAATCCATGCTACCCACCACAACTCGTTTCTGATATACAAATTACTTATATGTAAAACTTAGGTGGTATACCCTTTAGGTGGAGACCATTGAATGTTAGGAATGGGTGTAAACATGTCGATAAGACGTGTTATGAATGATGGATGCTAATGGATGTATTGTTCGGATTTTGCTCTTTTACATATTAGGACAGTATATCTTCTAGGTACACTCACGTTAGGATAGTATATCCTCTAAGGATAGTGATTGGTTGTGGATGATGGAGAGTAGAAGATTGTAGCTAATGATTGTCGTGCGTATCGATTACGTTTTTCCGTCCTTAGATATTTCGGGGATGAAATCATTTTAAGGGAGGAAGAATGTAACACCCTTGAAATTTAACAGAAACTTAGACGGAAATTTAATAAGGAAATTAAATTATAGTAAAACAATGACTTTAAAAAAAATTCACAAACGTTCGAATCTGGCTATTAAACTTGCACCTTTGAGTTCGTAGCGATTTTCCGGACGATTTTCATATGTAATACTTTATAATCCAAGTTAGTATGGAGGAGTTACGGGAGTTAGAACGAATTAAGAATTGAAAAGCAAAAATTTGAAAATTTACAAAGCCATGGGTCGACCATAGGGGTTTTAAGGTCGACCGGTAACGGTCGACCATGGTAGAGGGCGGTCGACCCGCACACTTAAAATTTGAAGCGTTGTTCGCTTTCCGGAGACGATGATATACATACGTGATTGAATGCTTGGGAACGAAGGATGAGATGAGAGAACTAGATTTCACCAAATCTTTTCTTAAGCTAACTCTATGGTTTAAAACTAAACCCTGTCCCTATAAATGATAAGCTAATGAAACCATAATTCTATATTAAACAATTAGAGTAATCAAAATCTAGCAAAATTCCTCAAACCCTAATTTATAAAATTCCTAAAATCAAATCTACTCAATCCTAAGATATTAGAGCAAGCAATCAAGGTGATCTAAGGAGGAGCTTGCGATTTGGGGGCCAAATTCTCAAGTGCAAGCATTAGTAAGAGCTTAGGTTAGAGGTGAGTAGCCACAAATTTGATAAGTTAATTATTGTAGTTAATTTAAACTATCGTAATTGATTAGGATGCTAGAAAACTCTAAATTGAATATGTTAATATGTTAAACCCCAATTTGAATCTAAACCCTTAGTTTTGAATTGTCAGCTAATTGTTAATTGGAATTATGCATATACCCATTTTCTCTTGAAATTGGAAACCCAGATCAACAAACCCTAAACATAATTGCAGACTGTTGATTAGACTGTAATTAGGGTTAACAAAGCACTGTACGACATATGATTAACTGCATAAAACAATCGATAATCGAAAATCAAAATACCTAAAAATTGTTCACCAATGATCGACCTGGGATTCCAAATGGTCGACCGGTAGTGGTTGACCATGGGGTATAAGCGGTCTACCGTTCATACTGAAAATTGGTAAATCAAACCTCGACCTAAGGCCCAAAAAAATTATAAATAAAAATCAAATGAAACGTGAATTGTTATGGGCCTAGTTAAGGGAAATTGGATGCATGTTAGAACTTGTAGAAAAACTATTTTCCTAGGAGCGAACGCTGGGTTGTGGCGATGTTGGGTAAATGTTGCTAACCCAATTTAGGATTTTAATTGATTCGAGACGATGTAATTTTGCTAATCACACTCACAAGAGGTTTCAACAGTAGGCATGCAGTTGGCGTTTATGCCTGATGGAATGGGTCCTACATAACTGGAGGTCCTGATATTCACAAATTCCTGACGCACATGATACAATTAGAAAGGAGGACCCAAAGCATGCAATAAGAGGCCAACAATACGATCCAAGCGTAGTATGGGGGAATTTTCCCAGTAGACTAGTGGCGGTGATAATAGTGAAAGTTTATGTCCACGTTAGCCTAGTGGCATTATCTTTCATTGTTAGTTGCCAAGAGGGTTTTGTCTTATACATTGATCAGCTATTGAGTCGTGGCCGATTGTTAGAAATGAAATTCGATCCTTGGTTGATCCATTGAATTAGACTACATCATTAGAGTAGTTTTAAAGTAACTACGCATGATCATCATATTAAACTTGTACTCATTCACTAGATTTTATTCTGACCCATTCTCTTTCCTTCTTTTTCCCACCACCGGTGGATAGGCAGCAGGTGACTGGCCATTCTAAATACATGGAGAGAGTTGAGCTTATATTCGGAGTCTGCCTTTATCTTATCTTACTCTCCATGTATTTTTCTTGCTTATCAGTTCATTTTGCCTGATGCATCAGACTTTGAGAGATATTTTATTATGTACTCAGTATATGGATTATGTACTAATATTTCTTTGAGACGATAATTTGATACTTTCCAGGATTTATGTTTTTCTATGATATATACATGTTTATTCCTTCCGTTGTAAGATCTGAAAGTATAGTATATCTTAGATTATATGTGTTTGCATTAGTCTCTGTGATTTGAAATGTTTTAGACCCTAACGATTTGCATTTCCGGCATGGTGTGAGTCCGAAAGTCATATTAGGCTTTGGATCGGCGTATTGGGAGGTGCAGGTTGTCACATGTACACATGTAGCTACAAATATACAAAATGATATTCAACACCCTATAATATATAACTATTTTCCTTTATGCCCAACTATCAAAAACTGGTCACCTCGTCCCTAAATCTGCAATGTCGCGAAGTGACTCGAGTATTATACAATAACACATGGGTCGGACTATGTCCAAAACATAGGAGTCAATATATCTTGGCCGAAAGTAAGGTATAGCTATGATATCACAAAACGACATAAATATACCATAACACAACAACATATCACAAAACCATGCATAAGTGTCATCACCTATATAAAATTAGTGTCAACTACATCTCATGTATAAAATGTCAAGAGGGTGAAACAACCATACATCTAATTATCATCAAGTATAAGAACTCATCAACAATACAGGACATGCTATCAGCAATGCCCAAGATTATCTCTCAGATAATCGCAATGTAGACATACCCAGGGTCCGTCATACTCAACATACAAAAATACATATCATATATCCAAATTAACATACATAAAATACAAATATGGCACACCCTCGGCAGCCCATCTCTTAGATAACCATATCAAAACAAGTACATGGTCCAACTCCATGCTCTCAGCATCTCTAGCTTTCCTCGATAGTGGTACAATCGATGTGTACGTGGTTACACAACATCATAGACTCACGGTCTCATGAATAATCTAAGAGATCAATAATCACATAATGATCCTCTAGGATTTCAGCCTCATAGTAATCAACTTGGCTCTCAGCCAATAAAATAATCATACGGTCTCTCGGTCCTCTGATAATCTACTCAGCCCACAATATCGTAGATAGTCATATAGACTCTATATCCTACCTGCTCTCAACATCATAAATAACTATTTTGACATCAGTCATAACAAATGATCTAATCATCTCTCAACCATATATATAATGATCTCATATAGGTGAATAAGTATGTGTTTATAACATAAAAGTATGCGTCTATAGCATCTCATCAATAATAACCATACGGGGACATACATTTCTCAGCCTGCGTTAGGAGCCTTCCTTACACGCTCTTAGTACTACACCTACAGTCTTTAGTTACCTCGACAGCCATCGAGACTTAATAGCTATCGGATGTAAGACAATGCCACGCAATGGTAACGACCCCGTAAGTGCCCCAGCGGCAACAAATTGCTGGCCTATGTGACACAGGAAAAGTGGTTATCAGCCTTGGCTCCCAGCCATACACATCAAAAAGGTGTATCATGGATTCGGGAAGCGACCCCGCAATCTAGCCACTAAGATGGATACCAGCCTAATCTGGTTTACTCCACATCATATAATAGGAGCATACACATAGTAGATAGACACGCTTATGGCTCTTAGCCTGCTCACTCTCTTAATTCGCATCACCATGAATATAATACCCGGTATACTCGACCATGTTTCAGTGATGTCTACTGACAAAAAGTAATCGAACAAATATCAGTTTAGGCATTCCATACCACATGGTGTTATTCGCTCATTTACTCAATGCTCGCAAATTACACCTGCATAATATTCTATACCATGAGTCAAAAGAGTAATCGAAATAATATTACCGAATTACCATACCAAACTCTATTATTAATCCGTTTACTCAAACTCCTCACAATCTAGAATTCCTCACAATATTATTCTATATAACAAGTCCAAAGAATAACTACATAAATATCACCGAAATCTCATACTAGACGGTATTATAACTCCGTTTATTTTGATTCCTCGTTACATAAATGTAAATCATTCAAAACACGCAATACTGCTATTTATTGATTTAAAAGGGGTTTTATTATAAAATACGCTTTTCCAAAATCTTTAACACAATTACAAATAGCATTTTTAAATTTAAAGAAGATTATATTATGATATGCTAATTCGTTTCCCAAAATCCTTTTATAGTTCTGAAAATAAATATTTGCAAACCTCTTGTTTAATCATACAGAAATCTTTATATCAAACTTCATTCAATTCCAAATCCCTAAAATTACACTTGCTGTAATAACTTAATTCAAATTCGTCCAAAGGCTTTTTGAACGATTTCCTTTTTATTAAAAATAATGATAATCAAATACTAAGCATATTACTTCCAAAATTATTCTTAATAATATATATAATAAGTTTTATTAATAATTTTCGTATGATAATTAGATAACAGTCAACTTACTATTGCTTCAAAATATTATTTTACAAACTTCCAATTTATTAAATTCAAATAGAATTAACTAATCGCTTTGAAAACATAAATTTTAAATACCATTTTATGAAAATCATTTAAATATTTTTATAATCAATGATAAATGTATAAAAATATAAACATTTAAAATTCGTTTATTTAATCAAATCCCGTAAATCATCATTTTCCAAATTATTTCCATTCCCAAAAATCTCAAAATTTGTACTATTTTTATATTTTCCTAAATTATTCCACTTTCAAAATTTTCTATTAATTGCAATGTTTTCGATATTAAATAATAAAATCATACCAAATTTATTTATTTATTTCAAATCTTCACCTTTTAATCCATTTACCCTATTTCCAACTAATTTTAAGTGTCGTTTCAACTATTTACAAACATCCATTTATTTTACTAACAACATATAGTGTACTCAATAATCAACCAGTTTTCATCACACCAACGATCAATGGAAAGCATCACAATTTCAGCCAACCGAACCCATCTCAAATTAACTTGTCAAAACAACAATTAAAATTAAAGGAAATAGAATGCTATACAAGATCCTAAATGTGAGTAAATAAATTTACTCAGCTAATAGTGTTTGAAATTCCCAAAACAATCTTTACTATTTCTGCCCAAGTAGCGCCTCTCCTCCATCTCACAGCAGCCACTTAACAGCACACACAAGACTGATGCCCCTTCATCGTCTTTGCAAACAAACACAACGTCAAGAAGACAACTTCCAAAATAGCAGAAACATTATTGTCAGCCTACCGTCGCCATCCTCCGCGTTTGCGTCTGTGTCACGCATAGCCAATTGGTGCACTCACGGCCATCCATGCCTTTTCTAGCGTCACTTCCGCCTCCCGACTATAGCATCAAGCCACCTTCCCCTTTGCGATGGTGCGTGCACCTGGTCCTCCCCGACATCACTACCCTAATCGCCTACCTTCGATCTTTTTTTCTCAATCGTGTCTTTCTTTTTTCATTCGTGATCTTGTTCTAGGGCTGAAGCTATTGGATTAGAGATCAGTTTTTTTGCATTCTGGGATATGAAAATGAATTTTCTAGAAAAAGAGAGCAAAGGATAAGTTTAAATGGGCTTGTGCCTTAAATTCTGATTCAATTTAATTTTTAATTAATTTCCTTTCCACTCAAATTTAAATTTTACTCATTGACATTTATTTATAAATGTCCTTTTTTCTAGCTTAAATTGATTTACAATTCATTCTACAAATTATATTTTGATAATTACCCAATTTTATTCATTTCAACACATATTTTTTTCACTATTTAATTACATAAAAATTATTTACACTCTAAAAATATTTTATATTGATTAAAAAAATTATTTTATTTTAATATATAATCTAGAAGGAATTTATTAATTTAATTCCATTTATTAAAACAAAATCTTTTATTAACAAGATTTCAAATAAGTAAGAATTTATTTTCAAAATAATAATTATCAAAAATTAAATTCGAATATTTCTATTTTATATCAACTTATGTATTATTACGGCGTTGAAAGAAGGGTTGATACATTGATAATCAAATACATATGTAAAAAATAACTTTTAGAATTTGGGTAAATATCTATGAAGACAAAATATAGTTATAAAGTTAACATGGCACCTTGCAAAGTATCTAATATGCAAATTTAGAAATTTCTTACCCAATAACATACAAATCGCGTAAATAACAAAAGTTAATGAAGCACCTAATTCCCAAACAACAATAAATTTATATCAACCATACATGTAGCATTTGTTGATGCCAGAAATGGATCAACACCCAAGATTGAGTGGTAGGGAATCTGTAGGTCCTAGATCTAAGGAAAATAAAACGGCGAGACACAAGATGTTTAGAGTGGTTCAGCAATCTCTGGCCTATGTCCAGAGAGCAAGCCCATTTAAACTTATCCTTTGCTCTCTTTTTCTAGAAAATTCATTATTCTGGCCTATGTCAATGAATTATAAAATAATATTGTGTTGAATTATAGATTGTGATCTTGGTGTGGGACTTTTGGTAATATTTCTACGGTTATTCTTGGACTTGTTATATAAAATAATATTGTGTTGAATTATAGATTGTGAGGAATTTGAGTAAATGGATTAGTAATACCGTTTGGTATGGGACACATTCGGTATTATTATTCCGATTACTCTTTTGACTTATGGTATAGAATATTTTGCGAGTGTAAATTACGAGCATTGAGTAAACAAGCGAATAACACCAGGTGGTATGGGACACGTGAGTTGGTATTTGTTTGATTACTTTTTGTGCGTAGACATCACTCAAACATAGTCGAATATAAAGGGTATTATATTTATGGTGATGCAAAATGAGAGTGAATAGGCTGAGAGCCATAAGTGTATCTATCTGTTGTGTGTATACTCCTATTATACAACGTGGAGTAAACCAGATTAAGCTAGTATCCAGCTTAGCAACTAGATTGCAGGGTCGGTCCCCGAATCCGTGACACACCTTTTTGATGTGTTTGGTTGAGAGCTAAGATTGAGAGCCACTGTCCCCTATGTCATATAGGCCAGCAGTCCATTACCACTGGGGCACTTGTAGGGTCAAGACCATTGCGTATCATTGCCTTGCACCCGGTGGATATTGGGTCAGGATGGCTGTCAGTCTCTCGTTCGGTTATTATTGGTGAGATGTTATTGACATATACTTATTCGGCTATATAAGATCATTATATATACAGTAAAGGGCCGATTAAATCATTTGTTTTGACCGATGCCAAAAATAGTTATTTATGATGCTGAGGGCACATAGGACCGAGAGTCCAAATGACTATCTATACAATACTAAGAGTTGAGTAGATTATTAGTGGTCTGAGAGACTGTATGATTATTTCATTGGCTAAAAGCCAAGTCGATTACTATTAGGCTAAAAGCCTAGAGGATCATTATGCGATCATTGATCTCTTAGACTATTCATGAGAGCATGAATCAATGAAGTTATGTAACCCCGTACACATCGATTATACCGCTATCGAAGATAGCTAGAGATGCTGAGACCATATGGAGTTTGACCTTATGCCAATCTTTTATATGGTTATCTGAGATATGACCTTGGCTACCGAGGGTATGCCATATTTGTATTTTATGTATGTTTAATTTGGATGTTTGCTATGTATTATTATATGTTGAGTATGACAGACCCTGGATATCTCAACATTACGATTATCTAAGAGATAATCTTGGGCGTTGCTGAGAGCATGTCCTATATTATTGATAAGTTCTTATACTTGACGATAATTAGATATATTACTGTTTCACCCACTTGGCATCTTACCTGAGATGTAGTTGATATTGATTTTATATGGGTGATGACGCTTGTGAATGGTTTTGTGATATGTTGTTATGTTATGGTATTCTTATGTCATTTTGTGATATCATTGCTATACCATGCTTTCGACCATAATATATTGACTGCATCATTTTAGACACAATCCGACCCATGTATTATTATATAATACTCAGGTCAGTCCGAGACATTACAAGTTTAGGGACGAGGTTATAAATTTTTAATTGTTGGCATAGAGGGATGTTTATATATGATAGTGGACATTTTGACTATTGTCGTAGACCCACTTGACTTGTGTATATTTTATATTATGTGTTATCGCTGTGTTGATGATTCTTTGTTCTCAATGATTTATTTTATAGGGAACACTTGGCATACATCTTTAATAGGTTTGAAAATACACAAAACATCCCTTCATTTTAATTATAAGTTTCTCATCCTTATTTTTAAACGCGACAAAAAGATTTCTCTAAATACCCTTACGTCTTCTCCGAACAAAACCCAGAACCCTTCAAATTCTTTTCATCGATTAACATCTTAAAAAAGGAAAAACCTTAATTGCCTGAATTATAAATCAGAATTAGTTGCTACTTCAAAAATCGATGTCCGAATCGAGTCCAAGACTGAAGAAAGTTGAGATTCAGAAGATGAAAACAACACAAATTAGAAAATCAAAGGTTATCTATTAAGAAATTTCATCATTTCGATTTTTATTCTATTTTATTTACTAAATTTGATAAAATTTGCAGATATTTGTTAGAAAAGCTCAAAAACATTCACATACAAACAATATTGCCTAATTTAATGCATCGAAATAGTTACATGAAAATTTAAACATATTTTCTCAAATTAATATTCAATATTCTGAAGTAATATTGAACTTTCCGCAAATTGTTTACAGTAGTAGAAGTTTTATATAACCGCACCCTTCTATGCAATTATATGCAATAATTGCAGCCATATATGCGACTATATTTAGTATTTGCAGATAAATCTACAATTATTGAAAACCAGCATTGTTGTATAATTTTTGTAGTCAAATCTGCAAATATTGAAAATAAATGCATAAAACACTGCAAAAATATTGTTGACATTTACAGTGAAGCATCTAATTATACAAATGAAAATGCAAAAAAATTTCAGCAAATATTTTCTCATCTATATGCAGATATGTTGATTATTTCTAGTTATATGCAATTTTATTGAAAAGTTGCTGACATATATGCAATTATTATGAATAGTTGCATACATCTTTGCAATTACTATTAACAATTGCATTTTTAAATGCATTTCACTTATGAAGTTATGAATTGCATCGTTTTTAAATGCATGTTTGATATGCATGTCTGATATGCATCTTAAAATTACAGCCGTTCTATGTAAATTTTAACTGCATATGAAATATGCAGTTAAAACATACAATTAAATGATGTAAATTTTAAGTGCATTTCACTTACGCAGTTAAAAAGTCATAAAATTTTTATTATACTTGCAGACATATACATGAATAGTTGCATACATGTTTGCAATTATTTATGAACAACTGCATTTTTAACTGCATTTCACTTATGCAGTTATAAATTGCACCATTTTTAGCTGCATATCTGTTATGCAGTGAAAAATAGCACCTGTTAAATGCAATTTTTAACTGCATATAACATATGCAGTTAAAACATACACTTGAATCATGCAAATTTTGAAGTGCATTTCACTTATGTAGTTAAAAATTCATAAGATACTTATTATACTTGCATACATATCTAATATAAAGCTATGAATTGTATTATTTTTATATGCAGTTAAATGTGTTTTTTAACTGCATACTTGATACACGGTTAATAAATACAGCTGTTAAATGCTAATTTTAACTACATTTTACATATGCAGTTTAAAACTAAAAAGATCCTTCAAAATTTTTGATACTGAACTGCTGCTTTTTAAGACTACATATGTATTACATAGTTAAAAATTAATGAAAAATGTAGTTAAAATCTATACTAAAATATAGTTTTTAATTACTACAGTATTAATTTCAAATAATTGCATATTTGTATGCACATACTTAAGTTTTTTCAACTTTGTATGCAATTATTATAAAAATTATATAATGTTGTTTGTATATTTTTTTACAGAGAAGAGCTGAAATGACAATAGAAAAAGAACATAGGGTTTCCCCAAAAAAATCCATAATTGTTGTCGGAGAACTTACTAAAGAAAAGATTGATGCAAAAACAAAAAAGCAAGATGGAGCTGATCTACAAAAAAGTTTTACCAAAGAAGAAACTTATAGAAATAGTTTGATTTCCCTACGAAGATTTCAAATCTTGATCGCCAATACAATCACACGAGAATAGTGACATGAAATAAACGAGGGTAATTAGGGAAATAAAATATTGTAAAAAAAAGGGACCGGATTTACAAGTTTAAAATGGAAGGAGTTTTGGGCTATTAAATTTGATTTTAGGGACGTGGGCCTAATTTTTGTGTATTGTTCTACCCTAGAAACATACGTGTTTATTGCTTTATGCCAATGCCGAGTACATATATGTGAGTTGTTTATTCGATTTTTGAATACGGACTAGTATTAGCCCAAAGGGATATTCATGCATGACCAATATCACTTTATTCTCCGTATTAATAGATAGTATTACCTCGTGATACTCTTTGATAGTGTGGGCATAGAGGTAGGGTGTTACAGTTGGTAGCAGAGTAGGTTTAAAACAGTACAATGTACAAGAGACATAAGTCTTGGCCTTAGATGAGACTTAGAGTCCCTGTCACCGTTGGTGTGTCGTTGACTATTATATATACTTAAGTAATAGTAGAAGCGTACGATGATTACCGAGATAATCATCTGGGGATGTATTTGTATGTTTCTCACTATATAATATATGATTTCTACCTCTTTTTGAGTGCAAGCCTCTCTGTATGATATACAGGGAAATTGATGGAGGTTATGAAGGTAGGAATAAATTGTCCGACCAGTAATGTCAGCATGGATGATGAATACTAGACCTCTATGTGGCTTTGAATGTAGTAGGTTGATCCAGTAGTGATCAGAATTGCATAGTAGAAACTGGTAGATAGCTTTCCATTGAAGGCGTTTCGATTGCTTGTTTGATTGATATGTGTTATGTTGTGCTAATTGTTAAATTAATTAATTAATATGTTATTTGGGCTCAGTCTAAAGCGTGGGATTAAGTAGAAGTATTCACTCAAAGCTGTGAACCCACAAAAGTTTGGATGAAGCTAAGATTATTAAAGCTAGCAGATTTTCTTTTTCCAAAACCACAAGGGAATTAGGGAAAACAATTTCATAAAAGAAAATAATTATGTACATATATAACTAGGAAATTGACTTGGAAAAAACATAAGTGAATGCTTGCTTGTTGATATGAATGGATGATCAATAATTGTTTATTGTTTTATTATTGATGGGTGATTTGTTGGTTATAGTTATAAATTTTTTTGACCGTGTGTATAATTAACAAAAATGTGAGATGGATTTAAATTGGATGATTACTTTAAGTATGTATGGATGTACGAGTGTGATGTATGTATAGTTGTAAGTGAAATATCGTTTGAATGTAAATATAAAGATTAATTGTAAATATTTTTAAGAAAAGCATGCATCTGTTTTAACTAGAAATCTTTTTGATAAAGTATATGTATATATATGAGGTATTAGAAAATATTTTAATATAAGCAGGTCATTATTTTTATACAAGCAAATTGTTAAAGGATATATAAATATGTATGTAAATATTTAAAACAATTTTGGATGTAAAATTTCATGTTTGTTTGTCCGTTGAGTGCTTTAAGAATTCTGGCCAATACGTCTGCCTAATGTTATCGATAGGGATTCCTAGACAGCAGGACGAGACACTTGGACACAATGTTTCGGAAATTATAATTTGAGTGATGTTTGAGATTTTGAAAAGGAGTGTTTTTAAAGAATACTTCGAAATCAAAATAATGTTTTTGAAAAAGAGGAGTTATTATACAAGGAAGTAAGTAATATATTAAAACAAGTTGAATATTAACTTGGAAAAAGTTGAAATTTTCGAGGATAAATACTATTAATGATTTTGGAAAAGATGTTTTGAATATAGAATAATATTTGAAAGAAATATATTAAGCTATAGTTTTGAATAGGAAGTATCATATGGTATTTTGATAAAAAATAATAAAGTAGTTTGAGAAAAAAAATGAAAATGAAACGAGGATTTTAAAAAAATAAAAATAAAATAAAAGTGAAAACTTATATATATTTATAAATATAAGCGTGATAAAGTAAACTTTTTAATGAGAATCTGAGTAACTAAATAAGCAAGTGTCTACGTATAATTTGTATGTTTTATTAAATGGAGTTCTTACTATTATGAGTTGAAAATTTGTGAAGGTTTTGAAAATTAGTACTTTACTAGTAATTTTAGAAAATTTTAAAGAAAGTGATTTTAAATGGCTTTGAAAATATGGTACCAAATGTTTTGTGAAATTTATGGAAAGTGGATGTAATTTTAAAATTAGTGGAATGTTTTGGGAAAAAATAAAACGGTGGATAAGTTTTGTATAAAGGAATTTCAAGTGATCTAGAAAGGTTCGGTGTAAGTTGTGAAAAGTTGGTTTCAAAGTAATTGAAAATTTGGAAATGATGGTGTTATATTTAGAATAGATATAAAATATTGTTGAAAGAGATTTGTAAATTTAATGGTTGTTTGATAAATTGATTGAAAATATTTTGGAAGTGAAGTCATTTTATAGTATTTTTGAAGTATTATGATTAGTTTTAACCTCAAATCTCTAACTATTGATCTGTTTTCAACGATTATAATTTCATTAGAATGCTATGTCATCGGCGAACAATTTCTATATGAAGTGAAATGCAAAATTTTGAGCTTAATTAAGGTTAAAACATAAATTAAAATGGAAGTAGTTCACTATCCTGAAAATGTAAACCATTCAAACATAGGTCATTATATTCGACCATAAATATCAAACGGTTTATTTGATTTCGACGATCTTGCAGTCCTTAAAAAGCTGTGGAAATAAGGAACGACTTTTATTTTAACAATTTTGCGAAATTTAGATGTTTATTATGCGAAAACTCTATTTTAAAGTAGTGGACCTGCTTTGTAAATTCGATTTTCTAAAATCGTAGTGTTAAATAAAATTGTTATAACTTTTGACATACGCCATATTTTCAGGATCCAAAAGGTTTTTCGGAAACCTATTTGACTAACTTGTAACTTTACTTTTGAAAACATCATGTGGTTTTATGCTTTTGGCACTTTAGACTTGACCAGAACTTTGCCTATATTAAGTTAACTTAGTATCATTTCTCTATATGAATGCAATGCTTTATTATAATTTATAAATACGATCTTAAAGGAATTTTTTGAGTTAGACGCAGGTACATGAAGATCATGATTAGGGTTTGAGTTCGGCGCAAGTTTCCTTTTGCTCGCATGAAAAATAATTAAGCTTGCTTAAAATGATAATATGAAGGCCCGTTTTTCAATATGTCGATGTATAATGTGATATTATATTGTTTTCCCCGTATTTTAGGATTACCCACTAATTAGGATGTATATTTATTGTGATATATTTGTGTTGCATTTTTTGGAACGCTCTCCTTACAAAGGAGATTCTGCCGAAAATTTTTGAAAAATTCAACACTTAGAAAAAATTACACAAAAGTTTATCGTATGTGAAATAGAAAGTCATTGAATGGGTCTATTTAAATTGTAGCATACGATAAAAGAAGTCGGAGAGAGAGGTTGATAGTGGATTGAATAAGTTTTAGTTTGATAAATGATTGTAAAATGCAAGAAAGTTTAGGGTACGAGTTGTGTATGATGTCTCCCAATAAGAAATTGCGAGGATGCAATTTTCATAAAGGAAAGCTTGTAACAACCCTACTTTCTATGACGTAATAATATATAAATTTAATTAAAATAGAAATATTCGAATTCGAGTTTTATTAATTATTATTTTGAAAATAAGTTCCTTCGGGATAATATATTGAAATAGAAAAAATGTTTTAATCAATATAAAATATTTTTAAAGTGCATATTATTTTTATGTTATTAAATAGTGAAAAATAAACAGGTATTAAATGAATGAAATTTGGTGATTATAAAAATATAATTTGTAGAATGAAGTGTAAATCAATTTAAGCTAGATTGATATATATTTATAGGATTAAAATTTAAATTTGAATAGAAAGGAAATTAATTAAAAATTAAATTAAGTTAGAATTTAAGGCCCAAGCCCATTTAGACTTACCATTTTCTCCCTTTTTCTAGAAAATTCCTTTTCCTATCCCAAAATGCAAAAAAAAAACCCGATCCCTAATCCATTAACTTCAGCCCTAAAACCAAATCATGAATGAAAACAAGGAAGATGCGATTGAACAAAATAATTGAAGGTAGGCGACTAGGGTAGCGACATCGAATAGGATGCACGGTCGCAAAGGGGGAGGTAGCTTAACGCTATAACTGGGAGGTTAGAGTAGCGCTGGAAAAGGTATAGTGATGATGACCGATTGGTTGTACGCGACACTAACATAGACACGGAGGACGTTGGTAGCTAGCTGACAACGATGTCTATGCGGTTTTGGCGTTGTCTTCTGGAGGCTGTGTTTGTTTGTGAGATGATGGAGGGGCGTCATTCTAGTGTGTGGTAAAGTGGCTGGTGCAAGACGGAGGAGAGGCACGACTTGGTCTGAAATGGAGGAGAAGGATTTGGGAATTTCAGACATTGTTAGGTGAGTAAATTTATTGAGTCACCTCTATGATCTAGTATAGTATTCCTTTTTTTAATTTTGATTGGTTTTTTGATGAGTTAATTTGATATGGGTTCATTTGGTTAAAATTGTGATGCTTGCCATCGATTGTTGTTTTGATGAAATTGCTTGATTATTGAGTACAACATTTAATGCTAATAAATAGATGTTTGTAAACAGTCTAAATGACAGTTGAAATTAGTCGGAAAGGGGGTAAATGAATTAAAAGACGAAGGTTTGAAATAAATAAATTATTTTGGAATGATTATCTTATTTAATAGGGAAAATATTGTAATCAATGGAAAATTTTGAAAATGGGATTATTTTGGAAAATATAAAAGTATAATAATTTTGATAATTGTAGGAATAGAAATTATTAAGAAATTGATGATTTTTGGGATTTGATTAAATAAATGAACTTTTGAATATTTTTATTTATATTCCTTTAACATTGATTTTAAAAATATTTAAATTATTTTATAAAAAGGTATTTAAATTTAAAATTTTAAAGTGATTAGTCAATTTTATGTGAATTTAATAAATTGGAAGTTTGTCAAATAATATTTTGAAGCAACAGTAAGTTGAATGTTATCTAATTATCATACATAAACTATTAATAAAACTTATTAAATATATTATTAAGAATAATTCTGGACGTAATATGCTTAATATTGATTATCATTATTTTTAATAAAAAGAAATCGTTTAAAAAGCCTTTAGGATATATGCTTCCTATTGATTGTTGTTGTGATGAAAATTGATTAATTATTGAGTACACCATTTAATGATGATAAACAGATGTTTGTAAATAGTCTAAATCGACACTTGAAATTCGTTGGAAAGTGGGTAAATGAATTAAAAGGCGAAGGTTTGAAATAAATAAATTATTTTTGAATGATTATCTTGTTTAATATTGTAATTAATGGAAAATTTCGAAAGTGGAATAATCTTGGAAAATATAAAAGTATAATAATTTTGAGAATTATAGGACTAGAAATTATTTAGAAATTGATGATTTTTGGGATTTGATTAAATAAGTAAATTTTCAAATATTTGTATTTTTATACATTTATAGTTGATTTTAAAAATATTTAAATGATTTTGATAAAATGGTATTCAAAATTTACATTTTTAAAGTGATTATTTAATTCTATTTGAATTTAATAAATTTGAAGTTTATAAAATAATATTTTGAAGCAATAGTAAGTTGAATGTTATCTAATTATCGTATAAATACTATTAATAAAACTTATTACATATTATTAAGAATAATTTTGGAAGTAATATGCTTAGTATTGATTATCATCATTTTTAATAAAAATGAAATCGTTTAAAAAGCCTTTAAGAATATATATATTGAATTACGCTATTACGGAAAGCATAATTTTTGGGATTTGGAATTGAATGAAGTTTAATATATAGATTTCCTTATAATTAAATAAGAGGTTGGTAAATATTTATTTTCGGAACTATAAATGGATTTCGGGAAGAGGATGAGAATATTATAATTTAATCTTCTTTAAAATTAGTAATAATATTTGAAATTGTATTGAAGATTTTGGAAAACTGTATTTTATAATAAAACCCCTTCTGAATCCATGAATACTAGTGTGGTTTTTAATGATTTATATTTATGTGTAACGAGGAATCAGAATAAATGGAGTTATAGTACCATCCGGTATGGACTTTCGGTAATATTTCTTCGGTTATTCTTTGGACTTGTTATATACAATAATATTGTGAGGAATTCTAGGTTGTGAGGATTTTGAGTGAATGGATTATAATACCATTTGGCATCGGACATTAAGTAATATTATTCTTATTACTCTTTTGACTCATGGTATAGAATATTATGTGAGTGTAATTTACGAGCATTGAGTAAATGAGGGAATAACACCAGGTGTTATGGGACGCCTGAGCTGATAGTTGTTCGATTACTTTTTGTGAGTAGACATCACTCAAATAGGATTGAGTATACAAGGTATTATTTTTATTATGGTGATGCGAACTAAGAGTGAGAAGGCTGAAAGCCATAAGTTTATCTATCTATTGTCCGTATACCTCTATTATATGACGTGGAGAAAACTAGATTAGGCTAGTACCCATCCTAGTGGCCAGATTACGGGGTTGCTCCCCGAATCCATGACACATCCTTTTGATGTGTATGGCTGAGAGCCAAGATTGAGGCCCATTGTCCCTATGTCACATAGGCAAGCAGTCTGTTGCCACTGCGGCAATTGTAAGGTCGTGACCATTGTGTAGCGTTTTCTTGCACCCGATGGATATTTAGTCACGTTGGCCGTCGAGGTTATTAAAGACTATTGGAGTAGCACTGAGAGCGTGCGAGGAAGGCTCCTGGAGCAGGCTGAGAGCCGTCCGTCACTCATCTGGTTATTATTGATGAGATGTTATAGACACATACTTATTCACCTATATGAGATCATATAAGGTTGAGAGCCGATTAGATCATTTGTTATGTCTTATGCCGAAATAGTTATTTATGATGCTGAGAGCACATAAGATCGAGAGTCTAGATATGTGATATTGAGAGTTGAGTAGATTATCAAAAATTTGAGAAATCGTATGATTATTTCATTGGTTGAGAGCTAAGTCAATTACTGTGAGGCTGAAAGCCTAGAGGATCATTATGTGATTATCGATCTCTTAGATTATTCATGAGACTGTGAGTCCATGAAGTTGTGAAACCCCATACGTATCGATTATACCACTATCGAGGACAGCTAGAGATTCTAAGAGCATGGAGTAGGTCCCGTACCTATCTTTTATATGATTATCTGAGAGATTACCTTTGCTATCGAGGATATGCCATATTTTTATTCTATGTATGTTTGGTTTGGATGATTGCTATGTATTTTTATATTTTAGTATGACAGACCCTGAGCATGTCTACTTTACGATTATCTAAGAGGCAATCTTAGGCATTTCTAAGAGAATGTCCTATATTGTTGATGAATTCCTATACTTAATGATAGTTAGACGTATGGTTGTTTCACCTACTTGACACCTTATACATGAGATGTAGTTAACACTAATTTTATATGGGTGATGACACTTGTGCATGGTTTTGAGCTATGTTGTTATGATATGGTATTCTTATGTTGTTTTGTGATATCATTACTATACCATGCTTTTAGTCATGATATATTAGGCTTGGCCCAAAGTGGAGGCAAGCAAGACTTTCGCCTAGGGCAACGCCACCAAAGATGTCGAAGGGGGGCAACAAAATTTCTAACTGCTTTTAAATAAATTCGAGTTAGTGAACAGTGAAGCAACAAAAATTTAGAAATTTAAGCGCAGTGCAATGGTTTCTATGCTTATCAATGCTCTGTCCATGCAAGTTCCAGTTCTTAAGTCACAATTTAATAATTTTACTTTTTTCCCTTCAGTTTTTCTGATTTGGCTAGGCTAAAATATATGATTGGAATGACACTGGATATATTGGCTCCTACAGTTTAGATATAGCTTGGCCCGTGTGTTATTATATAATACTTGGGTCAGTCCGAGACATTACAGGTTCAGGGATGAGGTGACCAGTTTTTGATTGTTGGGCATAGGGAAGATAATTATATATTATGGAGTTGAGTATCATTTTGTATATTTGTAGCTAATTATGTACATGTGTTGTTGAGATGTATATATATTGGACATGCTATGTATAATTTTGTTTATAGTGGGAATTTGACTATTTTCATAGAACCACTTGACTTGTGTATATTTTATATTTTATGTTATCGCTGCGTTAATGACTCAATATTCTTCATGATTTATTTTATATTGCGTATTGTTCTATCCAAGAAATGCATATGTTTATTGCTTTGTACCAATGCTAAGTACGTATATGTTGGTTGTTTATTCGATTTTTGAATACGTACCAATATTAGCCTAAGGAATATTCATGTATGATAGCCCAGAATTGCCTCATTCTTCGTATTATCAGACAATATTACCTAGTAATACTCTTTGGCAGTGTGGGTATAGAGGTGGGCTGTTACAATCAATTTCATAGAGGGTTTGGATCCTATTAAAGAGGCAATTGACAGAGCTAGTTATAATGGTAAAATAAATTTAGCTCAAGATGTTGTTGCATTTTAATTTTTCATAGGTAAACTATTTCCTCCTTGTCAATTTCGTTTGGTTTGAAAAATAGACACTGTGATGCCCCACCCTATGCTTTAGACCTGGTTTAGCGTATTCATAAACACACGAAATGAATATATGCAAAATTTTATAAATTTGACCAAATATAAATGACCAGGATTTCATTTATAATAACCTTTGTTATTGTGAGCATAGAGGTGGGCGTCATAGACACGGCTTACAATATTTCACTTTTCAAGGGTAACTTACACTGGACTTTAAGTTTTTCTGTCATATGTTTATAGCAACATAGTGTTGGTAATTTGAAAACTGGATAAGAAATGATTGAGATGTACACACAACTTTGTGCAGGTGCCCATTTGTAACTATAATTCGGGTGAAGTAGCAATGCTGAAGCAAAAAATGTCAAATTTGGGGAGAAAGCCATTTCTTTGGAAAAATACTCAAGTGAAGAAAATGAAGCTGAAATTGGGAAGATGGCAACTAGTTAAAGGTGTAGTGAAGTTTATTTTAGATGAAGTTCAAAAGTCAGGTGATTAGGTATGAAAACATTTGATGCGCTTTGTTATAAACTTTATATTTCTTTTGACAACCTCTATGACTACTTTGGTTCATCCCTGTCGTCAACTGAGTGCCCGACTAATGTAAAAGTTTCCTTTTCCAATGATTTTGTTTAGGTGCCCTTGGTTCTGACTAGGTATGCAACAGGTGGCGGCTCTGATGTGGTCAGACGTCAATGTCCATAAGTGGCTCCGGTTCTTCTAAGCATTTGTTCAGATTCTGGCATAGATAAGACTATCAAATCCTTTTTAGGAGGTAAGACTTGGTCAGAGAAACTCTTTAATATAACCATGAGCATCTTGTGTTCATCGTTAGGTGATAAATGACAAATCAACTTTATTGTTCCGTGTAATGCATGAACTATTGAGATATAGCATAACTCGATTAACATGTATGTAGTAGGATTGAAACTCTATTATGTGCACTCAAATGTTAGTTGCGTTTGGAAACCGTTGGGAAAGTATAATCTATATTCAAGGAGAAATGGATTCTATTTTGTGAAATTTGAGAATTTAGAGGATCGTTAGAAGGTGGTACTCATTGCACATGCTGGATTCAAATTGTCCTGAGGCCTTGGAGCTTCTTATTGAATTCAACTTGTTCATATGCTGTGCATGATCATGTGTCCCATCATAATGCTCAGCATGATGCTTCCTCTTATGCATGTCAACCTGTTGTTGTATTAACCTTAGAAAATCCACTAGATGATCATGAGGTTGCTACTCACAATATCCCCCCACTTTATTATGCTTGAAATTGTGCATATCACGATGCACTTTCTACGCATAAACATTCTTCCCCAAAAAACGTGTTGGTTGTTTCAAATACCTTTGCTCGGCATTCAAACAATACATTTGCACAAATATGTGCAAATACTGCTGCTATAATTGTTTCAACTCATGCCCATAATTCAATGCATCATTCCCATGGTAATGATTTACCACGTGAGCATTTTGATCCTATACCTAATGCTCTCCTAATATTATCACTTGAAGTTATTAATGGTACTCATGTGCTTGAACATGTTGATATAAATGATGTTCATGCATAAGCTATGTGATATCCAATAGAAGCAGAAACAATTTCTCAAGCTTTCCCCAGAGCTGCTTTGTTAGAGCTCCATTACAAATTAGATTAAATTAAAAATATTATGCAAATATTTCATTCACTGAAAGCTTTTGAATATCAAAATAGCCTCTCGACCGAACTATCTTTACACACACACACACATACTTACTTATATATATATAATTGGTTATATAAATCTTTTTCATAAAATAGTTTTTAGCTGTGCTTTATTTAAATATATATATATATATATATAATTTTAAAATATTACTAAGTCAAACTATGGAATTTGAAATTCTGAATTTTAGATCTAGATTTGAATCTGAATTTATTTACCAAGTCAAATTAGATATTTTAATTTGAAATTTAAAATTAAAGACTTGGTCAAATTTTGTATTATATTTAAAATACATCTATAAATAATTTAATTAATGTTAATCAAGCAAAATATATGTAAGATGAAGTATACATGTGAGTGCTGGGTCAAATTTAAAAATTTAAAATTAAAGACTTGGTCAAATTTTGTATTATATTTAAAATCTATCTATATAGAAGTGTAAATCCCAATATCAACTATATATAAACTTAACTGTGTACACTATTTCCTATGTTGCACATGCATGCTATATACACATAAGTATATTTGATATATTCATAAACTATATATAATCAATGAAGTTAAATTCATTAATTAAAAATATAAGAAAATTAAACAAAATGTGATTTTATTTAAATAAATTAGATTAGATCTAATACAACCCTTTGACTTCGTAGCCTCAATATTACCCAAAATAGGAAAAAAATTGAGATATATTTATTTCACCTACTACAAATAAGCCTGATTCCATCACCGACTATTGTGACACTTGTTATGTATTATATTTTACTCACTTAAATTATTCATGTGCTGGGTTTATTCTTTTTTTTCTTCTTCTTCAATATTGTTATGTTTTGGAAAACCTATCATACCATTGTTTGTACCGATATGAGATATGTTTCAGTGAGTATTTCTATTGTTATTATCACGTATCCATGTTGATCCAAAGGAATGTATGATGGAGCACCACCCATTATGGTCCCATTCTCTGTACCATAATAAAGTTTTACTTTGGTAATACTCTTTGGTCATATGGGTATAAAGGTGGGGCTTCATAGTTTGGTATTAGATTACAAGTTCAGAACAATGTAGAACTAGAAGCGTAAATTGTCCTTAGTGTTGAGACTTATGATGTTTTAAACCCATTTTTGTTTGACTCTCTTATGCGATGAGAGAGTTAGTAGATGGCTGAGGGGTCGGTCATCGAGGTATTAAAGATGTATATATATGGGAATATATGAGTATTAGTTAGCGTTTTCTATATATATCCCTACTTCACATCTCTTTCAAAAGAAGTGGTACCTTGTATTATGTAGTGAGTAGGCAAGGCCCAGAATGCCTAGAGTTATAATTTTTCGGGCTAATAACGGCCAGTTAAGTGGTACCGATAGTTTTGGAGTGATGGCGACTATGCAGCAATGGATCAAGGTTATGTGGAATGTGCAAGATGTTGGTGTAGTTAATGCACAGAATCATTCTCCTTGCTCGGATTTTGCTAGATTTTGGAGTGAATTTTTTTATGGATGGAAAACCATTCCTTGGGAATTAAGGCGCAATGGGAGTGCATTCATGACTTAAGACATGCGAAGGATATTCGAGGACATAACACTTGTCGTTCAATAAAATAGGAAGCTTGCATCAAGGTAATTTCAAGATAGTGCACTTGATTGATACGATGCTATGCCAACTAAAACACCAAAGGAAGGTATCATTTGGACTCGATTTAAGTAGACGTCTAATGCGGGATTCTTACCAGAAGTCAAAAAAGCAGCCTTATTCAAGAAGTTCATTTGCCAAAAGCAAGGCGAGATGTCAATCCAATAAAACGCTAAAACTTTAATGTATAGTCAAAGTATGGTCCAACTTTGATCAACATGCATCTTAAGAAGAATGATGAGTTTGTTTAGTGTTTGACGAAAGATATTTAAGATAAACTACTAACATAACTTCATTGTCCTTTCGAGGAGGTTGAAGACATGGCCTTATAGTATGAGGGTGTTATGAAGTGGATATGGAAGAGATGATGCAGCCTATTCCACTTAATGTAGGGAAAAAGAGCAAATATTTCTTTTTGAAGAAGTGTCATAATTTCAAGAAGAAGCAAAGCTAGCACATGATTGCAAATCATAAGAAGAAGTTTGATAAGTCGCCGATTGTTTTTATACTTGTGGTGTGAAGGGCCAATTTGCTATGAATGTCATAGCACTATTAAGGGGCAAGCCAATAAGTGTTTCAACAATGATGAGGTTGGTCATATTATGAAGGATTGACCAAAGCCACGTAAGTAGAATCAAGGGAAAATGCTTGTTATAGAAGCACCTGGATCATCTCTACAGGACAAGGGAAAGGGAGCGGCAGTGATGGAAGATACAATTCTTGTCCATGAAATTTATGTATAGGTTCTCTTCAATCCAAGCGCATCCCATTCGATTGCATAAATTAAGCTTTAAGAGAAACTGAATCTAGAAATTACATATTTTACTTAAGAGTAGTAAATCCCATAGATGGTTATACGACTTTAGGTTGAAGTGCTGTAATGTCATTGTGGACTTATGCTTTTTTCTTTGATTTGCTTGTGATCGATTATTTGGGTTTCGGGATAATTCTTAGAATGGACTGGCTCGAGCAATATCAACAAGCTCATTTAAGTTGTTTTGATTGCTTTATCACCTTAAAGCACCTGGATCATTAAGGTCACATTCTTATATCACACTATATTTCTAAAGCTAGTCCTTAAGGTTCTCTTTATGCATTGAAATCTCTGATGATGATGCTAAGATCCTTATTGTAAGAGATTTCCTTGAGGTTTTTGATTATGTAATCGGCTTTGCCACAATGAAGAGCTATTGAGTTAAGAATTGATCTCATTCTTAGTACCCAACCTATTAGTAAGCCACAAAACCATATGTGCCCAAATGAAACAGAGGAGTTAAGCTTGCAAATCAAGGAGCTTGGCAAAAGAGCTTTATCCGATCTAATAACTTGCCTTGGGGCGTAGCAGTTGTATTTATGAAGAAAGATGACAGGTCTTTACAACTTTGTATCATTTATAAAAAGTTGAATGAGCTCGTTATTAAGAATTGATACCCATTGCCAAAGATCGATGATCTCTTCAACTGGTTAAGTGGTGCTAGAATCTTCTCACAGATGATGATAGTATACCTTTAATCAATTTTCGAATAAGATATGGGTCTCATTAATGGCTTGTCATGCCCTTTGGGTTAATGAATTCTCCTACATCATTAACTTAATGAAACGGGTTTTGTTAGAGTTTGGGTAAATTTTTACTAGCTTCATTGATGAAATACTTGTGTATTCCAAAACTGAAGAGGAGTATGTCGTACACTTGTGAATTGTTTTAGAAACATCGAGATCTCATCAACTCAAGGCGAAGTTCACTAAGTGCCATATTTGGAAAAAGGGGTGAAATTTTTGAGGACTTGTTTGTGAAAGAGTTATTTCTATCGATTCGTCCAATATTGAATCCATTTAGCAGTGGAAGAGGCCTGAGTCAGTTATGGAGATTTGTAGTTTCTTGGGATTGGCTAGTTTTTATAGGCAGTTTATCAAGGACTTATCAAAGATTGCCACTCCACTTAGTCATCTTATGAAGAAAGTAGTGATGTATGGATGGATGAATGTGAAGAGGCATTTTTCAAATTGAAGGATTTATTATCCAACTCTCCTATTCTCATAGTAGTATGCTACAAGGACATAATTATGCGTACTAGTGCTTCTGGAACAAGTCGTGGTGTTGTATTGATGTAGCGAGGCAAGGTTGTAACATATGCATCAAGATAATAGAGGCCAAATGAGATTTAGATATGCCACACATGGTTTGGAATTAGCTGCACTTGTGTTTGCCTTGAAAATGTAGTGCCATTATCTTTCGTGTGAGTGATTCGTTCTCTATACGGATCACAAATCATTGTAGTATTTATTTTCTCAAAGAGACTTGAATATGCATCGACAAAGATGGCTTGAGTTTCTTGTTGCATATGACTTTGAGATTTAGTACCACCAGACAACAGTAACTGCATATCTGATGCTCTCAGCCCCAAGCATCAACCAGTAGTGTCGATGAGGTTGGTCGAGTGGGATGACTTGAAGATGTTGGCCTCGTGTGATATTCAGTTTCAAAGGAAAATGGTTCTTGTAGTATGTGGCTAGTTTTAAAGCTCTACCTAGTTTACTAAACAAATTTTAGGCTAGTTAGAGGGATGATTTGGTGTTGGTAGATTTTATTCATTGCCTATAAGTTGGTGAGGAGAGTAATGATTTGAAGAAGTTCGAGCTCTACTCGAAGGGATATTTGAGGTTAAAGGGAAGACAACGTGTTGCTAAAAGTCGAACTTCGAAAGGAAGTTCTCGATTAATGCCATTGATTTACGTTTACTGCCATTCCAGTGGAATAGCGATTTATATAGATATGACATATATTCTACAGCGAAGGCATAAAGCGGGATGTGGGTGAGTATGTGAGAAGGTGAGAAGGATAATTACTTATCAGTTGGTAAATGGCGAACATCGAAAGCCTAGTGTTTTACTTAAGCCACTCGAAGTGTCAAAATAAAATGGAATCGGTTTTTGATGAATTTTGGGTGGTTTTCCACAATCGATGCAACACCCCATATTGTTTAATAAAAAAATAATTAATTAAAAAGGGCATTTTGGTAATTTTACATAAATCTAAAGAATTAAATTTTTACAAATAAATGAATTTAGGAAATCTGATTTTCCATTGTGTCAATTAGATTTTTCGACCCTAAATTCTTATATAAAACATCAGGAGCGGACAATGGATGAAGGATATACAGATCATTTACTATAGCATGCATTTTGGGTTTTTTTAATCTATTTTGATATTTACGTTTAAGATTTGATTACGGGAATATGTCAAAATTTATATAGTGAGTAATTTATAACTCTTGTTTGTATACAATAATTTTATGAATGTGTTTGAATTATTTTAAAAGAATACAATTGTTTTATGTGCATTAAAACAAAAAGGTGAAAGATATTTACACGCATAAACTTTACACGCTTTAGAGGGAAAGCATTAATTACCATAATAATAAAATTATTTTTTTATAATTAATGGAAGAAATATCACGAATGTTAAAAGAGAAGATAACAATACATTCATGGAAGGAAAACACTTGTTAAAGATAAGGTATGATATCTCTTTTAAAAAAAAGGGTAAATCACATTTTTGAAATCGGTAAAATTAATACCAACCAATTACAGTTGATTGAACAATTGCTAATAAAGAGAAGTTCCTAATCAATACTAATATAAATAAATATTTATATTTGAATAGCAATCCATAATTCCTTATAGTAGTTAGTGAATTGATCTGAATTAATAACATATGTGTAGGAAATCAGTTAGTGAATTGATTTGAATTTTGCTTAATAAAATATATGTAGAATATCATTTAGTGAGTTGATTTGAGTTATAATTAATGACATATATGTGGCATATTTGTTAATTAATTGATATGAATTAATAACATATACGTAGGATATCAGTTAATGAATTGATTCGAATTCTAATTAATAATATATATATATATATGTATGTATTTTTATGTATATGTATATGTATATGTATGTGTATGTGTATGTGTATGTGTATGTGTGTGTGTGTATATATCAGTGTGTGTGGGTATAGAATATCATTTGCTAACTTGGTTTGAGTTATAATTAATGAAATATATAGGATATTAGGCAATGAATTGATTTGAATTCTAATTAATAACATATATGTAGGATATGGTTAATGAATTGATTTGAAATCTAGTTAATGACATTTATTAGGGTAGGATAAACATCATTTTAACAAAGTAAAAGGAAAGGAATTCTGCATATATGTAAGGATAAAGGATATGGATAAAGCGATAATTTTTTCAAGCCTAGATTTCTCCTAATTTTTACCTATAAATACATAGCGAAGTTTCACTCCTTTCATTCTAAAAACCCTAGCCTCCATCCAAAATTGAGAAGAAGAGAGGATTTAAATTAAAAAGAAAACAAAAGGGAAAACAATAAAATAATTACAAGTTAATAAGTTGGAGGAATGCCAATCAAATAAGAAAGGAGGTTTTCTTCAAACAGTGTTCAAGGTGAGTAAGAATCTATTTACTACCTATACGATTGTATATATGCTCCTACCTAATTTCTATAGTCTATATTAGACAAAGATTAAGAAATATAGGTTGAACTATAATGTTAAGTTAATCACTGAAATGTAATTGAGTCATTGACCAAGGAGCTTGATACAACATCTCCAGTTGTATGACTGGATCAATGATAAAATGTTTGGAGTTGAAATGATACTTCGATTATTAAGAATAAATCATAATTTTATCAGATTACACCTTAAAAATTAGAATAGAGCATATTGATATAGACTGAAATTGATGAAACATAATTATGTTTATAATTGGATTGATGATTGATTGTTTGGATTTGAAACGGAAAGCTGATTGTTAATAACAATCGATTATATTTTCGAAGTACAATTATAACCTGAAGTAGACCACCTATATATATACATACATATATATATAGAACAAATGTGATTATAGTTGAGTTAGGAAATATATATTATGAAAAAACTGAATAGGACTATAGTGAAATCAAATTAATTAGTAATATAACTATGCAAATGAAATGGAAAAGGGTGCTTGAACAATAGGATAAGAGAGTAAATGATTAAAATGATATACCACAAACCATTTGAAGTCTATGATAAAATTAGGGCTAAGAGATACTGAAAAACACATTAAAATACTTTAAATTATAAGACTGAATTGCCGATGCATGCACAAGTTGTATCCAGACCTGTGTGTGCCAATATGAATTATTAGAGGAATTTCATATTGGATGTTTAGGGATGTGATAAAGTAGAACGATGTGTATACACTTATATGATGTATGTTTTATAGTTCACTATTTATCTTGATTATCTAGGAAGAGTACCAATATTGTATAACCTTGACCAGCCTATAAGTTGTGTCAAGTACATCGATAGGAATAATGTATGTAATTTAGTAAGGCGTATCACTTGTCAGGTTATGTCTGTGGAAACATGTTGAAATAATAAATACGTAGCAAGAATGATATGTCTGTGGAAACATGTTGAAATAGTACATGTAGTGGAACGATGGTATTCTAATATTCCACGCATATCGGTTTATATAGATGTTTAGGTAAGTGATTTTAGTCATTAAAAATTAATACGGTTGAAATGCTATAACAAATAGACTAAAAAGGAATTGTAAATCGACCCTTTAAATTGACACCATAGGATTAGTCTATAAAGATGTTTTATTTACATGTTACTATAATCTATTTATATGCTCACTCACCAAGCTTATGCCAGACCCCCTTTATATTTATGAGTTATCAATTTATTTTAGTTATGTTTAGTTAGACTATGAAGTCTGAAGTATTACTTTTAGTACAAGATGTATTAACTTGTGAAGTTTATGGACCACTTTAGATATTTACGTTATGTTTCTACTATATTTTATTTCCTTCCACTGTGAGTTTTGAATGCGTGGTTGCACTGTTTTACCTATGTACTCTTATAGCTTATTTTACCGTAATGCTACACAGTTTACTAGACTAGGGGTCTGACCATTGATTGGGGCATAGGATCAAAGGGCTAGTGAAAGGTAGGTCGTAGCACTTGGTATCAGAGTTGGTTGCATGTAGTTGCATCGTGATAGGGGGTTCCCACATTGTGAGCTGTGGCGAAGCTTTTTCTTTTACCCTACATGTTCGGATAATGCGTGTTAGCCAAGCAGTTAGTAGACTGGCCTAGGCAGTTGAGAGGCTAGCCATAAAACAAGCAGCCGAGGTTACGATTCATAGCCGCCGCCATTTAGGGTGACTATTGCATTTGGTATCAGAGCTGGTTGCACGTATTACATCGTGATAGGTGGTTCTAGCATTATGAACTGTGGTGAAGCTTTGTCACTTACCCCTACATGTCTTGAAAATTTGGTTGGCAAGGCAATCAGATGACTGGCCTTGTGAATCGAGGGCCGGCCAGGTTACCATTTGAAGCCACCGCCATTTAGGTGGTACACTTGGTAAAGGGAATAGGTTAAGCAATTCCTACAAATTTAAGACATATGAGAGAACATGTTTGTAATTATACATACATACATACATACATACATACATACATACATACATACATACATACATACATACATACATACATACATACATACATACATACATACATACATTGTGTGTGTGTGTGTGTATGCTACGTCCTATATATTTTGACTTATAATGTAGTTATTTGCTTGTCTCTTATATAACCAAACAACCATGAGTTAAAATAAATGTTAGGATTATAGCAGTTTGGGGTGAAAAATAAATCCATCACATTACAGATTCTATTAGAGGATCTCTATACCAATTAGCATAGTGAGTAAATTGCGAGTCAAAGGATAAAAAAAGTGTGATGTTTATAAGGTGTAATGGTGGCATAAAAGAACGCCTTATGGTTAGGGTTAACCTCCTTAGTTAAAGTAGAAGTCCTATTCTTACATTGGAAATGATGTAGAAACTCTATTTGATTTGAATTCAATTGCTAAAGTGTTCCTACATTAGAGTTGGACACTGTATTGAAGGATAGACTTGAGTCAACCATTTAAAAGGAGAGGAGCCAAAACCCAGCACATTTAAAGCATTATTAGATTGCATGACGTAGTTGGGCTTATGTAAATTAGGTTGTTTTCATCTACTCCAATTTAATTGTTAAAGCATTGGAAATGTTTTCTAAAAAATTAGAAACATTAGGTCTTTTGATATTTTTAAAGAAAATAAATTGGTTTATGATTTTCAATGAAATGATTTAGTACGAAATGTTCAGACTAAAACTTTATGAAATTTTATTTAAAAAGCAGAACTTAGAGAAATAAAAAAAAGTTAGAAACAAAAGTGTTTGAAATTTTATAGGAAACTACTGAAGTTGAAGTTTGAACTAGTAACTCCTTATCTAAAGCTTAAAATATGGTGGTTTTTTTATACAAAGTAATTTTTCATAACCATTTTAAAGCTTTTGTTTTTGTAAAATGTTTAGTGTAAGGCACATTGTTGCACTTATCTTTTGATCTGTACTTTGCTTTTGAAAATGAAACTTTGGGAAGGCAAATGGAAAAAGTATGTAAAACCCACCTTTTGAATGTCATTTGTTTTATTAATACTTTAGTCACACTTTTAAAAAAAGTTAAAATGTTACATTTTCTTTTAAGGTACACTTTTGTGACAATTTCTTAAAGAAAATTTAGAAAGTTAAGTGTTCATGTCCAGCATTTTTATTTAAGTGAACTATTTTCGATAAAACTAAAATTGAAAAAAAATAATATCTTTATTTTTATCAAAAGAAAATGTTTGTTAAAACTAACATAGAATTTTAGATTTTTAAAAGTTTGATAGTTTTGTGGAAATGATGTTAAAATCAAAGAATTTTTATTTTAAAGGTAAAATGAAAGTGTCATTATGATTACTTAAACTCAAATTTTGGAATGGAGTTAGATAAATAAAATCACACATCTACAAAAATTAAATTAAATATGGTAAATTAGCAAGAATAGTCAATAGACCAGTGTTCCAAGGACTAGTTAGCATTGGATATTATTGAATTGTGAAGCATTGAAAGATTTGGGGTATGGAAAGAAATTGAACTAAGGATTTGTAGCCTTTTCAATCACCTTCGAATTGGAAGGGTAGAGTACCAAATCAAACTTTCTGTAATAATAAGAAGTGGACACCACTTTGTGTTCTTCTACCCAAATACTGTTAGGGTTACCTAATCTTAGTGCAGAAGGTTTAGAAGATGTTATTTAGCTAAGAATTATTTAATTTTTAGTAAAGCTGTTATAGTGCAAGATTAGTGCTTATCGAAAATACTATATAGATAAGGACTTTTCTTTGTTTAGTAGCTATTATAGGAAGTTTATTAATGACTTCAAAAAGATTTATGCGCCATTGACGTGCCTTACTAAGAATAATTTAGTTTCTCATAGAGCTTGGAACATGAGACTGCTTTTATTAAGCTAAAGGAGTTATTGATCGTACACCAATTTTTGGACTGCCTAATGTTTCGAAGGTATTTGTTGTACATACCGATGCTTGCAATACAGGATGAAGCATTATTTTGAAGCAGTAGAGTTGTTTGTTATACTAGATGATGGTTTAAAGTACACGAGAAGAATTATCCAACCCATGACCTTGAGATGACAGTTATTGTTTTGCTGTCAAGTCGTGAGTTGATTTGAGTTGTTTATAAGATCATAAGTACCTAAACTATTTGTTGTCTTAACATCGTCAGAAGAGAATGACAATTTGGATTGTTTTTTGGATGGGTGTGGTTGATCCATCGTTTCAGGTAACATTACACCACACATGTTGCTTTTGGCTTAGGAGTTATAGGTAACTGGGTAGGTAGTTCGTCGTCTTACTATATGTATTTTGTGGCGATATTTATTAAGTATTGATACTTGAGTTGTTGTCAAAACTGCAAGTACATTGTTTGGGGCTAAAGTGACAAGTGGTCCATATCATATTCACTAGGCTAGGACATCGTCCATTATAGATGTTCCTATATGAGTGTTTAGGTATGATGCTATTTAAGTTATTGAGTATTATGTTTGTTGGACTAATATGGCAAGAAACCATCACATATTAAGTTGTTTTGACTATGGAACAGTTGAACTAAAATGATAAGGAATGGTTGAAGAATGAAATTTAAAGGATCAAGAAAAGATATTATAGTTTACATGCATTGAGAACGCGGAGGCGGTTTTCATGGAAAATACAATTTGGAGATTTTGGTAAGGCTTTGAAAAGAGGATGATGGGACTCTTTTCAATCATCCCTTGGGTTGAAAGGAGACTACTTATTTAAGAAAGCTATCATGAAGTAGTGACCTAAGGGTAAATGGTTGTGTTGTATAACAGTTGCACATAAACTTTGTATCACTTTGTCGATTACTTCTAATGCTAAAATAATTTGAGGTTAGGATTTCACTTAAATTTAGGACTCCACTTAGATTTAGGAGTTTCTCTGCTACATTTGGATAGATTAATTAATAGAAATACTTTACTTTTATGCCTGAATGTTTACTTGCTTGTATGTTGTAGAACTTAGGATAAAAATTCTTGAACTGGAAATGTGGTAGCTTAGTATCATGATTGTTGGAGGATTAGAGAAGCAATGTTATAAGTGAAATGATACAGCTCAAGTTGAATCAAAATTAGGATAAAAGTTATGCTATTTTCACCAGTTTAAGCTAGCACTAGATTTTGATGTCCTTAGGTGAAAATGAGGAATAGTAAGAGATTCAAAGTATTGATATTACGAGAGACACCGTTCACTTTTGAGTTGTCTTACCTTAGTATTCAGAAGATGAAGTAATCGATATACTGCTAGGATGATTTAAGGCATTATTTATGTGCATCGAGGGTTGCATGGGGCAACATTTCCCGTTGGTGCATACTTGTGCTCAGGTTACAAGTTGTGATGCATGTCGGCATTGGTTTGTCTGGGATAATAGCATGGATTGCGAAAGTATACCTATGCACGTCCATTTGTAAGAATTTGGATTAAGTTTGTATGCCAATAGTAAAGTCGACAAGTTGAGGTTGGAAAAACGATTCAACTGAGAGTACTTGGAAAATGAAGGATCATTTCATGTCGACTCTTTTCTATAAGATTTTTCCATTTGCGTGTTTGTTAGAATGATTAGCTTATTCAGGTATGGACAAATGGTTGCTATATATGATTAATATTAAATTAGCAAATTGGATGGTGTGGTATGCTTTGTTGTGTGGAATTTTGATATGTGACATGACTTATTGTATATCATGTTGCACACATATAAAAATTATCATTAAATTCTAGGATGATTTGCATCCATACCTATATGTCATGATCTTTGATTCATATAGGAGTTGAGTTAGTTTTATGCATTATTCACATGTCATATTCATGATATATATTGGTTTCGTGGGTAAACGTTATTTATTTGCATTTATTTGGCTATTGTTGTATGTTGTTTATTTGCACTTATTTTTCCATTACTATGTGTTATTACTTAGATTCAGATTATAGTTGGTATCCGTATGTGTAACGACTCGGAATTTTCGATCCCGAAAATTCCAGATAGTCATGAAAAGAAGAAAGGGATAGAAGAAGAAACAGGAAACAAAACACAAAATCTCACATTCACAGCGGATTAAAATATAATATCAATAATAACAGTTTACAAAAGAATACTATATCTGCCAATTTACATTTATAATACATCAGAGTTACTCTCATATACAACACTGAGCATATACAAATCAAATATATCTCAGATAAACAAAAATAATAGTCACAGCGGAACACTCCATACGTCCTGCCATCCAGCTCGCCCCCTGAGCTCCAGAACGTCCTTACCTGGAAATCTGTAATACTCAGTCTGACCCGAGCATTACATCACAGTAACACCCGGGTCAGGCTGGAAACCAGCGTGAGTAAACCCATCTAACAAGAAATACTAATGCACAAAACTTATTTATACCCGGGGTACTTATATAAATTTACCACTTCATAAGTGGTTATAGACATCACTTATTTCACACATCAATTTCTAAGTACCAAAACTTAGATTAAATGGTCCAATTCACTTAAATCATTCCATTCCAGCCCATTTATATCACATATATTGATTTATTGCAAATTTCTAATCGAAGTGGTTTCGGGTATTTACTGATACCCGACCGCGGTCTCTTCGAGTATCATGTCATCTTAACCCACGTTATTCAATTTAATACAACTCAACCTTAAATACAGGGTGTCACCCTTTTACGCAGCAATTTCGTCATTGAGAAATACCACATTATTTCGGTCTACCCAACACATCATATCACCAACATTTCATATCAGAGATATCAACCAATTCAAGGCATTTAACATCATTCAATCATTCATAAGCAAGATTGATCACTTCCAAAATTAATTTAATTTATCCCTAATTAAATTAATTACTAATCTTTAATCACTGGGATTACCTTTACTGAACATTACATACAAAAAAATAAATTAATCATCTTTGATAATTCATCTTGATTAATCACCCTTAATTAATCAATCAATTCTTAATTAATTACATTAGACAATTAATCATTAATTACCTCCATTTAGTAATTTCCCTTCAATTTATTACTTCCATTAAGTAATTATTTTTTTATCACTTGATTAATCAACTTTAATTAATCACATTAATCAATTGTCCTTAGTAAATTAAGTAATTTATCCTTTATTTACTTACATTAAGCAATTATACTTCAACTACTAAGATTTTAAAACAGTTAAGATAAACCATATACCTTAATTAATATCTTAGTTACATCATTACCACCTTTTTTTTCTTAAAACCTATTTAACTTTACTTTGGAACTTTGTTTATTTATAGCTTTAAAAATCTAGTCAATGCTTCATGAAAACATGATCACCTCCTAGCTTTTATAAAAACTTTAAAACTTTTTAAACTTTAAAACCTGTTTGCAAAAAATTTTTGCTTTATCTTTCACTTTGATTTTCTTTACTTAAAACAAATCTGGTACAAGTTCATTTTAAAACATGTAATTGATTTTACTTATTTTAAAACTTGCATCTTTAAGAGCTGGTACAGGTTCTTACCTAAAACCAGAAATCTCATCACAAAAGAAACCCGAGCAGACTTCCAAAATTTCCAAGTAATACGTGAGGACCCTCACCTCCCACGTTTACTTCGAGTCGAACGCGAACAATAACACAAACTACCTCGGGTCAACCTCCTTCTTCCCCAAACCCAGAGACGTTGATGCACGCGATGTCACTGTGCATATGCACAGGTGATCGCGACGACGTCGCTCACTGACGACACCCTAAATCCATCCATGATCGTCCCACGACCAAGTTCCGACCTTCAAAACTTGATCACAAACCCGAATTCGAAAACGAGGAAACTCACAGAACACCTAGAACAACAGCCTTGCCTGGAAACTCAGCGAACCCACGATGCCGACCACCGTACCACCTATAACTCCGGTCACAACTCCGCAAGCCTTCCACGCAACCATCCACTTGATCCGGTGCCACTCGATTTCCCATCGGTGATCCAGTCATCTCGTTTCCCACCATGATCAAACAAGGGTGTTAAACCCTAGTTCATATAATCGCCGATGCCACGATGATCTATACTCTTTCCTACTATTTCCCGACCTTCCTAGTTAACAACCAAGCTTCGACTACAACCCCGAGAGTCAAATGTTCGTCGATCGTCAGAAAATGGTGAAATCCCACTTCTAATTCAACTTCGATCTGCTCTTAAATTACTAAACTAAAAATCACCATATTTGTTTTAAAAATCCCATTTTTCTGGGTCGATTCAAGTTATATATTTCGATCCTCCAATTATGACTCTTATTTCAAACATATTTTTACATTTCCACTTATTTTTCTTGATTCGAGACAGTTTTTAAAATTTTAAAATGCTTGAACTTATTTTTAAAATCAAGATTAGAACTAAACAAACATATATTGTTTGAAAATTGAAGCTTAAAAAGAACGAATAAAGAGAACAAGATTTTTCTTCAAAATCTTATCTCTGAGTTTATAACAGAGATAGGCACAGAGGCATATACAGGTTTACAGGCATTCATGTTTATATACTTTCATATCAACCTGTTTTCGGAACATGCATACATAAATTATAACAGACAATATAAGAATTTCACAAGACAATACATAACATCAGGTTTAAACCAAATTTCAGGGGTTAAGTTTACTCACCTTTATAATGTTTGAACAGATGACAGAGAAAGCTTTGAAACTGGTAATTGATCCTGATATACTTGTTTAAACTTTGATTTGCTTCAGGCCTGCTTGTATAGATTTTAAATGGAAGAATTTTTTTTTAAAACTTGTTCGAATGAGCTAAATGAAGACAGGATAGATGTTTTTGTTGGGAAGATGAGACTTACAGGGCAATCCAAAGTTGTACAGATATTCATATATTTTATATTTCTTTGATCTAAGTTTTGGGCTGATATGCTATGTATCATGGTGGCTGAGTTGATTTTCAAAACTTTCGAATGACCTAAAATGTTGCTTGCATTAAATGTTGGAGTACTTTGTGTCTCCTACTTCTTATTATATCTTTTCATGTGTCCTAGATACTTCTCTCCTTACTTTGCTTTGCATTTTCTTTTGCCTGCCTATTTTTCTTACTTTGTTACTTTTGCTTCTTTTTTTTCTTGATTTCTTACAGGCTGTCTATAATTTCTTATGCCTTTGCATTTCAAAACTCTACAGGCTACACATATACAAACCTGGTTTGTACCTATCTCAAGTACATATATAAAGTTACTTTAGTTATTGATATAAATTTTTAGCTTAAGTTTTGTTTACACTTACCTTCTACATTTCTTTTCTTTACAGGCAACAAATTTTCTTTTCACTTGCCTGAGTATGTTTTCTACACTTCATGTATATTATAAAGTTGTTTTAGTTATTGTTATAGCCTTTTAACTTAAGTATTTTAGCTCTCTTTTATTTTAGCATAACTATCAAATACTAAATTTATTTATTATTTTTATACTTGTGTTAGTATTAATAAGGTTTATTTTAAATTTAAACATTTTTTTAAAAGACTTACTTAAATCTTTCAAATTATAGCTATTTATATAAATAAATTTGAGATAACAATTCCTAATAAAAATCCAATTGTAAAAACATCACATTATTAATAGGGTACTTTTGGCGCAGGTCCTTATTAAGGTTCAAAATACACGAAAAGTCCTTCACTTAATTTCAGTGTAAATTAGGTCCCTGTTTTTTATTCACGATTATTGCAGAACACGAAGCAACTTTTCATAAAAGTTGCTGATATTTCCGTAACTTTTCTGTACACTGTGAACATAGTGTATGAAAATTGCTGAAATATCAGCACTTATTTATAAAAGTTGCTGACATTTCAGCAATAATTTTTCTTTGTTTCTAGAAAATAGGGACCGGATTTACAATGAAACTTTGACAGGGAAAGTTGCTGAAATATCAGCATTTATTTATAAAAGTTGCTGACATTTCAGCAATAATTTTTCTTTGTTTCTAGAAAATAGGGACCGGATTTACAATGAAACTTTGACAAGGACCCGCTTTACAATATGAATGTATGATAGGGATGCCTCCCTAATTTCCACTTATTAATATAGCTCATTATTAAATTAAAATAATTTATAATAGAATTTATCTTTAAAAAAAACTACTTATTTTATCAATCTATATTTAAAAAGGACAAACAAAACTTTTGTTAAATTTAAATTTAAGCTAAAATCAATTTTAAACAATTTTAACTTTATTCTGTATATATTTTAAAGCCAAATGATTATTTATTTAATAGCTTTTAAAAAGATATATATTAAATCAAACTAAAATTACCAAAAATATTAAAATAAGAAAGCATATCTTTATTTATTAAAATTTAAAACAAAGCTTATCTATTTATTTAGCTTTTAAAAGATAAATTCACAATTTTAAATGTTTATTAAAAGAAAATCATTAAATCAATTCAAATTTTATTAACAAAAATCATCGAATCAATTTAATTTTCGATACAGATTATTAAAGTGATATTGCCAAAAATTCCGGGATGTCACATTCCTCCCCCCTTTAGAACTTTTCGTCCTCGAAAAGGAACGGAAACAGAATTGGTGTAATGCTTAAAATCAGATAAATATTCCTTAATCATTTTTAAAACACTTTTTAATATCCATATATTATTATTCCAAAGTAGTTTTTATAAAGATACTTTTATAACTCGATGTTTCGACAAGTCCATCCTTGTTCTCACAGAAATTCGGTCATACGTTGATCAGGCGTAGGACTGAAAATCTATAAGTACTCGGTAAACCCGTTTTCAACACCTAATGAAAATATTTAGAAAATAATTTTATTGAAAATATAGAAAACCGTTTTTCTGAAAATAGAGGAAATATCTTGGTGAGAATGCTCTGGAAATCATCACACCCATCCATGGTCACAGCTACATCCTGGGTTACGTTGCCGTCGCAGCAAAAGTCCATGCAACTGATTACACCATAGAACCCACAACAGATCGCAGTTACATCCAGGGTTACGTTGCCGTCACAGCAAAAGTCCGTGTAACTGCAGGCTCTCTGCGGCCTCTCGATTACGCTATCAAAATGAAACTTCTCCACTCCCACATAGGTCGCAGTCTACCGATGTAAAATCAAACATAGACTGTTGGCTGTCAGCGGCACACACGACTTTCACTATGTTACCATAGTGTCGCAGTCTACCGATATAAAATCAAACGTAGACTGTTGGCTCTCAGCGGTACACACGACTTTCGCTATGGTCTGCAGTAGATCGCAGTGACATCGAATTACACTGTCGTCACAGCATAACCCAAATGCCTCTGTAGGCACCAGCCCCTCGACTTTCGCTACACAATAATCCTCAGGAACTAGTTTTGTCCGGACTCCTCACAGGATCAACTTTAGAACCTCCCCCTTAGAGGCTCAAGGCAGTGCCACCCTGTGGCACTCCTGAGAAGTTCATTCAAGGGAGCGCCTTTTCCCCCAGAGCCAATCTCAAAACACTTTATACTATACACATATAGTATTTTCCAAATCATACACCTAGTGTGAATTCCATATAAAGCTCCTTTACACAAAATCGATTCCCACAATTTAGGCTTTCCAAACTTTCAAATTTGATTTTCCTCGAAAATCAAAAGCCTTTTTCAAATCCAAAGGTTCCCAAAACCTTTTCTCAAAACCATTTCCATAAAATCTTTATATGTATATATATAATAATCTTGGAAAACCTTTAGTTAAATTTACACTTGTATAAGATCATTTTTATACTTCAAACACTTTCAAAAATCATTTCTTCTGGCAATAGATTCAACAAGGGAAGATTTATTTTTATATAACAAAATATATAATTTTATTTATCCCAAATCAAATATTCAAATTAAATTACTTATAAAATCACTTGCTAAATTACTTACCTTTATAAAGTAAATTTTAATCATAGAGATATTCAATCTCCACTATACTTCATCATATATTTCTCAAAATATTCTTTCAATTTCAAAAATCATTTACAGTTCTTTATCCACAAATTTTCAAAATCAATTTTATTCAAACCCGTACGATGTCCACATATCATTCGTACGCTATATCAATCTGATCGCTCACTCGATCACACAATTCCACTTCCGAACTAGTATCGTCCACCCGACTTCCTAGTGCGGACTCAGATCTGGTTTCTTGATCAAAAACCGTCATTCTCCTTGCATAGTCACAACTATGATAGAGAATATCCAGAACCAATCAAAAATCCATATCCAGGTTCGCCGTCGAAATTCGAGTGGAAAATCCCAACTCGGATCGATATAACCATCTCGAAATTCTATGCTCGATCTGTATCAAATCACTATGCGAATAGAATAATATACGTACATCCTACGTATTTATCTTCATTGATTATCAGTTAAATCAATTTCCTTTCTATTCACATTCACTTTGATTTTATTCACTTATTTACATTTGCCTTAATCCCCATTTGGATTATCACTTCAATTCTTATCTCAGTTGGGTATTTAATCAATAACAGTTTGGACTCCGACCAGTTTATATTTAGAAAATAGCTTGAAAAATTTAAAAATAGATAAGTAGTTGAAAAATAATTATTAGTTTGTAAAATAGCTGTAAAATAGTTATGTAATTGTAAAATAGTTGAAAAATAGTAAAATAACTGCAAAATAATTATAAAATAGTAATTAGGCATAAAGTAGTTGGAAAGATAGTAATTAGTTTAAAAATAGTTGTAAAATAGTTAAATAGTTCCAAAATAATGGTAAAATAAGTATAAAATAGTTTGGCTTTAAATAAAAGATTGTATATAGTAAATAACTTGGAAAAATAGAATTATATTAAACAATTTATTTCGAAAATAGTCCAGAGCCAAACTGTTCAATTCCCGATCTCCAATCTCAATTCAATTTAAATTTCCACTTCCCTTTGAATTGACTCAATTCCAATTTAAATAACTTCAATTTCCACTGAAATTGACTCAACCCCAAAATTCAAGTTGAATTAACCTCAATTTTCTTTCCAATTTCAAATCAAATTCCATTTGATTTTAAACTTATTCACTTTAACTACAGTTCCAAATTATTCAAATTAATTTAGACTAATTTCAAATTGAATTTACTTCAATTTCAAATCATTTCCATTTCTATATGAACTAATCCCAATTCCCATTTGAATTTGAACTCATTCAATCTACAATTTTATTTCAAATTGATCCAATTCAAATTTTCCAATTGAATTTTATACTCATCCATCTTCAATTCTAGTTAATTCAAACTAAATTCAATTTGAACTAATTCAATTTAAATCTCAATTTTAAATCATCTCGAATTATATAAATTCGAGTTAAATTTTCAAAAGTTAATTTAACCCCTTAAATCAAATAATTCAAATCTTTAAACAATTTTAATTCTGAGTCCAATTATCAAAATTCCATTTTAAATTATCCTTATTTAACATATTTCAAAGCTCAAAACAATTAAATCTTCAGATTCTAATTTATTATCCATTTCTAACTTCAAAATAAATTCTCAGTTTCATAAATTATTTATAACAATAGAATGATATCAGGATAAATAAACGTCCAAATTTATCCAAACACCCATTTTTAATTCCAAATCTCAAACCCATTTTGAGATTACTCATAACTCCCATTTAAAATCAACCATTTAACTTCCCAAGTTAAATTTCAATTTCACCACAAAATTTCCAATTCAGGTTGCTTATTAAATTATTTAACTTTTCCAAAGTTAAATCAAATTTAGTTTCATTAACCTTACCCAAATTTGAATTCCTGCTTCAAATTTTAAACTTCACATTAATAATCTTATAAGTTCAAAAACTTATCACTTTGGGTATCACATCACATTCCAAGAAAGATTCAAAACTCAACCTCAGAGTTTATTTCCAAATATACTTACTTATCTCCTTAACACACCAAGTTATCCTCAAATTTTAATCCACTTGTGGTTTTATTCCAAACAGTTTCCTTTAAATTTTAAACAACTCTTGTTTGATATAAGACCCCTTTACTCAAATACATTCAATAATATTATTTATTATTCCTTTATCACTTTGAAACAAATTTTAACCTTTAACTTTTAAAACTTCATAACCAAGATCATCTTCAGTTTCAATTTATAAGTCATACTTATATAAAACATTTCATTTTGCTTACTCATTAATACACATTCTATTAATCATTTATGATAACCACTAGGATTATCGTATCTGAAAACTGATTCACATTATCTTATTCTGAAATTCTTCTTAAATCCAAAATTTTAATTTCAGTTTGAATCCATTTCAAACTCATTTTTACTTTAAATTTAGTTATATTTCTATTACCACTTAATTTAATTTCAATAATTGAACAGCCAATTACCTTAATATTTATTAGAAAAATATTGCCTTATATATATCAAAATATATTCTTATATAAAATCATTTAAAATCTTTATATATGAAAATAACAAGTATTCTCTCATATATATATATATATATACACACACACACACTCTACTCATTCCAGGGTACTATTGACCCTATCCCTGATGAGTAACCCACCAGAGCTAAGGTTTTCGCTTAACCTTCGCTCTGATACCAACTGTAACGACCCGGAATTTTCGATCTCGAAAATTCCAGATAGTCATGAAAATAAGAAAGAGATAGAAGAAGAAACAGGAAACAAAACACAGAATCTCACATTCGCAGCGGATTAAAATATAATATCAATAATAACAGTTTACAAAAGAATACTATATCTGCCAATTTATATTTATAATACATCAGAGTTACTCTCATATACAACAGTGAGCATATACAAATCAAATATATCTCAGATAAACAAAAATAATAGTCACAGCGGAACACTCCATACGTCCTGCCATCCAGCTCGCCCCCTGAGCTCCAGAACGTCCTTACCTGGAAATCTGTAATACTCGGTCTGACCCGAGCATTACATCACAGTAACACCCGAGTCAGGCTGGAAACCAGCATGAGTAAACCCATATAACAAGAAATACTAATGCACAAAACTTATTTATACCCGGGGTACTTATATAAATTTACCACTTCATAAGTGGTTATAGACATCACTTATTTCACACAACAATTTCTAAGTACCAAAACTTAGAATAAATGGTCCAATTCACTTAAATCATTCCATTCCAGCCCATTTATATCACATATATTGATTTATTGCAAATTTCTAATCGAAGTGGTTTCGGGTATTTACTGATACCCGACCCCGGTCTCTTCGAGTATCATGTCATCTTAACCCACGTTATTCAATTTAATACAACTCAACCTTAAATACAGGGTGTCACCCTTTTACGCAGCAATTTTGTCATTGATAAATACCACATTATTTCGGTCTACCCAACACATCATATCACCAACATTTCATATCAGAGATATCAACCAATTCAAGGCATTTAACATCATTCAATCATTCATAAGCAAGATTGATCACTTCCAAAATTAATTTAATTTATCCCTAATTAAATTAATTACTAATCTTTAATCACTGGGATTACCTTTACTGAACATTACATACAAAAAAATAAATTAATCATCTTTGATAATTCATCTTGATTAATCACCCTTAATTAATCAATCAATTCTTAATTAATTACATTAAACAATTAATCATTAATTACCTCCATTTAGTAATTTCCCTTCAATTTATTACTTCCATTAAGTAATTATTTTTTTATCACTTGATTAATCAACTTTAATTAATCACATTAATCAATTGTCCTTAGTAAATTAAGTAATTTATCCTTTATTTACTTACATTAAGCAATTATACTTCAACTACTAAGATTTTAAAAACAGTTAAGATAAACCATATACCTTAATTAATATCTTAGTTACATCATTACCACCTTTTTTTTCTTAAAACCTATTTAACTTTACTTTGGAACTTTGTTTATTTATAGCTTTAAAAATCTAGTCAATGCTTCATGAAAACATGATCACCTCCTAGCTTTTATAAAAACTTTAAAACTTTTTAAACTTTAAAACCTGTCTGCAAAAATTTTTTGCTTTATCTTTCACTTTGATTTTCTTTACTTAAAACAAATCTGGTACAAGTTCATTTTAAAACATGTAATTGATTTTACTTATTTTAAAACTTGCATCTTTAAGAGCTGGTACAGGTTCTTACCTAAAACCAGAAATCTCATCACAAAAGAAACCCGAGCAGACTTCCAAAATTTCCGAGTAATACGTGAGGACCCTCACCTCCCACGTTTACTTCGAGTCGAACGCGAACAATAACACAAACTACCCCGGGTCAACCTCCTTCTTCCCCAAACCCAGAGACGCTGATGCACGCGATGTCACTGTGCATATGCACAGGTGATCGCGACAACGTCGCTCACTGACGACACCCTAAATCCATCCACGATCGTCCCACGACCAAGTTCCGACCTTCAAAACTTGATCACAAACCCGAATTCGAAAACGAGGAAACTCGCGCAACACCTAGAACAACAGCCTTGCCTGGAAACTCAGCGAACCCACGATGCCGACCACCGTACCACCTATAACTCCGGCCACAACTCCGCAAGCCTTCCATGCAACAATCCACTTGATCTGGTGCCACTCGATTTTCCATTGGTGATCCAGTCATCTCGTTTCCCACCATGATCAAACAAGGGTGTTAAACCCTAGTTCATCTAATCGCCGATGCCACGATGATCTATACTCTTTCCTACTATTTCCCGACCTTCCTAGTCAACAACCAAGCTTCGACTACAACCCCGAGAGTCAAATGTTCGTCGATCGTCAGAAAATGGTGAAATCCCACTTCTAATTCAACTTCGATCTGCTCTTAAATTACTAAACTAAAAATCACCATATTTGTTTTAAAAATCCCATTTTTCTGAGTCGATTCAAGTTATATATTTTGATCCTCCAATTACAACTCTTATTTCAAACATATTTTTACATTTCCACTTATTTTTCTTGATTCCAGACAGTTTTTAAAATTTTAAAATGCTTGAACTTATTTTTAAAATCAAGATTAGAACTAAACAAACATATATTGTTTGAAAATTGAAGCTTAAAAAGAACGAATAAATAGAACAAGATGTTTCTTCAAAATCTTGTCTCTGAGTTTATAACAGAGATAGGCACAGAGGCATATACAGGTTTACAGGCATTCATGTTTATATACTTTCATATCAACCTGTTTTCGGAACATGCATACATAAATTATAACAGGCAATATAAGAATTTCACAAGACAATACATAACATCAGGTTTAAACCAAATTTCAGGGGTTAAGTTTACTCACCTTTATAATGTTTGAACAGATGACAGAGAAAGCTTTGAAACTGGTAATTGATCCTGATATACTTGTTTAAACTTTGATTTGCTTCAGGCCTGCTTGCTTAGATTTTAAATGGAAGAATTTTTTTTAAAACTTATTCGAATGAGCTAAATGAAGACAGGATAGATGTTTATGTTGGGAAGATGAGACTTACAGGGCAAGCCAAAGTTGTACAGATATTCATATATTTTATATTTCTTTGATCTAAGTTTTGGGCTGATATGCTATGTATCATGGTGGCTGAGTTGATTTTCAAAACTTTCGAATGACCTAAAATGTTGCTTGCATTAAATGTTGGAGTACTTTGTGTCTCCTACTTCTTATTATATCTTTTCATGTGTCCTAGATACTTCTCTCCTTACTTTGCTTTGCATTTTCTTTTGCCTGCCTATTTTTCTTACTTTGTTACTTTTGCTTCTTTTTTTTCTAGATTTCTTACAGGCTGTCTATAATTTCTTATGCCTTTGCATTTCAAAACTCTACAGGCTACACATATACAATCCTGGTTTGTACCTATCTCAAGTACATATATAAAGTTACTTTAGTTTTTGATATAAATTTTTAGCTTAAGTTTTGTTTACACTTACCTTCTGCATTTCTTTTCTTTACAGGAAACAAATTTTCTTTTCACTTGCCTGAGTATGTTTTCTACACTTCATTTATATTATAAAGTTATTTTAGTTATTGTTATAGCCTTTTAACTTAAGTATTTTAGCTCTCTTTTATTTTAGCATAACTATCAAATACTAAATTTATTTATTATTTTTATACTTGTGTTAGTATTAATAAGGTTTATTTTAAATTTAAACATTTTTTTAAAAGACTTACTTTAATCTTTCAAATTATAGCTATTTATATAAATAAATTTGAGATAACAATTCCTAATAAAAATCCAATTGTAAAGACATCACATTATTAATATAGCTCATTATTAAATTAAAATAATTTATAATATAATTTATCTCTAAAAAAACTACTTATTTTATCAATCTATATTTAAAAAGGACAAACAAAACTTTTGTTAAATTTAAATTTAAGCTAAAATCAATTTTAAACAATTTTAACTTTATTCTATATATATTTTAAAGCCAAATGATTATTTATTTAATAGCTTTTAAAAAGATATATATTAAATCAAACTAAAATTACCAAAAATATTAAAATAAGAAAGCATATCTTTATTTATTAAAATTTAAACCAAAGCTTATCTATTTATTTAGCTTTTAAAAGATAAATTCACAATTTTAAATGTTTATTAAAAGAAAATCATTAAATCAATTCAAATTTTATTAACAAAAATCATCGAATCAATTTAATTTTCGATACAGATTATTAAAGTGATATTGCCAAAAATTCCGGGATGTCACAGTATGAGTATCATATTTTATATCGCTGGAAATTTTAGGAAACATATGTGTTTGACATGAATCATTGGATTGTTTTTTGTGTGTGTGGGTGGTTTAAGTACATGTATTGCACATAGACATGGTTGTAATTGTATGGTTGAGTCAATGAGTTGCATTTTCCATCTTTTGGAATTTCGAGATAAAATTCTTTTAAGAGAGAGAATGTAACACCCCATATTTTCAATAAAAATAAAAATTATTTAAAAATTCCATTTGGTAATTTTACATAAAGCTGAAAACTGAATTTTTGCAAGTAAAGTATTTGGGGAAATTTGATTTTTCCATTAGGTCAATTAGTTTTTATCCCAAATTCATATACAAAATATCTAAAATAGATACCAAACGAAGGAGATATAGATTGTTTACAGCATGCATTTCAGATGTTGTGTCTTTTTTGAAATCTAAGTTTAAGAACAGATTATGGGAATAACTCAAAATTTATATAGTGAGTAATTTATAACTCTTTGTCGTATATAATAATCTTATGAATGTGTTTGAATTACTTTAAAAAAATACAATTGTTTTATGTGTATTAAAATAAAAGATGAGAGATATTTACATATAAAACTTTAAACCGCTTTAGAAGGAAAACACTAATTACCTTATTATAATTAATGGAAGAAATGTTACGTATTATAAAGGAGAAGATAACAATATATTCATTCTAGGAAGGAAAACTTTTCTTAAAGAAAAGTTATGATATATCTTTACTTGTAAAGAAAAAGGTAAATTCCATTGTTGAATTAGAAAGATGGATACCAATTAATTACAATTGATTGAATAATAACTAATAATAAAGAGTAAAGTTTCTAGTCATATTAATATATATATATATATATATATATATAAATCTATAATTCCTTATGGTGGTTAATGAATTGGTTTGAATTAATAACATATATGTAGACTATCATTTAGTGAATTGATTTGAATTCTAATTGATGACATATATGTAGGATATCAGTTAATGAATTGGTTTGAATTAATAACACATAGGTAGGATATCAATTAATGAATTGATTTGAATTCTAATTAACAACATATATGTTGAATATCATTTGGTGAGTTGAGTTGAATTACAGTAGGCAATATATATTTAGGATATCAGCTATGAATTGATTTGAATTCTAATTAATAAAACATACATGTAGGATATCGGTTAATGAATTGATTTGATTTCTAATTAATGACATTTATTTGGGAAGGATAAACATTATTTTAACAAATTAAAAGGAAAGGAATTTTGCATATATACATAAGGAAAAAGGACATGGGTAAAATAGTAATTTTCTCAGGCCTAGATTTTACCTAATTTCAACCTACAGATACATAACGAAGTTTCACCTTTCGTTTTTAAAAATCCCAAGCATCCATCCAAAATTGAGAAAAAGAGAGGATTCAAATTAAAAGGAAAGGAAAAGAGGAAACAATAAAGTGATTGCAAGTTAATAAAGGGGAGGAACGCCAATCAATTCAGGAAGGAGGTTTTCTTCAAACAATGTTCAAAGTGAGTGAGAATCTATTTACTACATATATGATTCTAAATGTGCTCCTACCTGATTTCGATTGCTTATGTTAGAGTAAGATGAAGAAATATTAGTTGAATTATAATATCAAGTTAATAATCAAATGGGAATTGAGTCATTGACCATAGAGGTTGCAACGATTCTCTAGTTGTATAATTGGATCAATGACGAAATGTTTGGAGTTTAAACGGTACTCCGATTGTTTAGAATAAACCATAGTTTTTTCAGATTACACCTAAAATTTTAGAATCATATAGATATAAATTGAAGTTGATGCAACGTAAATATGTTTATAATTTGATTGATGAATGATTGTTTGGAGTTGAAACGACACTCTGATTGTTAATAACAATCGATTATATGTTGAAGTACAATTATAAACTGAAGTAGACTACCTATATACACACACACACCAATGTGATTATAATTGAGTTAGGAAATTGATATTATGAAGAATCAAAGAACTATAGTTAAGTCAAATTAATTAATAATATGACTACGCCACTGAAATGGGAAATGGGGTTATAAATAATAGAATATGCATAGTAAATGATTAAAATGATATATCACAAACTATTTGAAGTCTAGGATGAAAATAGGGCTAAGAGATGGTGAAAAACACATCAAAACACTTTAAATTACATGTTTGAAAGATGCATGCATAAGTTGAACCTAGACTCGTATGGGCCAATATGAATTGTTAGAGGAATTTCATGTTGGTTGTTTAAGAAAGTGATGAAGTGGAATGATGTATATATTCTTATATGACATATCTATTATAATGTATTATTTTCTTCCTTGTTTGGAAGAGTATTGACATTGTATAAGTTAGACTACCCACATGTTTTGTTAAGCACATTGATAAGAATGGTCTACGTGATTTAGTAAGGCACATCACTTGGTTAGGTTATATTTGGGAAAGGTGTTGAAATAGTAAATACGTAACAGTAATGATATGTCCGCGGAAACGTGTTGAAATAGTACACATAGAGGAACGAGGATATGCTAATATTTCAAGCATGCCAGTTTGTATGGATGTTTAGGTAAGTGATTTTAGTCACTAAAAATGAAACAATTGAAATGCTATGATAAATGGTAAATTAACCCCTTAAAATTACACCATAGGAGTAGTATATAAAGAAGATTTATTAGCAAGTTAGTATCATGTATTTAGAGATATATGCTCACTCACCAGGCTTATGTCTGGCCCCTTATGTATTTCTCTATTATTTCTACATAATATGTTGATATGTTTAGTAGGAGTTGTACATGAGGTGGAGGTAATAGAAGCTATTGGCGATGGATAAAGTTGTTTATCTATGTTTATTTAGCAATTATGTTTAGTTGAACTATGAAGTCCCAAGTATAACTTTTAGTAGATAGATGTAATAACTTGTGAGATTTTGGACCACTTTAGATACTCGATCACTATGAAAAAGTGTGTAAAACCCACCTTTTTGAATGTCTTTTGTTTTATAAATATTTCAGTCACAGCTTAAAAAAGCTAAAATATTACTTTTTTAAAAATACATTTTTATGGGAATGTCTTAAAGAAAAGTTCGAAAATACGTTAACATGTTCAATTTAAGTTAACCGAAGCGTTTTGGATAAAATTTAATTTAAAAAAATGTCATTTTTATCTAAAGCAAACTTTTGTTAAAATTAACATAAATTTTACAGTTTGAAAAAATTGATAGTTTTATGGAAATGATGTTAAAAATCAAAGATGTTTTATTTCAAGTAAAATGAAAGTATCATTATGATTATCACTTAAACTCAAAATTTGGTTTGGAGTTAGATAAATTGAACTACATAGCCTGCAAAAATTAAATTGATTATGGTAAACTAGCCAGAATAATCAATATTCATATGTGCTAAGGACTTGCTAGTATTGAATATTATGAAATCATGAAGCATTGGAAGATTTGGGGTAAAGAATGAAATTAAAATAGGGATTTGTGGCCTTTTCTATCTATGTTGAATAGGAAGGGCAATGTACCAAATCGTACTTTCTGTAATACTAAGAAGTGAACACCACTTTGTCTCCTTCTCCCCAAATATTATTTGAGTTGCCTAATATTAGCATAAGTAGGTTTGGAAGATGTGATTTAGCTAAGGATTATTTAATTTTATGTAAAGTTGTTGCAGTACAAGATTAGCATGTACCGAAAAATGCTATAGAGGTAAGGAGTTTTCTTTGTTTGACAAGCTATTATATGAAGTTTATTAAAGACTTCACAAATATTACTACGCCATTGACGCACCTTACCAAAAAACTAGTTTTCTCGTGGATTGAACGTGAGCATGCTTTTATTAAGCTAAAGGAGATATTGATCAGTACGCCAATTTTAGTACTACCTGATGTTTCGAAGGCGTTTGATGTATATACTGATGCTTACAATAGGTGATGGAGTGCTATTCTGATGTAGTAGAGTTCTTTGGTATACTTATCGACTGTAGAAAGTACACGAAAAGAATTATCCAATCCATGATCTTGAATAACAGCTATTGTTTTGCTCTCAACTCTTGAAGGTGATTTGAGTTACCTATAAGATCATAAGTCCCAAAGGTATTTGTTGTCTTAACATTACCGGAAGAGATAGACGATTTGCATTGGTTTGTGGACGCATGTCGTTGATTCAATGTTTCAGGTAACATTACACCACACATGTTGCTTTTGACTTGGGAAGATATTGGTAACATTATATAGAACATATACGATCATAATTATGTTAGGAAATTGATATTATGAAGAAAATGAATAGCACTATTGTTAAATCAGATTAATTTATAATATAACTATGCCAATGAAATGAAAAATGGCGTTATAAACAATAGGATGGGCATAATAAATGATTTAAACGATATAGCACAAACCATTTGAAGTCCAGGATGAACATAGGGCAAGAGATAGTCAAAAACACATTAAATTACAAGTCTGAATAGTTGATGCATGCATAAGTTGAACCTAGACCCATGTGGGCCAATACCAATTGTTAGAGGAATCCCATATTGGTTTAGGAATGTAATGAGGTAGAATGATGTATATACATGTATATGAGGTATGTGTTATAGTGCACTATTTATTTTGATTGTTTGGAAGAGTATCGATACCATATAACTTGGATCAGCCTACAAGTTGTGTTAATCACATCGATAGGAATTGTGTATGTAATTTAGTTAAGCATATCACTTGGTCAGGTTATGTCCGCAGAAATGTGTCGAAATAGTACATCTTGTAGGAATGAATGTTTGCAAAAAGGTATTGAATAGTACACATAGTAGAACGAGGGTATGGTAATATTTCAAGCATATCGGTTTATGCAAATGTTTAGGTAAGTGATCTTAGTGACAAAAATGATATAATTGAAATGCTAAGATAAATAGACTACAAAGGATCGGTAAGTTGACCTCTTAAACTTACGCCTTAGGATTAGTCTCTAAAGGTATTTTATTAACATGTCAGTATCATGTATTTAGAGATATATGCTCATTCCCCAAGCTTATGTATGACTCCCTCTATATATCCTTATTATTTCTATATATGGTAGGTTGACATGAGGTGGAGGTAATGGAGGCTATTGGCGATGGATAAAGCCATTTATCTATAAGTAATCTATTTGTCTAGCAGTTATGTTTAGTCGAACTATGATGTTTAAAGTGTTACTTTTTTAGACGGATGTAATAACTTGTGAGATTTAAAGACCACTTCAGATGTTTTTTGTTATGTTTCTACTATATTTTATTTTCTTCTACTATGAGTTCTGAAAGCATAATTGAAAACATATAGCTCAATGTACTCTTATATCTTATTTTATCCAAACAATCTGTCGTTTACTAGCCCGGGGGTCTGAGCATTATTTGGGACATTGGATCAAAGGGTTAGTGAAAGACAGTTGTTACAATCGAGGCAAGGCATTGAAAGAATATGGGTAACAGTGGACCAACTGTCGAAAAGTGCACACTTTACTGTTGTACGTTCAAATTGAACGATGAAAAGCCTAGCCGAATTATTTGTAAAGCATATTATCCATGCCATCGTGATCCACTCTATGTTATCCATTTAGCGAAGTTTGCAGAATGCTTTGGGAACTAAGCTTAACCTTAGTACAGCTTATCACCCTCAAACCGACAGTCAAACAAAGCGGATTAATAATCTGTTGGAGGTCCTTTTGAAGGCTTATGTTCTCGAATATGGTATATCTTGGGAAGATTATCCCCATCTAGTCGAGTTCTCATATAATTGCAGTTTTCAGCCCAACGTCGACAAGGAGGTTCTTTATGGAAGGCCATGTTGTTCTCTAACATGTTGGTTAGAAACTGTGAAAGATTGGTGTTGGGTCCATAGTTGGTTAGGGGCACGATTGAGAAGATCGAGCTTCCTAGAGGTTGGATGAAGATGGATCAATCTAGGAAGTAAAGTTGTGCTAATAAGCATAGAAATACTTCGAGTTTTCAGTTGGTGCAAGGAGTTCTTGAAGATATCATTTATCAATGGAGTAGTGAGGATTGGAAAAGTTGGCAAGTTAATTCCATGATTTATCGATCCTTATCCGATATTGGAACGTGTTGGAAGTCTTGCTTGTCAGGTAGATTTGCCTGCTTACTTATCCGGGGTGCACACAACATGTCTCACTTGAGAAAATGTGTGCAAGACACTACTGCCATTATAGAGCCTAAGCAGCTCGAAGACCTTAAGATCGAGCCTATCTGTATTATTGAATAAACGGTGAAGTACTTATAAGCAAGTTTCATTAATTAAAGTTTAATGGGCCGATAATGTAACGCCCCACCTCTATACTCACACTAGCCAAGGACACTACTGGGTAATGCCGTCAACTAGCACGAAGATTAAGGTTGTTGAGGAGCGACCATCTATGTAACTGCTTTGTGCGAGTACTGATATGTCAGATAGTATGACAAGCATTTCGTTTCAAGAGGAAATCCGACATATTAAATACAAACTCAAAGCTACTACACAGTGGCTAAGTGGCCTTCGGAAACAAATATTGAAATAAACATAACATAAATCAGTCACAGATATTCATACACAAAGGCGGAAACATATATGAATATAACACATAAAGGTGTACATAAAAATAGTGATCATACAAGATCCACTACATCACAAAAGAATAGGTACAAGTGCTAGACAAAAGAATATGTATACATCAAGGAGTCTCTATCTCAAATGTATAATAACAAAAACTACTAAGCTAAAGTAGTTAGCCAAAAGTCAGGTGACGGACCCTGATAAGAAGTCAAGCAGAAGCACCTGAAATACCTCGGTCTGACCCGAGTATTATTTAAGAAGAAAATAATAGACGGATCATTCTTGCTATAAATATTAGATAAAATGAGAAAGGATAAGAGATATCACAAAAACGTATGATAACAATAATGCCATACTGTGACAAGTATACATCAGATAACAACAAAAATCATACAATATCTCAAATATTATCAAACACTAAAAAGAATGTCATATTCTTTAAATTATTCACCAAAACGCAAATATTGATAGAGCTTATCAATGCATATCATCAAAATTGGTGAAACACAAATTCTAGAAATTAACAACCAGAAATCCAGAAAACACAAAGGGGGATGCCTATCACAAACGGGAGCATGAAAACTCACCAACACGTGTGTCACAAATGGAATGCTATTCCATGGTCGCTAACAATCAAGTTTGAGCCGAAGCTCCACAAACGGCCCGAAGACCATGGGTCGCTACCCTACCAATTTAAACCGTAGCTCCACAAACGGGGTTTTTAGTCCCCCACACAAACAAAGAGACATCGCACATCGCTAGTCTAAATCACAAAATGATCATCAATGGTCGACAAGTGCCAATTACACTAAGCTAGTAAATAAACGAGTTTAGCTTCATGTCCCATAACCACTAGCTTAACTTAAATATTTACGAACAAATTGTAGATTTTCACTCGAAAATTGTCACGAGAGTTCAATCGAACAAGTCCAAGAATTAACCGACGAAGTAAACGCAAGCATTTCATATCACTTGTTTTGCTAAGCCGTTTAATTAGATTTCTCATACGAATGAGGTAAAGGTTTGTATATACTAATAAATTAGAAAACGGTTTTAAAAGCGAGCTTAATATTTAAAATAGTGTCGAAATCGTTTTAATGAAAGATTTTTAGTATTTTAAATACTACTAGTATCGAAACCTTTGTATTTTAAAGTGACAGATCACAAAAATGATTGTAAAAACAATCAATCACCAAAAATTCACATACGACAATGTGAATTAAATCCATAAAAATTGATATCAAATCCATCAAATGGATATTCCCAAAAATCCAAAGAAAGAAGTCATCAAAGTCGATAATAAGTGATAACAACTAATCGAATCAACAAAAATCGATTAAAATTGGAAATCCACTAAAAAAACAGCCAAAATAGGCAAAATGAACAGTTCCAAACGTCTGGTTGAAAATCCAAACATCTGGATTTAGGTTTTGGAAATTTTCAGAAACCTTTTAGACGTCTGGTAGACTTTCTCAGACGTCTGATAGACTTCCCAGACGTCTGGTTGGTTTGGACCAGACGTCTGGTCCAAGTTTCTGCCATTTTTCTTTTTCTGCCGTGTATTTTTCTTTTCTCCAGGTCCATAACTAGACGTCTGATCTTGACCAACCAGACGTCTAGTCACCTGGTCTGGACAACAGTTTACCAAGGCCATGATGGCCAAAACGATTCGGGAGCGATCGGCTGAGCAATGAAGAGTAAGGATTTATGCCAAGCGACAACCCAGTCCTATAGGCTCTTCGATACACCCCAAATAACATGTCCAAATATCCAAGATAGAATCTTTAAAGATTTTGACTTCAAAACACCAAAATTTAGAAAATTCACCAAATCAATTCAAATCAAAAGCAAATGAACGTGAATAGATGTTAGGAATTCATACCTAACAACAATGAAAACCATAGACATAGATGTGAGTTCAAAAACTCACCTTTAAACCCAAAACAACAAGTGAGAAGCTTTAGAACAAAGGAAAGATCAATCACACTTCAACTTCAACTCTAGAAGCTCCAATCTAAGATCATAAGCAAATATTTCCTAAGTTAGGTTATAGGAAATTTTTGAAATTGGAGAGAGATTGAGATGGAGAAGATGAAGAGGATGCTTACCTAAGCTTCTCCTTGATTTTGAGAACTTGAATTTGAATTTCCTAGTAAACTAAGGCTTAGGAATTATGATTTCCTCTTCTTTCCTCCATTTTCCTTTAGCTTGAGAGTGTTAGGAAATGGAATGAATGAATGAAGAGGAGTGGGGTGGAGTTAGGATATTATGATGGGTTAGTGGGCTGAAACCCAAACCCAAAGCCCAAAATAGAAAAGTAGCAAAATTCTACTCAATTCCAAACATATCGATGTTTACACTCAAAAAAGTTGTAAATGCCATTTTAGACTCAATGGAAGTGGTCTTGAGTCCCAATTCGATTGTTTACAAAAAGTAACATTTTAGACTTTAATCCGATTAACGATGCTATATTTAAATAAATCATTTAAATATATTATCGTAAAAATATGCGGGTTGTTACAGATAACCCAAGAGGTTTTACATGAAAGACCGAAGAACTTATGCAGCAGACGCATCCCGAGCTATTCTCGATCTAAGTCAGGAGCATGTCTAAGTTGTGTTGTTTTCATTCTTTGATGTTTGTTTTGTTATGTGTGCATATATTGTATGGATGTTGCTAGCGCTTGTATTGTTGTGTTGTACATATTTTCATATTATTTGTCCAAAGTTGTTATATTTCCCTTAAGTGGAAATTGTAAGGACACAATTTTTGTAAGGAGGGGAGAATTGTAATAACTTGAATATTATGTGTATTTATCTACTTTATGTTATGTTAATTTTATAATTTAAGTTTTTAGGAAGAATGAGTAGATAAAATGGCGATATAGCCATTATGTCATATGGTCAATTAAAAAGTCCCGTACTTTCATTGTTGTTATGTTGGGCAGCGGTTTGATTATATTTTTTGAAATATGTAAATGAAACTTATTTTATTATTATAACATGGGAAATTCTACTGGACACAAACCGATAACACAAAATATGACATGAGCGGTCTCAACCATTATTATCCCTTGATTTCCGCATTCTGTAAAGACAGAGATATCTAATGGCCAATATTTACTTTTTCTGTTTTATCTTTTATTTTGTGTCTTAATAGTCACTCCCTTAGTATGTAATTATAGCGCTTAATGGTTCTCTAACGGTGGAGGTGCAAAAAGTTATAGCGAGAATAATACGAGGCTATAGCAGAAAATATCAAAGGTGGCAAAAGCTTTATTAGAAATAAAAAAAATCTCCAATGTTAATTTATTCTCATTCTCACATCATTTGTGTAGGAGAAAGAAATATTTTTTAATCTTATATGAAAAAATGAAGAATATCGTGATTTATGCAGTCTTGACTTTTTTACTAAATTATATTTCTAACTTATGTTGAGCATTTAGGCTATAAACTTAGGTCTTTACCTTAACTTTGTGGATTTTGTTTAAAAGCAAACCTACCAAATTAGCCTTTATAGTTGTTTGTTTAAATAAACCAAAAGAAACCCAAGCCCATCACACTAACCATTATAACCATTCAAGTACTTCACTTTATTCTCATTCATGTTCTTATCCAAACAACATAAGAAAATAATGTACTAAAGAAAGAGAAGAAGGAGGAGAGCTAGGGCAAGGAAAAATAAACTGAAAAAAATTTGGTAAAATTCCTTGAAATTAAATAAGCTTCTCTAACCTCTTATCTTTCAATCTATTGTTTAGTCATTTGTATTGTTTAATTTAATGTTTCATGCTTTATTTCTTCTCAGGCCATCGATGAAATTTGATGTTTTTAAGCGCAAGAGAATAAGGCTAAAGCGCTAAGCAAGTTTTATGCTAAGGCTGAGTATATTATATTATTTTAAGCATGTGTTAATGTTGTTGGGTTATTTATAGATATATTATTGATTTTTTTGCTTGAATTGGTTAAATAATTGTTTGATTTAATGCAAGTATTTGTTCGATGAAATGTCACTTTGGAACAGCGTAAATTATGGCGAAATTCTGTTTGTTAGAGGGACAATTCCATCATGTCGAAGTAGGATGCATGCCAGGTGAGATCCAAGGGACAGAGCTTGGGGACGTGATCATACCCATCCCCGTATCATATGAGGCACTACTACTTAGTAGCAACAGCGCACTTACCTGTTGTGTGTAGGCGAGAAAACTCACCTTCTAAACAGGTGAGTAACTCATCTACATATACAGGTACAAGTCTCACATGAACAAGGAGGTGAGATAATTATCACCTACATATGTAGGTGAGTAGCTCACCTATGTAAAAAGGTGAGATAATTATCACCAAGATGCATAGGTGAGTTCTGGGAAGAGGCTCACTTTTTTAGCTAGTGGGCCAGCAGCACATTATTTTAGGGTAAGTTAGGCCTACTTTACCATACAATAAAATATATATAAAGTTTTGTGAAAAAAATGTTTGATAGCGCCCCAAGTCATGAAAACATGGCCCCGTTATCACAGGTCCAGCGATCTACTGCATGGCACAACAAGCGAGGTGAGGAAACATGGTGTGATTGATGGAAATTGAGGTGAGCTAGGGAGGTGAGATACAATGCTATAACAAGTCTCGTGGGGGCACCAAAAATTCTAGGTCGAAGGGGAGGCGGAATCTAGTAGTATCGACTCAGCTTCTGGCAAAGTGAAAATGATAGCAGGAGTGAACTAGTTACATATTTTGGTCAATTAAAATAATCGTGTGCTTAAAGATAAACGTTACAACTAATAGGTGTGATTAGGTGTAGATCTTGGTTTATTAGAGTTATAACTGTTGCGGCTATTTTCGCCCACATCATGGTGAACACGAAAGGTCATCAAGGAGTATAGAAACGGTCGAAAAATGCATAATAAAGTCACCATCATGTAATCAGAAGGGCAAGGCAAAACGTTAGGGGCAAATTTGGCATAGTAAGAAAATATAGTAAAGCACTTGTAAAATATTCCTACGGTCAGGACATGCATCTAGGTCGAAACCACATCTCAATCCGAGCCACGAATTGGAAGATATGGTCATCTTAAAATGTGTCCACTACCTAAGTGGTTCTAGTCCCACCTTGGAGATCTACTATCTACTTCAGGAAATTGGAACATTCATGGGCATTGGAATACTACTCAATGATATGAAGCTATTCGTCCAAGTTTCGTTTAATTCTGACTTGAAATGAAGGAGGTATGGAACAAAAACATGTGTGGGACAGCCGCAAACTATTAGTCACAACAATTGAACACAAGGGCGATCCCAAATTAGGGGATCCAAAGGGGGTCGCAGTTTGAAAAAGAAGCCGATCAAAAGTCAAAGAGATAGAAGAAGGAACGCTCAAGGGATGAAACGAGCAAGAATTCAGCCCGAAGCTGGACCCGGGAAGTAATTCAACACCAAACCAGACATGATGATGCTGAACCAAGGATAGCTGCAGCAAACTCTTCTTATTCCCTCATTGAAGTTATGGTCAATGAAGGACAAAATGATCACTAGGACCGATCTAAAAGCTATAACCATGCATGTAATTGAAGATCAAGTCATCATAAGGAAGATGAAGGAAATCATTCCCCCCAAAGGGAAAGCATGAGCTATCATTGCCAATCGTCTGGATAGGAGGATATGATGGCTCAAATCATTAGACTATTTGTTCAAACGTGAATATGTGGAGTGAGGAACTGGAGCTTAGCTTGGCAGTACCTTCCCTCTGGAGATAGGACTACCAGGGACCCTAGTGATTCCAGGGCCCCAACTCTGGAACAACATTAAGGACTTACTAACCATGTAGTACATTTGCAATGGTATACCCAACACATGTTAATGAGTGGAGTACAGAGGAAATCTTATGCAGATGCTATCCTTAATTCTTGGCAGACTTAGCCACAGTAGTTTTGTAGTTAACCCTAAGGATCAGGTTATTCTTAGGAGATGTTAAAGAAGAAGTTTATTAGTCAATTTAGGGCGCATATTAAACATCCAAAAGATGGATACTCATCATCTGATGTGAAGTAAAGGGAAGATGAGTTGCTACAACACTACCTATCCCGGCTTAATGCTACAACTTTCGGAATTCATAACATGGATGAAAGGTTCACCTTGACGACTTGTATAGTGGAGTGCACACTGGAACAAAGTTTACTAAGAGATCGACAATGGAAAATCCAGCCACATTAGAGGAATTCTTCTCTGAGCCAGCAAAGTATATGAGGTTGGAATGTGCTGTATCAGGGAGGCAGCTCGTTATAGTACTAGAGAAGAGTCTAGTAGTGATTGCAAATGATGAATCGAACTAATGCAGAATTGATCGGTACCGAAACAACGATATAACCCATGTCGGACCAAGGAATGATGTCTCACAAGAAGTCAATGCTTATGTTAGAACTAATGGAACAATCTTGCACGGTACAGCGCTATAGCAGCTGTTATGTGTAACTTAATAAATGGATTGTACCTGTGGTTATTGCTTTAGAAATTAATAGGAAAATGGAGTTTAACAGGGAACATAATAATTCAACCGCCAATTTGAAGGACTTATACTATCAAGCCGACAAGTCCATACGTTTGGAGGTTTCCGATATCAACGTGGGACGGATAGATGTCAACCAGGTTAAAGACGAAGAGCTTCAGGATAGGAAACACTTCAAAAGACAAGGCGAGCTTTTGTGTTCGCATCTTACAGAGACTCCAGAGAGAATCTATCTTGCTATTATAGAAATAGTTGATTACGGTGAATTAAGGATAGAGAATCAGATTCAGTAAAGACAGAAACTAATAAATACCTCATGTCCCATGAGGTTTATGGTCATGAGACCAATGAACATAGACAGATCTCGGGTTCACTGAGAATGCCACAAACTCTAGACTGCAGTCCCTCAATGGAAATGAAGCCCCACGGAGAAAGGGTGTAAAACACTCATGGGCACGGTGTCGGATCCCCATGGACAATAGAGCATGTCCTCCTACTAGATATCTGAATATATATGTGCATGAAAAATTGCGAAGAACGAAGTAATCAAACTTTGGAGCACAAACTTCCTAGTCCTGGAGGCAAGGTTCAACTCCATCAAAGACAATGGAAGACTAGGTTCAGCTCTTCCAAAGAGAGTGGAGTGTAATTCTAAACCATTCCATAGGTGAGACCAAACATCTCTAGAGATGGTGGATCATAATCTTTTCAAATAGCCCAAAAGACAAAGTCAACTTTATATGAATATGAAGCATGATACTATAAAAACTGAATACCCCCTAGAGCGTGGGGGCCGGGGACAATAATGCAATTATTGTATGACTTACTTTAATGAATAAATTTCAAATGTTATTTAATAAAAATAGTAAGGCATAAGTAACACCATGCCACATGACTATGCGACACTCGTGGAAGTGAGAAAAGTACTAATAGCTAGGCAAGAATGAATGTTCTTGACCCCTATAGGTCGGATAGACCTCTTACTGTGTAGGCTAAACCGAATGACATAGTACGGTACATTAATAGTAGAACTGGAAATAGCAAAAGAATTGGAAATTTGGACACTATGTATCCATAGCGACATGCAAATGGCTGTTGTGAATTAAGCATTTTGGGAATTCTACATCAGTGGAGTATGGTTGGCATCCTACTTAAAATGAAATAAGGCAAAGGCTTTGCTTAATGTGCAAGAATGGTATGTGGTCAAGCATATCCCACTGGAGGAAAATCGAGTTGTTAATAATTTAGAAAATTTGGCTTGCTCCGAAAATGGATCACTTTTGGGTTGGTTCTAGTAAAAACTTCACCCTTAAAATCGAATGAAGTAAGGAAGGTAATATGCAAGTCAATTTGGTACACCATACAGGATGGCATCCTATACATAAGGGTTTTCACTAACTCACTGCTAAGATGCATGGCTACAAGAGAGGCTAGGGAAAAATATTAGTTAACATCCATCAAGGCAGTCGAGGAGACCATATTGGGGCAGACCCTAGAAAGAAAATATCAAAAACGATCGGAATGGAGAATTTCTAATAGAAATGGTTGGAGATGAGTATGTAATAGCAGTTGCAGATTACTTTATCGAGTATGGAGCTCCACTACAGATGATCTCGAACAACGGGTAGCAGTTTGATAATTAGAAATCCGTCAACTTCTATGGCAACACAAAATCAAAAAAAGCTTTTCTATAGTGCCTCACTCGTGGGCTAGTGGATAGGTTGAGAAAGTCAACAAGGTTCTCAAAACTCTCATAAAGGATCATTTGGAAAATGATAATGGAGCTTGGATGGATGAGCTGTCATTGGGTTTTTATGCATTTTGCACTTCCCGTGAAACTACAATGGGACATATTCCTTTTGCTCTGGCCTATGAATTATAGGTTATGCTTTCCATTGAAACTATAATCTTATCTCATAGGAGAGTTCACTATGACTTGAATGAGAACGAGGAATTGCTAAACATGTCCCTAGATCCGATTAAGGAGAAGCGAGATGAGGCTGCTTTAATGACCATGACGCTCTAGGAAAAAGCGGTGAAATAATGCAACTCTGGGACAGAGCATCGCCCGCTCAAGGAAGGAATTCTAGTCCTAGAGCGAATTTCCCCTTGGCCGGGGGCACCTGACCTGATCTGGGAAATGCAGTATCCGAGAAAATATGGAATGCTCAAAACCTCTGTTTCATTTTTTGCACACAGACTATTGTGGCTACATGGATTATGGATAGGTTTATTGTCAATCGTCACCGTCTTACCGAAACCTATGAATAGAGTGTGTGGAACAATGATAGATGACCGGTGCTATCAAACCACCATAAGAACAACTATCCCATGCTAAATAAAGTCCTGATTTCTAGGACTATATGGGCGAGGCTACTAGAAACTGGGGGCACCTAAATTTGGCGCATCATAGAAAACTTGGAAAAACCATTGGCCGGCAATGGCAAGCCAGATCGGCCCATGCATGGTCAAGACACAACCGCCAAATGGGTGCTTGCTATTGATGATCGGCCCCAAACCTTTGGCCGACAATGGTGAACCAGATCATCTAACGGTCAAGACATTACCACCAAATGGGTACTCGCAATTGACGATCGGCCCTAAACATTTGGCCAACAATGGCAAGCTAGATCAGCCTATGGTCAAGACATGATCGCCAAATGGGTGCTCGCCATTGACGATCGACCCTAAACCTTTGGCCGGCAATGTCAAGTCAGATCTGTCATGGTAAGGACATGACTACCAAATATGTGCTCGTCATTGACTATCGGCCCTAAATCTTTAGCCGGCAATGGCGAGCCATATCAACCCATAGTCAGGACATGACCACCAAATGGGTGTTTGCCATTGACGATCGGCTCCAAATCTCTTGCCGGTAGTGGTGGACCAGAGTGATCCCTTAACCGGGTGTCCATTATTGACGATCGACTCAAACTTCTTGCCGGTAGTGGTGGACCAAAGTGATCCCTTTACCAGATGTCCATCATTGACGATCGGCTCAAACTTCTCATCGGTAGTGGTGAACCAAAGTGATCCCTAACCAAGTGTCCATAGTTTAAGATCGGCTATAGGTGATTGGGATGGCTATAGAGAGTCTGACTTACTGACGATCAGGACATGACCGTCGCCTAATTGGTTCATCCTCGACGATCGACCCTAGATTTATATCAGCAGCGAATAACAGAACTCGCCTATAGTAAAGTGTGACTATTGGTCAGGCTGTTCCGTGCATGCAATCGATGCTGGAATTGCAGATGAGGACAACCAACAGACTGACACTAAGACAAACTTGTATAAAGTGCACGTGGAATAGATGCATGAAAACAAACAAGGACACATGGGATTGGATTACAGAGACACTCCACCAAAGATCGCACCCCTTAGCGAACTTTCCAGCGATTGATCTTGTGCAAATATGTCGAGGGCAAAGGACGAGCTGTTGGAAGAGCCAACAAAGTAACACGCAATTACTTCACCAATATGCTCACCGTGTCGATCTTGTCTGTGATGGACCCTGTGCAAGAACGTGAGGAAGCAATAAAAAGATTACTAACAAGCTAATGGCTAAGCAAGGATACTAGACAAACACAACGCAGTAACTAATCCATAACAAGTATGATAATTTCATTTATAATTTCTTTAAGATACATATGCGCTTGGGTGTTTATTCATACAGGAAATTTAAAGTATGGGTCAAGAGAAGCATCAATTATAGAAACTACTTACCCTATTGAACTTATCGGTGATTGATCCCATAAAAGTATGCATGATAGTGGCGAGAAAAGTTGCTAATGGAATAAGCAAACCAAGCAATCGTACAGAACAAACACATCACAATTACTAGCCAGTAAAAGGAGAGTATAGACATAAATGAAAATCAGATGCAACAATGCATAAACATCAAAAGAAGATTAGCTTCACAGCATAAGCGCATGATCAACCCAAGTTCAAAACTTCAGTAGAAACCATTTAGCCAAACATTTTGTTGATTGACCTATACAAGTAAGCATGGTAGTGATGAAGGAATCACTAGCGGAATATATTGGCAATCATGTAGGAAATTACATTGCAACCACCAGATTTAATTGACCAAACTACAATACATGTAACAAAATTCACATCATCAAATCCATGTGCCATGGAACCACTATATATTCTTTTCTCTAGGGCACCTCAACAGTTTTGGAACATTCATAAGACGACATACGGCCCTCAAGATGCAAGGGCAAGGAGGTTGAACTAGAGGGAGAAAAGGCCTACCGAACAGAGGATGAGAATTAGTGGGAAATCACGCTAGATGATTATACTACCAAGAAATAATGAACAGTGAACGTCACACTAATAACAGATATCTTGGAATGATCAACAAGCTCTCCTCGAGTGAACAAGGCTCTATAACATATTAGTAGTGGAAAACTTATCGAAAGGATGAGAATGAGGCTATAGATATTCGAGGTTTGAGATTACCATTGCATGAGAAAGAAAGACAACTTTGGATGAAATAAAGCACGCTTGTATTATACGAAAGTATCCTTTGGGAGGCAAGTGTTGTGGGCATTTTCACCCACATAATGGTGAATACAAAAAGAAGTCAAGGAGCGTAGAAATGCCCGGAAGATGCATAAAAAAGGCACAATCATGTAATCACAATGGCAAGGCGAAGCGTTAGTAGCGAATTTGGCATAGTTAGAAAATATACTTAAAGCACTTGTAAAGTGTTCCTAAAGTCAGGACATGCACCTACGTTAAAACTGTGTGTCAATCAAAACTACGGATTGAAAGATACGATCATCTTAAAATTTGCCCACCACATAATGGATTCAGGTCCCACCTTGAAGAGCTACTACCTACTTAAGCAATCGGAACATTCAAGGGCAATGAAATACTATACTTAATGATACGAAGCTATTGATCCAAGTTTCGTTCAACTTTGACTTGAAATGAAGGAGTTATGGCACAAAAACGTGTGTAGCTCAAGTGGCTGGGTACTAATTTTTCAACGAAAGGTCAAGAGTTCAATTCCTGGCAAGCACCTTATTTTTATGGAACATGAGGAATGTCCGTTAGGAATATAACTTCTGAGTGTCTAACCAATTCCAACATAAGCACCCTAGGTTACCGAATTAAAGATCATGTTCGGTATCCAAGCCATCAAAAAGGAAATCCTGTTCGGTAGGCTAGGTGCTGGACAGGAAAGGTTAAATGTGAGGACTGGACCAGAAGGAGAAGGTGAAGCCGAACCAAGGAGAAACCGAACCAAGCAGAAGTCGAACCCAGGAGGGAAGTGCATGAACTTGGCCAGCAAGATGATCACGTGCATTTCATCGAACCAACCACCCCTGAACTGAGCTCTCCAACCAAACCCAGGAGGGAAGTGCACGAACTTGGCCAGCAAGATGATCACGTGCATTTAGCCGAACCAACTACCCTCGAACCGAGCTCTCCAATCGAACCAAACGAGTTATATATGGAATGAAATCTGAGTACATATGGAAACTTCTGATTATATCATGTGTGAGTGTGTGTGTGTGTGTATGGAAATATCTGAACCAAGCGAGTTATAGATGGAAATTGCTTGATTTAGCGGAAAAATCACCATATCTCTCCACTCCTATAAATACCAAAGCTTACAACAACAACAACAACAACAACAACAACGGGGGACAATTTGGGAGAGCTAAGCTTACAACAGTAATGGCAGACATGTCAGGGAAAGTAGGATCTTCCTAGCAAGATCAACCTAGAAGGATCTATCTAATAGGATCAACCTAGTAGGATCTTCCTAACATGAACAACCAAACAGGAATAGCCGGACAGGAATAGCCTAACAGACTTCCTTGAGTTATATCTTACTGTCCTTTGAGCTACAGGTCATTGTATTTTGTATCCCAGGCATTGTATCAAAGATCTATAAGAAGAATAATCAAAATGGACTGTGGATGTAGATACATTCTGGCTGAACCACTATAAATCTTTGTGTTCTTTATTTTACTACAATTTACTTTCTGCATAACCTGTTTGCGATCTGCTATCTGAAAATTAATCATGATATAAATATAATAACAGTGTTAAACATCCCGTATTCACAACTCAATCGATTGAATGTGTTTGCCCATTTTTTGTGCAAACAACAACTGTGAGTTACTGTGAATAGAGACATGATACGGGTGCCGAAACTTTGTGTGTGCGATGAGTGGTGGGGTTGTTAGCGAGTGTGTTACATTACCCTATATATACGCCTCTTATATAATGCTCTTTATTATTGTACACCGTTTCACTCACAATTAGATTTGTCCTGACCAAGGGTGTTATTATTTTAAAAACCTCTGGTCTTTCTAAGGTTGGTTGTAGGACTTTTTGCTGGTGCTTTTTAGGTATGTTTTGGTGGAGACGTAGGAGGCATTCATTAGCTAGATTTTGCTAGTGTACTAGACGTATGCTTTTGTGATGTGATATATGAAATGTTGTGTTAATATATCTATGATGTGTATCAATGCTGGAAATGGTACCCCTATAAGGAGAATAGTGTAGTCTGTTAAAAGGTCAAAATTTAGAGTTCATTTTAATACTTTCATTGGATGTACCATTTTGTGAGGTACTAACTATTATTATGTATTATATTTTATTTGCTTTTGTTATTTATGTGTTAGGTATATTTATTTTCGTTTTGGATTCTATATTATTATGTTTGGAGAAACTCCTCGTAACATTGCACTGTACTGAAATGAGATACGCATACCTGAGTATTTGTATTGCTATTATCATGTATCCATGTTGGTATAGGGGAATGCTACTTGGAGCACCCATTATAATCCCATTTTAAGTACTACTAGATAATATTACTTCGGTAATAATTTTTGGTAGTATGGGTATAGGGGAGGAGCATCTCAGAATGAGAAAATAAATTTTAAAAAAAATCAGAAAATGAGTTGTGACAAATTAAATGAATAGCATAATAACCAACACACACACACACACACATATATATATATATGTGTGGATTAAACGCTATAGTTTTTTACTAATATTTATTGTTAATTAAACCAATAATCTCATGTAGTATATAAAATATAAAGAAGACTGCCTCAGTTTCTCCAAATTCAACTACTAAAATGATCTTATTCGATGTAGTTACTTTAAATAATTCTATATTTGAATTTCATTACTTATAAGTAAATTAGTACAAAGTTAATAATTTTAATCAGAATATAATGATCATGACTTTTGTATATTAACCGGCATGGTGCAATAATTATCATCTTAACCACTTTTTCATTCACTCTTTTAAAAATAAAACATATAAATTAAATCACCATTGTCATTTTTTTAATACATAAGATATATGTTATAAAGTGTACTAGCTCAAATTTTCCCATGAACTTTAATTTCATTTAAAACTATCAAAAAAGCAAAGTATAAAGTCTGATGTGCTAATATAATACAATATATTATATGATACCCAGTCCAACCTAACATATATATTTTTCTCACGATTTAAAGAAAATCCAAACCTCTAAATGTTCGATAAAAATCCAAGTTTCTTATATTTCCAAATGAAAAGGTTGATATGAAGGTAAATCAAAATTTATGATTTCATATTTCTATCAATAGACAAATTTGTTTTTGATCCTTTTTTATTTTTAATCAACTCTTGTTTCTTTTAATATTTAGTCTTCATTTTTCACTACCTTCTTTTATCCCTATTATTTTTAATGTCATATAGATTGAATATAAATACCCTAAGTACATCGATGCTTAATTTTTCTCTATAAAATAAGCATCAGTCTGTCATCTCTCTCTTCGGTAAGAAAGTATGGCTCTTTTTTCACCATCTTTGCCATTAAAATATGGCTTTCTATACTTTTCATCTACCACTCCCTTTCTGCGATTTAGTCCTATTTTAATGTACTAATATTTAAAGTTAATTTAATGTTATATTTTCACTATGAAATCGCTATGTGTTGTAATTATTTAATACAACCTTGTTTAATTTTCTTTAGCATCACCATTGTTGAATCTCGCATTGATTGATTAATTATTTTAATTAACATTATTTATCATATCGTGCACATAGCACGAGTACGTGCTAATTATCACTATGTGTTTAATTGAAACTAATGAAATAAAACTTTCAATTTTGAAATTATACAAACAAATAGTCAGTTTTTCCACCATTTTGTGGTTGTACTAGATATACCATTGTGCTACTATTATAATCACTAAAATTATTCAAATTTAAATTACAAACGGTTTTGCCACTGCACCAAAATAAGACAATAGGGTGTATACAACATATGTAATCTGTAACAAACCGCCCTTCATAAAACCCTGAAATGAATATCAAATGATAAGGTTTGACTCCTGAATACCATAAAGAAACAATTTGTCCGGGTAAAAAAAACAAACAAACACTATACCAAGGCATAACGATATAATCTCTCGATGGAATGATAACATATAATATACCGAATATACATGAACATAATAGGATGAACAATATATAAGTGACTGCACTGGCGGAAGTAACTGATAAGTAAATACCAATACAAAAGGTCAAAATACAATATCTGATACAACAAGTCTCAAATACAAATAACATATATGTCATGTACTACTACAGTATCAAGTATATATTTCCAAATATTATCGTCGTCTCTAGATCTCCAGCTATACCACTCTGATAACATATCCACAAAAGCACATGACCCCCAAACTACTCAGACTACCCGAGAGTTATAATGACATAAACAGATAACACTCGGTATCAACATCTCTACCTTACTCTGGTAGTTAGATACTCGGATGTTGAATATACTTGCATAAAACAACAATCAATCATTCTATCTGTAGGCCGAGTCGGTTCTCTCGTGAAGCAAGAGAGGTGCCTCAAAATATATATCAAAATAATATACATATAACAAACATGAAGCTAGTAAGGCATATCCAGTCCTCTCCATAAACGTGGCTCAAGGGTTATCTGGATAGACCATAAACAAGTAAAGCAAACCCATCACAAAAGTAGGAAATCATTCCACAACCTTCTCTTCTCCTATAATCAACGAATCAACACAACTGATATATGTGGTTGATATGTAACACAGTATATCATGATAATGTAATCCAATTATTAAATGCAGATACAATATAAATATCACAATACAAGCATATCCCAGAATGCACAACTATTATCAACCAACTAATACAACGCATACACTATAACGATAAGAGAAAGAAAGAGAATATAAATTAATACTTATCATTGCTGATGAGTGGAGTCCACGGTACACTAATTTCCAAGATAAATAGAATCAGTACCAAACTATACGATGGACCCTGAGCCGCATCCAGTGTGATCAAACTCGTGTTGATCTCACCATACCCCATAGTGAGCATAGGTGATATTTGACCTACTTTATATATTTGAAACCTAAGTCCACGTTGGACATCGATCTATAGTTCAAATTATCGCGATCCAATGATTCCCATTGAGGGTCCAAAATAAATAGAGTCGGTTCCTGAATGTACATTAGACCTCGAGCCGCATCCTTAGTGATGGGTCTCGTATGGATCTCATCGTACCGTTCAGTGAGCATAGGTGATATAGGACCTACTCTATTTACTTGAAACCTGCACGGATCTCACCATACCCCACAGTGAGCATAAGTGATATATGATCCACTCATAGATGATCGTCATTATCTCCCACTTAGTAATCTTGTATCTCTTAACAAATTCACATAACGTCTCTACAAAAGAGAACGATGGGCATATCCTATATAATATGCCAACGAGACTACAATGGAACACCGATGTTGTATAGATATAAATATATATCAAATATAACATTACATAATCAAATACGCCTATCACAAACGAAGACCGATATCTCATCATCGTCTATCTACATGGATGGCCTCCACTATAAGACAAATAAAGGTATAGCCACTAATATAAGGCCAATACAACTTACGGTCACTAATATAAGACTAGTACTAGGTATGGTCACTAATATAAGACCAATACCATTCATCAAAACATCTGCCCAAGTTGGATACCAAAAAGTACGGACTTGCATACCACTTCCCCGAGTAGCCCAAAAGTCTTCCTAAAGTCATACGTTGTGTGTCGATCGGAAGAAAAATGCTCCAGATCTGGACATTATTGCCCAGCCCATCCACTAACTGGAGGACCGGTCAGTGCCACCGGTCCATCACTCTGTGTTTTGAGCTGGGCAATAACTCCAAGATTGGAGCATGATCCACGGCCCGACTACCGCCGGTTTCATCATGTCGCCTTCTCCATCGAGTCACCTACCCATCCTGTCATGTTGTCTTCGTCGCGCGATTGAAGTTTGGTGCCTCATGGTTGAGCTACATGTTGATTCCTTTGAGTGTTTGGGAGGTATGTTCGTGACGTCATGAATCCTTTTCCCGATCATTTTGCTACCAAAATGTGATCCGCTTCTTGGCAATGCAACAACACTCTACCACATCGCTTCCTTCTTTATAGATGTATACTTATATACTAACGCACATAATACACACCAATTCACACACATTTACACTTATGCTCCCAACTCACTTTTTAAGGTATACTTGAGCGATTACTCGACCTAGCATGCCTCATCTAACCTAGCACACATGATAGTCGCTATGTATGCAATAGATGCTCGTGGCGTGCTTATATACAAATAATTTGATTGTTTCAGAATCAAATCTAACTTTTATTTACTAAATCTTTTCAATATAAGTCTAAATATCTTCTTTTACTATTTTCTAATATCATGCAACTATTTTATAAAATACATAACTAGCTTATAAATCATTTTAAGCCTTCTAGGTTATTGTTAATAGTCATACCCTTACTTGCGACTAGTAATAAAATATTTAATAATATTTCTATCCCTAATATAAAAAAATTAGAGTTTAATTAATTTTCAACTGTGTTATAAATTAATATCATCCGTATCTAACTCTATTCAATACGAATAGAACACAATATATATATTCGAGATCTTAATCAACTATCCCGAATACTACTCAAACCAATCCAATCAAACAAGGGAATAATTATATAGATATATATATATACATATATCTGTGTGTGTGTGTTATTCTATGTCTTCTAGGTAATATTTTTCAATACATATATAATTATGGAATTATAAATTAAGAGTAATAATTCCGCTCACCTGAGCTGTAATTCCTCAGGTGTTCGAATCTAGTCCAAGCCCATATTATGTCATAGATAATCTCACTATGAGTGCAATGATGAAGACAACGTCTCCATTGGACCTTGTATGCAAGGGATACAAATTTAATACAAAACAAAATTAATTAAAATAATTACCTTAATCATCTTCCCCAATGCCCACTGGTACTCCGTGCACACAAATACCGATCATAAGGCATTTCCTCTTCCGCGGTTCTCGACCAATACTCCACGAATCGATGATTGGTCGATTCCTACGCACTTCACGTCACGCGCTCTTCATAACGGTCACAAGCATGAAGACTCTTGCCCCTAGAACCAGTTATGACATCTGGCTCCCCCCTTGGGCTTCACGAAGTCACGACACATTAGGTGGTGCAGCACCACTCCAACAAGCTACCTCCAACTCGTCTCTACACAAGAAGCACAATGCCACTATTTGTTTCGCTCAACTCTTCATCCCCTGCCGACAAAACCCAACCCTAGTTCGACTTCGAGAATATGGAGTTTGGCTATGCATTACCATACCCACCAACGACACCCAAGATGCAAAGCTCTCCTCTCCCCAAGTCCAACTATCCAACCTCGACATTTGACGCTGCTTATAGCTTTCCGAATCAAGGAAAACCCGTTAACATCTTTTTGGACCCGTTGAAATAATATCTAGAGAGGAAAAGAGAAGAAAAGTAGTTGTAAGAAACGCAGCTGAGTGGATAAATATATACAATAGAACATATATGTGTTATTTGATTTCTCAAATAAATCATCACACGTTTTGAGCTCATATGATCACAAACACATCAGATCGCCATGAAACTCATCGGCTCACAATACCATATTTTTCTAGCCCCGATGGTATAAATTTGGTCGCCATCCGTGACATCGCTCCAAGACGTATTTTGAGGTCGTTTTGGCAATCAGATTGCCTGATTCCAAAAATTCTTCAACCCTACGTCTCAAATGAAGTCATCATCCCAAAATCACAAGCTGTTTGCCGAAATCCAAGTGGACCTATGTACACACATATTTTTCCAAAATACGTATAACAATACATAAACCATAAAAATACCATGACTCCAAATATCATGATATTTAAACTCATTTTGATTCGCAATGTCGATACAGACTCAATGGAGGTGGTGTCGAGTCCTAACTTGCCCGTTTGTGAAAAGTCATATTTTAGACCTTCAATTAATTAACAATTCAATATTTAACTTAATTATTTAAATATCCATTTGTTAAAATGTAGGTTGTTACATTCACCCCTCCATAAAAGAATTTCGTTGCCAAAATTCCTATGAGTATGACAATGCAACCTAACCGGCCAAGATTACAAGCATTTGCTTATGTAAATTTCAGTTAATTTTCCCTTATGTGGTTAGCATTATGGAAACTCCTAAAGTACAAAATATATATCCGAACCCTTAGGATTCAAAACTCCTCTTGTTTCAAAAAAATTCGGCAACATCTCCATTACTAGCTCCGAAAAAATCCTAAAACAAATACATACACACACACACACATCTCATATCTAAGGCTTCCTATACCTAAGGCATCTCATTTCTGAGGACATACAAGCATAAATATCCATTATATCCACACCAAAGATCTTACATACCTCTTTCACAGCAAGATAATGCCATTTAGATGCGAATCCGAGTGAATAAGCATCCAAATAGAACGTAACTTTTGAAATCGGGTCAGCCCGAAGCGGAGTAAATGGGTAAATTTCAAAAATTCTTCCATTTGGATCTTATCAGGCCTATAAAGTCTAATTTTTATTTAGCGCTTATCTAAATTTATTTCAAATGAAATCAATATTTTATTTAATTTTATAAATAAGGTTTGTTTATTATTAGATATTATATGATATGCATGTCATGTACTTGTGTGTATATGCACGTGCAACATAATAATGTGTAAATGGTTTGACATGCCCATGTATCTGTGCAGTTAATGCTCCGCTATTACCCCACTATAACCCTGCTATATCTCATAGCGGATTCCTACCGCTACGATTTTTCCATATAGCCCCAAATATAGCCTTTCCGCTTTAAGCCCCGCTATTTCCGTTATATCCTGTTATTTCTGCTATATTCCGCTATTTTCGCTATATCTTCTTTAAAAGAAATGAATTAAAAAATGATATTTATACGTTATAAAAATTATGAAATTAATTTATTTAATTGAATTTTTGATATATGTTTAGAAATGATAATACTCTAATATTCTACTAAATTCAATTAAGTTATATATCAGTTTTACGTTTATTTACAATATATTCGCAATTTAAAATTATTTATGTATTAAGTATAATTCAATTGAATGTTAATTTTTCATTTAATTACTATTTATATATTTGTAAAAACATTAAGTACGAGTTTTATATGCTATTTTGGAGTCATCCGCTATATCCCGCTATATCTTCGTTGTATCCCCACTATGACTTTTGGCACCTCTACCGCATTAAATCCGCCGAGCGCTTTAACTGCACAGCCATGTATAGATGTTGGGATTTACACTGTAATGGACATGCTAGCTCCTATGTATACATGAGTATTGTAAATATATATGTGTGTGTGAAAAAAAAATATACATATATAGTATTCGATATTATAAAACAATAATTATAACATGTAAAATTTATAAAATGGTAAACACACACACACACATACACACACACACACACATACATACATACATACATATATATATATATATCAAATTAACATTATTATAAAATAATAAATTAATTTAAAAATTTGTATATTATTATAATAATTTCAAATTCAATACAATAAATTAATTTAAATATTTGTATATATTTAAAATAATTTCAAATTCAATACAATAAATTAATCTAAATATGTATACATATGCATGAAATATTTTAAAACTATAAATGACATATATAAAGGATATATATATATATATATATTATATATATATATATAATTTTCTTTAAATATTAAATAATGTTTAAATTGTTTGTATATAATTATATATAGCATAAATAAAACATATATATTATATATAATTAAATATTAATAAAATATATTAATATATATGTACGAAAATGCTTTTGACCATATAGGGTTTTTTTTACTTTTATTTTTTTAATTAATTACTAATTTCCATACGGAAATAATTAAATTAAATAAATAATATATAATTAAAAAATCCAAAAATAATTTTAAAACAATACATTTCATATTACAAGTTTTGCAAAATTATTATAATTTTCATGAATTTATTTCGCATAAATTTTAATTTAATTATAAATCAAAAGACATGCACGCACGCATATATATATGTATGTGTGTGTGGATTTTAATATTTATATAAAAAATTAATTTTTTTATTGGATTTGAATACATTATATATGTCTATAAAAGTAATATAATAAATATACACATTATATATATAAGTAGTAATATTTGGTTTCTATGTATTAAAATTAATTTAATATATATATTTAATTAAAAAATAAAAAATTTGTTTTTTTTATTTCTGGCTGCAAGCATATAGTAGTGTGTGTGTATGTATGTATGTATGTATGTATATGTGTGTGTGCGCGCGCGCGCGTGTGCGCGTGTGTGTACATATTATATAAAAATACATATAATCCGTCTAATGGTGGCGACACTTATATATATGCAAATTCATGATATTAAGCATATAAATAACGATAGCACGGTTACATAAAGTATATCATATATATATATATTCATATATATATATATATATTATATATATATATATATGATATGAAACGAATAATTACCTTTCACCAAAGCCTAATTTATACTCCTACAAACGTTGAATATGTACACTCCCTGAATCAAATCCTAAATCCAGAAATTGCTACATTCCAAAGTGAGCTACCACCGACAATCGAATTGAACTTTGTTTGATGTTTTAAAGCTTGAATGTTTGAGCTATGGAGAGAAGGAGTGGCAAGCCTAATCTGGTCTAAAGGAGTGAAAAGTAAAATAATAAAGTAAGGGTTTAGAGAGTCTTATATGGAGGAGATACAAAGGAGAAAAATGTGGATCCGACCCAAGAAGTGCTCCTTTGCCGTCTAGTTCTACAAATTCCTTGGCTATGTTATAAGTGCCAAGGAAATTGAAGGTAACCCGATAAGATCCAAGCCATCCAAGATATGCAAGTTCTTGAAATTATGAAGTAAGTATAAAGTTTAAATGCGTGGTTGTAGCACTAAGCTAGTTCGTATAAAAGTCAACCGACCGATGCCTCTCCTTCTTCGACCTCATAAAGAAGGGAAATTCGATCACTTGGAGAAAATAATGTGCTAAGGCATTCGAGGAGCTAAAGTAGCATCTTACATTTTCTCCTCTTTTTAATTCAAAGCCAAGCCTCTCTATGGACACTATATGGTCGGCCTCACCATACCTAGCTGGCTATAACAGCTCTCTTTGTGGACCTCAAAATCGATTCAAGTCCGATCAATAATTAGCACATTAAAATCCAATTTAAATGCATATAGATATCATATACCGATTGGTGTATTTATAACTATTATATATATACACATATTTAAGATTAATCAATAAACATCAAATAAAATTTTATAATCAATATTCCGTAAATATTAATTAATTTAATTAATCTATAAGAATTATATTTTAATTAAATCGGGTGGTAACAAGAGTATTCAACGTTTCGGTTGTGTGACTCTTAGGTATAAATTCGGTCAGCGATTAATATTGAAAAATTCAAATATTAACGTTCACACATCATTTAGCAGGTGATGTGACATTATGACCAAATTTATAGCTTGTTTGGTTTTGGTAAAATCCAATTTTACTTTATTAAGCGTTACTCGGTGGCGACAATTATTTACACCAATTGTCTTTGTCAAAACTATATCACTTTGGACTTATGGAATTTGGTAATGGTCAAAATTCCAATATCGTCAATATTCCACTTTATAGTCCAAACACAAAGTCCTTCATCAATAATAACAATTATTATTAACCGAACTGCTCTGGCCAGTGACTTTGACTTTGAGTTGACTTCAATTGACCATGATATTAACCTTATATAACCGAGGAGACGAATCCTCTCTTGAATAGTGTCTTAGTTCAAATGTTTCCACTCGACCCAACTATAGTCGTTTGATTGACGTCATACCATGATTTAACTATAACAAAGCGAGACTTCCACATTGAAGATCAACAGTATTCTCAAGTCAAGAGACCTGTAGAAAACTATCCAGTGAGTCGTTCCATAGTTATCCAATAACTATCAGTACTTAACCCCTAGTGCCGCTCCCAGTAATCATGAGTAACACATGCCCAACATTTTGAGAGTGTTACGTACTCTAGTCTCAACGGATATATCGATCTCCAGTCTTGATACATCTTGACTATGAATATTTAAAACGATATGTTTAATTTCATTTTGATAAATTACTCATGGTTACAACACTTAGTAACTACTATCACAAAACATATCATTTATGGATTTTTCGTTAAATATACTTTAATAAATTGCTTAGCTATTTATATCATAATATAACAAGTATATAATAGAAATAAAACACCTTTTATTTTGACAAGGCTGGTTATCGAGTTAGATATATGTAAAAAAATTACATAATTATCTCATAGGACATACCCCTAACCCAATCAATATCTGCTTCCATGTACCCTACGCAATTAAAGCCCTGCAAAATCCACGCTATAGCGCATGGCGCTCTTCCGCCACTATGCATTTTTGATTTAACGCTATTAAATAGTAGATCCGCTTTAAACTCCTTAATTTTCCGCTACACCCGCTAAATCAAAGTTTTTTAGCGCTCGCTTTTGCAACGTTAATATAAAGGTATTAATTTTGACTAGTTCTCTTTTCAAACAAATAAACAAAGTCAGGGTAATGATTTAATTTTAAGGCATACATGCTCAATATAGTTAGAAATCTATTGTGGTCACCAAATATGGATTACATATATCAGGATATTCTTTGGTTTTGTTATATAAGATTAAACCATATTTCCTTTTCTTATACAAATGGCGTGAGAATGAGAATAAATGAACTTTAAATATTTGATTTTATATCTAATGAAGCTTTTTTCATCTCCGCTATTTTCCACATATCCATGATTTATCCCCATTATAACTTTTTACATCTCTGCTGTTGTAAAACCTTTAAGCGCTTTAACTGCATAGCATGTACCAAATCATGTACTCAACAAAGAGGATTATACACAAATGCAATTTAAGCAATCATCTCAAATAGATATGCTATACTAAACCATGCAACAAATATCTCAAATAAACATGTTATAGCAAACTATGCAACTTGCATCTCTAATGCAACAACACAATATCAAAACATGTACACTCAAGCATAGTAACGGATATGACCACAATCATACATGACTGCCAATTAGGGAGTAAGCTCAAATAAATCTGTAACGAAATATACTATTGACTCCAAGTCACATCAAAAGGTAATAGACTCGTATAGATACCATCGCGACCCCTATAATGGGCTTGGATGATATGTGATCTATTTGAGATAGATATCGTTGTCTCTCTTCCAACATGCTCTAATAGTTTATTATAATTAGCATATAAGCAACCAAACACACAACAAGTAGCAATAGACAACAATAATTTAGAAACATACTACCATGCACAAGTCACTATCATATACTCTTTGCCTATTCTACGGCAACCATGCACAAATCCTCAGAAAGAATAATGATAACTGGTGGTCTTTAGTCGGATGAGCCAGATTGTGGCTACACTCGTACCACCAATACTGTAAAATCTCCCATAAGCCACATAATGATGTACCATAACTAGTCACCACACATTGTACGTCCAATGACCTATACTAGTAGGCCATGATAGCAGTTCCCCAATCTTAAAGAACGGGAAGGAAGATCAAAGCCGACAACCGCTGCAACATGTCCTAACGGCAGTGTACTAGACGGATTGGAAAAGAAATGGTTTCCGATCATTTATAGGTAGGGCGGTCAAAAACATACCCAACCCAATTACCCATAAAATAAATGGGCTGGGTCAAAACCATTTAGTTAAATGGAACTATTGGGTAAACCCATTTAACCCAACAAAGTAATTGGTTTTAACGGTTCCAAACCGCATAACCAGCATACCGACTTAACCCATCAGAAATTTTAGGTTTAGCTTTGTTTCTCATCAAATTCCAACTCCTGAACTCCATTTCATCTGCAACAAAAAAAGTAGGGTTTCAATCAATTTCTACGGTAAAAAATTAAACTTATTCCATCATTTTTGCTTTCGTCTCCCCTTCCGTCTTCGCTTCTATGTCTCTAATCCATGTTTATTGAGGTACGAATTTTCTCGTCATTTGTATCCAAGATTTTACTTGAATTTACGTTGTGAATTTGCATTCAAATTTAGATTAATTTGTATAAAGTTTTAAACACTAGTCGCCATGATTGAGTTTTAAACCCTAGCCGCCATTATTTATACAAATAAGCTTCGATGTTCAATTTGCGGTCACAAAAAAAAAATCAAGGGAAAACATTTATACGTACTTTGCATTGACAACTTTCCTCTAAAAGTAGATTACTGGATTTAGCATGAGTTTTGAACTAAAGCATAGATTTTTTTTCAAAAATTACTAATTACAGAGAGTTTCCCAATAAGCTGAACAAAGCTAAAATGTTTGTCTTCTTTGAATGTTTATTAATGGAATTTATGCAACTAAATCTGGTTTTTCATATGCACTTATTTTTTCTTTCAAGTTAATTTGCTAGTTTTGTGCACACATAGAAAGCTTGAAACCTGGGTTATACTTTACTATTTTTCATATAGGTATCTTGATCGAATAATTTCAAAATTGGCCGTTTGATTATGACAGGACATCGAAATCAATGCAAGGATATATGATTATTTGTAAACTTGATGTTTAGTTGAATATATTTCACTTTTGAATTATTATTTTTATTTCAAAAAAGTTAAGTTGTATTGTTTTCATCATTATTAATGGCTATTGGTTTATCTTGTCCACACCAGTTGTTATCTCACAAACAAAAGAGGGTGTCAAGTTCACAACTAAGGGTGACATTAGAAGTGCCAACATCGTTTGTAGGCAAAATACAACAGTTGACAAGGTATTGTTTTTTAAGGCCTCTAGATTATCTCCTGTTGTACAAAAACAAGGCAGTTCAAACGATATTTTCTCAATTATTCTTTGTCTTAGAACATTATTTTACATAATTAAACCTAACTATTAGTCATGATATATTAGTTAGTTTTATATTTAAGTTTTTTGCTTAATATTTTTTACCTAAAATACGAGAAGCAAGTACTTGTTATTTATGACTTATAAATCACTATTTAAAGCCTATTCAAAAATTTTTAGTTAGTTTCAAAATAAGCTGTTGTCACATAAGCTCTACATCTCTAGTTATGGAGTTTTTACTGATTTTGTGTTATGCATTTATCTATTTGAGTTTTTTTAGAATGTAGACTATTTTTTTCTCGTTTTATTTGTAAAGGCTTTATATAGTCTCTGTTTGTCTTCAATAAAACCAAGATAGTTGAGCTTATACACTATATTGTATTTCCAATTTTAAAACTACCATTCAAAGCATCTCAACCATCATTAACTGTATATATCCAAGCTATATGATGTATATATAAATAAACTTGTAAATAAAATGGAAAAACTATATGTTATTCTTCACATCTGTTCTTCATATTATTTTTCTTCTCTAATACATTTTACATAGTACGATGCAGTTGACGTGTTATCAAATGTTGCATTTTGTTCGGTTCAAGTGAAGAAAGTTAAATGTCTTCACATCCTAGTAATGTTAGCGGTATACAGAGCTAGTGAAACATTGAATTTATATACAAATTACCGAGCTATCTATGATAAGTTAGAATTTTACCTACATACGAATAAGAATGTATTCCAATGAAATTTTGTTACAGCTAACCAAGATTAAGCTGCAAACAAAATCCACAATACATAACAAAAATGAATACTACCAAATTTTCAGTGTCCAAGACAACACATGCTAGTTCTAGTATACAAATATAATGCAGCACTCACTTCTTCAAAACAAACATAATCATGTAAAAGTAGAACACAACCTACACAGATACTCAGTAATGTAAACAGATAACCAACTACAAATAGCAACCATACAATAGCTGAAGCAATTTTTGTGTGTGGATATTCATACTCCAATCACCTAGATTTCATTTTCATCTAAGGAAAAGTGCATTGTACATCAGTAAAACACTATAGTTTAAAAGATTATAGCATAACCATTAGTTTGCCAACAGTGACAAGGATATCCATGGAGATTTTTCTTAATATCTACAAGATCCAATGTAAGTTGATATAAATATGGTTAAAATAGATCAAAAGTCATTCTTAGGTAGAGATTATATGCTTATATCACCCTTGTGTAAGTCACTATTGGTGAGGGCACACTGTTCATTTCCTGTTGATTTCACTTGACTACGACCTTTATGTAGAAAGCTTAAGTCTTTAGTGGTCCGAAGTGATAAAAGGTATCCCTTGAAATGCTAAAGATGTTAGCATAAAATTTACTATAAATGGAAATTATATCTCATCACATATCACCAAGGAATAATTTATTTTGCTTTGAACCTCTCTTTATTGAGGAAAGATAATCCAGAGGAGTCCTTTGATGTATAACCATGCAATTGTGATTCCATCCAATTAAACGATTAGTCTGTGTGGTTCTCAAATTTCCTGCTAACTTTCCTTTTTCATACCTCTATTGCGATTAGTCTGTGTGGTTTTTTTAAACATTTTGGAATAGAAGTAGAAAGGACAGGAATTGCTCTAATATACTTATATAAAAAATACTACTTATTGTTAATTCAGTCTACAAAAAGTAACCGAAGCAGCAAACCCTTTTTAAGCAAGTGCTGTAAAGAAAGAAAAGAAAACACATGAAGTAAAAGTGATGTACTGTACCTCATTTGAACCCCAAAAAAAGCTGGCATATAGAATACAAATTCATTAACAAACCTCCATCATTTATTTTTGATCCTACCAAAGTAACCCAGGGAGTTAAAAAAATGAAAACATACGACTTTCAAAATTATACGGCGTATAATATTAACATTGTCTGAAACATTTGCGTTCATGTGCTTTTGTAGTTATTTTAATTTATATCATATACAATGCAATCAATGTGAATGTAAACCTTGTCTAATTAGTATTTATAACACAAATGGGTTGTCATGAATTGTGTATGTAAAGCGCATTTTTGGTTAATTGCCCGCATATACTCCCTGTATGTTTAAGTTAAGGTAGAAAAGTGCGTTTACGTGCAAACAAAATTTACTTTTTCATTGCTGCCATAGAAAGCTATTTTAAACAAAGCATTTATATTCTCTCCGACTAAGAGTTAATATTTTGCGTTATATTGTATTGCATCATATGAGTTAAGTCGATGAGATATTATATATTGCATCATACGCTGTCAGAAATTTATGTCTATCTCGAGCATTTAATATAAGTAGGTGTATAAATAATTGTAATTCATTCATTTCACGTATGTTTTTTTAGTGTCATTTGTTTCTGTTTGGTTCCATTTTCTCATATTTGCACATATAACATCGTATGTTACAATATTAACATTAGAATTTTTTTCTAAAATACTCGTAGACTGTTTGTTTATTATGTTTATGTTTGTCATTATAAGTTACTTTGTTAAGGCCTTTTTCCATTAAATATTCCATTAAATATCTCATCACATATTTTTTTGCTTTTAATCTATGAGCTGAAAGGTTCCAAAATTCTTTTATCATTGTTAAGTAGTTCCTTTTTTTATTGTGCATTCCGTTGAATTTTTACAAGTTCCATATGACATGCTAATATGTAAGAAATCTATATGAATAGGTTTCAGTGAAATCTGCTTGTTATGCTTGTGTCTGAGCATAATTAGAACCTTTGTACCAGTAATCCTATTACTTGTTGCTCAATATTTGTAAGACCTGTAGAACAATACACTAGTAGCTGCTAAAAGTTGCAAGCTTCCAGCAGATTTGAAACTACAGTTAGTTGATACTATTCATAAATGTGTAACTATATTATATAAATATGATAATAATAATGTTTTGACTCTTTTTTCCTTTGTTGTTGTCTTAGCAGGAGATCGAAACTAGCAGAACCTGATCTGTTTTCTTAATTAAAGCTGCCGTTGGAACTTGGAACTTGAAATTCTACTTACCAAACTGTAACTTGTTACTTTGCACACCTTCTTACTGGAATGCTCTGATAGTCATTAAATGTTGAATGCTGATGCAATCATATAGTCATATATGATATTTAATGTTGAATGTTGATGCAATCATATAGTCATATATAATTTTGAAAATTTTGCTTTGCTTATATTATAACATTTCTAGAATTTGATTCAAATATGAAAATTAATAGTTTTGAAAACATAATACATAAATTGTTCCATAGTTGCAATGCAACACATCAGATTGCAAACCCCAATAAATCATTTGGTTGAAACAATAAATTATTAGCAAAATTTTACAATTTCAGCTGATATTGCATATCTTTGCTTGTGTTGGTTTATCCCCATATAAAACCTATCTTCATATCATGTACTCAAGTCAAATCTGCTACATATCCATTAAGCATCTGCAAGACAAACATGTTATTAGTTTTCTCTCATTAAAAAACCATGTTACTAGCTAATGACAATACATTTTACAGGTTAGGAGTGAATAACAGAGATACTCACTTTATCACATATTCACATGTAGGTTGGACAATACATGTAGGTTGGACAGTATGCAGGTTGGACAGTATGATGTAGATCTTAACATCAAATTCTACAAAATGATGCATTATGGGATACTTTGCTTGCAGCAGATCTTAAATGTCACTTTATATAATGTTTTTGTATTTGAAAACTGAACTGATCTTGAATGATACTCATTTTCTTTGTACTAGTTTTTGTACTGATTTTGAATGTTTTGATATTGATCTTGAATTATACAAACTGAATTGATGAGAATGATCTTGTACATGTTTTTATGCAATTTTATTCAAATCGGGTAAAATGGGTTAGGTTCGGTTGACCTGTTAAATTAGCAGTTGGGTTGGGTTTTAACCCATTTAGTAAATGGGTCAATGGGTTGGGTCTCTTTTTTTATAAATGGGTTGGGTTAATCTTTAAACCAACCCAACCCATTTGACACCCCTATTTATAGAACAAATAGCCCAGCTATCTCCAAGTCATTGGCAGAGTCATATTGTCGAAGCAGTTCCCTAATAGTGTCCCTAAGGAAACTAACTCTAATTTGTATACCCCTTAACTCAAGTGGTGGCGATTTTGGTCAAACAGCCAACTAGTTGTGAAATCTTCAATTTGAATGTTGTTCATGGCCCCAATATTTTAATACACAATTTTTTTTTCAAGCTAGTCATCTCCACTGTTATTTGATTCTTAATGTTTTGATTTTTTTTATGTGTAAAAATGCGGCCTTCTGAAATATATTGTCAAATGCATTTGCTCACTAAGAAATCCATTACCAAAGGAGCACGACCACCATATATGTTTGACGAAGTTTGATGAGCAAACTGAATCAACATCGAGCTTCCATATCATTGTGGTTTGAATTAGGGAAGGCTAGACTGCTCATTTGTTTTCTTTCACCATATCATTGTTTTCATGTTTTGATCCATATATTATGCACATAAATTACAAATGCAATGGGACGTGTACACTTTGCAATGACGTTATTTGTAAAATTAAATGTAATTAATGTTTAGATCAAATAATATTAAAGATATATTTGTTAATATTGCAAGCATAAGTCATGACGTATTAATGGATCTAGCTTGCATTAGTAGGTCAATAATTTTTTTAAAAAAGAAATAATTTGCTTCGGTTGTCATGTGATGATTGAAGCAAAACAACTTCAATTGCTTCGGTTGTCACATGACAGCTGAAGCAAAATAAACATGGAGCATCAACTACCTGGTTTTGTTTTACTTCAGTTGTCATGTGACGACTGAAGTAAAATATATTTAATTATTTCGGTCGTTATGTGATGACTGATGCAAAAAGCAAACCTTTGCTTCAGTTGTTTAACCAATCGAAACAAAAACTTGTTTTTGCTTCGATCAAAAAACTGAAGCAATAGATTTTATTCTACTACTTCATCTTTATATGCATTGGTCAAGGAACCGAAGAAACAAGGGGAAAATGATCGCATCAACAGGTCAATTCTGCACTAATGCTATTACTTCCATTAGATGTGCTACAGTGGAAGTGGGAATGTATATCCATGGATTTTGTGGATGGATTACCCAGAGTAGAAAAGGAAATGAAAGTATATGGGTAGTAGATCGTCTTATGAAGACCACACATTTTATTCCAATAAAGACCACGAGAACAACGACGACTTTAGTGACACGGTACATAAAAGAAGTGGTTAGGCTACATGGAAATCCATCTAGTATTTGTGAGCGACCGAGATCCACTTTTCACAAGCGAGTTTTGTAGGAGTCTATAGGAGGCATTGGGAACGAAACGGAACTTGAGGACCACATATCACCCGCAGACCAACGGACAAACAAAGAGAGTAAACATGATGTTCGAAGATTTGTTGTGGGTGCATGTATATTGTACTTTGGAGGGCCTTGGGAGGACCAATTACCTTTAGTAGAGCTCTCATATAATAACAACTATTATGCTAGTAAAGGCATGGCACCTATTAAAGCTTTATATGGAAGGCCGTGTAAGTCATCTTCATGTTGGTGGGAGTCTACATACAAGATTATTTTGGGTCCAGAAATGGTTAGGGATACCCGAAGAAAGAAGAGATCATAAGAAAGAGGATGAAGACTACACAGGAGCAGCATAAATCATATACAGATAAAAGGAGAAAGGATTTGGAGGTTGAAGTCGTAGATTTAGTGTTTGTCAAGGTTTCTCAGTTGAAAAGGGTAGTAAGATTTGGAAATTCGAGAAAGTTGACACCCAAATTTGTCGGCTCATTCCCAGTTTGGGAGAGAATAGGAAGATTTGCGTATAGAGTAGAGTTACCAAAGAAAATGACAGGAGTCCATAACGTGTTTCACGTGTCACTTCTATGGAAAAGTGTATACGATCCGACAACAATGATAGCGCCTAGCCAATTGGAAGAGGTGAGGTTAGATCATGAGCCGAGTTCATCTCGTAGTCTAACCTGTATTGTGGAACATGGGGTGAAATGACTTGGAAATAAGACGGTGAAATTGGTAGAGTGCGGCGAGGAAACAACCCGATAGAGAGCACATGGGAGCCTGAAGAGAAGATGAGAGTTACACATCCTTAGCACTTTTCCGGTATGTTTCTCGATATTTGTTTGGTTTCCTTAGATTATATTTTTTTTCTAGGATTAGAATTTGGTTTCTTTGAATGATTTATGGATGAATTTATATGTATATGATTGGTTTGCATTCATATATATATATATATATATATATATGTCTGTTTATATACCAGAATGTTATGGCATCATGCCTTATATGCCATACTATCGCATTCATGTAGGATGCATTAGCTGCATTTACGCATCTTAGATCTAGAAACTACCATTTCATAGCATGCCTACCTACATATGCTCATATCAAGATATATTGTTTGGTTACTTTAATTTGGCTGTTATAACTTGGTTGATGTATGTTGACGAATGAGTGCTATAATATTAATCATTTCCGGAGACGAAATTCTTTTAAAGTGGGAAGAATGTAATACCCCAAAAATTTAAGTAATAAATTAAATATTATTAATATGAAGATATAAAAATTTGTGGAATTATTGAATTAATTAAATTTAAGGAAGGGCAAAAAGATCATTTTTAATACTTTGGAATTTAGTGATGAAACCAGCGGCATTGCGACCATCTCGTTTTTCTGACTTGCATAGTATATTTGTTTGTTCAGTTTGGAGTCCATATGAAAGAGTTACGGACCAAAAGGTAGTCGGGTTGAATGGGCGCCAAGAGGGTTGAGTTTGAAATTTGTATTTTAAACGGTTGGTGGTATTTCTCTCCTTATTTGAAAAACTGAAGCACTTCACTTCCTTCGACTCAGAAACTAACTCCGACATGTTCTTCTTTCTCCGGGTAGAAACTACTTCCACTAAAATCAACTTAACTCACTCAATTCTTAAACAAATCAAAAGAAACCAAAAGCAAATTAAAGCTATTAGACGAGGCTACGCCCTAGCAACGAATTTGAGGTGAAAAATCAAAGGTAGGAAGAGCGGCAACCCCAGACAATGAGAAGTTGGACTAGATTTAGCAATTTATCGAGTGATCCACACTTTATTCTTCCTATAATGCAATCTTAACATTATAAGATGAACTCTAGACTATATTTAGTGTAATAATCCATATATAAATATATACACACTTAATTTCAAATTAAATATGGTTTGGGAGGGATTTGGGTGAATAATAAACTGGAAGTTAGGTTTCTATGCCAATTCTGGAAACCTAAAAGTATAACCCTTAAATCATTGAAATAATTGATTAGTTTGGACGTAAGAATCTCAAACTAGGGTCTAATGATGTTCTCTGATAATCTAAGGCAAAGTGGCGACGGTCGAAACTGAACACGACATCGAATTTAAAAAAAACCGAAACATAGAAATCTAAAACAAATGTGTACACTGGTGGATCGGTGGCCTTGACTGATGCGCATCGATTATTGGCAAATTAAACCTCGACCAAATGGCCCAATTTAAATATATAGTATTATATGACTTGTGTTTTCTATTATATTCAGGAAAATGACATGAGCGATGTAACACCTCATCTCTATACCCATATTACCAAGAATATTACTGAGTAATATTATTGGATAGTACATGGAATGAGGCAATATGGGATACATACAAGAATATTCCCTTGGACAAGCACTGGTACATATCCCATATCATATAAACACATAATAAACGTACACGGTCTCAGTGTAAAACAATAAATGTGTATACCCCTAGGACAGAATAATACGCAATGTATAAATTATAACAAAGAGAACATAGAGTCAACATATGCAGCGATAATGTATAATAGAAACATATACATAGATTCAATGTATACATCAGATTTACACTATCTTTAATACCACCAATATCTGAATCAAAAATACATCTCGATAGTATAAAATGATATTATACAATAATATCCTAACCTCCATCTTTGCCCAACATCCACAAACTGGTCATCTGGTTCGTAAACTTGAAATGTCTTAGATTGACCCAAGTATTATAAATAACACACGGGTAAGACTATGTCTATAATGATAGATGTCATAATAGCATATAATGGTAAAATGTATGTATAATGGTTATAGCATAATCGGTGTCAAAATATCTATAAATAGTATCCAACGCAAAACCATGTAGAAAATGTCATCACCCGTATATAAATCAAGTCAATAAGAAATCATGAAAACCATACCAAATGGGTGAATCCTCTGAACAATAAATCATTTTCCATATATACGAAATCATAAAGTAAAATAGTGATAACTCAATAATGCTAAAAATAAATACCATCAACATATTTGGTGTCATCGCCTATAAAAATATAAATAGCATACCTCGCCCAATAAGTGGCACAACCTTATGTGTGTGTGTGTGTATCAAATCCAGTGGTGATGGGAATTTAACGTACAACAAACACAAGGCCCCAAGTAGAATCACATCATAACGTATGGGTTACAATACCCATATCTATATTTATGTGAGGTGTATAGATAGTATGTACTTATCTACCACTCCATGCAAAAACAGACGCGAGACTAATAGCTAACTGCTCGCTCCAGAAGCCTTGGGCTACCCACTCGGATCCGCTCCTACAGTCTTCAATTACCTCCCTGGTAATCATGACAATATCCACCTAATGTGTTCATCAATGCGAGGACTCGTGACCATAGATCACGCCTCTATGGTAGTAGACTTATGGCCTCTGTGACAAAAAGGGGCTAAGGCTACCAACCCTAAGGGCTGGTCGCTCTTCACTAAATCCAATGATGCGCATCTAATATAAAATAAAGGTATCACGGATCTGGGGCACAACCCCACGATCAGGCCGCTAGGGTGGATGCTGGCCTAATCTGGTTCCCTTTAACTCCTAATCATATCCCCGAGCACATCATGATGGACAATTAGATAATAGCGAATATTAGGCTCAGGTCCTTAAAATCAAATTTATTACACGAAAACTTCTCCCCAAAAAAAGATTGTAAATTAGGTCCTTAGAATTAAGTTACTGAATAATTGCATACATTTATGCAATTATTCAGTGAATAATTGCAGACATTTATGCAATTATGTAACGACTGGGCGTTTTCGACCTCCAAAAATCGACACTAATACGTTCATTATATAAAGTGTCGAGCAATCGAGTGGCGAAAATACCTCGTTGTTAGGGTATAAGAAGAAAAAGAGATAGAAAAGAAAACAGAAATAACACCACATAATCTCACATTCGCTGCGGAACAAAATATAATATACAATAATAGCTTTATACAAAAGAACCTGTATGAGTTAATATACATACAGGTTATCAGAGTACAATCACCAATATAAAAATCTGGACAGTTATAATAACTTGTCCCTAACTGCTGAATATGCAGCCTATAATACACATCGGAAAATACGTGCGATACGTCTCCGCCATCTAGCTCGTCTCCTGAGCTCAAAAGCATCCTAACCCGAAAACTGTAATACTTGGTCTGACCCGAGCATTACAATAAAGTAACACCCGAGTCAGGCTGGAAACCAGCCTGCACTTAAATTGAAATACCTAAATTATCAAAATTCTTCGAAAGCCAAGGTAACTCGTACAAACACGACGAGTTTTTATCTTATTATAACCAAAACACTTTTCCAGAAATCCATCGATATTTTAACAATGTCTAAGTACAATTACTTATTTAAAATGGTCGAATTTGTTAAATTAATCCAATTCCAGCATATTAGACTCTATAATCAAAACCGTAAAGGTTCGAAATGATTATTAAGTCGAAGTGGTTTCGAATAATGCAGATATCCGATCCCGGTCTCTTCGAACTCAAAATGATGAATTTTAAATGTCCAAATCATTTTAAATAAACAATTCATATTCAGGGTGTCAACATTTACATATGGAAATTCGTTACATATGTTATTTTCAAATAAAACGTGCCAACACTTAATTCTCTCTACTTTAATTTGTTTGGCTATTTAATGGCATTGACAAAAATAACTGAAATCAATATCTAAAGACCATATCAGTCAAACATAAATCGTGGGCCTCAATCAACTATTTATAATCAACATCAAATCCATTTACAATTTAGAAGTGATTGTTCCAAACACTTGAGTCAAGTTATATTTTTAAATCCAGATTATTTGTTAACCAACACGATAAATAATTTATTTTTAGTAATTAAAATTCAACAGTCCATTTAAAAATTCATTTGATAAATTAACATATAATTAATCAAATAAGAGACTACTTATTCGTTCACTACAAATATTATAAATCAAATTTTCTTGACGTTTTAGCAAGCTTTCCAACATTAGTTCAGATGGAAACACTGGACAAACAACTCAACACAAAAATTCATTAAGTGGAAATACTTTCATTACTTTCCAAAATCTAGCTTTAAAACAATTAACTATAAAAACTCATTTTGGAAGAGATAACTAATCTCTTCATTATCAAGAGATGATTATTGATTATCCACCAAATAAATTTTTGGGATATATATATATATAAAGTTTAAAATTATTCTCACAATTTAAAATGATTATACTACATGAATTGTTCATTTATCAAAACAATCCAAATTCACATTTCCACTTGTCACAAAAATTAAATTTCCATCTAATTATCAACATATAACTAATTAAAGTTGATAATTAATTCAAACTTGTTTTCAAAAGAATTTTGCAATTTCAAACCCACAAGTTTTAATACCATTTAAGTTTAAAAACAAAAACTTGCTCACAAATTTATACTAAATGTTCTAAACTAACACTTCTTTATTTTCTCTTAAGATGGAGTTTTATATCTATCCTCTACTATTACTCAAATAACTAAGTGTCAAAACAAATTTTTATAGTCATCATTAATAACTTGTACTAAACTATTCAATTGATATTTTAATTTTTCAAACCAAAGTATTCTTTTACCTTAAATACATCATTTTATTAACCAAAGCATCAAATGATATTTTCTTCTAATTAAGAGGAACACAACGCAAAAATCTGCTTGGCAACTGGACTTTGAACGAATAAGAAATAAAGTTATAAATTTATTGATTTTTAAATATAGAAATTGAATTTATTTTACCCTCCCTCTTTTTCTTTCTTTTTCTTTCTTTTTCTTTCTTTCCCTCTTCTTCCTTTTCCTTTTTTTTCTTTCTTTTTCCTTTTTCTTTTTTTTTCCTTTTCTTTCTTTCTTTTTTTCCTTCTTCCTTTTTCTTTTTCTTTTTCTTTTTCCTTTTCTTTTCTCTTCCTTTTCTTTTTCCTTTCTCTGTTTTCCCCCCTTTTTCTTTTTGTTCGCTCTCTTTTTCCTTCGACCCATGCCACCCGGCCCATTCCTTTTCCTCCTCCTCTTTTCTTTTCTAGTTCTTATTCCTTCTCCTTTTCTTCATTTGAGAATCCAGACATTTGCACGTACACGTGCACGTTGCTTCTGATCGCCGTAGCTTGACGCCGACCATTCCTACGAGTCGCCACCGACCCCCACTCCATATTCTTCTCCCTGAATCCACGACCGCGTCCTCCGTTCACACTTTCGAACTTCAAACTCCAACCTGACAACATCGAAAACCCATCATCGTCCCGCCTAGCCGCCCCAGACCACCATCCTTCGCCAAACTTTTCCCCAAGCTTCACCACACCCATCGCCACCTTTTCCCCCTGGACCGCACGTCCATCTCACCTCCTTTTCTTCGCCATTGCCTCAAAACCGATACCTACCTAAAACTGTTACTAAACCCTACGTCGGTCTCGTCAAGCCACCACGAGCCTTTAAAAATCACCGCTTCATTTTTCGAGAATTTCCCGACCCCCAAGCTTCCTCCAGGCCAAAACTCCGGCCAAGCAATCGAGTGGTTCGCTGGAATTTAGTCGTAGACCTAAAACCATTCATCTTTGAATTTCTCACCCCACACCACACTAAAAATCACCAAACCACCTCTTAAATTCACCATTTCCAACAACGATCATGAACCTATAATCCAAACATTAAATCATGATATACGAAATTTAACCAACTTAAGTTACTTACTGTAAAAATCTGATTTTCTCTCTCTATGCTTCATGAGATTGAATGAAATAAATTTTAAATTACACTATACTCGAAAACAAACAAGTTTCGTTTTGAAATCATGGTTTAATACTAACTGGTTGTGGAGGTATTGATTTTCAAAGGGAAGAGTTTTAACTGTTTACTCAATTAAATATGAACAGAGTAACTTCCTGGAAGATATACAGGGTTCCTTGATGTGTAGGTGAGACTTATTCATGTCTAAACCCTTATACATACACATATGTACATAGCAAGCATGTAATCATTTAGCCCAGATCAAAAATTCTTTCAAAAGCACATTTGTATGTTTGTATATATTAACCAATTGAAGATGTTTAAGTGTTGTACTCATAGTTTTAATCACCGAGGTGAACTGCTTGATTATCCCTTCTTCCTTCAAGCATTTGAATATCCTTGCTTTACTTATGTTTTAATGGCGGATTCTCTTTTGTTTTAATGTTTGAAAAGTTAGAATGTAAACGTGAGCAACTATAGTGGCATATATATATATATATATGGCAATGCAGTGTACTGTGCAAGCTTAGTAGCATATACATGTACAAGATTTCACACTTTATTATTTTTATTTTATTTTCTTTTGGCAGATTTGATATATTTTCATGTGATTTGATAATTTATAAGTGATTTGATTTTGTATGACTTGATTAAATGTTTTGGTATGCTTGAATTAAATGCTTTCCGTGATGATGTTCCCCTCTATATTTATATATATAATTATATGTATGCATTCATGTATGTATATATATATATATAGATTTAACCACCCATTATTTTAATTTAACATACATAATTATCTATTTACAATTTTATGTAACATATGTACATATTCATTTACTTATGTTACATATATATCCACATACATTTAAATACACACATGTTTTACATATATGATGTGTGTATATATATATATATTTCCATATGCACTATATTTTATAAACACATACCCATATATATATATATTCATAAGTTTAAATTTTTCCATTTTGGAGTTTATACATTCACGTATATATATATATATTCATATACTATATTTTTATATATATACACCTACCTACTTATGCACTATTTTATCTAACATATATATATATATAAACATACATATACTTATGTATATTTTATCATCATATATAAATATATATTTACACATTATTCCCTATTTACATATACATTACTTCATATGGACATATATATACATATACATACTTATATACTTATATATATATATATTTTAAACATCATAAAACTTGTATATTATATATATATATATATATTCACACACACAAATATATGGAGATTCCATACACACTATTCTATATGGTGAAGTTTATATACACATTTCTATAATATTTATCATATCCAGAAATTTTATTTTAAATTGAATATAATTTTTAATCGGTATATAGATTCAGATATTTTCATTATCAGAAGATTTATCTATTCGACCAGTAAAGGTTAATATTCCAATAATTATAATCAGTTAATTGCCCAATATCCGATGGCTAAAAATCTGGGTCGATACAAATTATATCCAAAGATTGCATAAATGTCTATAATTATTCAGTGAATAATTGCATAAATGTATGCAATTATTCAGTGAATAACTGCATAAATGTATGCGATTATTCAGTGAATAATTGCGGAAATATTTGCAATTTTGGTTGTAATTGCATAAATGTCTGCAATTATTCACTAAATAATTGCATAAATTTATGCAATTATTCGGTAACTTAATTCTAGGGACCTAATTTCATACTTTTTTGGCAAGGATGATTGGTGTATTTGGGAACTTAATAGGGACTTTAGCCAAACTGTCCATAGATAATATCTATGAATACACAAACACATAGATATATATATATGTATATGTATATGTATATGTATATGTATGTACTTCTCCATAACTCAATCATCCATGAGTCCGCTCAACCTTAAGCATCACCTCATCAATATAAACCATCATCCTTATTCCCATCATATGAGTGTCATCTACTTACACTGAATAACCGAATAAGTATCACATCGATATCTCATACCATCGTGTTTTACTAGTTTGTTTATTCAGTTCCCATAAACCACACTCAAACCATGCAATATCTCTATGCAACACGTCCGATGAATAATCAGAAAAGTGTCACCAAAAATCCCATAACGTACGGTATCACTAAACCGTTTATTCAAATTTCTCGTCATACAGAAATGAGAACACATATTCAATAATATAAATAATATATAAATATATACTAAATTTGAAAGCATGAATATTATTTCTTATAATAAAAGATGTATTAATAAATTAAATAATTAAATAGTATGTATAATTATATTCAAATAGATATATAACATCGTAGAGTACTTTTACAAGTACATAATATAAATTTAAATAATAATTTAACATTCACAAATAACTTTTGAAAACTCATATCTTTCTTTTGAAACCCCAAAATAGCTTGTAAAACCAAATATTACTCATAACAATCATTTCATAATTTTCCATAAATAAATATTATTTTTAAATAAATTTTATAACATCCAAATCAGTTTCTTTTATTCTAATTTCTAAAATATTATTTTCAACACTTTAAATTATACTCAAGAATCCATGATGTATACGTTGAAAATTGTAAAATATCAAATAGAAACCATTTCATATTTTTCCAGAATTTTATTGGATCTTTATTGATTTATTAAAAATTAAAAACCCAATTTTCATTAACTATAAAATAAAACTTTTCTTCATAAAAATTATATATTTAGTTCATATAGTTTCTCACATTTATTTTCAATGTAAACATAATTTATTTACGATTAAAATGTACATATACAAAAATACCATAACGGAGAATCGAACCCGAGTGGTTGTCAGAAGAGCACAAGTCATTACCACCAGACCATACCTCCTTTGTATCACAGGTTGCACCACCGGTCAACATGTAGTGGTCAATTGGTCAGTAATCAATAGTCAACATATCGTCAACGCTTTTATTTTCTTTTTAATTGTCCATAGGTAGCTGCCACCAATCGATCACTAGCGGTCGACCGATTGGTCCAGAGGGTCAACCGGTTAGAGCTTCAGGACAAGATTTTGTGCGCCTATTTCTGCTCATTTCAGACAATCTCCTCCACTTTCACCACCGTCTCCTTCTACATTTAAGAGCATACAACCTTGCACAAACATTTTATGATTTAATCAAAGTCTAAACAATCAACGATTTCCCAACTGTCAATCAAACAAAAGGTAGCAGTGGAAGAAGCAATGTCACAGTAATAGGTTCATATATGAAGGCACAGACATGTATCTACCATTCCAGATATCATAACATCATCAAAATAAACATAGATTGAAGTAAAATTATTCAACTTGAGTTGAAGAAACACAATTACTTAGCTATCTCCTTCTTGCTCCAGTTCCTACTCCCCTTTTCCACTTCACTATAATTTTGCTCTTCTTGATTTCGATGAATAAAACTTGATTTCAACTAGCTAATTTGGTGTAGAAGATGTCAAGAAGCTTTGAATTTGATTGTAGGAATTTATAATATTTTATTTGATTTTAGGTTGAATTTCAAGGTGGTAGGGTTTAGGTGAATTTCTGAATTTCTAAAGGAAAGAAATGAGTTCGTTAGGGTTATATTTATATTTGGAGGACAAGCCTGTAGAAAATGAAAAGTCTGGAGATGGAGAATTCATGATACAGGGGTTTGGATCTTAGGCTTGAGAATGTTAGGCTTTGCCTATTTTCCAATCCGTTTTTCTTTCTTTCTTTAGTTCATGAAACAAGTTCAACCTCAAGTCCACCTACAAAACTAATTTTGTAATGAGCAGGAATTTCAGACAATTTGTATTTAAATATATGAATTATTTAAATATTTTAATATCGAATTTAATGTGATTAAATAACCTTTTTAATCCTCTTTTAATTTATAACTAATGATAAGAAAATTGTTTTTGAAATTTTTTATAAAAAAGGAAATAGTTCGAATAAATATCGATAATGTGACCGAAAATAGTTTTATCGATAAACAACATCAAAACACATAAAATTATCATTCGGGGCACTGTCTTAGAGTTTGACAAAACTAGTATCATTAGGACTGGAATAATAAGATGATGTACGTCGACGAGTTTCGTGGCGATAGGGTGTACCGTGTGGTCATGCGAGCTCATAACATGTAATGTTTTATTTGTAAATTTAAGTAATGGTATTTTATATTATATAAACACCATCTCTCAACATTTCCCTACCTTGAACATCTCTCTCTTTTTTATTGACAGTGAACAAAAGAAGTAGCCGCCTCCTCTTCTTCAATTTAATCAGGAGCTACAAGCCACGAAAACGGATGATGTTGGATCCGTTGAACTCGTAGAGGTGAGGGCTTCGAATCTGTATGGTCTTTGTAGACGTCGACTGGGGTTCCATTTTGGTGATGGTTAGGGAGGAGTGACACAAAATGAAGTGTGGCGTTGAACTCATGGTGGCAAGAGAAGCCAATGGTGGTAGTTTGGAGAGGTGCGGCTACCTAAGGAATATCACAACATTCGTATGGTTGCGTGAGGAGGAGCAGGTTGGATTTCGATTTAGGGGAGCCGGAGGTAGAATCGATGATGTGGTTGGAATCAACATGCGATGTGGAATTAATTGACATGGTCGGTGGTGCTCCAGAGGTGCATGGCAAAATGCGACTCTAGGGTTCGTGGTTGGCACAAGCAGGTCGCATTTTGATTGGCGGTAACGAGCTTGAGGTGTTTGGGTGGGATGCGGAGAGAGCGCAAAGTGGAGTTCGTAGGAACAGACGGTTCGTCGATTTGTTTACCGGAGAGGAGGATAATGAGGAGAGAAAGTCGGTGCATTTTGGGTTTGTACACGGACATGTACAAAAGCGGGAATATGAAAATTTGGTGAAGAAGATGATTAATAGGATTAAGGTAATTAATTTAGTTACTAATTATTTTAATTAATCCAAATTCTTATAAAAGAATTAACTTTTGCATACGAGGTCCAATCAAGAAACCGCCTTTGCCGTTGCACTCGTAAAGGGATTGTCTACGTCTTGGTTAGGCTTGCGCTTGGGTGAGTTAACTTACCATTTAATTTTTATGATGTTGTGTATATAATAATGTTTGTTGTTAAAATATAATTTAAAATAGATAACAATGCTAGTTATTACTTTTGGACCCCTCCTTGCTTTTTAAAGCAAGTGACAACATTATGTGTAGCATAATTTCTCTTTTAAACCCTCTAAAACATGTATCATTGCAAGACTTGTTGTTTACATGTTTGATAGTGTGTTGCGAAAGTGTGAAGCAAAATAATCGTTATAAATACACTTTGAAATCCATTGTATTATGTTAAATTGGTTAAAATGCGAATATATTGTAGAAATATATTTTTTTTTTGTTTTTTACACACATTTTGTTGTGTTTGACATAAAGGAATTGGTTTGGGAAAGTTATAGAAATTGCGAATGGAAGTTGTGAAAGTTAGAAGTGAAAAGGTTGTTATGTATGCACTTTGAAAATTCCTTGTGCATTGTCAAGACTTGTTGTTTACATGTTTGATAGTGTGTTGCGAATGTTTGAAGCAAAATAATCGCTATAAACACACTTTGAAATCTCTTGTATTATGTTAAATTGGTTAAAATGTGAATATATTGTAGAAATATATATTTTGTTGTTTTTTACAAACATTTTGGTGTGTTTGACATAAAGGAATTGGTTTGGGAAAGTTATAGAAATTGTGAATGGAAGTTGTGAAAGTTAGAAGCGAAAATGTTGTTATGATGCACTTTGAAAATTCCTTGTGTTTGGAGATTTTCAAAATCAACTTTGAAAGATATCTAAGAGCTTTTTTGCATTTTTAATAAGTATTATAAGTGTACTTACTTTTGGAACGGTAACAAGGTTAATATATTTTAATAATTATTTATGAATTTTTAAAGGAAAGGGTTTTAAATTATAAACATGTTTTATTGTTTTAAAACAAATTAGAAAATAAGTATTTTTATTTAATATTTAAAGTAAATGTTTTAAACCATAATATAAGTATTTTTAAATATATATAGTTTTTAGAAAATTAGTTAAATATTTTATTAAAATAAATAGAAGCTTATGTAATATAATAATATACATACAGTGGTTAGTGTTGAATAAGTTTAAATTTGAACTTAATTTATTAGGAAAAAAATTGACTTTTCTTTTAAAATTTTGAAAAAGAAAATTGTACAAAATGACAACACATCAAGTTCATGTCAAAAGAACTGAAGTGATGGTGATGAGAGGGGGATGATAGGTTGTATGTGCAAAGGGGGAGGAGAGGATGATGTGGCATTATGGTGTGGAGGCCATTGTACATTTTAATTATTAAGGGCATTTTGGTAAAAAAAAATTATTCATTTTATATAAAAACAACTTCATTTTTTTATTTCTTATTTTATTTCACTTTCTTCATTTTCAAACTCTTGTCTCATTCTTTTCCAAGCTTTCATATTCCTTTCCATGGCTTCTTTAAAATTTTCAAGTTAATTTTTTTTTTCTTTTTCGCTTTTTAAACCTTAAACCTAGCTAAAAACACCTCCTTCCCTCTCTCTTCTCTTACCTTCCAAAACAAGTCTAGAAACTCATTTTCAAACCTAGGTCATATCCCCTCAAAGCCATGGCCGAGCCCATGCAAACCTAGGCCGAGCCCATCTCCACCTCCCAAGTTCTTAAAAAGCAAGTTTTTCAAGAAGAAAGCTAGGTCAGTGTGTCGGTTTAAAGGTTGTAGCAGTTTTGGATTGGATCCGTTTTGGTTGTAAATCTCATTTTTAAAACCAAAGATTTAAACTTTATTATTTGTGATAATAATATTAGTTAATTGTTTGTGTTTATAAGTGTTTGGAAGTGATGTTGTTTGGTTTGGTTCCCGCTTAAAGCAGATGGCATATGTGATAATTTGTTAATGACTTGAAATGTAGTCGAAGTGCTTAAGTAATTATTTACATGTGGTGATCTTTCCTTGCTTTATGGATGTCATTACATTTGTATATGTATGTATGTGCTTATGTATATAATTGTTGCATGTTGATTAGAAAGTTAAACACTTGAATTGGTTTATTTTTCGGCGTCGAGATCGCATGTTCTTTTAAAACTAGTTTACTTCCTTATTTTCTATAAATGTTTTTTAAAAGGTTTCCGAACTTTACGTTCTGTTTGCAAACCTTTATACAAAGTTTATAAATTGGTTTAAATATAAAAGGAAAGGATTTACAAGGCTATTTTGATTTACAAAAACAAGTTTAAAAGTTATGGTCCGTATAGCGATAGTTGATATGGATGCAGTATGTAAATCTACAATTTTTATGTAAAAGAAAATGGGTTTCTACTTAGATATTTTTGAAAAGTCTTTAAAAATATATTATAAGTAAGAATTTTTTTTAAATATTAAAAATATTTTTAATTATTTAAATAAAAGGTTTAAAATTATTATTTGATTAATTAAATAAAAGGTATAAAATTATTATTTAATTATTTAAATAAAAAGTTTTTTTAATTTTTAAATTGCTTTATTTCCAAGGACTGGGTTTTGTAATAAGGGTGTTTTAAAAGCAAGGGATATCTTTGTCTGTGCCATTAAAAGAGCCAAACAAATATGATAAATAGTGCTAAAATGTTGACACATTTTATTGAAAGTAAGACATCTTTTATTTAGCATTAAAAGTCGATGGGTAGCCTTTCCTCTATCTGTGAGATCTAGAACCAGATTTTCTAGGTGAGGGATAGAGAAGTCAAAATGTCAAAAACATGTTAAGTATAATAGAGTTAATTTCAATTAATGGATCATGATTATAGGTATATGGAAGATACTTCATTGTATACTTAACACTAAATTTTGAGGTATGGAAACCCGTTTCTATCCCAAGAAGTAAGAACGTACGTCGAGGTAAGGATAGTTTTCTAACTTGTCTGACTTCATTGTTAATCAAGGGATGATATTGTTTAAAATCGAAAAGTGGGGGATAAATATAGGATGTCTTACTTTTCATATGCAAATCTATACTTACACCCAGATAGTGGACTTGTCCACTATCGATAACTTGACCAGTTTTAAAATTATCGATTGTTGGTTTGAATAGATCGGGATCGGATAAGCATGAGTAATTCGAAAACCACTTCAAACCAAAGTAAGCGTTCGAATTGGAAACATCTTGAAGATGATGGAATCGAAGACGGAGATCTTAAAGAGCAAGGGCTACTTGCTACTAATTCTGAGGGTGATTTCAAAATGGATATAGTAGAAGTAGTGCCTTCGGTTTGTTCATATCCTGAACAACTTGTATGGACGAATGCTGGCATTGCATTGTTACTTGGAAGATAGTTTTAGCATTCCAAACGAGATTGCTATATAAAAAGGTAAAATATAGCCTCAAGCCCCACAACCAAGAATGACTAAAAAGAAGATATACCACAAGGCTATCTGGTTCGCACCCATTAGAATATGCTCATCAACTAATCTAGGTTGATATTTCTAGATTTTGTATGCTAGTGACCAAGGTACGGTTGTTGATCATAACTGGGGTGATGACATATTTGGTACTATCCAGTAAGGGGTAGACCGGTCTTGCCATGTAGAGGGTCCATAAGAGGCCCTCGGTACGTTTTATCTAGAGATGTATTTTGACAAGCGGTACCCTAGTAGCCTTGTCATTGATGGACCTCAATTTCAGATAAGTGCCTTTACGGACTTAGTTGTGCCTAAATATGTTGGAATGTGAAATGCAAGCATTTTAGCTATGTTATATATTTATTTTAAACTCTAGACATTATTATAATATTACTGGATTTTCTATTGAAATGTTTTGGTTATTATAAGGTAAAACTCATCTTTGTTTATGTGCGGCGTGGTCTTACGAGATACCATTATTTTTAAAAGAGTTTAATAAGTATAACAATTCAGTTGTTTTTGAGTTTACTCACACCAGAATCATGTTTGACTCGGAGTTTTTCCTTCTTTCGTTAAAACTCTTGGGTACTCAAATTTGTATGAGTAGCCAAGTAGTCATGGTTCTTACGAATGCATTTTGGAGGAGCATGGAGCAGATGGCTTCGACGTTATCCAGTTATTTTATTTCCGCTGTATGTGAATAGTTATGTATCAGCATTGCGGGAACAGGCGGCTATAACTGTCCCTGGCTGAAGTTAGTACATATTGTAACTCTGATGATTTATTTTGGAAGTGACCATATGTACTATCTTATGCTCTATTATATATGATTTTCTTGCGTTGTGAGATTCTGTGTTTCTTTCTTCTCATCCTTTCCTTTTCTTCTACCCTAACGTAATATCTTTTGGATACCTAGATGATCAACACACGAATACCATGGATGTATTAAGTATCGTCTATAAACTTCAAGACTGAGATATATGTATGTCTGGGAAGTGGTATGATGGAATCCTGTGTGGTTTCGAAATCTGCTGAGATGATGGAATCCGTGTGGGATTCATGATTTATTCGAGTATTGAAGACTCTTGTGAAAGATGCCGGATATAGCCTCAGCATCGGTGATGACAGAAACCAGAGTAAGGATGCACAACCTCGGGTTTAGCTAACCCAAAACGGGGGTATATCAACTCCATTATCTAGAGTATACTTATTGATTAGTTGTACCGGGAGTTGGAGTGGTTGGCGCCAAGTGTTAGGACGTGGGTCACTTGCGTTAACCTTATGGTATATTTTATCTAAAGATATTGTAACAACCCTAGATTTTGGCCTATATTTTAAATTTTGACTTTATTTTATTTTAAATTATTTTAAACTTGTTCTATTTCAAACATTTCATTTTAAATATAAATGTTGACTATTAAGTGATTTATAGTTCAAACTAGTATAAATTGGATATTTCACTGAAAAGTGAATTTCTATTGAAACTGGTCAAACTTTGACTTTTGAACTTTAAATTTAAATATTTCAAATTCTTAAATTTTATCTTTTATTATGAAAATAGATTTAATAACTTGAATACAGCTTTTTGTTTCGTTGGAAACGGAGTTAAATTGTAGAAGTTATGTAATTTTCAATTTTGTGTATAAACTGTTTATTTTGCAATATTTTTTATTTTAAATCATATAAATTATATTTTTATTGTCATATTTTGTTTTAATATGTGTTAATAGGTTATTTAATGTCTTTTAATATTTTTAAAATGATAATATAATTTTTCTAAAGTATACTTGAATTTATTTCAATTTATAAAGCCTAGTTTCCATTTTTTTGCTATTTTCTTCATTAAATTATATTTAATTAAATTTTATTTATTTATTTTTGTGAATTAATTTTTATTGTGTGTTCTTATCTTTATTTATAAATATTTTTCAAGTACATAAAGATTGTCTAAAGTTCATTTGAATTTGTTTCAAATTTATAAAGCCTAGTTATGTATATATTGCCATTTTCTTTATTTATTTGATTTTTATTTAAATTTATTTATTTTCTTTTCTTATTTATTTTATTTTCTGAGTTTATTTATCTTTATTATCAGCCTTGTTATGTATTTATAAAATTAAAATGAATTTGTGGAAATTTGAAAAGACTTGAAACTCTTAGATTTCCAAAGTCTTTTCCTCTTCCGACCTTTCATTTTCCCAACTCCTCTCTTTATTGATTTTGGCCGTATACTTCAATTCTCTTCAGCCTCATCTTCATTTTCACGTGAATTACACTTCCTCAAACATTCCTCAACAAAAAAAATACGGCCATCTCCTTGTTATTCAAAAATTTGGTAAAAAACATCTTTTCTTTTCATTTTTTCTTTGTTTTCTTTTGTGATTTGCACTTGCCTTCTTCATCTCTATTTGATCGGCCTCCTTCCTCCTTCACCTTGGCCACCTCCACCACCACCCCCTCTGAACAACAGCACCTCCAGCACCTTCCCATGCCATAGCCGAGCCCCTATGTGATGAAACTCCACCAAAGTTGCACAAACATCACCTATATGCATACAAGCCGAGCCATCCACCTTCCATCACCTCTCTCCACCACATGGCTGACCATATATCACCACCACCTCCTGTTCCAGACCTGACACATCATGCCACATCACCACCTGACCCCCTGAGCCATGGCCATGCCCCTCCATGCCTTGCCCGAGCCTTGTAGTGGCCTTGAACTCATGCTTTTGCCTTGTATTGGTAGTTTCTACATCACCAAATGTTGCACCACTTTCTCTAGGTTAGGCCGACCCATACACCACCACCACCAGCCTTTTCCTGACCCATACACCTCTGCCACACCTGTAGTTGACCACCTGAAGACTGTCCGTGACTTGGAGTGCCTTGGCCGTGACCTTTAGTTCCTTGAAAACAGTGCGTGTTGCCTTGTAGTTGTTGTTTCGTGCTCACAAACCTTTGCTCCATCATTTTCCCATGCTATGACCGACCTTTAGGAACACAAACCTGATCTAAAACCATGATGTAGCCGTGCCATTTCAGATCATAACTGAAGCATAGATGGTAGAAAGCAAGTGCAAACACTTTGGCTTTGTTTTATGCATCCAATTCTAGCATTGTTAATGGTATCTTGTGTTGAAACTTATATATTGTTTTATTGTTTGTTCAAATGTATCCAAGGAGATTCATCTTTGGCTCTCTCACTCAAATCATATTCAAGTTGTCGTGCCTTCGTAGTCTTTGTATTGTGTGCTTTGGTGGCTATCTCCAGCTTTTAACAAGTGAGTAATTCTCACCAGACAATGTGTACTTATATAACTAGTAAACTGACACCATTTGAATCTGTAAAATTATATCATCCTGTTGTAACTGTTATATTATGATCATATAATGTTTACCCCTGTTATTACATATGTTATATCATCTATTACTGTTATCTCATGCTATTCTTTTTATTTATATCAGTTTATCACACTGCAAGTTCCCTGTAGATTAGAATCACTATGGGTTGAAATGATACATACCCGAACGGACTTTAGAATAAGGAAAAATCGTTATGGGCTGAAATGATAGGCCTGAACGGTTTTTATTTATTTATTTATATTACTTGGGATTGCGGGTTTGAAATGATAAAACCCGGTTTTTCTTTGTAAACTGCGGATTGAAATGATACATATCCGTATCACTTGACCTAGGCTAGAAAATTATATACAGACCCGTGGTTTATATATTTTTCTGAAATTTTTAAAATACTTTTTTTAATGTAAATATTATGGTATTTTGATTTAAATTTCATTAAAATGATTTCTATAAAGTATTTGTGATTTTCTACAAATTAAATAAGTGAATTAAGTAAACGGTGAAGTAGAATTTGAAATATAAGTTAATTTTAGAATTTATGATTTTGTTTATAAATGGAATTTTTGTAAAGTAAGAAAATATGACAAATTTGATTTAAAGATGAATTTAATGATTTTTATTAAGTAATAATAATGTTTTAAAGGTGTTAATGATTTTGTATAAATTAAAATATGGAATAAATGAACATTTAAGCTGAATTTGGAAATATAACTTAAATTGAATTTTGTGAAATTTGTTTAAAAGTGAAATTTTAATTAAGTAAAATAAATGGAAATAAGCTATATTTTTGGAAATTTAAACTTAGTTGTTAAGTTAATAATTTAATTAAAGAAATGAAAATTTAATTGTTATTAAATTTGATTTTTGTATGGAAATTTGACTTTATAAAATCATAGAAATAAAGGTATTTAAATGATTGTGTTAAATGTGAAATATATGATTTTATAAGTTAAAATGATTTATATTAAAGGTTAATTATTTGTGGAATTGTAAATAAAACTCTGAATATGATTTAACAGCATTTTGAAATGTAATGTAAAGGATATTACAGCATTTTGTAAATGTTGTAGTGTTTTAAATGAACTAAAAGGTTAATTTTAAATAAAGGCTATTATAGCACTTTGTAAGTGCTATAGTGGTTAAACTTAACATGTAAGTTAATTGAAACTTAAAAGAAATCTATTACAGCATTTAACGCTGTCTTTTGTTAGTTAACTGTTTTAAACTATAACTTTACGTAGCATTTTATAAGTGCTACGGAAACTATATTTTGTTGTTTTAAATTAATTTTAATGAAAAATAATCTCTGGAAAATGATATAATTTTGGGAAATTAAATGTTAAATTTCTAAAGATAATGAAGAGATATTTAAGTGGAAGAATTTGATTTCTAATGTGAGTTTAAAATGGTATTTAAATTTAATAAAATGAATGGATTTAAATGGTATTTAAATGAATAAAAATGAATGGTGTTTTGAATAATATTTTGATATTGTGAAATGAGTTTGAAATGATACTTGATTTCTGACTTATTTAATTTATTTGATAAATGAATATTTGAAGTATATATTAATTGAGTTTATTTAAATGATATTGGATTTATGAAATGTGGGAGATTTAAAGTTTTGAAATATACTAAAGATTGAATATTGTATTTTGTGGATTTAATCTATATTGGGAATTGATAAGATTTGAAACGATTTGTTGGTAAACTGTAATTGAATTGAAATTTGATGGTTTGAATTTAATAAGTTTATAAATGTATAGAATTAAAAGATGATTTTAAATATATGATTTCGAAATGCTGTGATTTTCAAAGTATAATGATTTCAAATGTTTTGTTTCAAAAGAGTTATAACTTTGAAAGTATAGACTATTTGAAAGGTGAATATATGTTTGAAATGGAAATGATGTTGTTTTGAAATGAACATAGTTTTGAAATAAAATGATTTTGGTTTCGAAGTATAACTATCAAAGGTATGATATTTTGATATATACAAATGATTTGAAATAAAGTTTGAAAAGATATAATATTTTGATGTATTAAAATGATTTGAAAAGAAGTTTGAAAGGATACGATGTTTTAGAATATTGAAATGATTTGGAAATGATAAATCTTTATTTTGATAAAGACATGATTTTGAAATGATATCTTATTTTGAAGTAAAGTATTGTTTTTAAAAGTTATAACCACGGGTTATAATAACGATTGGTTGGCAAAGAGACCGGGATCGGATATGGACATACTCTCTGTCGATACCGAAAACCACTTTGACAACCGTGTACGCGGTGGAGATTCCAGAATGAAGTAGGATGGTGGCGACGTTCTTAAGGTATGTTACGTGGACCCAACTCCCGTGAGTTGGCATAAGGTGGCTAAAACAGGAGCGATTGACGGACCAAGGAGGTAGCACCTCTTATCGGACACACTTCTTCGATACCATTCTATTACTTGTGATTGATTTGGTGGCCACCCTTGATTGGGAGTGTTGTTCGAGGTGGGCGGTAGTGGCTGCTATGCGTCACCACTAGTCCGGATGCGTAATTGGTATATCTACCCTGGCATTGCCTAGTTGTGCCGTGTCACCTACCATATCGAGCTTTACTACGATTATGATTTTAAGATCCGACCGCGTTAAGGTTCTCCATCCCCTTAACGCTATTTTCTATATGATTATAATTTACTGATTAGACATTATTATAATAGCGAATATTACTACATAGTAGATAGTTTAACGGATCCTTGAAGAATGGGCGGTCCCAAGCATTCTTTAAGTTACTTGTACCTTATTACAGTTCACTTGAGTTGGTTTATATTATATAAGTATATATTGTCCTGACTCGAGTGTTTGTGTTTTGCTTTACGCTCGGGTCAGCCTGAGTATTCACAGATTTGGATTTCCACCTTCTGGAGATTTGAATCGCTGGAGATTATCTGCTAGTCTTGTTCTATCGACTTCAGTTAGGTTGCTCTGTTCAGCTTGTACTTGGTTATCTTATTTATACTTCCGTTGTACTCTATTTCTTCTATTGTATCTTATGTACTCTGATATATTTATATAGTAGCTTCATGAACTACTATTTCTTTTACTTCCGCTGCATTATTTTACTCTGTGTCTGTGATCTGTGATTATATTTATTTACTGTATATTCTGAGATTTGCCAAATTTTAATTACAACGCTGTATTTTGAGCAATTCAACTCCGGCATGAGTGTCTACCTATACACTTATAATGGATGCGAATGGTTGAAAATATCGGGTCGTTACAGTTGGTATCAGAGCTTTGGCTTTGAGGAAAAACTCAGCATATGGAGTAGATTTATTTACAGAATCACTTTCGTTCGAGTTTGAATCTTTTCCTCTTGATTCAAATTTCCTTTGAATTTTTGGAACATTCCCTGCGGTTCCAAAATTCATTCTTGTCCCTCGCTATTCATCTTCTTTTGATTTTGGAGTATCACATAACTCCACTTCGAATGATCTTCATAGTGAATTGGTGGTCTCACCAATATTCTAATTTTCTTGTAAAGGGGTGAAACTCCTTTACAATTAGCATCGATTCACCAGAGATTTATATATATCCTTGGTTTAGATGCTAATACCTTTTGTTATTCTAAACTCTATCTCTTGAGATCGGATGTAGATTTACCCCAGAAAAATTCACATTTTGATCTTATTCGTTAAGTCACGGTTGACCCGGTTAGGGTTGCTCGCAATTTATTTAAGCTTACCTATCTCCCTATTTTGTTATTTAATCATCTTGTCTTTGTTTCCAAAATATCTCCAAACATTTTGAATTTGTACTTGTAAATCTATGTTTTGAGTTATATATTGTGTTGTTTGAGTTGTTGATGTTGATTTGGGCTTCCGATCGATTCGTCTGATCAATGCTATCGATAGGATTTCTAAAACACTTTGACAGAACAAACTGACACTATATTATTTTAAAATTTGGTTAATGAAATAAATTTTGATAAAAGTAAATATTATGGAACTTAATAAATTGATTTAAATTGATTATTTGAAATGATAATACTTGATTTATCATTCTATAAATGAATTTATAAATAGCTGTTTATAAAGTTGATTTGGGAACTGAAATGAATTTAAATCAAGAATTTGAGAATTTAATTTCCGATGGTTTCAAACTTTGTGTTTAAATATTTAAAAGGATATATTATTTAAAGTATTTTTGAATAGAATTTGTTTCCAAAGAATTTTAAAGTTTAAAAAAAATCAGTGCTCTTCTCTTTGTCGCTGGAAAATAATTTCGGTGATGACTGCAGCATCATCGACTTTCATTTTCGAGTTTCAAAGTGAAGAAACCATTCTGTAGTTTTGCTACAGCTTTGTTTTGGGAAACTTGATTGATATGAATTTCTAAAAGATGATTTGATTTATAATATATATAGATATATGATTTAAAATTTGATTTGACAAATTTTGTGCATACATTTATTTATCTCTAAATGGTTTGAAAAGAATCGGAAATTTTATTCTTAAATTCTATCTTAAATAATAACTTCAAGTATAAAAAGAAAATCAAAATTTTGAATAAATATTCAAGCTTGAAATGATTGAATTAGAATGTTTATATTGTATATTAATTTTAGAAAGTTTTATTTGTATAAATTCTCAATTGCATTCCAATATAACTTACCTTAATTTTTAGAAGTAAACAATGTAATTAGATAATATACGATATAAAAAGGTTTTATAAATAAAATTTGAGTGGTTATAATAAATGTTATACACTTAAATTTTGGTTATAAAAAGATTAACAAAGGTAACTAGAATAAAAGGTTCAATGAATAATCTACCATATAAATGATGTTAAAGGAACTAAAAATAAATTAAAACGGTTATAATAAGTGTAAGTATATTTAACATAGGTGATAAAAAAAATATTGAGAGGAATAAATTTTATTTTTATTAGGAATAAAGAAGAATTAAATTTATTGAATGTTATACACTTAATTTTAATCAAATCCATGATTTTTGAAATTGTTGGTTTAAGAAATTAGATGATAAGATAATGAAATTAGAGATAGTAAGATCTATTTAACCTGTGTAAAATTTATTATTAATTTAAGCTGAAACCATGAAAATTTCAAACCTATGATCTTACTTTGTTTTCCAAACTTATTATCTTATTTTGTTTTCAAACTGTCTTTTGGTTATTCTTATTTTCCTCACCTTGCTACAGATCGGTATAGGCATCTTTCTATAATCTTTCTGTTAAGAAATCTTTCTATAATCTTTAATAATCTTTGGTACTTATTTTAATCTGAGCTTTGCTTGCCATCCACCTTGTTAAACTTACCTATAACAATAGTTGTCAGGTATAATCTCAATCTCCTTGTCATCTTGTCTTAATCTTATTTCACTCTATTTTTTCTGTGCTTTCCCGTACTTCATTCCTTTTCGGGGACGAAAAGTTTTGAGTGGGGGAGAGTGTAACAACCCTAGATTTTGGCCTATATTTTAAATTTTGACTTTATTTTATTTTAAATTATTTTAAACTTGTTCTATTTCAAACATTTCATTTTAAATATAAATGTTGACTATTAAGTGATTTATAGTTCAAACTAGTATAAATTGGATATTTCACTGAAAAGTGAATTTCTATTGAAACTGGTCAAACTTTGACTTTTGAACTTTAAATTTAAATATTTCAAATTCTTAAATTTTATCTTTTATTATGAAAATAGATTTAATAACTTGAATACAGCTTTTTGTTTCGTTGGAAACGGAGTTAAATTGTAGAAGTTATGTAATTTTCAATTTTGTGTATAAACTGTTTATTTTGCAATATTTTTTATTTTAAATCATATAAATTATATTTTTATTGTCATATTTTGTTTTAATATGTGTTAATAGGTTATTTAATGTCTTTTAATATTTTTAAAATGATAATATAATTTTTCTAAAGTATACTTGAATTTATTTCAATTTATAAAGCCTAGTTTCCATTTTTTTGCTATTTTCTTCATTAAATTATATTTAATTAAATTTTATTTATTTATTTTTGTGAATTAATTTTTATTGTGTGTTCTTATCTTTATTTATAAATATTTTTCAAGTACATAAAGATTGTCTAAAGTTCATTTGAATTTGTTTCAAATTTATAAAGCCTAGTTATGTATATATTGCCATTTTCTTTATTTATTTGATTTTTATTTAAATTTATTTATTTTCTTTTCTTATTTATTTTATTTTCTGAGTTTATTTATCTTTATTATCAGCCTTGTTATGTATTTATAAAATTAAAATGAATTTGTGGAAATTTGAAAAGACTTGAAACTCTTAGATTTCCAAAGTCTTTTCCTCTTCCGACCTTTCATTTTCCCAACTCCTCTCTTTATTGATTTTGGCCGTATACTTCAATTCTCTTCAGCCTCATCTTCATTTTCACGTGAATTACACTTCCTCAAACATTCCTCAACAAAAAAAATACGGCCATCTCCTTGTTATTCAAAAATTTGGTAAAAAACATCTTTTCTTTTCATGTTTTCTTTGTTTTCTTTTGTGATTTGCACTTGCCTTCTTCATCTCTATTTGATCGGCCTCCTTCCTCCTCCACCTTGGCCACCTCCACCACCACCCCCTCTGAACAACAGCACCTCCAGCACCTTCCCATGCCATATCCGAGCCCCTATGTGATGAAACTCCACCAAAGTTGCACAAACATCACCTATATGCATACAAGCCGAGCCATCCACCTTCCATCACCTCTCTCCACCACATGGCTGACCATATATCACCACCACCTCCTGTTCCAGACCTGACACATCATGCCACATCACCACCTGACCCCCTGAGCCATGGCCATGCCCCTCCATGCCTTGCCCGAGCCTTGTAGTGGCCTTGAACTCATGCTTTTGCCTTGTATTGGTAGTTTCTACATCACCAAATGTTGCACCACTTTCTCTAGGTTAGGCCGACCCATACACCACCACCACCAGCCTTTTCCTGACCCATACACCTCTGCCACACCTGTAGTTGACCACCTGAAGACTGTCCGTGACTTGGAGTGCCTTGGCCGTGACCTTTAGTTCCTTGAAAACAGTGCGTGTTGCCTTGTAGTTGTTGTTTCGTGCTCACAAACCTTTGCTCCATCATTTTCCCATGCTATGACCGACCTTTAGGAACACAAACCTGATCTAAAACCATGATGTAGCCGTGCCATTTCAGATCATAACTGAAGCATAGATGGTAGAAAGCAAGTGCAAACACTTTGGCTTTGTTTTATGCATCCAATTCTAGCATTGTTAATGGTATCTTGTGTTGAAACTTATATATTGTTTTATTGTTTGTTCAAATGTATCCAAGGAGATTCATCTTTGGCTCTCTCACTCAAATCATATTCAAGTTGTCGTGCCTTCGTAGTCTTTGTATTGTGTGCTTTGGTGGCTATCTCCAGCTTTTAACAAGTGAGTAATTCTCACCAGACAATGTGTACTTATATAACTAGTAAACTGACACCATTTGAATCTGTAAAATTATATCATCCTGTTGTAACTGTTATATTATGATCATATAATGTTTACCCCTGTTATTACATATGTTATATCATCTATTACTGTTATCTCATGCTATTCTTTTTATTTATATCAGTTTATCACACTGCAAGTTCCCTGTAGATTAGAATCACTATGGGTTGAAATGATACATACCCGAACGGACTTTAGAATAAGGAAAAATCGTTATGGGCTGAAATGATAGGCCTGAACGGTTTTTATTTATTTATTTATATTACTTGGGATTGCGGGTTTGAAATGATAAAACCCGGTTTTTCTTTGTAAACTGCGGATTGAAATGATACATATCCGTATCACTTGACCTAGGCTAGAAAATTATATACAGACCCGTGGTTTATATATTTTTCTGAAATTTTTAAAATACTTTTTTTAATGTAAATATTATGGTATTTTGATTTAAATTTCATTAAAATGATTTCTATAAAGTATTTGTGATTTTCTACAAATTAAATAAGTGAATTAAGTAAACGGTGAAGTAGAATTTGAAATATAAGTTAATTTTGGAATTTATGATTTTGTTTATAAATGGAATTTTTGTAAAGTAAGAAAATATGACAAATTTGATTTAAAGATGAATTTAATGATTTTTATTAAGTAATAATAATGTTTTAAAGGTGTTAATGATTTTGTATAAATTAAAATATGGAATAAATGAACATTTAAGCTGAATTTGGAAATATAACTTAAATTGAATTTTGTGAAATTTGTTTAAAAGTGAAATTTTAATTAAGTAAAATAAATGGAAATAAGCTATATTTTTGGAAATTTAAACTTAGTTGTTAAGTTAATAATTTAATTAAAGAAATGAAAATTTAATTGTTATTAAATTTGATTTTTGTATGGAAATTTGACTTTATAAAATCATAGAAATAAAGGTATTTAAATGATTGTGTTAAATGTGAAATATATGATTTTATAAGTTAAAATGATTTATATTAAAGGTTAATTATTTGTGGAATTGTAAATAAAACTCTGAATATGATTTAACAGCATTTTGAAATGTAATGTAAAGGATATTACAGCATTTTGTAAATGTTGTAGTGTTTTAAATGAACTAAAAGGTTAATTTTAAATAAAGGCTATTATAGCACTTTGTAAGTGCTATAGTGGTTAAACTTAACATGTAAGTTAATTGAAACTTAAAAGAAATCTATTACAGCATTTAACGCTGTCTTTTGTTAGTTAACTGTTTTAAACTATAACTTTACGTAGCATTTTATAAGTGCTACGGAAACTATATTTTGTTGTTTTAAATTAATTTTAATGAAAAATAATCTCTGGAAAATGATATAATTTTGGGAAATTAAATGTTAAATTTCTAAAGATAATGAAGAGATATTTAAGTGGAAGAATTTGATTTCTAATGTGAGTTTAAAATGGTATTTAAATTTAATAAAATGAATGGATTTAAATGGTATTTAAATGAATAAAAATGAATGGTGTTTTGAATAATATTTTGATATTGTGAAATGAGTTTGAAATGATACTTGATTTCTGACTTATTTAATTTATTTGATAAATGAATATTTGAAGTATATATTAATTGAGTTTATTTAAATGATATTGGATTTATGAAATGTGGGAGATTTAAAGTTTTGAAATATACTAAAGATTGAATATTGTATTTTGTGGATTTAATCTATATTGGGAATTGATAAGATTTGAAACGGTTTGTTGGTAAACTGTAATTGAATTGAAATTTGATGGTTTGAATTTAATAAGTTTATAAATGTATAGAATTAAAAGATGATTTTAAATATATGATTTCGAAATGCTGTGATTTTCAAAGTATAATGATTTCAAATGTTTTGTTTCAAAAGAGTTATAACTTTGAAAGTATAGACTATTTGAAAGGTGAATATATGTTTGAAATGGAAATGATGTTGTTTTGAAATGAACATAGTTTTGAAATAAAATGATTTTGGTTTCGAAGTATAACTATCAAAGGTATGATATTTTGATATATACAAATGATTTGAAATAAAGTTTGAAAAGATATAATATTTTGATGTATTAAAATGATTTGAAAAGAAGTTTGAAAGGATACGATGTTTTAGAATATTGAAATGATTTGGAAATGATAAATCTTTATTTTGATAAAGACATGATTTTGAAATGATATCTTATTTTGAAGTAAAGTATTGTTTTTAAAAGTTATAACCACGGGTTATAATAACGATTGGTTGGCAAAGAGACCGGGATCGGATATGGACATACTCTCTGTCGATACCGAAAACCACTTTGACAACCGTGTACGCGGTGGAGATTCCAGAATGAAGTAGGATGGTGGCGACGTTCTTAAGGTATGTTACGTGGACCCAACTCCCGTGAGTTGGCATGAGGTGGCTAAAACAGGAGCGATTGACGGACCAAGGAGGTAGCACCTCTTATCGGACACACTTCTTCGATACCATTCTATTACTTGTGATTGATTTGGTGGCCACCCTTGATTGGGAGTGTTGTTCGAGGTGGGCGGTAGTGGCTGCTATGCGTCACCACTAGTCCGGATGCGTAATTGGTATATCTACCCTGGCATTGCCTAGTTGTGCCGTGTCACCTACCATATCGAGCTTTACTACGATTATGATTTTAAGATCCGACCGCGTTAAGGTTCTCCATCCCCTTAACGCTATTTTCTATATGATTATACTTTACTGATTAGACATTATTATAATAGCGAATATTACTACATAGTAGATAGTTTAACGGATCCTTAAAGAATGGGCGGTCCCAAGCATTCTTTAAGTTACTTGTACCTTATTACAGTTCACTTGAGTTGGTTTATATTATATAAGTATATATTGTCCTGACTCGAGTGTTTGTGTTTTGCTTTACGCTCGGGTCAGCCTGAGTATTCACAGATTTGGATTTCCACCTTCTGGAGATTTGAATCGCTGGAGATTATCTGCTAGTCTTGTTCTATCGACTTCAGTTAGGTTGCTCTGTTCAGCTTGTACTTGGTTATCTTATTTATACTTCCGTTGTACTCTATTTCTTCTATTGTATCTTATGTACTCTGATATATTTATATAGTAGCTTCATGAACTACTATTTCTTTTACTTCCGCTGCATTATTTTACTCTGTGTCTGTGATCTGTGATTATATTTATTTACTGTATATTCTGAGATTTGCCAAATTTTAATTACAACGCGGTATTTTGAGCAATTCAACTCCGGCATGAGTGTCTACATATACACTTATAATGGATGCGAATGGTTGAAAATATCGGGTCGTTACAGATATACAATGCTTCAAAGGATATTTTTGATCCTTGTGCAGTAGATCGGAGTTGGCTTTGATCCGAGGAGATCTACATGGAAACCCTACACAATTTAGCGAATGTGTCTTAGTGGTTTAAATGTCTCTAATATGCCGTTAATGTAATTAATGTAATCATTCCGGCTATGTTATTTATTTATTTTCAACCCTAGACATTATTATAATATAACTGGATTTTCTTATGAAATGGTTTTGTTATTATCGTAAGATAAAAATATGTCCAGTTTATTTACGGTGTGGTCTTACGAGATACATTTATTATTGAAGGGTTTTATAAATAGAAAAACCATATGATTGAGTTTCTCACAACGGTTTACTAGACTGGTCCGATTGTTATTTTCTTATAATGCTCGGGTCAGCCCCAAGTATATTTTTCGTTTTAGTTTTGGACGCTTTGAAGCTGGATGTTTACCTGTCGTAGTATTTATTTTCGCTATATTACTTTATGTATATTAGCAATTGTAAGGACATACTATTATAACTGTCCAGGCCGATGATAGGTTTGTTCGTCTGATTATTGTATCCATACAGTTTTCTTTTGTAAAGATCATTTTGATATTATATATTATCATTTTGTTGTGAGATTCTGAAGATTTTTTGTTCACCTCTTTCTTGCTCCTTTTCTTTTCTTCTTTTATTTTACCCTAACTTTCTGTCTTTTCGGCACTTGGATGTTTGGCATACGAATAACGTGGAAGTATTTAGTGTCGACCTTCGGGAGTCGAAAATGCGATCGTTACAGCTTGGTATCAGAACACAGGGTTAAGCGAGTGCCTTGGTTTGGTGGGGGTATAACTCATTACGAGATAGGTAATGGAATATCCTAGCATGAGTTGAGTGTATTATATATGAGAGCACGTATTTGCTAGTGCTATTAAAATATTTTATATTGTGTTAATTGGTCCGTTGAGCAGTTTATGAATTCTGGTCGGTACATGGGACGCCATAGTATCGATAGGGATTTTTAAATATTTGAACGAGACAAACCAACATAGTATTGTTTTTTAAATTGGTAAATAAAATAATTTTACCTAGGATTATATTTTATATATAAAAGAATAATTTTTAAAAATTGATATAGTTGTTTATGATGTTTGTTTGTTAGAAATGATAATATTCAATTATTATCATTTGTTGTTTGATTAGTTGTGCTGGCCAATTTATGAGCATTGACTACTATTATTTGTTGATTTTCAAATTGTGTTCAACAAGTTTATGAGCATTTTTACATTTTCACTAGATGGGTTGGGTAGATAGTATTCATGGGAACATTGAAACGGACACCTTGTGAATTAAGTTTCACAGTTTGACTATAAGGCGTTTAATAATAATGTTGTGTTAAAATGTTAACTTTAATAAAAAAAATTATTATAGTCTTAAAAGAAAGGTAAGATATTTAAAAGAAAACTCTCTATTAATTACAAATTTGTTGTCCATTAAATTTGTAATTAATATCCATAAATCCTATAATTACTAGGCTGTTAATAACTAATACGAATATCGTCGTAGATTACGCTATTTATATATTTTTATTTTTAAACGTTAAGCGTGGTTATATGTGTGTGTATGTATATATTTCTAATTATCAATTCCTAAATTAGAACATTCATTTCTATATTTTAATTTATCAGAGCTATACTTCTAAAAAGGATTACGTTATAATTTTCCATAAATTAACCAAAAGTGGTATCTTTGCTTCGTTTGAAATTACAAGGAGTTATTTCTTTTCTTTTATTGAAATAGACAGTATAAACTATGAAAAATAATATCCATATCTTACCCATATCTTTCCCATTTTGGTATATCCCTTGTTAATTCAAACGACGCACTTTTATACTTTTTTTGAAATTGGAAATTTTATGGAAATTACATGGAACTTGCTTTAAATAAATCAAACCATAGAAATTCACATTGCAAGTCAACTAGGGCAACCTAATTTACAACTCAATTATAGATCTGGAATAAACTTTACAGCCCTTCTGTAATAATAAATATTTGGGACTGAATTCAAATTTTCACATTAGGTTGTTCATACTATTCTCATTCCAATTACCTGTTTTATTGAATATGCAAACGATAATCCTATACATTTGTTTTAAGCCTATAATTCATCAGATCTTATTTAGACATAATAATTAAATAAGAATTCAACGCGATAAATTTCAGCGTTATAAATAAATCAGGAAAATAGACACGAGGAAGAAGGTGCAAACAAATTTAGTCTCAGGGACAACAAGTTTGTTTTTTAGTCTGAAGGACACTTTTTAGTGTAAACTGAAAATGATAGTTACAACTATCATTCTGTGATTTACACTAAAAAGTGTCTTTTAACCTAAAAGGCAAACTTCTTGTCCTTAAAACTAATTTTTTTTTCAACTTTTTCCTTGAGCCTAAAATCCCCTAAATAAATTATATAATTTCCCACTCCTCTTTAAGCTTTCCAGATCTCCAATCCTTTAGTTGACTCATTTTCCTTTCTAATAAAAAAGAATATGCAAAACAAGGCATATACATACTACTAAAAATAGAATTACAGATCTGAGAAGAGATTTAGGGTTAAAGAAAATATAGATTTATAATAAAAATTACTTTTTTCTACGGTATGGATTCGCTCCTTCTCTTCTTCTCTTTTATTTTCTATCTTTATCTGATTATATATTTATATATAATATTTTATAGTTTTTAGAAGTAGTGGAAAAGAGAAAATGGCAGAGCTTCGCTGCTTGGATAAGAATATATAAAAAGAGAAGTGAGGGGTTGGGCCTTTATCCATAGACGCACGAATTAATCGTACCCATTAGATTAAAATAATTAAATCCAGATCGTTGATCAAGATTCAAACCCTAGCCGTCTATCAATGACCGGTCGATCGCTCCCCTGTAGGCGGTCGACCGCTAGCGGTCAATCAGCCCAAAGAGGAGGTTGACCGGTGGATTCCCGTATTTAATGTATGTTTATTTCCTTTATCGTTTTTAATTATTTTCGCTCTTGAAACTTCAAATGTTGGTAATTTTTCCGTTTGAGCTCCGATCGTGAACCTCCAAATATGAAAGTTGCTCAGAAATTCACCATGAACACAATGGTGCAAGTTCCTTGACCAAATTCCAACGTTTTCTAAAATTCAATTTTTGGAACCTTATTAATTATTTATTAATTATTGTTAATTTTAAGATGTGTTACGGCGGTCCTCCTACGCAGTAGTGGAAAACTGAAGCCTTTGGTCTCACCTCCGAGCCAGGCCAAAGCAAACCACCCAAGGGTGATGGTCAATTAAGCCTTTAGGCCTACCTCCGAGTCTGGTTACAGCAACTATCCAAAGAACGATGGTCAAATAAAGTCTTTGGTCCTTCCTTCAAGCATGGCCACATCAACCATCCAAGGGGCGATGATCAATCAAGCCTTTAGCCCATCCTCCGGGTCTGGCTAAAGCAACCACCCAAAGAGTGGTGATCAAATAAAACTTTTAGCCCCGCCTTCGGGCCTGACTAAAGCAACCATCCAAGAGTAATGATCAATTATGCATTTAGTTCCACCTCCAGACCTAGCTAAACCAGCCATCCAAAGAGTTGTGATCAAATAAAGCGATCAGTCACTCCTTCAAGCCTAGCCAAAGCAATCGTCCAAGGGGCGATGGTCAATCAAGCCTTTAGCGTAGCCTTCGGGCTTGGCCAAAGCAACCATCCAAAAAGTGGTGGTCAGATAAAGCATTTGGTCCACCTCCAGACCTGGCCAAAGCAAAAATTAAAAGGACAATCATCCAAAGATGGAATTCGAGAAGTAAGCTTAAAGTAAAAGATTATTTAAGCTAAAGCAAAAGCAAACTTCTTATGGAGGGCAACTGTTACACCCCAAAAATTTTGAGTCAAAACAAGAAGCTATCGTTGAACGATAATAAAAAGCTATCGAAGATTAAGAAATGCAAAACTACCGGAAGTTGAGGAATGCAAAGTCATCGCATGTTGAAATTATCAAATATTGAAGTTATCGCATGATGAAGCTATCGCATGTTGAAGTTATCAAATATTGAAGTTATCGCATGATGAAGCCATCACATGTTAAAGCAATCAAATATTGAATGTACCGCACAATGAAGCTATCGCATTTTGAAGTAAGATGTTATCGTAGGTTGAAGTTATCGCATGATGAAGTCATCACATGTTGAAGTAAAAAAGCTAGCATATTGAAGCTATTGCATAATGAAGCTATCCTATGTTGAAACTATCAAAAAATGAAGTTATTGCATGTTGAAGTAAAATCCTATCGCATGTTGAAGTAAGAAGCTATCACGGGTTGGAATAAGAAGCTATCGCAGGTTGAAACATGATGATATCGCATGACGAGATTCAAAGCTATTGTATGCGAAGAAATAGTCCTATCAAAAGTTTAGAGAAACTGCTATCGAACATCCAAAAATCAACACGTGAAGCATTCTAATTAGCCAGGTGACGATTCCTGATTGGATCAGCCATGTTATGCCATCATAAAGAGAGATCAAAAGCAAGTTGTGCCACATGTCATATCGACAATGTGCCACTTCAGCAAAATCTCAATCGTACATCCCTAATGGATGTCACGTGTCAAAGATCCAAGAGCATATGTCTCCCTATAAATAGACACGCATCCCCTATTAAGAAGGGGTGAATTCTAAATTTCTCGTCATCCTCGTTATTGTTTTTGCAATTGACAAATTAATAAAGCTTGATTTGGGACTTCATTGGTCGCTTAGGTCAAATTGAAATTGCCACTTTTTAACTAAGGACTTGAACAATGGACTAATTACCATACTTGCCTACCCAAGAGTTGAATCTCATGCCCGAGCACCTTTGGACTTCCTTGACCACTTGTACTTGAACATAAGTTAGGCCAAACTTTTGGTCTAATAAGCCTATCTTCCGTTTACCAAACCAAATGTATCATCACTGAGACATCAAGTTTAAAATTTATCTTACTAAATATTAACCTAGACATATAAACAAAACATAAATTTTTAAAAACTAAATTTAACTAATATAATTTTACCTGTATTAAATCATAAAATAACAATATATTACACTAACAAATATCATATTTTTAAATAAAACACAATTTTGATGTGTAGCACATCAACAAATTCACTATAAAGTGAATAATAAATTCCAATTTCTGAAAATATTTTATTTTTTTCACAAAATACTATTATGCAACGCATGTGTTACACATTAACATACTTGTAAAACTCTGATCCTAGACATGGAGGATTAAAAATTCTTGAATGTCAATCAATAATTTCTTTTTATTTTTTTAAAGAAACTTGAAAATAAATGGTTGATTTGACGGGGATTAGCATCTTTTTCCCAAGAAACATAAAAATCAATATCACCATGGTGGTTGGTTTGGCATCAAAACATTGAAACCAAATCAACAATCATCATCTGCTTAATGCACAAAATTTGCGCTTAGACGGTTTAAAATGAGAAGTGCACTGTTTTGAAAACTTCACAAATAATCAACCTGAACAAAAACTCAAATTCAACTTGGATAAAAAATCAACCTGCACCCAAAAAAAAAAAAGCAACTTCGCCACTGCTTGAAAACAAAACTAACCGAACAGAATTAACAAAACCTCAATAGGATTATTAGCTTTTAAGAAAAGAAATAAATGCTAAGCCCAATGACCTATCAACTATATTCTGCCCGAATGATGTGCGAGCTCATGTGTATGTGGATTTAATCCGTTAAATTCACTGATCATACATAATTAACTAATGGATGGAGATAATTTTAAGAACACCTGTGCAACAAATGACAACATTTCATTGTAAATATAAAATTCAACCTATTATGCACGAGTTCAAATCCTCCGCTCACAATTCCTTCTGTGCCCATAAACCCATTTAACCTTCTCTATCCATTGATTAATTTAATTATTCAAATTTGAAAATAAACATGAAAATGAAAGTATACGTCTTAATGGGACAGAGATTGTAAGGAAGTTGGGGGCAGGGGATGTCATGTGATTATGCAATAGCTTCTATACTAAATTCACCAACCATACAACCATCAACATCTCACGAATATTCGGTTACTGCCCTCTGCATAATTACTCAATATATCCTTTAGAAAACGCCACCAACATTCAATCCACATAAACACATCAAAATACATAATCACACCAGTTCAAATACAATACCCTTATTACATCTATAACAACTTCCAAATCTTAATGTTGTTTTTTTAAACACGCATAAACTTAAAAAATAAACAAACTCACCTCTCATCACGATGCTCTATTCTGGTTCACATCAGCCTCCATACATGCATTATGTGTATAATACACCTGAGTCTGAGCTTGCTGCACCGTATTATCCATTCCCGACCCAGCATTTGTATACACAAAGCTCTGAGCTTGAGAAGAAGGATGCTGGTGATGATGCATCACATGATACCCCATTCCCTGTACATACCCTCCTGGAACTGGATTATTTGCTGTCTGATACATATTCTGTTGCATATCGGGTTTGGGGTGTACAACTTTGGGTTGTGGTGTTTGAACACCTGAAAGAGGTTGAGTATTCTGACGAACGGGTATGTAGTAGATAGGAAGGTTGGGGTCGAATTGTTGTGGTTGCTGCTGAATTTGATGGTGTGGGACTTGGTAGTATGATGGAAACTGAACAAACTGTTGTTGATTTGTATGGATGTATTGCTGTTGATGTTGCTGCTGCTGTGGGTAGATTTGTTGATGTAAATGCAGTTGTTCTTGCGCATTTAGAGTTGGGTTGATGAAGTTTTGATCTAGAACGGGCATGGGTACTTGCTGAATTCGATAAGGTGAGGGTAACTCAGATACCTGAATTGGCTGCTTTGGTTCCAGATGCAATGGTGTTCGGTTTTGCTCTTGATAGTGCCCAGTTCTATAGAAATGCATTTAAATGTCTATAAATTTTGCTAGACATAGTAACGATAAGGGTAAAGCAATTTGTGTTACCTGGGATCAGTAACTGGAGCTGCTGCTTCAATTGGAACAATTAGTTTCGGCGATTGATTCACCTGCTTCAAAGAATCAAGATTGCCATCATCAGACAACAAAAACCTATTAAGATTAGGATTCTCAGTTGTAGACACAGCAGGCATGACAACAGTAGGAGACATAGCAGGCATGATAACAGTAGGAAAGATAGCAGGCGCCTGAGTAACATTTGGCTGTGGAGCATGATTCAGATTCATCGGCTGCTGAAACTGATCTTCGTGTGGCTGACCATCTTCTCTTATTCGAATATGAGGCAGAGATGATAAAGAAGGAACAGATGATGCAGATCCAAATGAAGAGTTCTTTTCAAACATGGGGGAGTTGGGTATAGAATTCATTTCTTGTTGTTTTCCAAGCTTCTCACCGGATGAATCAGGGCTGCAGAGCAAGACTCGGTCCACATCTTCTCCACCAGCTCCAACAACATTGTTGCTGTTGTTATTATTATTAATGGTATTGGGATTGACAGTATTGTTTGGCAATCCAACTTCGGATTTAGAATTAACAGAAGAATCATCTTCCAATCCAAGCAAACAATTAACAGTGGCAGAATCAGTGGATCCACGGGAATCGATCATAGCACCATTCAAAGCGTCAACAAACCATGTTTCGGATTTGGAATCATCAAGCAAAGATCCGATGCTGGACGGAGCAGAGGAGTCTGATTTGTTAAGAAAAAGAAAGAGCCTGATTCTGGAAGATTTGGTAGATCCGCCGCCGTTGCTACTTCCAGAATTCACAATCCTATCGTACTCCTCAATCATATTTTCCAGATCTTCATCGGTGGTGACGGAAACTAGGGAATCGAGATCTTCATTGGGAAGTTGGTACTTGAGAATAAAGGAATTGTTGTTCAGAAGGGAGCGAGAGAGTTTGGAGTGGAGATCGGCGAGGGAGGAGTGGCGATCGACGGAGACGATGCGTGTATCGCCACCGAGGTAGCAGAGGGATTTATCAGTAGGACGGGGGACGATTCGGCCGCCATAGCTGCACATGAGGCGGAGTTTGGAGGGGAAGTGATCATCGAAGGATTCGGCGGCGCCGCCGCCGCGCGATCGAGGTGAAGATTCGACCGATTCTGGATAGGAGAAGGCAGCGTTGGGAGCGGTGGTGACGGAGACGGGATCCATCGCCATCGGAGAAGGGATGGAATTGAGAGCGAAGTACAAAATAAATCCCTAAATTGAGTCGAGGAAAGCAGATAGATTTGAGATTTATTTACTTTTCTATTTAGATTGTATTTTGATTTTTGATTATTATAAAAAAAAATTCTTGATGCATTGATATAGTCCTCGAGAGTATAAAGGTAAAGATTTGTATGACTGCTCTTTTATTTCACAGGTGGTTTAAACAACCTTCGAATCCAGGAACGTAAACATTATGGATACAATAATCAGAGCAAGCTAACATATCATCGTCCTGGACAGTTATAATAGTCTGTCCTTACAATTGCCGATATACAAACAAAGTAATGCAGCGGAAATAAAAATTACGGTCGGTAATCATCTAGCTCCTCTCCAAGAGCTCCAATGAACATCAACGAAATATGGAAATATACACGGGGCTGACCCAAGAATTATAAGAAAATAACACCCGGATCAATCTGGTAAACCAGCGTGAGAAATTCCAGTCAACTGAATTATTTAATGTTATAAAACCTTTCAAGATAAAGGTATCTTGTAAGACCAAAACGCACATAAATACGGATGAGTTTTTACTTTACGATAACCAAACATTTCTATTAGAAAATCCAATGTTATCATAATAATGTCTAGGGTTCAAAAATAAATATACAACATAGCTGGAATGGTTACATTTGTCACATTCAATAACATATTCAATTATACAGACAAAACTGCAAAGGCACGTTCGCATATGGATTTTCCATTGGAGGGTCCTTAGTACTTCGAGGCAAGCCTATGACAAGGGTGAGAAAGTACCTTCCGAGCATTGTATACCTCTAGATAAAATATACCAAGTAAGGAAGACATAGCTGGTTCGTGCAAAAAACGTGTTTCGAATACCATCAACTCCCGCTAGCAATAATCGATAAGCATACTCAAGGTAATGGAGTTGATATGTACCATCTGAGGTTAGCTAAAACCCCGTTGGCTATGTGCCTACTCTGTTTTTAGCCATTTCCGATGTCGATGTCACGTTCGGCATCTCTCACACGAGTCTTCAATACTCGAACAATTCATGAATCCCCAATTGGATTCTAGCATCTCGAACAGATCCACTTCCAAGAGATAGAGCACGTATCTCAATCTTGAAGTGGTTTTAGATAAGTAGAACACTTATCGATCCTAGTCTCTCCAAGACTGAATCGATGATTTTATCATATTCAACAATAATGTAAATGATCGCATAAGGGAACTAAGTTCCGTATACTTTCCCATAAGCAAGTAAACATACAAGCACTATCAATTCATACAAAGCACGATCATGTCACTTATACGACTTTTAATCCCTTTTTAATTAATTTATCCTTCACTAATTAAAAACCCTTTTATTCGTAGAACTCCTTTTTATCTAATAAAACTTCTTTCATTCAATCAAATCTTCCTTTATTAATTAATATTCCTTTATTAATTAAAACTTCCTTATATACTTGTATATATTTAATTTCTCTTTATAAAAGGTATATACTTGTATCCTATTACTTCACTATTTATTTACACTTTTTTCAATACTTCAAAAGTATTCATACACTTATCTCAACGGTATAAGTATATTCACAAATCACTAACCATTTTTCTTTAAACTTGCTTTTTAAAGATTTACTTATACTTAAGGGTTTAAGACAAGTGTTGTTTAAAACATTGTCACACCAAACCCAAATTCATTTCGTACTATATCATCTTTAAAAACATTTTTAAAGATCTAAGATAATGGTTAGGTTCGATAGTCAACTAATCGATTATCTAGTTAAAACAATTGCTTATTCAAATCAATATTCGTATACTTAACTCGTTTCCGACATTTCAACTTATACTATTCCCTCCCCCATCAAAATCTTGTTTAGACACATCATTCTTAAATCCCACAAATAGATAAATCTATTTGTCGACATTTAGTGTTAATGTAACGACCCATATTTTTGGGTCTTCAAATTTAAATATTTAATTTGTTTAAATATTTGGATTAGAATTAAATTATAATAAAAATCTATGTTTTAAATTTAGACTTGATTTCTAATGACGTACTTTTAATTTAATTTATAGAATTTTTCCATAATTTTTAATTTGGAAAATAATTAAGTTTTCGTGTCACTTTTTACACCAAACGTGGGCATTCTTAACACTTCACAGAATTTGATAACCGGTGTATTTTATTTCTGATTTAGGATCGCGTTACATTTCTGTACACAATCATATTTTATTTTCTGTCACTTGCTGTCTGTACGCGAATGCGATAATGTGTGCTGGGTACCCTCAAACTAACTTTTTAAACCAAAAGTTTATATACACAAAGTACACACATACAACCTCCATATTGTTTTTCCCGTACTCAGCATTATTTCTTCCCATTGTCCTTGCGTCCACTATTGTTTTCTTTGCACTAAATGCATGTATGTTAGTAATTTGGTTAGCTTAGAAAATTGGTTTATACATTTTCATATGTTTGGAATGTGGAGGTTCAGTAGCAGCTTTCCCTTTATCCGTTTCTACCAATACAAAACACTTGGCCAACTTTTTGTCTACCCTGCTTCTTGTTCCCCTTCCCTTTAGCAACCCGTTTGTCTCCTTGTCCCATAACGTTGCCTTCAAATTTGATTTTTGTCTTATGTTGTCTTGATACACACACACACACATGGACACGCAAAGGCACTGCTTGGTTTCATTTCCCTAACATTGCTTTTCTTCCTCTGTTCTTTTATTTTGCTCGAAAGAAAAAAATTCCTCTTCATCTCCTTCAAAAATCATTATATCACAATCCCTTAATTTCTAGATAAAACGACCAACACGAAAGTTGTTTGTAACTGTCCATAGTATTTTTGGAAATTGACGAAACTCGATTTCGTTGAGAATTGATCGAGATATCGTCGAATATCAACAAACAGGAAAATATGTTCTTAAATTTCAAAAATTGAATTCTCTTGATTCGTTGAGAATTGATCGTTGTCGTCTGTGCCGTTGAAGTAGTATGAAGTCATAGGATTTTAACTTCCGGCAAGATTCTACGATGATGATTTGAAATGTTCAAAACTAGTGCTAAGGTTTATCGGAGTTTTGGCCGTCGAGTCACGAATTGGGGCTTATAATTATGATCGTAGAGGAGAGGGCTTTGAACGGTGAAAGATTGGTGAGTTTTAGCAATAATTTATGTCGCGTCTTTTAGGGCTTGTCGTGATTTCTTTTGGCGAACTGTAGCTTGCGAAATGGAGTCGGTTTGTGATGAAGGAGGCACACGCTTGATGTGGCAGGGCGAGTTGGATGAGCACAGGGAGGGAAGCTCGTCAGCAGCGTTGGTTCATGGAATGGTGGGGTGGTTTGCGTGTGCATGTGCACACGACGACATGCACGAATTTTGAGAGCAGGCATTTCAAATTGGATGAGGAAGAAAGCACTGTTCATGGTGATTTGAGGGTTGGGCAAGCAGGCTTGGCACATTTAGGGTTGGTGAGATTTTGAAATTTGTTATTTAAATAATTATGTAATTTAATTTGTCAAAACTTTGAATTGCTATATCTTGCTCGTATGAAATCTGATTGACATGGGGAATTTTGCGTTGTACTCGTATTGACAAGTACAACATTGTAGTGTAACTTGTTGATAGCTTGATAGCTTTGGACATGTAAAAATTTAAGACATATTGTAATGACCTGATTTTTCATACCGAAAAATCGAACCATCAGGATTAGAAGAAGGAGGTAGAAGAAAATAGAAGACAAAACAACATCAGAATCTCACAATCGCAGTGGAACAAAATATAATAAATAATAAAAGATCTTTACACAAAATGAAAACTATATCTGTTTCATACAATACATCATCAGAGTATATCACAACAAACAACAATTACCAGTCTGACAATTTCAAATAATCACAGAAGCGGATCTAAACAAGTACGGGTAGTACGTCTCGGACTCCAGCTCCTCTCCTGGGCTCCACGGCATCTTACCCTGTAATCTATAATACTCGGTCTGACCCGAGCATTATAATAAAATAACACCCGAGTCATTCTGGAATACCAGCGTGGGAAAATCACACTCAATTTGATTATTAAAGTTTCAAAATCCTTTGAAATCAAAGGCATCTCGTAAGACCACGCCACAAATAAACATGTTGGATTTTTACCTTACGATAGCCAAAACACTTTTTATCAAATCCTCTGATATTATAATAGTGTCTATATACTAGTACTTATTCAAATAGCCGAAATTGTTACATCTATTAAATTCCAGCTAATAGGTATACAAACAAAACCATAAAGGCACGTACGGAGAATGGATTTCCAACTAATGACTAGGCACTGGGGTACCACCTGTCACAGTACCTGGTCTAGATTAGCGTACCGAGGACCACGCCCGATCCCCTGCAATACAAAGCCAGAACTACCCCTTACTAGATAATTCCGAGTAAGATCATCCCACGGTTGGGATCAGCAACTGCACCACTAAGCCGAAATAAAAGGGACATCTAGACAGGGATGACCTCACCCTAATGGGCGCTACCCACATAGCCTTGCTGCATAACCCCTGATTTTCAGTCATTCCCGGTTGATGAGGCTTGAGGCTAAGCGTTACCTTTTTAGGACGTTTCACTTAGAATGCCCATCGTCCACCGGACGATGTTCCGAAAGCATTCATCCGTACAAGTCCGTCCCGGGTTTGAACGGAACTGAAGGCACAACTCCATCTTAGATTTCAAACTCGTTTTCCCCATGAAAACGTACAAACCGGATCGAAGTGGTTTTCAAGAAATTAATCTCGATCCCGGTCTCTTCGAAACGATCAGCGCATTGGCCAATATTGATAGTCGGTTATTTAACTATCAATTACATCCACAAACAACCATCAAACAATAAATAATTTTCCAAATTATTTATTTTTCTCAAAATATCTTTCCACGATATATTTTCACTTTTCAACTCTTTGATAACGGTTTTCAAACTATATTTCTCTCATGGAATAAATTTCCCTAATATTTTCTATTCCCACCAAAATCACCAAGTACAAATACTTTAAAGCTTAAAAATAATTTAAAACACTTTATTATCAAATATACTTTTAAACACTTTAATTAAAACAATTTTAATACTTTATTCAAAAATTTATACCTTAAGAATATTTAAAATAAGGCTACTTAATAAAATATAGAACTAACTTTATCTTTAAAACATATTACCCATTGAACCTTTAAATAATTATTACATAAATATATTTGAAAAATACTTACTTTAAAATTTAAATAATTTAAAGATAATAATTTTCCAAAACATACTTTGAATTTTAACTTATACTTAAGAATTTGCTTTGAAACGTACTTTACATTTTAAACAAAATAACTTAAAAACACTTTATTATAAAATATGCTTTAACGTTTAAAAATACATTTTCTAAACATTTCTTTATAACAAATTTGTAAAGCCTTAAATTATACATAAAAGTCTCCATTAAAATATACTCGGCTTTCCAAGGAAATACACTTCCCTTTCCATACTTTTAAAAATAAATCACTATTTATTTTTAAATCAAATTTCCATTCCTTTATAAATTCCCACCGTGAAATTTATACTTCCAAATATCCACTGATATTTTACTTCACTTTATAAACCCAGTTTATAAATCTCAAAATCTCACTTTTCTTTTAAATTCCAATTTCAAACACTTAAATCAATTTACAATTGATTTCCAATTTACTTTACTTTGAAATAAATTTCCTTACTTACTTCATTTATTTCAAATCCATTTTATTTCTTATTTATGATTTTAAAAAATCTCTTTAACTGAGAATACCAATTCAGATTTTCCAAATTCCTTATTATCCTTTAAAATAAATTTAACCCTTGAATTTTAAATTAAATTCTTTATTTCTTTAAAATAATTACACTTAAGTTTAAAATTTATTATTTTCCCCTTTTATTCGAAATCTCCTTTCCTTACTCGAAATTTATTTACTAGAATTTAAAAATCACTTTTATTTTCTTCCAATTCATTCTTTAATTTATTTAAATTCTCTATTATATTTTCTTTTTCAAAAATCCATTTCTATATATTTGATAATTCAGTATACTGAATGTATTTAATCAAACCATAGCATCCAATATTCCAATTATCAATAAAATCCATCACGGGATATCAAATAATCATTCACAGAATATTCAAACAAATCTAAATATTTTGAGGAATCCAGTTGGATCCCTCCAACCTGTTTCCCTACATCCACAGGTGTTAGCACAATACCAATTCCACTTCGAGGTGGAATATCGCGGTATATAGGATTAATATAATATCATCCGCTATTATGCGGTGCATAGGGTCTCATCCGCTATAAAATGCAGGAATATCAATAACTCCAATATATATATACTATTATATATCATATCACATCCAATCAATCAATAATTTAAATTCGAATTATTTAAATTAAATTCTAGAAATCTAGATGTGAGTGAGATTAACCCACCTTTGATTTTAATATGCAGTCCATTTCCATTCTGGCTTGATTTCTCCAAAATTTTGACCTTGTACAACAATTTACAATTTATTAAAATTTGAATTAATCGAACAATTTATTTTCTTTTAATAATTTTAATTTACTAATGATTTAGTTTAAACTAAAAATTTCCTTTAAAAATCTTTTGAGTTGCTAAAATAATTAAAATAGGTTAGTTACACGAGTTAATCACCATAATTCATTATTTTAAAATGAACTAGAAATATTTAAAATGTAGAGATGTATATTTATTTTATTTTGAAACTATACCCATAAAAATAATTTATATAGGTTAAAAATCTGATTTTTATATAACTTTCAACATTTTAAAATCCTTATTTTTTTTCAAATCTTACATAAGCTTTTCTACTTTACTGCATACCCATATATCTATCCATAATATCTATTCAAATATATATAAGTTTTAAATAAAATAACTCGAAATATCTTACTGTAACTATTAATCCATCAGTTCCTTCTTTCTTTTCTTTTCTTTTTATATATAAAAACATACAAATTCGAATAATAAAAGAAGCAGCACTGTTACAGCAAATATTTTCTAATTATAGGTACATATATATAATTTAATAAAATAAATTAAGATAAACAAATAAAATAATAAAATACCTTACTGTACGAAAACGAAGTCAGATACCCACGGCCTTGGTGTTTGTCGGCAGCCAGAGATGAAATCGCGACCCATCAAAGGACCCATCCCCACCTTCACGTGCTTAGACACTCTCGCTCTCCTCGCGCGCACGACTTCACCTTCGTACGAAACTGTCGCCCTCGATCTTCATATGAGGACGAAGATGTTCGAACCCCTCCCCTCAAACTCCGAACTATACACTCAAGATGTAGGCTGCTATGAGTTGAATTCGATTTCGCGGATTCCAATTAAGAGGAAATTGATTTTCGTTCGAGCGAAATTTTGGAGGACGCCATGATGTTTCGCCCTTTTTTTTTTTCTTTTAACAATTGTCTGGCTCGATTTATTCGAATGAAGAAGACAGTTGTTCGATCTCTCTTCTTGTTCGATTTGGATTTAGCTGAAAGGAGGGAGACGAGAAGGGGCATTCGGCCATTTTCTTTAGCTTTTATATATTTTTTCCTTATTATTGAAGTGTTCGGCTGTGATGATATTGAGGGAGACGTGACTTTGATTTTCTTTTGATCAGTTGCGTGAAGAAGTGGTCTTGCTACAGTAACACGAAGTGAATAGAAATACAACTGATATGATGGAATTTCAACTGATGTTTGACCAGGATATATATATATATATATATTAATTCAAATTCAAATTGACTCGATAACCGTAACTCAAAATCTTGACCTCCTATCGAGGTGTGCCGCTAAGCGTTGATAATGTTAGACCCCTATTCCGCACGCAATGGAAAAGGTTTCGAGTCCTAATTCGATCGTATGGAGAAGATAGTTTTTTGAACCCAGTTATTATACTGAATTTTCGATATAAATTTCAGCGCGTTTATCTATCGTACGATCACACGACAACTCCAAATGCTCCGAAATTTGAAATCCGATAATAATACAATATTACGGATCCAATGAAACTGGTTTCGTCGAATTCCGAGTCTGTGCCTCGGAAGGCTATTTTTAAATTCAATTTAAACTATATATTTTTTTTAAAACTGGACAAAACACGTTTAAACTCAATTTTAAAAGTTCTATTATCTTTAGTATCATTAATATGAATTTTCCAAGCTTTCAAATTATTTTTAACTGGCTTAAAACTCCAGATTCAACATTTTATCCAATTTTCAATTGTTTAATCCAAGAATTAAATTATCCAACAAATATTGATATTTGAAATTCGAGTTAGAATTTCACTCTTGAATATTTAAAATCAATTAAATATTCCAATTTCAAATGTCCAAAATTCCGGGTCGTCACACATATTTAAACAGACATAATTTAAATTACGTTATTTTAAATAATAACGTCGTTTAAATTTATATACCTTAAATATTGATATTTATTTGGCAAATAAAATACTGTTGAGTTAAATTAGATCGAATGTGGTAAGTGGACACCTGTTTAGCGGAATAAACCACTGTTCCGCTAATTACAATTAATTTGACACTTAATTAGCAGAATAAATCCTCGTTCTGCTATTTTATAGATTTGAACATTTGATTATATATCGTTAATGGATATCCCGCTTTGAATAAGTGATATTTTAGCTAATGATGGTTAAGTGTTGGATTTATTTACATAGTCGTTGATTATGTACATATCTGTTATTAACTTGAAAAGTTAAATTGAATAATATGGTAGCTTATTTAAGTATCATGGTGATCGTTAAGCCTCCTTCAAAATTTGAAAAACTAAATTATTGATTTGAAAGTTATTTTAAGAATAATTATTTTTATCATAAGATTTAAAGATAATTATTGTTTAGTAATAATTTTTAAAAAGGTAATAACTTATTAATAATAATATTTTGAAGATAATTTATAATTGTTTGAATAATGATTTAAAGGTAATTATTTTATTAATATGATTCTTGAAGGTTATTTCCTAAATGTTGTTTAAGAATGTTTGATTATTATTTTAAAGTTATTTAGTTATGGTTTAAAAATGTTTTAATTATGTTTTAATTATTTATTTAAAATGATTTAACAATACTTTAATTTTTAATTAAGGTTATTTAATTATACTGATTTCAGTTATTTAAATATATCTATAAGTTAATTAATTATCATACTAATGTTAATTAAAAGCTATCTGATTTCTGTTTAATAACTTTTTAAAATTAATTAATTAATATATTAATATTGTTTGGAAGTTAACTTATTAATACAATAATAGTGCTTAAAGTTAATTTAATACAATATTAATGAGATTTTAAAGTTATTATTTTAATTGAGATTTAATTGAATGAAATAGAAAGATGTTTAAATAATAACTTGTTATTTAAAGTTCTTTAAATACCTTATGGTTTATCAAGAGGACCTTATTGACTCAAAGAGTTTATTAAATAAGTTGATTTTGAAAGTGACTAAGGATCATAATATGGAATATTATCTAGGTTATCAACTAGTGCGGAATATAAATTTAAAAGTAAATAGTAAAGTAAATGATACCAGAGAATTTTATACTGGTTCGAACATTCTGTTCTACGTTCAGTCCCAGACTCCTTCTGGAATTTAACTATCAACCTTCTCTTAACCTGGAGGAATAGGTATTACACCGCCTAAACAACCGAACAGGACTTCTATCGCCTAAGCAACAGAATAGGACTTCAATCGCTTGAGCAACCGAACAAGACTTCTAATACAAACAGTGAAATTGCTTCTGACTGAGTATGCTCTTGAGTAGCACTGATAAGTCAATAATGTACATTCTTCCTATAATCTTCTCCTTTGTGGTATATAGTGTAATTCGCGAAGATAGGAAGTTTATTTAATCACTAATGAAATTTTGCTTGAATGAACAAGTGATTAGAATGAGATATTGAATGCAAATGGCAAGATTATTTAGATAATAAGAATGCACTCAAATCCTAGATCGAGAACTGTTATGCGAATAAAACAATCTACGTACGACTTACGTATTTAATTCTATTGGTTTCTCAACTATACCAATTTCCTTTCCAATTCTCATTTATATACACAAAATCATTTCTTATATAATACTAAAATCATTTATGCCACATTCTTAAGTTTATAAACATTTTATAAAGACTTATAAAACATTTTATAAACAAAATTTAATTTGGAAATATTTCAAGGCTTAAGTTCATTACTCGTATAATACTCCACTACATCCCAAGAGTATACAAGACATTCCTTTACATTTTACTTCCTAAAATTTCGAAAAAGGCCAAAAATAAATTTGGATATTACAATCGAGTCAACCTTCTAGACTTCTTTATCCATCGGGTTAGGCAAGTAGCCAGGTAGAGTAGGACTCTGGTACCCAAACTCAAGACTAGAGTCTATTTTCTATGGACAACCTAAAAGTAAAGATGTTTATTAGTTAGCCTAATAACATCGAATGTTCTATTTAACAAGGATGTGTAATAAATTTTAAACTTGTTTTAACTTACTATCTTTTCAAATTAAGAGTTATAAAAAATTCAACTTTTATAGTTTTACAAAAGTACTTAGCTTCAATTTGGAAGTTTTCGACTGTCCAAAATCACTGAAAATTCCATTCAATAATTGAAAACTAACCAACAACGTATCAAAATAAGATGCACACCAAACTACTCTAATGTATATGATACTAGCAACCATATTACAACTTAACATAAAACTTAGGAATTAAACATCGGGTTTTATTTCAAATCATTTGAAATAAATATATATACATATATCTTTTGTATATCAAATCATACTTTTCAAGATTAAACCAAAATCATTTTCAAAACCAATTTCCAAAATAGTTTCTTTAAAATCCGTGGAAAATATTCATATAGATCGAGTAACAACAAAATGATACAAGCAACTGAGTCCTACCAAGAAGTATCATATATCCCCTTTACTAAGAAGGGTAGTACTCAAGAGAAGTGCTTACCATCAGGACACATCTCTCGCCTATTTTTAGTCACTTTCGAGCCACTCGAACTAGCTAACATAAAATTACTTTGTTTTCCAAATCGTTTCGTTGATTCCGAGAGTAACTTCGAACTCGAACAAACCTAAACAAATCCTTTTAAAACATTAATCCTTCAAAATACCTTTAAATAATACTATTTATTTTCCCAAATACCTTAAAAACTCATTTTCAAAATACCAAGATTGAAGTTCTTAAATTTTCAATTTAAATTCTTTTTGTCTATAGACTATATTTATATAAAATTGCTTTCTTATATAAAATCATTTCATAAGTAATTATTCTTAAAATATCATATCTTTCTTTTAAAACTATAATAAACAACTTTTATTAAAGTTAACTTTTTAAGCCAACATTATCATCGAACGACTTATAGTCAAACTGTGAAACTTAATTCACAAGGTTTTCGTTTCAATGCTCCAATAAATTACTATCTACCCAACCCATGTTGAAGAAGATATGCCACTTACAAATCAATAAACAATAGTCAATGCCCATAAACTGACCAAGCATAACTAATCAAACAATAAATGATAATAATTGGATATTATCATTCCTTACAAACGAACATATCGTAAATAACTTTATAATTTTATTAAAAAATTATTCTTTTATGTATAAAATATAATCCTATGTAAAATTATTTCATTTACCTATTTTGAAAACAATACGGTGTTGGTTTATTCTGTTTAAGTATTTAGAAATCTCTATCGATACAATGGTTTTCCATGTACCAACCAGAATTCATAAACCACTCAACGGACCAATTAACACAATATAAAACATTTTTATAGCACTAATAAATACACGCTTTCATATGTATAATACACTAAACTCATAATAGGGCATTCCATTACCTTATCTCTTAATGAGTTATACCCAACCAAGGACAAGGTTCTCACTTAACCTTGCACTCTAGTACCATCATGTAACGATCACCTTTTCAACCTCCGAATGTGACAACAATACATTCATGGTATTCACGTACCAAGCACCCAAGTGTTGGAAAGACAGAATGTTAGGTGAAAATAAAAAAAAAGAACAAGAAGAGGAGAACAAAACATCAAAATCTTACATGCGGAACGATTATATATAATATCTCATAATGATCTTTACAAAAGATAACTTTATGGATACAACAATTAGAGCAAACTAACATATCATCAGCCTGGACAGTTATAACAGCTTGTCCTTACAATTGCTGATATAAAAACAAAATAATGCAGTGGTTACAATTGTTGATATACAAACAATGTCATGCAGTGGAAATAAAAACTATGGTAGGTAATCATCCAACTCCTCTCCAATAGCTCTAATGAACATCAATGGAATCTGGAAATACGCACGGGGTTGACTCAAGCATTATAAGAAAATAACACCCGGATCAGTCTGGTAAACCAACATGAGAAATTCAAGTCATCTGAATTATTTAACGTTATAAAACCTTTCAAGGTAAAGGTTATCTCGTAAGACCACGCCGGATATAAGTACGGATGGGTTTTTACCTTACGAAAACCAAACCATTTCTATTAGAAAATCCAATGTTATTATAATAATGTCCAGGGTTGAAAAATAAATATACAATATAGCTGGAATAGTTACATTTGTTACATTCAAAAACATATTTAGGTATACAAATAAAACCGCAAAGGAACGTTCGTATATGGATTTTCCATTGGAGTGTCCTAGTACCTCGAGGCAAGCCTCCTGGCAAGGGTCAGAAAGTACCTTCCAAGCGTCATATATCACTAGATAAAATATACCAAATAAGGAAGACATAGTTGGTTCACGCAGAAAATGTGTTCCGAATACCATCAACTTCTGCTAGCAACAATCGATAAGCATACTCTAGATGATGGAGTCGATATGTACCCTCTGAGGTTAGCTAAACCCGTTGGCTATATGCCTACTCTGTTTTTAGCTATTTCCGATGACGAGGTCACATTCGGCATTTCTCACATGAGTCTTCAATACACGAACAATTTATAATTAGATTCCAGCATCTCGAACAGATCCGCTTCCAAGAAATAATAAAGCATCTTGAACAGATCCACTTACAAGACATAGTTGAGAACAGATTCCAACATCTCGAACAACTTTTAATCCCTTTTTAATTAATTTATCATTCATTAATTAAAAACCCTTTTATTAGTAGAGCTCCTTTTTATTTAATAAAACTTCCTTCATTTAATCAAAACTTCCTTTATAAATTAAAACTTCCTTATATACTTGTATATATTTAATTTGTTTTTATAAAAGGTATATACCTGTATCCTATTACTTTACTATGTATTTATACATTTTTCAACACTTTAAAAGTATTCTATATACTTATCTCAATGGTATAAGTATATTCACAAATCACTTAACCATTTCTCTTTAAACTTGATTTTTAAAGATTTATTTATACTTAAGGGTTTAAGACAAGTATTGGTTAATACATTGTCACAACAAACCCAAATTCATTTCATACTTTATATCATCTTTAAAAACATTCTTTTAAAGGTCCAAGATAATACTTGGTTAAGTTCGATAGTCGACTATCTAGTTAGAACAATTGCTTATACAAATCAATGTTCATATACTTAACTCGTTTCTGACATTTCAACTTATAATATTCCTTGACTGCTCTAATTTTCATTGTTTAAAACAATAGGAATGTTCGTATACTCAACAATAGCATGAGTAGTAGGAAAACAATAAAAGGAGTTATCCTTGACTACTCTAGTTTTCACTGTTTAAAGCTATCAAAGATATTATTGAAAAATGGTTTGGTATGGCAATTGGGTTTTTGAACGCAAAAAATATTTTGAGTTAAAAATCCTACTTTTGAAGAGGTAAATCTCTATTGTAGAAAGTTTTTGAAGAAGGAAAGTTGGTTAGAATGGGAAATTTTTCTTGACTCCTTCGGGAAACTAAGCAATTTTTGAAAAAGGTTTCTAAATATATTTTTCAAAGATAAAAGTTTTGAATTAAGTACATCATGACTGTAAAGTTTTATAGTGGTGACAACCAAACCAATTTTTGATGTAGATGTGGATGACTGCCTATGTAAGACGGGGTAAAGATCAAGCTATGAGTAAAATAGATGCAAATGCTTGTAGGGTAGTAACAAGGAATCCCCGTTGAATATAGGGAATATTGGTATGAACCTAAAAATGATTGATTAGATATATGTTAAAGCTATAAGAAGAACCCTCAAAGGAATGAGGAATGGTATCGAAGTACACTTTTGCGAGTCTATGGGTAATGAGAAAACTATCAAAAGATTTTAATTAAAAAGGACAGCAGTATGATTGGAGAAGAGGGTAATGAGATGACAAACGCACATAAAGGATGTTAGTTGACTCAAGATTAAAGAAGGGAAGATAGGTGGTAGAAAAGCTATTCCATCAAGCCAATTTTCCGATGAATTATTTTAAATGTGCATAGTTTATATTTCTGGGCCACTACATTGTAGGAATGCACAGTTTATCCATAATCGGTTGCAATAATTGAAGTAGTGAATAAACCATATTTATTTGAAGCCAATGAGGTAAGTTAAGACATGTGGGTTATAGTAGAATGACATACTAGAAATGTCCATCTTAATTGGGTAAGAATTGATAAGGCCACAGCATTATTAATGCCAATTAATGTTGAAGGGTGGTTTCCAACAATTGTTTCTTTTAGGTTGTTTCGGTTCTAAATGTTAGTTATCTCTTTGTATAAAAGATACGTACGATATATTATGAGATATGTTCCTATTTATTTACTGCATTGATATTTCTGCATATGTTGACTGCTATAATATATTTGAGAAAACCAGTATAAATGTGGACATCTCATATATAGACACTTAACTAACGATAAATGCAAACTAAAACTGGAAGTTTATAAAAAAGATTTTAGTGAGCGAAGGATAGTGAAAGGTTGTGGCGAAATCATGGGTCATTATGCATGTGCCTTAAATGCTAAAATATATAAATAGGCTTGTGTGTAGTGTTTTAAATAAACGGAAAGGTTTTCAAATCTAGTACTTATTCTGTAATGCTAGGATCAATCATAGGAATTAACTCATTGACCGAACCCCTATTACTTTAAGACGTGGCTTGATTTGTTTTAAAAGAAGTTGGGTTCAAATGCCTTTGAAAAGTTGTGTTCAAATGCTTTTGAAAAAAAATGGTGTTTAAATGCTTTTGGGAATTTGATTTTTCAAACTATTTCGCAAGTTTGATGGAAGGGGAAAAGGTTTTTAAAGGAATGAGAGAATTTTTGACTTTCAAGTGTCGCGTGCTCAGCATAGGGAGAGTCGGTGTGTTAGCGGATATGAATTTTTCTATGCAATAAGGGTGACAGTATACAAGGCACAGATAATAACAAGGGAAAAGGCTGGTTTAGCCTGGGAATTTATATTTCCATATCTTATCGATAGTAAACGAAACTCATTTTTAAAAATAATTCCGTTTTAGAATCTAAAAATAAACCTCCTGATGCATGTTGTACTTGGAAAAATTGGAAAAGATTGGGGGAAAAAGAGAAAGTTCCAAGGTACGACGGAATTGGTATCCAAAATAAAGGTAGAAATGTAAAATTCTCCATCTAAATTCCTTTTTGGGCATAGGAGTATAGGTTTAGGAAACGAAATTTTTGTGTATTAGATTTTGGATGGTAGGGATTGGATGCAAAATTGGTTGAACCATACCCCTACTCTTAGAAATTATCGTGTGAAAACAATGATATTTTATTTTCGAAAACATGCATAAATATAGAACTGCTAATATATATAGGTTGTTTGCATCATATTTTCATTTTTTTTAAAAGTTGCATTTATATAGGAGGTATCGGTTTATAATTATTCAAACGCATATCGTATATGTTGTGATACACTATGCACGTGTACACATTTGGTTGCAAATTTGGATGTACATTAATTTGTTAGATAGTTTAGAATGGTTGTACGCTACGTTACATGATCCAAACCTTGGAGAATTCATAGACGAAATTCTTTTAAGTGGGGAAGAATGTAACGCTCCATAAAATTAACGGAAATTAATAAATAATTACAAAGGCTCAAAAATGGAATTTGAGCAAACAACAGAATATGGCTGGGAAAGTTGCACGATTGTGTTTGTGGTGATTTTCTGAGCAACATTCGTATATGGAGTTTTGCGTTCGGAGTTCAAACGAAGAAGTTATTAGCATTTGAGGTTTTCGAATAGAAAATAATTAAACGAAGTTATTAGCGTGGACTCCACCAATCGACCCCCTTCATGGATCATCGCTAGTGGTTGATCCTCTAGGATGGAGCGGTCGATAGGTAGAGACAGTGGCAGCTATAGTTAGAACTTGGCCGAACGTCCCGGATTTAATTGTTTTAAATCTCAAGGATACGATTGATTCGAGTGTCTATAAATACAGGCCTAGCTCCACACTTTTCTTCTCATATTTTCTGATCAAAGCACCGGAGCTCTGCCATTTTATATTCTCCGTTATTTCTATTAATTTTAAAACTACACACACACACACATATATATATATTGGAAGAAGGGTACAAAATTAAAGAGGAGAAGAGGAGGAGTGAATCGTACTGTGGATAAAGGTAAATTTTATAATTATAAATCCATATTCCACTTAATTCAAATATCCTCTAGGATCTGTAATTCTAATGGGTATTTAAATATCTTGTTATACATATTTTTGGATTGGAAAGGACAAGGAGTTGATTGTAGGGTGATTTCGAATTTGGAAGATTTGGAAAGCTGGAAAGATAAGTGGAAAATTATATGATTTATATATAACATTAAAATTTATATCATTGAATTTTATTTAATTACTATGCATGTGCAAGCTTTGTTGAGTTGTATGCTTAGAAAGGACGTATTCAATTGAAATCTCGCCTACGTATTATGTAAGTTAGGTAATTAGAATGAAATGGTATTTACATCATAATCTGGGGATTTGGAAATCAGTCCATAAATTTGTTAAAGTAGAATGTTGATAAGATTGTAAGATTTATTTAAATCTTTCAAATTTACTACGGTTGGGTTGTAAATTGTTAGTATTAATTTAGATGCCCTAATTTGACTTGTAATGTGAATTTCTTTGTTTTAATTTATTGGGAGCGTTTTGGGTACAATTTAGTCATATTTATTTCCGTAAATTATCTAATTCCATAACTACATACAAACAATGTGACGTTTGGAAAGATAAGGAAAATACCAAAAAGGAAAGAGATGTGTAAAGTACGGATATTCTCCTCCGTATTTTGCACTATTTATTTCATTAAAGGAAAAGTGATAATTCCTTGTAATTTCAAACGGTGCAAAATCACTTTTGGGTAATTTATGGAAAGTTATAACGATAACCCTTTTTGAGAAGGACAACTCTAGTATATCAAAATGTGGAAATGAATATTCTTTACAAAATGTACATATAATGATATATTCTGGAATTCCTAAGCATTGGAATGAATGAGTTAGAGATAGAAATTTATATATAGACACACACACATGTATAATCGTGCTTACCGATCAGAAATATAAATATACATAGGGTAACAAATAAAGCTTAATATACATTGGCACTCGTATTAATTATAATTAGGACGACTAGTTATTTAATAGCATAGTATATCATAGGACTATGAGGTTGAAATGGAAAAGAGATAGCAACTGCAAAATTATGAATAATGATTGCAAATTCAGTAGGGCAATAAATGTACAGTAAATAGAGAATTACAGAAATTAAATGGGGACATAAATTTGTCTAATGGGACTGATTAAAGAATTCAATATGGAATTTATGGGAAAATAGGCATAATATGTTGAATTTGAAATGAATAAATAAATGTCATTAGTAATTGTCCAATTTGAGTAATAATGACCATTTATTACCGACAATTGATATTTATAGCACATAGAATGAAATGTGGAATATAGGAAATAAGCGCATAAAATAGGAATGGGTTTGTAGTGAATAAGTGGAATTACATACTAGTAGTAAATAAGGAGGCAGTGTAATTTTCATAGTAGGAAATTATATAGCCTCAATAATACTTTAGGACGAGCTTGAATTAGTGGGCCTCGCCCAATATTTATGCCTAGGATATTTGGTTGGTTTAGAATGAGTTGGGATGTGAGGTCAGTAGAGTTACACAACAGAAGTCTACCCTTCACCTAGAGGCTGCCATAAGTTATGTATACGTACTACTGATGTGGGACATCTATAACCATATGACCCATTGGGAAGGGATATACATTTGCGTATAAGTGTGGGAAAATATACCAAGGGTTCGTTTCAGATTTGAAGTATTAAATGGCTCGGTACCTTTAGAGATGTCAAGGGGTTTACTTTGAGGTGAAAGATATTAAATGGCCATTGGGTTTGCCTCCTCCCTTTAAAGTAGTCTTAAATAACATACGATGGTATATAATAGAGAAATGAGGTCTGCTTCATTTCTAATAAAGGGTATTAAGTAACTAGGATGAGTATTTTCCTTGACTCACATTAGGTTAGTCTAAACGGGATTACGGCTACGAGAGGTTGGTGGGCTATGTCAGCCATGTTGTTGGACCGAAATTACTGGTAGGGCTAGCATATAGGCTATAGATACCAACGGTCCCGAGCGGTCGTTAGCAAAGACTTGAATTGTGCCCTAACTTATTTCGCTTCCTACTAGTATAGAATCCATACGGGATACGCAATGACCTCATTGTTTAATTAGTTGTTTGTTTGTCAGAGGTGGGCTAACCCTTAGATAAGTCTTTGAGATACGTTAGTAACACGGGAAATTAAATTATAAAGCTGTGTTTAGGGGTCAGCGACCTTTGTAGCAAAGGGTCGATTCACTAGCAATTACGTTACAGAGGGCCCGCCTTGGTGTTTATGTAACGACCTGACTTTTCGACCCTCGAATGTCGACACTAATATACATCTATGGTATTCATGTATGGAGCATCCAAGCGTCGGAAAGACTCATATTTAGAGTAAAAGAAAAAGAAAAAAACATAACAGAACAAGAAAGAACACGATATCAGATCTTACAAGCGGAATGATAAAATATCATATCCAAAATGACAATATAAAAGGCTACCTCGAGATACAAAATAATTTCAGAGTTACTAACCTAAGTACTATCATCATCTTGGACGGTTATAACTGTCTGTCCTCAAAATGATGATACATACATAATAGTAGTGCAACAGAAATAGAAATAGATGGATACATGGAAGCCTCAAGCTCGTCTCCTAAAAATTTAAAGGATCCAAATACAAATATGTTTTACTCAGCCTACTCCAAAGAGTACACGAGAAATTTAGGGAAAACAAAAACCATTTGTCAAACATAAGTCTAGTCTGAGAAACTCAAGAAACATGAATCCATATAACAGTAACCTTTGTGACCGTATGAATCACCGTAATGGTTTACCCTTTAAAAGAAACAAAACCATCTATTAAGTCAATACAGTGATATAATAGATATCGTCTAGGGTGTAGAATATAAATCAGAAAATAGTTGTGTTGCTTGCATCTCACAACATAACAATATCTTATAATTATTCATGTAACTATGGTTACTTCATAATACTTATAACTATAGTTTAAACATTTATTTAAAATATTAATTAAAATAACTATTTTATAATTATTCTAAAACTTCAAAAAGTCATGTTTTCCTTTATTTAAAAATAAACCTCCTACTTTAATAATTCATAATTAACTACTAAAAATATATAAAAATTCCAAACCACTTTTAACATACTCTATATGAGTTAGAAAAGACTTATAAAAGAATTGAAGAAGAATACTTAAATTTAAAATCATTTCAAAGCAAATCAGTCCCAAACAGAACTAAGCATTTACAAAATGTTGTAAAAGAGGTTCAAGACAGTCATTTAAAAGTGCTACGGGTGAATGTTATAAAAGGCTATGAACTGGGCCAGTTTTGATATCTTGAATGTTTGATTGATTTCGATATGCAAAAATACTTTTTTGCATTTAATCTTTTTACAGTAACTATACTCAAGTTACATCGCAACCATTGCGAGAAATCCCCAAGGTTCTCTCTATAAAATTCTATAGAAAATGTCGAATACGAGACATTTCCTAAGTGCTTCTATAGCAACTATCGCTATAAAATCACTTCCAAATCAAGTCTGATTCAAATCATTGCTCAACCAAATCCTATGTGCTTTGTTTCAAGGCTATGCAATAAGTCATATAAAGTCATACAAGTCTATATACATCATTTACATATGCCATTTTCTTTCCAAAGCAAGAATCACAACAATATATCACAATATAAATTCAACCACATATACCGTAGTCTAAACAACATTATATACACTTTATATTCATTCGAATGGTGAGTTAGCTCACCCTTCAACAAGAAAACAACCAAGCATAAGCTTCTACTTCCTACTACAACCTTGCAAACACCAAAACTTCCTACCTTTACCTCCACTTGCTCACGGCCTAGGCCCAAACCCCTCCAAATTGCTCACAGCCTTGCTCCTCTTTGGAGTGTGTGCTCCAAATCTTCTAGCTTTGAGTTGATGGAAGTTGTACTTATGTTGTTATAGGCTTGTAGAAAAGGTTTGGGTTGATTTTGAGTTGATTTAAGTTACTTTGTTGTTAGGAAATTTATGAAGACATAAGAAATGGAGAGCTTTTATTTTAATTTGCAAAAATGTAAAAGTGATTTCTGTGCGTGTACGGTCCTTTATATAGGCAACCAAATGGTTAGTACTACCTTCCTCTCACCCCCTAGCCGGCCACACCATCTCACCCCCTATGTGCCTCCATGTACTTGCCTTTGCACCTCACCAAGCCAAACAAATATCTCCTCTCCACTCACAAATATCCAAATCCTTCTGGATGCTTTTAGAAGCTATTTTATTTAACCAAAATTAGTGAAAATATTTTTATTAGTTATATATCACCTGTAATAACCTGCTAACCCTAAGAAGCTCCTAATCGCAGTTGCACTTTCCAGCCTCTTCCAATCCTGAACAGCCACAACCTTCGCTGGATCAACAGAAATATCCTCTGCTAAGACAACATATCCTAAGAACCTAACTTTCGACTGCCAAAAGAGACACTTCGAGAACTTAGCTTTCTATATGCGCTCTTTCAATGTTTTAAGTACAATCCTCAGATGGCGAGTATTCTCCTCCTCGGTCTTAGAGTAGACCATAATATCATCAATAAACATAAGAATAAACTTACTCAACACATCCCGGGAAACCTGATTCATTAGGTCCACAAAATATGTTGGAGCATTAGTTAGGCCAACGACATAACTAACCACTCATAAAACTTACCAGACCTGAAAGCTATCAAGGGTACACTCTCTTCTGCTATCCTCAACTAGTGAGACACCTTTCGACAGGATCTAGTTGAGAAAATACCAAAATACCATGAAGCTGATTAAACAAGTCATCTATCCTAGGCAAATGATACTTGTTCCTAATAGTCCGCTTATTAAGCTCATGATAATTCACACACAGTCTTAAGGAACCATTCGCCTTCGCAACAAAGACAATAAGCGCTCTCCAATTCGATTGACTAGGATAGATCAAGTCTTTACATAACAAATTGCTGACCTGGTTTGCTAACTCTAACTTCTCCTTTGGTGCTAGCCTATGCACAGGCAACACAATAGGTTTACCATCTCGAACCAAATTAATACGAAATTCAATCTCATGATGAGGTGGTAAACCAGACACCTCTTTAAACACATTCGTGAGCTCATGCACAGCAAAGATCAAACTCAGCTCCTCTTCTGCCATATCAAGAGAATAAAGAAAACTACACATAAGCGAGCTAAGCTCTTCACAATCCACCACTAGACCCTTCCTTTCCTTCTTCAACAGGATAGTCTGCCTTTCACAATTCAGAACTGCATGATTCCGAGACAACTAATCCATCCCAAGCAAAACATCAAACCTCAAAAAAATAAGCACATACATATCGCAGGGAAAAGTCGGCCAGAACAAGTGACCGGAATTCCCAAACATATCATACTAAGATTGGCCGAGCCCCTCACAGGGTTCGACATACAAATAGAGTCTACAGCCATAACTAGCTTCGGTTTCAGTCTATCAACAAAGATACAAGAAATAAAACTATATGGGAAGTAAACAAAACACGAACATAAACGCCATAAACATATAATATACCTTCCAGGACCTGCTTCCCATTTGTAGCTGCAGAAGTGGAAGGTGTTGAAGCAATAGCAAAAACCCTAGGCTATTGTTCTTTCTGAAGCGTCGGACAATCCCTAACAAAATAACCTGGCCGGTGGCAGTTGTAACAATCCCTCGGAGTAAACTATGCCTTGACTTTATGTGGATCAAGCTTCGGTACCTTTGCAATCAGCGCTTTAACTAACAGCACTTTTGCCACTTGTCCTCCTCCACCTGACCTACAATCTCTAGCAAAATGCCCTTCTTTCCACACTTATAACAAGTTAAATTGGAAATGTCTTTCGACGATTGAAACTTACGCTTGTTGTTCCCAGTTGATGCAGATACAGACGGCTTTAGAGCCAAATTCTCGAACCTCAAACCCATACCTAAATGATCCCTGGATATGGTTTGTCATGTCCCTCTGAAACTCTGAATGCATACCTGTAACGAACATCTTGTTCTTCTTCAGCGATGTATCTACGAACTCCAACCCAAATCGAGATAATGCATTGAACCTAATCTCATACTCAACAACTGACATAGCCCCTTCTTCAGATGTAGCAAGCTCCTAAACAATATAGTCTTTCTAGCTTCCAGAATACATATCAAACACTTCCTTAAATTGGGCCTACGAGAAGTCTTTCTCCTGGACATATGCAGTGATCGAACCCTACCAACCCATAGCAGCATCAATCGGATGTCGCGATGCCAAATAACACTTCATCGCATCATCCAACTCCATGTACCCGAATATCCAATCACATAAACTAAACCAAGTCTAAACCTCAATGATAGTCTCAATGCCATTGAATCTCTTATTGCCCAACCTCTCAAAGTCACAGCAAAGTGAAGCAAAATTCATCTATGGTCGAAGCTGTATGACCTCCTCCAAAACATCCACCCTCAGTTTCACGATAGGAGTGGCATTCCTCGGTGCCAGATTCCCACTGTTAGTAACAATACTACCCCTATCACCTCTACCTTCTCCTCTAGCAATAGCAGCTCTGGTACTCATCATCCTTACTAATTGAACATAGCAAATATCTTTAGGATATGCAACGACCCGAGAATTTTAACGATTTTTATAACGCAATTAACTAAATTTTTCTTGAAAATAAATAAGTAAATTTGAAATGAAAATTTGATATTTGGAATATGTCTATTTAAACATAGCAAGTGGTAGATTTTTATCAGAAAATATTTAAGTTTGTTTGTTTGTGAAATTTCAACTTAAAATTTAAAATTAGTTGAAATTTGATTGAAACTAAATATCTTTGAAATTCGAATATTTTTATATAATAAAAATGTAAATCATTTTTTGAGTGAGATGTCGTAATTCGTTTCGCCAAATTTGGACTACAATAGCCCCGTTTATATTATTTTCAGTGTTTTAACAGCATTTTCGGCAACGAAAAATCGAGTTTTGATAGCCTGGTTGTATCCCTGATATCTATGTACCGTTCTGTTCGTCTCGTCATGCTGATCTCTGTAGTATATTTATTCTTGTAATTCGGTATCCGGTACGCGGCGAAATTGACGAAACGATTTGTCGTATCGGCTCCGTATTTGAGCTTTTTGTTTCCTTTGTCTTTTCAATTGCCAGCCATACAACCTAATAGCCATCTGCATTTATATTTCTAAAACTCGAACATATTGACTTTCAACATTCCCATTGGTTAATATTTATGCTCCGTTGTCTTTTCAGTTTTTCTTCTGCATTCATTCTGAAAGAATTAAAAAAAGAGAAAAGGTAAGCTTCATCTTATTTTCGTTTCTACAAGCATGGCTCGCGCTTCTCTTGTTTTGACCGAAGCAGCCTCTCAACCTATTAGTGCTGCCAAGACCACCCAGATCCGCCTTCCATCTCAACCCTTCCATCATCTCCTCCCTTTGGCCTCACCTGCATCGACGCCCTATCACAACCGCCTACCCCATCTCAGTGACCCCTTCCGCTCCACTGCTTGCAGCCACGTCATCCACCCAGAGAGCCACCCCGCCACCCTCTCACCTTCCAACGATCAACCTACCATGGCCGCCAGCACCTCCGAGCCCACTGCCACCTTCGCCATCCCCTATAGCCGAAACCCATCCCATAACACCTGAAGCCTCCCTTCACCTGACACCACCACCCTTGGAACCCTTGCCGAATCATCCAATAGTCGTCGCAACAGTTTCCCCTGACTCAAACGCCATGACCATCCACTGCCGCACTTCCATGCCACGCCGTGCTCTACCATCTCCCTCCACACATCCACCTACGACCCAACCCACCCGTCAGCTCCTTCTTTTCTTATCTAATATGTATATGTTATATATATTTTGGTAGGAATATATATGTATAAATATATATATCTGTGTGTGTGTTTTGATACACACACACGCGCGCGCGCGCGTTTCACACAGACCAATTGCTCGTACATATATTGTTAGTATTTATGTTGCATATACATGTTGTATATGCGCAAGCCCATTTGGTTTATATAATACACACACACGTATATGTGCAAGCCTATTAATGTTGCATATACATGCTGTATATATATGTTTTATCGGCAGAAGTTATATATATATGGTGGTAGGAAGGTTGTATTTATTGCTAGTCTATATATGTTGCATACATATGCTTGTTCCTTCAATATTTGTTTTCCATCGAATTCTCAAGCTAAATATGCCTTTGTGCTTGTTGCGGATCTTTGACTCGTCGTGTCCCGTGTCGTGTCTGTATCCATGTGCGTATCCGTGTCAGTTGCTTCTCATCCCGTGTCCTCTAGCCTCAAAAGGTAAGAAATCACTCACGCTTAACGTTCTTATGCTTAGTAAAGGTATATTCACATGAAATGACGATTGAAATATGTTGTTAAATTTGAATTGTTAGTTATTTAATTGTTAACCTATGTTAGTTGACATATGATACCATAACTTGTTGGTATATATATTAAATTTATATTGTTAATGATTATATATGCTTTAATTATTTTATTGTTTCTCACTCTGCAAGTTCCCTTAGTTTTAGTTTTAGGAATTCCCTATGAGTTGAAATGATAAATACCTGAATGATAATTTAGATTAGGGAAAATCGTTATGGGTTGAAATGATAAGCCCAAGCAATTTTACTGAATTTGAATTTTGGGATTGCGGGTTGAAATGATATATACCCGTAAATTTAAATTATTGCGAATTGAAATGATAAATATTTGTATCACTTGACCATAGGATAGAAAATTATATACGGATACCGTTGGTTTGTTTTTAAACGATTTCCAAATTTTTGAGAAAGGAAATATATGTGTTTTGATTTTAAAATATAATATAAAGATTTGATTTTAAATTTAATATGTGTATAAATGTAGATTTAAAATTATATGTTTTGGAAATTTTGAAATTATAAGTTAAGTTTTAAAAATGAAAATTATAAAATTTCACTTATAATTTTATTATTTTTAAATATATAAAATAAGATTTAAAATAGATTTAAATAAAAAGGTTTAATTTAATTTAATTATATAAATATTTAATTTAACTAATATATATAATATTTTTAAATGTTTATTTTAAAATTTATATAATATTTTTAAAAATAGATTTTTTATAGGGACAGTTTGGCACAGGTCCCTAATAAGTTTCAAAATACACAAAAACCCCAGTAAAAAAAAGTTTGTAAATTAGGTCCCTAGAATTAAGTTACCGAATAATGGCATACACTTATGCAATTATTCGGTGAATAATTGCAGACATTTATGCAATTATATCAAAAAATTGCAGACATTTCCATAATTATTCATTGAAAAATTGCGGAAATTTCCGCAGTTATTCACCGAAAAAATTCCATAAATTTATGCAACTTTTGGATATAATTGCATAAATGTCTGCAATTATTCAGTGAATAATTGCATAACTATACGCAATTACTTAGTAACTTAATTCTAGGGACCTAATTTACATACTTTTTTTACCGGGGTTTTTGTGTATTTTGAAACTTATTAGGGACCTGAGCCTAATATTCACTTTTTAATAACTTTAATAAATTAAAGTTGGAAAGGTAAATTGAAATTGATTTGTAATTTAAATTGATTAATAATTGAATTTAAACAAGGATTTATTTGGAACTTATTGATTTTGGAAATTTAAAAGTATGATTTTCTAACTTGATTTAATTAAAGCTGACTAAATGAATATTTTCAAATTTAAGTAAAATTAAAATTGAATATTTAATTTTGATTTAAATTTGTAATTTGAGATTTTATTTAAATGTTATAAAAAGTGATTAAGTGAATGTTTTAAAATGAAATAAATTTGAAATTGGATATTTAATTTTGATTTAAATTGATGATTTGAGGTTTTATTTTAAAATGTTTATAAAAGTGATTTTATAAAATGACTACGGTGTGAAATAAGCGTTTGGTTGTTAAAGAGACCGGGATCGGATATTGTCATACTATCTGCCAATACCGAAAACCACTTTAACAACTATGCACGTGGTGGAGATTCCAGAACGAAGTAGGATGGTTTGGCGAATGTTTGTATGAGGTATGAACGCAGCCCTGACTCCCTCGAGTCAGCTTGATGTGGCTAAACAGAAGCTATACCTGACCAAGTGGGGCTATCGGGCACATTTTTTCGAAACCATATCTATTGCTTTTGTGATTCGATTTGGTGTGCACACCTTTGATTGGGAGTGTGTCTCGAGGTGGGTGGTAGTAGCTGCTTTGCGTTACCACCAGTCCGGGAGTGCAAAACGGTAGTATCCTACCCTAGGCATTGCCTCGCATGCCTTGTCACATGTCTTTTCGCGCCCTCTACGAGTTTGGTTTGTGTCGTACCTATGGAGTGCTCCCTGATAGCCCACCATTTGGTGGAGTTTACAGTACCGTATAGACTACGACATTTATATAAAATGTGTTAAGGGAGATATGTGCAACGCCTTAATGCTATTTTAATAGTTTATTTTACTGTAGACATTATTTATGTATCGTATTATACTATGTATGTAGATAGTTCCACGGATCCTTAAGGGATGGAATCCCAACATCCTTTAAGTTATATTGCATTTCACTTGACATTGATTTACCTGCATAAGAATTTTAACCCTGACTCGAGTGTTTTGTGTTTGCTTTATGCTCGGGTCAGCCTAAGTGTCACAGCTTTTGAGACTCACCTTCGGAGCTTGGATTTTGCTTGGAGATCTATCATTATCTATTTCAGCTTTTCAGTTATTTCTGTTATTTCCAATTGTATGTTTCAGACATGTCATTTGCTTTGTATTAGAGACTTCTGTGTATTTGGACTTGTACTCGTTTTGGACTCTGTGTTTCTATAGTAGCTTCATGAACTACTATTTTCTATTCTACTGCTTATTATTGTAAAACTTTATGTCTGTGATTCTGTGATTGATTTATTTACTGTATATGCTAAGTTTTTCCAAATTTATTAATTAACTATCTGTTGTTTTGAGCAATTCAAGTGTGACATGTGTGGATTATTGTCGATTTAAATGGTTCGAAATAGCGGGTCGTTACAGTTGGTATCAGAGCTCAGGTTTAGGCAAAACTTGCATATGGAGTAAAAATCCATTAGAGATAGGGTAGTAATACCCTTGAATGAGTTGAATTAATTATGGAATCATATTCGTTTATGCTTGAAATTCTTGTTAGGATTCTCTTTGATTAGGATTTCTTTTGAATTTTTGGAACTTTATCTTTGTTCTAAAATCTATTCTTCTCTTTTCCAGATGAGTAACCGTAGGAATGCTCGTGGTAGGGGTCGTGGAAATGCCCCTGCACCACTAGTTGCCCCTGCACCACCTATTGTTGCTCTGTTCCACCTGTTCAGCCTGTTAGGTTTACCCAGCTTTGTAAGGAGTACTCTCAACTTGGAGGTAACGAGTTCACTGGATCAGAGAGTATTATCGAGGCTCACCAGTGGCTGAAGAGTTTAGAGAGGATTTTCACTGGAATTGAGATCACTGATGCTCAGATGCGTTAGTTAGCTACTTGGGAGTTGTAGGAGTCCGTCCAGGATTGGTGGAATTCTGTTACCGCTTAGACTGTCGAGACTAATATCACTTGGCAACAGTTCAGGTGAGATCTTAGTCGTCCTTTTCTAGCTTATCTCTGTTGAATCTATCTCTTTGAAATTTATCTCTTTGAACTTTATCTTATCTTGGATCCATTTATTTCAGGGATGCTTTTGTGGCTAAATGGATGCCCGATGCCGGGAAATCTCAATTGTATAGGGCATTCATGGACCTTGAGCAGGGAGATATGACTTTTGTTGCGTATGAGAGAAAGTTCAATGAGCTATCTAAGTTTGGTCCCAGCTTGATTGACACCCCGCTAAAGAAGAATGAGAAGTTTATTCACGGTGCTCGTCCAGAGTATTGTGACCGTTTGATTAGTCATGTTCATGGCACCTTCACTTCTCTTATGGATATGACCACTAGATTCGAGAACCCTAATTCCAAGGGTAAGCAGGTTGTGCCAGCATCTCAGGGTAGTTCCAACAGTTCGAAGAAGAGGAAGCCCAACTTTCAGCAGTAGAAGAAAAAGTGGCAGAATTCTCAGGGTCTTTGTTTTTCTTCTCAGAAGCGATCTCTTGACCTATCTTCCATCACTTGTTTCAAGTGCGACCAGAAGGGTCACTATGCTAACAGTTGTCCATCTCCTACAAGACCTGCTATTCCTCCTCCAGCCCAGGCAACCAGAAACAACCTTTGCCACCTCTGTTTGTAGCCTGGTCACTTCAAGAATAATTGTCCCACTCAGCAGAGAGGCAAGACATCTGGAGTCTTTGCCATGACCTCTTCCACTCCTCCTCCTCCTCCTCCTTCTGCCAATGATAACCAAGGCACTCTTCAGAGCTCCTTTTCTTTGCACGACTATCATGTTTGTGTTCTTTTTGATACTGGTGCATCCCATAGTTTTATATTTGTTGATCTCTATAATAAATTTGAGCATATATTGCAACCTCAATTGGCGACTTCATCATTATGTGTGAATAATCCCATCGGCGGTCCCGCCAACCTTAGTATGATTTGTAAAGAGGTGAAATTCCTTTACAATTTGCACAGATTCACCGGAGATTTCTATGTCCTTGGTTGATGCATTTGATATCTTACTTGGGGGTGATTGGTTAAAGCGATATGATGTGGTTATTTCTTGCAAAGCCCGAACTGTTTTTTTAGTAGACGACCAGGGTAATTCTCTTGTGATCGAATGTCGAATGCCTCAGGATTATGCAGGCAATTTCATCTTTTCGCTTGATGCTCAGCCTAGTGATCTTGAATCCACCCCTGTTGTCCAACTATTTTCGGATGTCTTTGGTGAAGTCATTTCTCTTCCTCCTAAGCGAGAAATTGAATTCCGCATCGATCTTATTCCTAGAGCTCGACCAGTTGTTCTTCCTCCCAAAAGGATGGCACCTAGAGAGAAAGTCGAGTTGAGGAAGCAGATTGAAGTCTTGTTTTCCAAGGGTTTGATTAGGCAGAGATTTTCTGAATGGGGAGCAGTTGTGGTCTTTGTCACCAAATCTGATGGTTCTCTTAGGATGTGTGTTGATTATAGAGAGCTAAACAAGCTTACTTTTAAAAACAGATATCATATGCCTCGCATCAATGGTATGTTTGATCAGCTGTATGGAGCTAAAGTATTCTCTCAACTTGATCTTGCTATCGGTTTTCACCAACTTCGTATAGCCTAAGAGAGCATTCCCAAGACAGCTTTTCGAATGGAGAATGGTTAGTCATGCCCTTTGGATTAACCAATGCTCCTGCCTTCTTCGTCGATCTCATGAATCACGTTTTCCTCGATGTTCTCAACAAGTTTGTTCTGGTTTTCGTTGATGATATTCTCGTCTTTTCTAAGTCAGAGAAGGAGCATGAATCTCATTTGGGCTATGCTCTGGAAACTCTTAGGATTCATCAGTTGAAAGCCAAATTTTCTAAATGCCATTTCTGGAGAGATGAAGTTCGATTTCTTGGGCACATTGTTTCTAAGAATGGAGTCTTGGTTGACCCAGTTAAGGTCGTCGCGATTAATGTAAGTCTATCCACCTTTCTTCTTTTATAATTCATTTACCTTATCTATCTTTGAACTTATCCACCTTATATATATTTCCAGGATTGGGAGACACCTAAGACTCCATCCGATATTCGTAGCTGTTTAGGCCTTGCCGGTTACTATGGAGATTTATTGAGAATTCTGCTCGAATAGCGCACCTCTCACTGCTTTGACTTGTAAGAATGCCAAGTTTGTTTGGAGTGATAAGTGTGAAGCAGCATTTAATGAGTTGAAGCAAAAGCTTACTTCTGCTCCTGTTCTCACCGTTCTGAATGGGAGTGAAGGATTATCGGTTTATACTGATGCTAGTCGAGAAGGTTTGGGTGCTGCCTTGATGCAGGATGGTAAGGTCATTGCTTATGTTAGTCGTCAGTTGAAGCCTCATGAAGCTAACTATGCCACTCATGATTTGGAATTGCTTGTTGTTGTGTTTGCTTTGAAGTTATGGAGGCATAACCTTTTGGGAACCAAGTTTGAGCTCTTTATGGATCATCAGTCTCTTAAGTATATTTTCACCTAAAAGGATTTGAACCAGAGGCATGTTAGATGGCTTGAGTTCTTAGCATCGTATGACCTCGACATCAACTACACTCTTGGGAAAGCCAATGTTGTTGTCGATGCCTTAAGTCGTAAGAGAGCCATGTTTTTTCGGATTGTTGTTTCTTCGTCTCTTAGGGATCATATCGCAGCCAAACAGGATAAGGATGCGATGGTTAAGCTCATAAAGGAGAATATTTGGAATAGGGAAGGTGATAACCAGAATGAGTTAGGAGCACAGATTGATCAGAATGGAGTTTTGAGGATTAATAACTGAATTTGTAACAACCCGAAATTTTTGATCCCGAAAATTCCAGATAGTTAGGGAAAGAAGAAAGAGATAGAAGAAGAAACAGAAAATAAAACACAGAATCTCACATTCGCAGCGGATCAAAATATAATATCAAATAATAACAGTTATACAAATGAAATCTGTACTTGTCAAATTACACTCTAATATATCAGAGTTACAACATATACACAAACACTGGACAGAAACAATCAACATGTCCCAGACAAACTATAATATATCACAGCGGAATACACTCCATACGTTCCTGCCATCCAGCTCGTCTCCTGAGCTCTAGAACGTCCTTACCTAAAAATCTGTAATACTCGGTCTGACCCGAGCATTACATCAAAGTAACACCCGGGTCAGGCTGGAAAACCAGCATGAGTAAACTCATCTAACATGGAATACAACAACATAAACATACATAAAACCCGGGTAACTCGTATCAATTTTACAAATTTATCAATTTGGTAAAGACAACACTATTTACACACACCAATTTCTAAGTACCAACTTAGATTAAATGGCTTAGCTTACTTAAATTATTCCATTCTAGTCCATTGATTTCAATAATCGCATCTGTACAGAATTATTATTGATTACAAATCGATGTGGTTTCGGGTATATATTAATACCCGACCCTGTCCTTTCGAATCCAGAGTCATCATAACCCAAGTTATTCAAGTAAATACTACTTACTTTTAAATACTGGATGTTATTTTACACAACAATTCGTATTTGACAGATAACTACATAATCACATTTTATACCCGAAATATCAATCAAGCGTTCATAAGCGAGATTAATTGGTCAACCATTTCTAATTAAATCAAATTACTTTAATCATTATTAATCTTGTCTTACTTCACAATAATTTATTTCAAACCATTTATTAATCATCACTTAATTATCTTTTCTAATTACACTTAGGAATTAGCCTTTAATTAATTTTCCACAATATAAACGACTGCCTTTCATTAAATAATCCATCCTTAAATTAGTCGCATTCCTTTATCAACCTTAATTAATTCTACTTGGAATTTAACTATTCTTGATAAATTAATTAAACTCTTAAATAAATTAATAAATCCTTTTGTTTATTACACTAAGTAATTAACCCATAATTACCTCCACTAAGTAATTACTCTTTAATTACCTCCCATCAAGTATTACCCATTAATTAATTACATCCTGTAATTATTCATTAATCAATTACAACCCCCTTAGTTAATTATTCTTTAATCATCTATCTTAATTAATTCTCTCGATTAATTATCCTTAATTACTCATCAACTTATTTATTTAATCAATCTTAAATACTTAAAAACTTCCTTAATTTAATGACTTCAAATATTCTTTTCATTAACATCTTATTAATGAACTAAGAAATAATTTATCAGTAACTTAACCTTTAAGTTTAATTAATGATTTAACACATTTAATCACATTATCAATTAGGTTTTAAATAAACTCCAAGGATCAACTTACTAGTACTTGGATAAAATAGATTATACGACTTAATTAAATCAACATTCATATAAACACCTTTATTTAAACGTATGGTTAAGAGAATTATCAAAGCTCAATTATGTTATCTTAACATCTGTACAAGATTATTTACCCGAGACAACTCAGAAACAATCCTGAGACTTCATCTTCTTCCTCGAGTTTTATTCTTTCTTTTTCTTCTCTTTTTATATATATATAAACTTAGTTTAAATTTAAGCAGTTGAAAACTGTTAACATCACACGAAACCCCTGAGAAAACTCGAGCAAACCCCTCCCAGACCCGAACTTCTCTTCGAGGCCAAACCCAAGATCCCTCTGTCTTCAAAACACTGACACACACACACGTCGCCGTGCACATGCACCGACGATCAACGCTGCCGCGACCATCCCCGATGCCTCCCACACGTCGACGATCCTCCCTACAACTGATTCTGACGATCAAAACATCACCACAAAGCCCAATTCGAAATCGAGCTTTCCCAGTCGAACCTGGAACCAAACATCGCCTGAAAACTTCTCTCGAATCACCGACGCCGACCACCAGAATCTTTGGGACTCCGGCCACACACTACCGACCTACCACGCCTCCACGTCCCAAAGTTTGGTGAAGCTCGATCACCCAGAGACGCCGCATCAACAAAGTTTCCGACCTCGACTCATCTGGGTTATAAAACCCTAGTTCTATCGATTTCCGATGCCACGACGAACAATCGTCACTCAAGCCATTTTTCCTGACATTGCCGATCACCATTCAAGCTTCGACAAAAACCCTGAACTCCTAATATTCGTCGGTCACCAGAAAATGGTCGAAACCCATTTCCTGATCATCTTCGAAATGCACATCCAAAATTCCACTAACAATTGTGATTTTTATTTTAAAATTCCTAGTTTGGAAAGATACATCAGATTATACACACGAATCTACAAATTATTCAATATGGAATTTTGATAAAAATCAAGTTTTTTACTGTAATAAATAAATCCTGATTGATACTGTCTTAAATTCTTGTTTAAATATTTTTAAAATTTAAAACTCGATGTTTTAAACAAATTTTGTTCAAACATTATACCATAAAACTAATCAGAGATAACAATATTTTCAATTTGAATGTTATTTGCAACCAGTAATTTAAGAACAGAGCACAACCTTGAATTTCAGACATGCACACAGAGATATCCCCATACATATATACATATAATCATTAAATCCAACATGCAAACAATTAATTTTTATTCAAACTCAAGTTTACTGCATGCAACGGAGATTTAAACAAATCAAAAGCTTTTTAAAACAAATTTGTTTACTCACCTAAGAAAAGTTTTTAAACAGAGCTCACTTCCTGCTTTACAGAAAAAAGCTTGATCTTGTTTGTTCATGATAATAGAAGTAGCAGCAGTAAATTGTTTTGTTGATGTAGTTGTTGAATTTAGTTTACAGGTTGCAGCTTGCTCTTTCAAACATAACTTTAAATATGATGCTCAGTTTATTTATGAACGAAATGGAAATAAGAGATGGTATATAAAAGAGTGTGTGTACAGTTGAAGTGTATTGTACTGATAGTTTTTTTTATAAATTTGGTCAGGGAGATTTTTCTTCAATGGAGGATGAAAAGATAAATTGTGTGCTAGCATTTATTACTTTGGCTTGTCCTATAAGCCAATATATCTTTTGGTTTTATATTATGTTACTTGATCATAATGTATTTTAGATATTTATTTCTATTTCTACTTAACTACCAAATACTTATGTTCATTTATAGTTCACATGTTTTTAATATATATATATATATATATATTCATATAGATTTTATAACCATATATTTTGTTCTATACTTATGTTTATATTTTAGTTTCTTATGTTAATATCATATGCTTGTGTTGTACTTAAAATTGTTATAGTTATTTATACACTTGTTTTTATTTATATTCATTTCCATTTGTATTTTAGCCATCAGCATCTAAATTATATACATAAGTTTTATTTACATTTAATATTTATATTTTATATTGATAGACTTTGATTTTATTTCAAACAGTATCATTCATATATTTATCAGATGTTAACAAGGTAAGCATTTTAATTTAATTATATAAGATAAATTTATTTGTACATATTATTAGGAGATTTTATTTAAATTTTCAAATCAATTTCCTTTCAAAAATACAAATCCATACAAATAAATGGAAATTATTCTGAACGTCATATCCATTTTAAAATGAAAAGTTTACATTTTATTTAATTGGATTAAATATTTATTAAAATATTACTGCCAAAATTCCGGGTCGTCACAGAATTTGTGATCCGAATGTCGACGGCTTGAGATAAGAGGTTCTTAGGGAGAATCATCATTCCAGACTCTCTGTCCATCCAGGTGTCATGAAGATGTTTCAGACTATGAAGAGGCTGTATTGTTGGAGTGGTATGCAGCGGGATATCTCCATCTATGTTAGCAGGTGTGCCACTTGTCAACAGGTCAAGGCTGATCACCAGAAGACCACCGGATTGCTGCAACCCCTTGAGATTCCCATTTGGAAGTGCGATCAGGTTTCTATGGATTTTATTGATGGTTTATCGAGGTCTAGAAAGGGTAACGAGAGTATTTGGGTAGTAGTCGACCGATTGACCAAATCTGCTCATTTTATTCCGGTCAAGTCAAATCGAACTGCTTCGAGCTTAGCTGAGGTTCATATGAGAGAGATTGTCCGACTCCATGTATTTGTGATCGTGATCCTATCTTTACCAGCAAGTTCTGGAAAGCTTTTCAGGAAGCTTTGGATACTCGTTTGAACCTTAGTACTACTTACCATCCCTAGACTAATGATCAGACGGAAAGTGTGAGTCAGATTTCAGAAGATTTTCTTCGTGCCTGTGTTCTTGATTATGGAGGATCTTGGGAAGATCATCTCCATCTCGTTGAATTCACCTATAATAACAGTTATCAGGTATAACTCTTATGTGATAATTTTGAATCATCTTAAGCCTTAATCAATCTAATCCCATTCCTTTGTATTCAGGCAAATATCAAGATGTCTCCGTTTGCCGCTCTATACGGACGATCTTGCAAATCTCCATCTTGCTGGATTGAATCCGATGAACATTTAGTTCTTGGACCTGATATGATTCTGGAAGCATCCGAGAAGGTTGAGGAGATTAGGAGGAAGATGAGGATTGCTCAGGATATGTAGAATAAGTATGCTGATAAGCGCAGAAGGGATTTGGAATTCTTAGTGGGTGATCAGGTCTTTCTTATGATCTTGCCGCTGAAGAATGTAGTTCGATTTGGTCGGAGAGGGAAGCTTGCTCCCAGATTCATTAGTCCTTTCCGCATTCTGGAAAGAGTTGGTTCTTTGGCTTATAAAGTTGATTTGCCGGAGAAGCTGGCGGGTGTGCACAACGTGTTTCACGTATCTCACCTTCGCAAGTATCTTCATGATCATTCCTTGATTGTTCAGCCAGCCTTATTAGAGAATTTGGACGTCGAGCCAAATCTCACTATCGAGAGAAAGCCACTTCATATTGTCGATAGAGGTACGAAGCAGCTTCGGTGGAAATCTGTCAGTCTTGTCAAAGTACGGTGGAGTATAGATGATCGGGATTGCACCTGGGAGATTGAGGAATCCATGCGTGCTTCGAATCCTCAATTGTTTGACTCGGGTACTATTCGTTTGATTATCTTATCTTTTTGTTTGTTTCTATTCCCTTATCTTGTTCCTTTTCGGGGACAAAAAGTTTTTAGTGGGGGAGAGTGTAACGACCCGAGAATTTTAACGTTTTTTATAACGTAATTAACTAAATTATTCTTGAAAATAAATAATAAAATTTTGAAATGAAAATTTGATATTTGGAATACGTCTATTTAAACATAGCAAGTGGTAGATTTTTATCAGAAAATATTTAAGTTTGTTTGTTTGTGAAATTTCAACTTAAAATTTAAAATCAGTTGAAATTTGATGGAAATAAAATATCTTTGAAATCCGAATTTTTTATATAATAAAAATGTAAATCATTTTCCAAGTGAGACGTCGTAATTTGCTTCGCCAAATTTGGACTACTATAGCCCCATTTTATTATTTTTGGCGTTTTAGCAGCATTTTCGGCAGCGAAAATCGAGTTTTGATAGCTTGGTCGTATCGCTAATATCTATATACCGTTCTGTTCGTCTCGTCGTGCTGATCTCGGCAGTATATTCATTCCTGTAATTCGGTGTCCGGTACGCGGCAAAATCGACGAAACGATTTGCCGTATCAGTTCCGTATTTGAGCTTTTTGTTTCCTTTGTCTTTTCAATTGCCAGCCGTATAACCTAATAGCCATCTGCATTTATATTTCTAAAACTCGAACGTATTGACTTTCAACATTCCCATTGGTTAATATTAATGCTCCGTTGTCTTTTCAGTTTTTCTTCTCCGTTCATTCTGAAAGAATAAAAAAAAGAGAAAAGGTAAGCTTCATCTTGGTTTCGTTTCTGCAAGCATGGCTCGTGCTTCTCTTGTATTGACCGAAGCAGCCTCTCAACCTGTTCATGCTGCCAAGACCACCCAGATCCGCCTTCCATCTCAACCCTTCCATCATCTCCTTCCTTTGGCCCCACCTGCTTCGATGCCCCATCACAACCGCCTACCCCATCTTAGTGACCCATTCCGCTCCACTGCTTGCAGCCACGTCATCCACCCAAAGAGCCACCCCGTCACCCTCTCACCTTCCAGCGATCAACCTGCCATGGACCCCTGCACCTCCGAGCCCACTGCCACCTTCGCCATCCCCTATAGCCGAAACCCATCCCATAACACCTGAAGCCTCCCTTCACCTGACACCACCACCCTTGCAACCCATGCCGAATCATCCAGTAGCCGTCGCAACAGTTTCCCCTGACTCAAACGCCATGACCAGCCACTGCTGCACTTCCATGCCACGCCGTGCTCTACCGTGGAAGTAGATTTGATAGTAGCATCCCCACATTTGAACGCCGCCTAGGCAGAAACCGCTATTTTTTTTGTTCAGACTGCAATAACTTCTTCATACTAACTCGGAATCAGGGAAAACTTCGACCGATGAACTCTTACCTAAATTACAGACAATATGGTACACTCGGATACTTCATCTTGTGAATGCACAACATCCTGTTATTCGAACTCCTCCTAGTGCAGAAGCCGCTATTTTTTTTGTTCAGACTGCAATATTTTCTTCATACTAACTCAGAATCCGGCGAGACTTCGACCGATTAACTCCCACCTAAATTACGGACAATATGAAACACTCAGATACTTCATCTTGTGAACGCATACTATAGTTCTCCATGGGCACTGACAGTTGTACTTATAAAATAACAGGATACAACATCCCCATATTTGAACTCCGTCCAGTGCAGAAGCCGCTATTTTTTTTGTTCAGACTGCAATAACTTCTTCATACTAACTTGGAATCAGGCGATACTTCGACCAATGAACTCCCACCTAAATTACGGACAATACGGTATAGTTGGATACTTCATCTTGTGAACGCACACTTTAGTTCTCCATGGTGACTGACAGTTGTACTTAGAAAATAACAGGCTAGCAAATCCCCGTATTTGAACTCCGTCTAGTGCAAAAGCCGCTATTTTTTTTGTTCAGACTGCTATATTTTCTTCATACTAACTCAGAATCCGGCGAGACTTCGACAGATTAACTCACACCTAAATTACGGACAGTATAGAACACTCGGATACTTCATCTTCTAAACGCACACTGTAGTTCTCCATGTGGACTGACAGTATTACTTAGAAAATAACAGGCTTCCACATCTCCATATTTGAACTTCGCCTAGTGCAGAAGCCGCTATTTTTTTTGTTCAGACTGCAATAACTTCATCATACTAACTCGGAATCAGACGATACTTCGACCGATGAACTCCCACCTAAATTACGGACAATACGGTATATAGTTGGATACTTCATCTTGTGAACGCACACTGCAGTTCTCCATGGGCACTGACGGTTTTCCTTAGAAAATAACAGGCTACCAAATCCCCATATTTGAACTCCACCTAGTGCAGAAGCCGCTATTTGTTTATTTAGACTGCAATATTTTCTTCATACTAACTCGGAATCCGGCGACTTCGACCGATTAACTTCCATCTAAATTACGAACAATATGGAACACTCGGATACTTCATCTTATGAACGCACACTGTAGTTCTCCATGGGGACTAACAGTTGTACTTAGAAAATAACAGGCTACCACATTCCTATATTTCAACTCCGCCTAGTGCAGAAGCCGCTATTTTTTTTTCTTCAGACTGCAATAACTTCTTCATACTAACTCGGAATCAGGCGATACTTCGACCGATGAACTCCCACCTAAATTACGGACAATACGGTATAGTTGGATACTTCATCTTGTGAACGCACACTGTAGTTCTCCATGGTGACTGATAGTTGTACTTGGAAAATAACAGGCTATATCCCCACTTCAACGCTCACAGTAGTTCTCCATGGTGACTAATAGTTGTACTTAGAAATTAATAGGCTACATCCTCATATTTGAACTCTGCCAAGGAAAAAGCCGCTATTTTTTTGTTCAGACTGCAATAACTTCTTCATACTAACTCGGAATCAGGCAAAACTTCGACCGATGAACTCACACCAAAATTACGAACAATATGGTACACTCGGATACTTCATCTTGTGAACGTACACTGTAGTTCTCCATCGAGACTGACAGTTGTACTTAGAAAATAACAGGCTACCACATCCCCATATTTGAACTCCGCCTAGTGCAGAAGCCGCTATTTTTTTTTGTTCAGACTGCAATACTTTCTTCATACTAACTTGGAATCCGGCTAGAATTCGACAGATTAACTCCCACCTAAATTACGGACAATATGGAACACTCGAATACTTCATCTTCGGAACGCGCACTGTAGTTCTCTATGGGGACTAACAGTTGTACTTAGAAAATAACATGCTACCACATCCCCATATTTGAACTCCGCCTAGTGCAGAAGCCGCTAATTTTTTTTGTTCAGAATGCAATAACTTCTTCATACTAACTTGGAATCAGGCGATAATTCTACCGATGAACTCCCACCTAAATTACGGACAATACGGTATAGTTGGATACTTCATCTTGTGAACGCACACTTTAGTTCTCCATGGGGACTGACAGTTGTACTTAGAAAATAACAGGCTACCACATCCCCATATTTGAACTCCGCCTAGTGCAGAAGCCACTATTTTTTTGTTCAGACTGCAATATTTTATTCATACTAACTCGGAATCCGGCGAGACTTCGACCGATTAACTCCCATCTAAATTATGGACAATATGGAACACTCGGATACTTCATTTTATGAACACACACTTTAGTTCTCCATGGGGATTGACAGTTGTACTTAGAAAATAACAGGCTACCACATCCCCATATTTCAACTCCGCATAGTGTAGAAGCCGCTATTTTTTTTGTCCAGATTGCAATAACTTATTCATACTAACTCGGAACCAGGCGATACTTTGACCGATGAACTCCCATCTAAATTACGGACAATACAGTATAGTTGGATACTTCATCTTGTGAACGCACATTGTAGTTCTCCATGGGGACTGACAGTTGTACTTAGAAAATAACAGGCTACCACATCTCCATATTTGAACTCCGCCTAGTGTAGAAGCCGCTATTTTTTTTGTTTAGACTGCAATATTTTCTTCATACTAACTCGAAATCCGGTGAGACTTCGACCGATTAACTCCCGCCTAAATTACGGACAATATGTAACACTCGGATACTTCATCTTATGAACACACACTGTAGTTCCCCATGGGGACTGGCAGTTGTACTTAGAAAATAACAGGCTACCACATCCCCATATTTCAACTCCGCCTAGTGCAGAAGCCGTTATTTTTTTTGTTCAGATTGCAATAACTTCTTCATACTAACTTGGAATCAGGCGGTACTTCGACCGATGAACTCCCTTCTAAATTACGGACAATACGGTATAGTTGGATACTTCATCTTGTGAACGCACACTGTAGTTCTCCATGGTGACTAACAGTTGTACTTAGAAAATAACAGGCTAGCACATCCCCATATTTGAACTCCGTCTAGTGCAGAAGCCGCTATTTTTTTTGTTCAGACTGCTATATTTTCTTCATACTAACTCGGAATCCGGCGAGACTTCGACAGATTAACTCACACCTAAATTACAAACAATATGGAACACTCGGATACTTCATCTTCTGAACGCACACTGTAGTTCTCCATGGGGACTGACAGTATTACTTAGAAAATAACATGCTTCCACATCTCCATATTTGAACTCCGCCTAGTGCAGAAGCCGCTATTTTTTTTGTTCGGACTGCAATAACTTCATCATACTAACTCGGAATCAGACGATACTTCGACCGATGAACTCCCACCTAAATTACGGACAATACGGTATATAGTTGGATACTTCATCTTGTGAACGCACACTGTAGTTCTCGATGGGCACTGACGGTTTTCCTTAGAAAATAACAGGCACCACATCCCCATATTTGAACTCCGCCTTGTGCAGAAGCCGCTATTTTTTTGTTTAGACTGCAATATTTTCTTCATACTAACTCGGAATCCGGCGAGACTTCGACCGATTAACTTCCATCTAAATTACAGACAATATGGAACACTCGGATACTTCATCTTTTGAACGCACACTGTAGTTCTCCATTGGGACTGACAGTTGTACTTAGAAAATAACAGGCTACCACATTCCTATATTTCAACTCCGCCTAGTGCAGAAGCCGCTATTTTTTTTGTTCAGACTGCAATAACTTCTTCATACTAACTCGGAATCAGGCGATACTTCGACCGATGAACTCCCACCTAAATTACCGACAATACGGTATAGTTGGATACTTCATCTTGTGAACGCACACTGTAGTTCTCCATGGTGACTGATAGTTGTACTTAGAAAATAACAGGCTATATCCCCACTTCAACGCTCACTGTAGTTCTCCATGGTTACTAATAGTTGTATTTAGAAATTAACAGGCTACATCCTCATATTTGAACTCTGCCTAGGAAAAAGCCGCTATTTTTTTTGTTCAGACTGCAATAACTTCTTCATACTAACTCGGAACCAGGCAAAACTTCGACCGATGAACTCACACCTAAATTACGAACAATATGGTACACTCGGATACTTCATCTTGTGAACGTACACTGTAGTTCTCCATCGAGACTGACAGTTGTACTTAGAAAATAACAGGCTACCACATCCCCATATTTGAACCCCGCCTAGTGCAGAAGCCACTATTTTTTTTGTTCAGACTGCAATATTTTCTTCATACTAACTCGGAATCCGGCGAGACTTCGATAGATTAACTCCCACCTAAATTACGGACAATATGGAACACTCGAATACTTCATCTTCTGAACGCGCACTGTAGTTCTGTATGGGGACTGACAGTTGTACGTAGAAAATAACAGGCTACCACATTCCTATATTTCAACTCCGCCTAGTGCAGAAGCCGCTAATTTTTTTGTTCAGACTGCAATAACTTCTTCATACTAACTCGGAATCAGGCGATACTTCGACCGATGAACTCACACCTAAATTACGAACAATATGGTACACTCGGATACTTCATCTTGTGAACGTACACTGTAGTTCTCCATCGAGACTGACAGTTGTACTTAGAAAATAACAGGCTACCACATCCCCATATTTGAACCCCGCCTAGTGCAGAAGCCGCTATTTTTTTTGTTCAGACTGCAATATTTTCTTCATACTAACTCGGAATCCGGCGAGACTTCGACAGATTAACTCCCACCTAAATTACGGACAATATGGAACACTCGAATACTTCATCTTCTGAACACGCACTGTAGTTCTCTATGGGGACTAACAGTTGTACATAGAAAATAACAGGCTACCACATCCCCATATTTGAACTCCGCCTTGTGCAAAAGCCGCTAATTTTTTTTGTTCAGACTGCAATAACTTCTTCATACTAACTTGGAATCAGGCGATACTTCGACCGATGAACTCCCACCTAAATTACGGACAATACGGTATAGTTGGATACTTCATCTTGTGAATGCACACTTTAGTTCTCCATGGGGACTAACAATTGTACTTAGAAAATAACAGGCTACCACATCCCCATATTTGAACTCCGCCTAGTGCAGAAGCCACTATTTTTTTTTTCAGACTGCAATATTTTATTCATACTAACTCGGAATCCGGCGAGACTTCGATCGATTAACTCCCATCTAAATTACGGACAATATGGAACACTCGGATACTTCATCTTATGAACGCACACTGTAGTTCTCTATGGGGACTGATAGTTGTACTTAGAAAATAACAGGCTACCACATCCCCATATTTCAACTCCGCATAGTGCAGAAGCCGCTATTTTTTTTGTCCAGATTGCAATAACTTCTTCATACTAACTCGGAATCAGGCGATACTTCGACCGATGAACTACCACATAAATTACGGACAATATGGAATAGTCGAATACTTCATCTTGTGAACGCACACTGTAGTTCTCCATGGGGACTGACAGTTGTACTTAGAAAATAACAGGCTACCACATCCCCATATTTGAACTCCGCCTAGTGCAGAAGCCGCTATTTTTTTTGTTCAGACTGCAATATTTTCTTCATACTAGCTCGAAATCCATTGAGACTTCGACCGATTAACTCCCACCTAAATTACGGACAATATGTACAACTCGGATACTTATCCTTATGAACGCACACTGTAGTTCCCCATGGGGACTGGCAGTTGTACTTAGAAAATAACAGGCTACCACATCCCCATATTTCAACTCCGCCTAGTGCAGAAGCCGCTATTTTTTTTGTTCAGACTGCAATAACTTCTTCATACTAACTTGGAATCAGACGGTACTTCGACCGATGAACTCCCGTCTAAATTATGGACAATACGGTATAGTTGGATACTTCATCTTGTGAACGCACACTGTAGTTCTCCATGGTGACTAACAGTTGTACTTAGAAAATAACAGGCTAGCACATCCCCATATTTGAACTCCGTCTAGTGCAGAAGCCGCTATTTTTTTTGTTCAGACTGCTATATTTTCTTCATACTAACTCGGAATTTGGCGAGACTTCGACAGATTAACTCACACCTAAATTACGGACAGTATGGAACACTCGGATACTTCATCTTCTGAACGCACACCGTAGTTCTCCATGGGGACTGACAGTATTACTTAGAAAATAACAGGCTTCCACATCTCCATATTTGAACTCCGCCTAGTGCAGAAGCCGCTATTTTTTTTGTTCAGACTGCAATAACTTCATCATACTAACTCGGAATCAGACGATACTTCGACCGATGAACTCCCACCTAAATTACGGACAATACGGTATATAGATGGATACTTCATCTTGTGAACGCACACTGTAGTTCTCCATGGGCACTGACGGTTTTCCTTAGAAAATAACAGGCTACCACATCCCCATATTTGAACTCCGGCTAGTGCAGAAGCCGCTATTTTTTTGTTTATACTGCAATATTTTCTTCATAGTAACTCGGAATCCGGCGAGACTTCGACCGATTAACTTCCATCTAAATTACGGACAATATGGAACACTCGGATACTTCATCTTATGAACGCACACTGTAGTTCTCCATTGGGACTGACAGTTGTACTTAGAAAATAACAGGCTACCACATTCCTATATTTCAACTCCGCCTATTGCAGAAGCCGCTATTTTTTTTGTTCAGACTGTAATAACTTCTTCATACTAACTCGGAATCAGGCGAAACTTCGACCAATGAACTCCCACCTAAATTACGGACAATACGGTATAGTTGGATACTTCATCTTGTGAACGCACACTGTAGTTCTCCATGGTGACTGATAGTTGTACTTAGAAAATAACAGGCTATATCCCCACTTCAACGCTCACTGTAGTTCTCCATGGTGACTAATAGTTGTACTTAGAAATTAACAGGCTACATCCTCATATTTGAACTCTACCTAGGAAAAAGCCGCTATTTTTTTATTCAGACTGCAATAACTTCTTCATACTAACTCGGAACCAGGCAAAACTTCGACCGATGAACTCACACCTAAATTACGAACAATATGGTACACTCGGATACTTCATCTTGTGAACGTACACTGTAGTTCTCCATCGAGACTGACAGTTGTACTTAGAAAATAATAGGCTACCACATCCCCATATTTGAACCCCGCCTAGTGCAGAAGCCGCTATATTTTTTGTTCAAACTACAATATTTTCTTCATACTAACTCGGAATCCGGCGAGACTTCGACAGATTAACTGCCACCTAAATTACGAACAATATGGGACACTCGAATACTTCATCTTCTGAACGCGCACTGTAGTTCTCTATGGGGACTAACAGTTGTACTTAGAAAATAACAGGCTACCACATCCCCATATTTGAACTCCGTCTAGTGCAGAAGCCGCTATTTTTTTTGTTCAGACTGCTATATTTTCTTCATACTAACTCGGAATCTGGCGAGACTTCGACAGATTAACTCACACCTAAATTACGGACAGTATGGAACACTCGGATACTTCATCTTCTGAACGCACACCGTAGTTCTCCATGGGGACTGACAGTATTACTTAGAAAATAACAGGCTTCCACATCTCCATATTTGAACTCCGCCTAGTGCAGAAGCCGCTATTTTTTTTGTTCAGACTGCAATAACTTCATCATACTAACTCGGAATCAGACGATACTTCGACCGATGAACTCCCACCTAAATTACAGACAATATGGAACACTCGGATACTTCATCTTACGAACGCACACTGTAGTTCTCCATGGGGACTGACAGTTGTACTTAGAAAATAACAGGCTACCACATCCCCATATTTCAACTCCGCATAGTGCAGAAGCCGCTATTTTTTTTGTCCAGATTGCAATAACTTCTTCATACTAACTCGGAATCAGGCGATACTTCGACCGATGAACTCCCACCTAAATTACGGACAATACGGTATAGTTGGATACTTCATCTTGTGAACGCACTGACAGTTGTACTTAGAAAATAACAAGCTACCACATCCCCATATTTGAACTCCGCCTAGTGCAGAAGCCGCTATTTTTTTTGTTCAGACTGCAATATTTTCTTCATACTAACTCAAAATCCGTTGAGACTTCGACCGATTAACTCCCACTTAAATTACGGACAATATGTAACACTCGGATAATTCATCTTATGAACGCACACTGTAGTTCCCCATGGGGACTGGCAGTTGTACTTAGAAAATAACAGGCTACCACATTCCTATATTTCAACTCCGCCTAGTGCAGAAGCCGCTATTTTTTTTGTTCAGACTGCAATAACTTCTTCATACTAACTCGGAATCAGGCGATACTTCGACCGATGAACTCACACCTAAATTACGAACAATATGGTACCCTCGGATACTTCATCTTGTGAACGTACACTGTAGTTCTCCATCGAGACTGACAGTTGTACTTAGAAAATAACAGGCTACCACATCCCCATATTTGAACCCCGCCTAGTGCAGAAGCCGCTATTTTTTTGTTCAGACTGCAATATTTTCTTCATACTAACTCGGAATCCGGCGAGACTTCGACAGATTAACTCCCACCTAAATTACGGACAATATGGAACACTCGAATACTTCATCTTCTGAACGCGCGCTGTAGTTCTCTATGGGGACTAACAGTTGTACATAGAAAATAACAGGCTACCACATCCCCATATTTGAACTCCGCCTTGTGCAAAAGCCACTAATTTTTTTTGTTCAGACTGCAATAACTTCTTCATACTAACTTGGAATCAGGCGATACTTCGACCGATGAACTCCCACCTAAATTACGGACAATACGGTATAGTTGGATACTTCATCTTGTGAACGCACACTTTAGTTCTCCATGGGGACTAACAGTTGTACTTAGAAAATAACAGGCTACCACATCCCCATATTTGAACTCCGCCTAGTGCAGAAGCCACTATTTTTTTTTCAGACTGTAATATTTTATTCATACTAACTCGGAATCCGGCGAGACTTCGACCGATTAACTCCCATCTAAATTACGGACAATATGGAACACTCGGATACTTCATCTTATGAACGCACACTGTAGTTCTCTATGGGGACTGATAGTTGTACTTAGAAAATAACAGGCTACCACATCCCCATATTTCAACTCCGCATAGTGCAGAAGCCGCTATTTTTTTTGTCCAGATTGCAATAACTTCTTCATACTAACTCGGAATCAGGCGATACTTCGACCGATGAACTCCCACATAAATTATGGACAATATGGAATAGTCGAATACTTCATCTTGTGAACGCACACTGTAGTTCTCCATGGGGACTGACAGTTGTACTTAGAAAATAACAGGCTACCACATCCCCATATTTGAACTCCGCCTAGTGCAGAAGCCGCTATTTTTTTTGTTCAGACTGCAATATTTTCTTCATACTAACTCGAAATCCATTGAGACTTCGACCGATTAACTCCCACCTAAATTACGGACAATATGTAAAACTCGGATACTTATCCTTATGAACGCACACTGTAGTTCCCCATCGGGACTGGCAGTTGTACTTAGAAAATAACAGGCTACCACATCCCCATATTTCAACTCCGCCTAGTGCAGAAGCCGCTATTTTTTTTGTTCAGACTGCAATAACTTCTTCATACTAACTTGGAATCAGGCGGTACTTCGACCGATGAACTCCCATCTAAATTATGGACAATACGGTATAGTTGGATACTTCATCTTGTGAACGCACACTGTAGTTCTCCATGGTGACTAACAGTTGTACTTAGAAAATAACAGGCTAGCACATCCCCATATTTGAACTCCGTCTAGTGTAGAAGCCGCTATTTTTTTTGTTCAGACTGCTATATTTTCTTCATACTAACTTGGAATCTGGCGGGACTTCGACAGATTAACTCACACCTAAATTACGGACAGTATGGAACACTCGGATACTTCATCTTCTGAACGCACACCGTAGTACTCCATGGGGACTGACATTATTACTTAGAAAATAACAGGCTTCCACATCTCCATATTTGAACTCCGCCTAGTGCAGAAGCCGCTATTTTTTTTTGTTCAGACTGCAATAACTTCATCATACTAACTCGGAATCAGACGATACTTCGACCGATGAACTCCCACCTAAATTACGGACAATACGGTATATAGATGGATACTTCATCTTGTGAACGCACACTGTAGTTCTCCATGGGCACTGACGGTTTTCCTTAGAAAATAACAGGCTACCACATCCCCATATTTGAACTCCGGCTAGTGCAGAAGCCGCTATTTTTTTGTTTATACTGCAATATTTTCTTCATAGTAACTCGGAATCCGGCGAGACTTCGACCGATTAACTTCCATCTAAATTACGGACAATATGGAACACTCGGATACTTCATCTTATGAACGCACACTGTAGTTCTCCATTGGGACTGACAGTTGTACTTAGAAAATAACAGGCTACCACATTCCTATATTTCAACTCCGCCTATTGCAGAAGCCGCTATTTTTTTTGTTCAGACTGTAATAACTTCTTCATACTAACTCGGAATCAGGCGAAACTTCGACCAATGAACTCCCACCTAAATTACGGACAATACGGTATAGTTGGATACTTCATCTTGTGAACGCACACTGTAGTTTCCATGGTGACTGATAGTTGTACTTAGAAAATAACAGGCTATATCCCCACTTCAACGCTCACTGTAGTTCTCCATGGTGACTAATAGTTGTACTTAGAAATTAACTGGCTACATCCTCATATTTGAACTCTACCTAGGAAAAAGCCGCTATTTTTTTATTCAGACTGCAATAACTTCTTCATACTAACTCGGAACCAGGCAAAACTTCGACCGATGAACTCACACCTAAATTACGAACAATATGGTACACTCGGATACTTCATCTTGTGAACGTACACTATAGTTCTCCATCGAGACTGACAGTTGTACTTAGAAAATAATAGGCTACCACATCCCCATATTTGAACCCCGCCTAGTGCAGAAGCCGCTATTTTTTTTGTTCAAACTACAATATTTTCTTCATACTAACTCGGAATCCGGCGAGACTTCGACAGATTAACTGCCACCTAAATTACGAACAATATGGGACACTCGAATACTTCATCTTCTGAACGCGCACTGTAGTTCTCTATGGGGACTAACAGTTGTACATAGAAAATAACAGGCTACCACATCCCCATATTTGAAATCCGCCTAGTGCAAAAGCCGCTAATTTTTTTTGTTCACACTGCAATAACTTCTTCATACTAACTTGGAATCAGGCGATACTTCGACCGATGAACTCCCACCTAAATTACGGACAATACGGTATAGTTGGATACTTCATCTTTTGAACGCACACTTTAGTTCTCCATGGGAAATAACAGTTGTACTCAGAAAATAACAGGCTACCACATCCCCATATTTGAACTCCGTCTAGTGCAGAAGCCACTATTTTTTTGTTCAGACTGCAATATTTTATTCATACTAACTCGGAATCCGGCGAGACTTCGACCGATTAACTCCCATCTAAATTACAAACAATATGGAACACTCGGATACTTCATCTTACGAACGCACACTGTAGTTCTCCATGGGGACTGACAGTTGTACTTAGAAAATAACAGGCTACCACATCCCCATATTTCAACTCCGCATAGTGCAGAAGCCGCTATTTTTTTTGTCCAGATTGCAATAACTTCTTCATACTAACTCGGAATCAGGCGATACTTCGACCGATGAACTCCCACCTAAATTACGGACAATACGGTATAGTTGGATACTTCATCTTGTGAACGCACTGACAGTTGTACTTAGAAAATAACAAGCTACCACATCCCCATATTTGAACTCCGCCTAGTGCAGAAGCCGCTATTTTTTTGTTCAGACTGCAATATTTTCTTCATACTAACTCGAAATCCGTTGAGACTTCGACCGATTAACTCCCACCTAAATTACGGACAATATGTAACACTCGGATAATTCATCTTATGAACGCACACTGTAGTTCCCCATGGGGACTGGTAGTTGTACTTAGAAAATAACATGCTACCACATCCCCATATTTCAACTCGGCCTAGTGCAGAAGCCGCTATTTTTTTTGTTCAGACTGCAATAACTTCTTCATACTAACTTGGAATCAGGCGGTACTTTGACCGATGAACTCCCATCTAAATTACGGACAATACGGTATAGTTGGATACTTCATCTTGTGAACGCACACTGTAGTTCTCCATGGTGACTAACAGTTGTACTTAGAAAATAACAGGCTAGCACATCCCCATATTTGAACTCCGTCTAGTGCAGAAGCCGCTATTTTTTTTGTTCAGACTGCTATATTTTCTTCATACTAACTCGGAATTTGGCGAGACTTCGACAGATTAACTCACACCTAAATTACGGACAGTATGGAACACTCGGATACTTCATCTTCTGAACGCACACCGTAGTTCTCCATGGGGACTGACAGTATTACTTAGAAAATAACAGGCTTCCACATCTCCATATTTGAACTCCGCCTAGTGCAGAAGCCGCTATTTTTTTTGTTCAGACTGCAATAACTTCATCATACTAACTCGGAATCAGACGATACTTCGACCGATGAACTCCCACCTAAATTACGGACAATACGGTATATAGATGGATACTTCATCTTGTGAACGCACACTGTAGTTCTCCATGGGCACTGACGGTTTTCCTTAGAAAATAACAGGCTACCACATCCCCATATTTGAACTCCGGCTAGTGCAGAAGCCGCTATTTTTTTGTTTATACTGCAATATTTTCTTCATAGTAACTCGGAATCCGGCGAGACTTCGACCGATTAACTTCCATCTAAATTACGGACAATATGGAACACTATGATACTTCATCTTATGAACGCACACTGTAGTTCTCCATTGGTACTGACAGTTGTACTTAGAAAATAACAGGCTACCACATTCCTATATTTCAACTCCGCCTATTGCAGAAGCCGCTATTTTTTTTGTTCAGACTGTAATAACTTCTTCATACTAACTCGGAATCAGGCGAAACTTCGACCAATGAACTCCCACCTAAATTATGGACAATACGGTATAGTTGGATACTTCATCTTGTGAACGCACACTATAGTTCTCCATGGTGACTGATAGTTGTACTTAGAAAATAACAGGCTATATCCCCACTTCAACGCTCACTGTAGTTCTCCATGGTGACTAATAGTTGTACTTAGAAATTAACAGGCTACATCCTCATATTTGAACTCTACCTAGGAAAAAGCCGCTATTTTTTTATTCAGACTGCAATAACTTCTTCATACTAACTTGGAACCAGGCAAAACTTCGACCGATGAACTCACACCTAAATTACGAACAATATGGTACACTCGGATACTTCATCTTGTGAACGTACACTGTAGTTCTCCATCGAGACTGACAGTTGTACTTAGAAAATAATAGGCTACCATATCCCCATATTTGAACCCCGCCTAGTGCAGAAGCCGCTATTTTTTTTGTTCAGACTACAATATTTTCTTCATACTAACTCGGAATCCGGCGAGACTTCGACAGATTAACTCCCACCTAAATTACGAACAATATGGGACACTCGAATACTTCATCTTCTGAACGCGCACTATAGTTCTCTATGGGGACTAACAGTTGTACTTAGAAAATAACAGGCTACCACATCCCCATATTTGAAATCCGCCTAGTGCAAAAGCCGCTAATTTTTTTTTGTTCAGACTGCAATAACTTCTTCATACTAACTTGGAATCAGGCGATACTTCGACCGATGAACTCCCACCTAAATTACGGACAATACGGTATAGTTGGATACTTCATCTTTTGAACGCACACTTTAGTTCTCCATGGGAACTAACAGTTGTACTTAGAAAATAACAGGCTACCACATCCCCATATTTGAACTCCGCCTAGTGCAGAAGCCACTATTTTTTTGTTCAGACTGCAATATTTTATTCATACTAACTCGGAATCCGGCGGGACTTCGACCGATTAACTCCCATCTAAATTACAGACAATATGGAACACTCGGATACTTCATCTTATGAACGCACACTGTAGTTCTCCATGGGGACTGACAGTTGTACTTAGAAAATAACAGGCTACCACATCCCCATATTTCAACTCCGCATAGTGCAGAAGCCGCTATTTTTTTTTTCCAGATTGCAATAACTTCTTCATACTAACTCGAAATCAGGCGATACTTCGACCGATGAACTCCCACCTAAATTACGGACAATACGGTATAGTTGGATACTTCATCTTGTGAACGCACTGACAGTTGTACTTAGAAAATAACAAGCTACCACATCCCCATATTTGAACTCCGCCTAGTGCAGAAGCCGCTATTTTTTTTGTTCAGACTGCAATATTTTCTTCATATTAACTCGAAATCCGTTGAGACTTCGACCGATTAACTCCCACCTAAATTACGGACAATATGTAACACTCAGATACTTCATCTTATGAACGCACACTCCCCATGGGGACTGGCAGTTGTACTTAGAAAATAACAGGCTACCACATTCCTATATTTCAACTCCGCCTAGTGCAGAAGCCGCTATTTTTTTTGTTCAGACTCCAATAACTTCTTCATACTAACTCGGAATCAGGCGATACTTCGACCGATGAACTCCCACCTAAATTACGGACAATACGGTATAGTTGGATACTTCATCTTGTGAACGCACACTGTAGTTCTCCATGGCGACTGATAGTTGTACTTAGAAAATAACATGCTATATCCCCACTTCAACGCTCACTGTAGTTCTCCATGGTGACTAATAGTTGTACTTAGAAATTAACAGGCTACATCCTCATATTTGAACTCTACGTAGGAAAAAGCCGCTATTTTTTTATTCAGTTTGCAATAACTTCTTCATACTAACTCGGAATCAGGCAAAACTTCGACCGATGAACTCAAACCTAAATTACGAACAATATGGTACACTCGGATACTTCATCTTGTGAACGTATACTGTAGTTCTCCATCGAGACTGACAGTTGTACTTAGAAAATAACAGGCTACCACATCCCCATATTTGAACTCCGCCTAGTGCAGAAGCCGCTATTTTTTTTGTTCAGATTGCTATATTTTCTTCATACTAACTCGGAATCCGGCGAGACTTCGACAGATTAACTCCCACCTAAATTACGGACAATATGGAACAATCGAATACTCCATCTTCTGAACGCGCACTGTAGTTCTCTATGGGGACTAACAGTTGTACTTAGAAAATAACAGGATACCACATCCCCATATTTGAACTCCGCCTAGTGCAAAAGCCGCTAATTTTTTTTGTTCAGACTGCAATAACTTCTTCATACTAACTTGGAATCAGGCGATACTTCGACCGATGAACTCCCACCTATATTACGGACAATACAGTATAGTTGGATACTTCATCTTGTGAACGCACACTTTAGTTCTCCATGGGGACTAACAGTTGTACTTAGAAAATAACAGGCTACCACATCCCCATATTTGAACTTCGCCTAGTGCAGAAGCCACAATTTTTTTGTTCAGACTGCAATATTTTATTCATACTAACTCGGAATCCGGCGAGACTTCGACCGATTAACTCCCATCTAAATTACGAACAATATGGAACACTCGGATACTTCATCTTATGAACGCACACTGTAGTTCTCCATGGGGACTGACAGTTGTACTTAGAAAATAACAGGCTACCACATCCCCATATTTCAACTCCGCATAGTGCAGAAGCCGCTATTTTTTTTGTCCAGATTGCAATAACTTCTTCATACTAACTCGGAATCAGGCAATACTTCGACCAGTGAACTCCCACCTAAATTACGGACAATACGGTATAGTTGGATACTTCATCTTGTGAACGCACACTGTTGTTCTCCATGGGGACTGACAGTTGTACTTAGAAAATAACAGGCTACCACATCCCTATATTTGAACTCCACCTAGTGTAGAAGCCGCTATTTTTTTTGTTCAGACTGTAGTATTTTCTTCATACTAACTCGAAATCCGGTGAGACTTCGACCGATTAACTCCCACCTAAATTACGGACAATATGTAACACTCGGATACTTCATCTTATGAACGCACACTGTAGTTCCCCATGGGGACTGGCAGTTGTACTTAGAAAATAACAGGCTACCACATCCCCATATTTCAACTCCGCCAAGTGCAGAAGCCGCTATTTTTTTTGTTCAGACTGCAATAACTTCTTCATACTAACTTGGAATCAGGCGGTACTTCGACCGATGAACTCCCATCTAAATTACGGACAATACGGTATAGTTGGATACTTCATCTTGTGAACGCACACTGTAGTTCTCCATGGTGACTGACAGTTGTACTTAGAAAATAACAGGCTAGCACATCCCTATATTTGAACTCCGTCTAGTGCAGAAGCCGCTATTATTTTTGTTCAGACTGCTATATTTTCTTCATACTAACTCGGAATCCTGCGAGACTTCGACAGATTAACTCCCACCTAAATTACGGACAATATGGAACACTCGAATACTCCATCTTCTGAACGCGCACTGTAGTTCTCTATGGGGACTAACAGTTGTACTTAGAAAATAACAGGATACCACATCCCCATATTTCAACTCCGCCTAGTGCAAAAGCCGCTAATTTTTTTTGTTCAGACTGCAATAACTTCTTCATACTAACTTGGAATCAGGCGATACTTCGACCGATGAACTCCCACCTAAATTACGGACAATACGGTATAGTTGGATACTTCATCTTGTGAACGCACACTTTAGTTCTCCATGGGGACTAACAGTTGTACTTAGAAAATAACAGGCTACCTCATCCCCATATTTGAACTCCGCCTAGTGCAGAAGCCACAATTTTTTTGTTCAGACTGCAATATTTTATTCATACTAACTCGGAATCCGGCGAGACTTCGACCGATTAACTCCCATCTAAATTACGAACAATATGGAACACTCGGATACTTCATCTTATGAACGCACACTGTAGTTCTCCATGGGGACTGACAGTTGTACTTAGAAAATAACAGGCTACCACATCCCCATATTTCAACTCCGCATAGTGCAGAAGCCGCTATTTTTTTTGTCCAGATTGCAATAACTTCTTCATACTAACTCGGAATCAGGCGATACTTCGACCAGTGAACTCCCACCTAAATTACGGACAATACGGTATAGTTGGATACTTCATCTTGTGAACGCACACTGTTGTTCTCCATGGGGACTGACAGTTGTACTTAGAAAATAACAGGCTACCACATCCCTATATTTGAACTCCACCTAGTGTAGAAGCCGCTATTTTTTTTGTTCAGACTGTAGTATTTTCTTCATACTAACTCGAAATCCGGTGAGACTTCGACCGATTAACTCCCACCTAAATTACGGACAATATGTAACACTCGGATACTTCATCTTATGAACGCACACTGTAGTTCCCCATGTGGACTGGAAGTTGTACTTAGAAAATAACAGGCTACCACATCCCCATATTTCAACTCCGCCAAGTGCAGAAGCCGCTATTTTTTTTGTTCAGACTGCAATAACTTCTTCATACTAACTTGGAATCAGGCGGTACTTCGACCGATGAACTCCCATCTAAATTACGGACAATACGGTATAGTTGGATACTTCATCTTGTGAACGCTCACTGTAGTTCTCCATGGTGACTGACAGTTGTACTTAGAAAATAACAGGCTAGCACATCCCTATATTTGAACTCCGTCTAGTGCAGAAGCCGCTATTATTTTTGTTCAGACTGCTATATTTTCTTCATACTAACACGGAATCCTGCGAGACTTCGACAGATTAACTCACACCTAAATTACGGACAGTATGGAACACTCGGATACTTCATCTTCTGAACGCACACTGTAGTTCTACATGAGGACTGACAGTATTACTTAGAAAATAACAGGCTTCCACATCTCCATATTTGAACTCCGCCTAGTGCAGAAGCCGCTATTTTTTTGTTCAGACTGCAATAACTTCTTCATACTAACTCGGAATCAGACGATACTTCGACCGATGAACTCCCACCTAAATTACGGACAATACGGTATATAGTTGGATACTTCATCTTGTGAACGCACACTGTAGTTCTCCATGGGCACTGACGGTTTTCCTTAGAAAATAACTGGCTACCACATCCCCATATTTGAACTCCGCCTAGTGAAGAAGCCGCTATTTTTTTTGTTCAAACTGCAATATTTTCTTCATCCTAACTCGGAATCCGGCGAGACTTCGACCGATTAACTTCCATCTAAATTACGGACAATATGGAACACTCGGATACTTCATCTTATGAACACACACTGTAGTTCTCCATGAGGACTTACAGTTGTACTTAGAAAATAACAGGCTACCATATTCCTATATTTCAACTCCGCCTAGTGCAGAAGCCGCTATTTTTTTGTTCAGACTGCAATAACTTCTTCATACTAACTCGAAATCAGGCGATACTTCGACCGATGAACTCCCACCTAAATTACGGACAATACGGTATAGTTGGATACTTCATCTTGTGAATGCACATTGTAGTTCTCCATGGTGACTGATAGTTGTACTTAGAAAATAACATGCTATATCCCCACTTCAACGCTCACTGTAGTTCTCCATGGTGACTAATAGTTGTACTTAGAAATTAACTGGCTACATCCTCATATTTGAACTCTGCCTAGGAAAAGCCGCTATTTTTTTGTTCAGACTGCATTAACTTCTTCATACTAACTCGGAATCAGGCAAAACTCGACCGATGAACTCACACCTAAATTACGAACAATATGGTACACTCGGACACTTCATCTTGTGAACGCACACTGTAGTTCTCCATCGAGACTGACAGTTGTACTTAGAAAATAACAGGCTACCACATCCCCATATTTGAACTCCGTCTAGTTCAGAAGCCGCTATTTTTTTTGTTCAGACTGCAATATTTTCTTCATACTAACTCGGAATCCGGCGAGACTTCGACAGATTAACTCCCACCTAAATTATGGACAATATGGAACACTCGAATACTTCATCTTCTTAACGCGCATTGTAGTTCTCTATGGGGACTAACAGTTGTACTTAGAAAATAAAAGGCTACCACATCCCCATATTTGAACTCCGCCTAGTGCAGAAGCCGCTAATTTTTTTTGTTCAAACTGCAATAACTTCTTCATACTAACTTGGAATCAGGCGATACTTCGACCAATTAACTCCCACCTAAATTACGGACAATACGGTATAGTTGGATACTTCATCTTGTGAAAGCACACTTTAGCTCTCCATGGGGACTACAGTTGTACTTAGAAAATAACAGGCTACCACATCCCACTATTTGAACTCCGCCTAGTGCAGAAGCCGCTATTTTTTTGTTCAGACTGCAATAACTTCTTCATACTAATTCAGAATCCGGTGAGACTACGACCAATTAACTCCCACCTAAATTACGGACAATATGGAACACTCGGATACTTCATCTTGTGAACACATACTGTAGTTCTCTATGGGCACTGACAGTTGTATTTAGAAAATAACAGGCTACCACATCACCATATTTGAACTCCGCCTAGTGCAAAAGCCGCTATTTTTTTTTGTTCAGACTGCTATATTTTCTTCATACTAACTCAGAATCCAGCGAGACTTCGACAGATTAACTCCCACCTAAATTACGGACAATATGGAACACTCGGATACTTCATCTTCTGAACGCACACTGTAGTTCTCCAAGGGGACTGACAGTTGTACTTAGAAAATAACAGACAACCACATCCTCATATATGAACTCCGCCTAGTGCAGAAGCCGCTATTTTTTTTGTTCAGACTACAATAACTTCTTCATAATAATTCAGAATCCGGTGAGACTTCGACCAATTAACTCCCACCTAAATTACGGACAATATGGAACACTCGGATACTTCATCTTGTGAACGCATACTGTAGTTCTCCATGGGCACTGATAGTTGTACTTAGAAAATAACAGGCTACTACATCCCCATATTTGAACTCCGCCTAGTGCAGAAGCCGTTATTTTTTTGTTCAGACTGCAATATTTTCTTCATACAAACTCGGAATCCGGCGAGACTTCGACCGATTCACTCCCACCAAAATTACGTACAATATGAAACACTCGGACACTTCATCTTGTGAACGTACACTGTAGTTCTTCCTGGGGACTGACAGTTGTACTTAGAAAATAACAGGCTACCACATCCCCATATTTGAACTCCACCTAGAGCAGAAGCCGCTATTTTTTTTGTTCAGACTGCAATAACTTCTTTATACTAATTCAGAATCCGGTGAGATTTCGACCGATTAACTCCCACCTAAATTACGGACAATATAGAACACTCGGATACTTCATCTTGTGAACGCATACTGTAGTTCTCCATGGGCACTGACAGTTGTACTTAGAAAATAACAGGATACCACATCCCCATATTTGAACTCCGCCTAGTGCAGAAACCGCTATTTTTTTTGTTCAGACGGCAATAACTTCTTCATACTAATTCGGAATCTGGGGAGACTTCGACCAATTAACTCCCACCTAAATTACGGACAATATGAAACACTCGGATACTTCATCTTGTGAACATACACTTTAGTTCTCCATGGGGTTTGACAGTTGTACTTAGAAAATAACAGGCTACCACATCCCCATATTTGAACTCCGCCAAGTGCAGAAGCCGCTATTTTTTTGTTCAAACTGCAATAACTTCTTCATAGTAATTCAGAATCCGGTGAGACTTCGACGAATTAACTCCCACCTAAATTACAGACAATATGGAACACTCGGATACTTCATCTTGTGAACGCATACTGTAGTTCTCTATGGGCACTGACAGTTGTACTTAGAAAAACATGATACCACATCCCCTTATTTGAACTCCGCCTGGAACAGAAGCCGCTATTTTTTTGTTCAGACTGCAATATTTGCTTCATACTAACTCGGAATCCGGCGAGACTTCGACCGATTAACTTCCACCTAAATTAAGGACAATATGAAACACTCGGATACTTCATCTTGTGAACATACACTGTAGTTCTCCATGGGGACTGACAGTTGTACTTAGAAAATAACAGGCTATCACATCCCCACATTTGAACTCCGCCTAGTGCAGAAGCCGCTATTTTTTTTGTTCAGACTGCAATAACTTCTTCATACTAATTCAGAATCCGGTGAGACTTCGACCAATTAACTCCCACCTAATTACGAACAATATGGAACACTCGGATACTTCATCTTGTGGACGCATACTGTAGTTCTCTATGGGCACTGACAGTTGTACTTAGAAAACAACAGGATACAACATCGCCATATTTGAACTCCGCCAAGTGCAGAAGCCGCTAATTTTTTTGTTATGATTGCAATATTTTCTTCATACTAACTCGGAATCCGGCGAGACTTCGACCGATTAACTCCCACCTAAATTACGGACAATATGAAACACTCGGATACTTCCTCTTGTGAACGTACACTGTAGTTCTCCATGGGGACTGATAGTTGTACTTTGTAAATAACAGGCTACCAAATCCCCATATTTGAACTCCGCCTAGTGCAGAAGCCGCAATTTTTTTTGTTCAGACTACAATAACTTCTTCATACTAATTCAGAATACCGTGAGACTTCGACCAATTAACTCCCACCTCAATTACGGACAATATGGAACACTCGGATACTTCATCGTGTGAACGCATACTGTAGTTCTTCATGGGCACTGACAGTTGTACTTAAAAATAACAGGATACCACATCCCCATATTTGAACTCCGCATAGTGCAGAAGCCGCTATTTTTTTTTGTTCAGACTGCAATAACTTCGTCATACTAATTCAGAATCCGGTGAGACTTCGACCGATTAACTTCCACCTAAATTACGGACAATATGAAAAACTCGGATACTTCATCTTGCGAACGTACACTATAGTTCTCCATGGGAACAGACAGTTGTACTTAGAAAATAACAGGCTACCACATCCCCATATTTGAACTTCGCCTAGTGTAGAAGCCGCTATTTTTTTTGTTCAGACTGCAATAACTTCTTCATAATAATTCAGAGTCCGGTGAGACTTCGACCAATTAACACCCACCTAAATTACGGACAATATGGAACACTTGGATACTTCATCTTGTGAACGCATACTGTAGTTCTCCATGGGCACTGACAGTTTGTACTTAGAAAACAACAGGATACTACATCCCCATATTTGAACTCCGCCTAGTGCAGAAGCTGTTAAGTTTTTGTTCAGACTGCAATATTTTCTTCATACTAACTCGGAATCCGGCGAGACTTTGGCCGATTAAATCCCACCTAAATTACAGACAATATGAAACACTCGGATACTTCATCTTGTGAACGTACATTGTAGTTCTCCATGAGGACTGACAGTTGTACTTAGAAAATAACAGGCTACTACATCCCCATATTTGAATTCCGCCTAGTGCAGAAGCCGTTATTTTTTTGTTTAGACTGCAATATTTTCTTCATACTAACTCGGAATCCGGCGAGACTTTGGCCGATTAAATCTCACCTAAATTACAGACAATATGAAACAGTCGGATACTTCATCTTGTGAACGTACATTGTAGTTCTCCATGAGGACTGATAGTTGTACTTAGAAAATAACAGGCTACTACATCCCCATATTTGAACTCCGCCTAGTGTAGAAGCCGTTATTTTTTTGTTCAGACTGCAATATTTTCTTCATACTAACTCGGAATCCGGCGAGACTTCAATCGATTCACTCCCACCAAAATTACGTACAATATGAAACACTCCGATACTTCATCTTGTGAACGTACACTGTAGTTCTTCCTGGGGACTGACAGTTGTACTTAAAAAATAACAGGCTACCACATCCCCATATTTGAACTCCGCCTAGAGCAGAAGCCGCTATTTTTTTTTGTTCAGACTGCAATAACTTCTTTATACTAATTCAGAATCTAGTGAGATTTTGACCGATTAACTCCCACCTAAATTACGGACAATATGGAACACTCGGATACTTCATCTTGTGAACGCATACTGTAGTTCTCCATGGGCACTGACAGTTGTACTTAGAATATAACAGGATACCACATCCCCATATTTGAACTCCACCTAGTGCAGAAACCGCTATTTTTTTTGTTCAGACGACAATAACTTCTTCATACTAATTCGGAATCTGGTGAGACTTCGACCAATTAACTCCCACCTAAATTACGGACAATATGAAACACTCAGATACTTCATCTTGTGAACATACACCTTAGTTCTCCATGGGGACTGACAGTTGTACTTAGAAAATAACAGGCTACCACATCCCCATATTTGAAGTCCGCCAAGTGCAGAAGCCGCTATTTTTTTGTTCAGACTGCAATAACTTCTTCATACTAATTCAGAATCCGGTGAGACTTCGACCAATTAACTCCACCTAAATTACGGACAATATGGAACACTCGGATATTTCATCTTGTGAACGCATAATGTAGTTCTCCATGAGCACAGACAGTTGTACTAAGAAAAACATGATACCACATCCCCTTATTTGAACTCCGCCTGGAACAGAAGCCGCTATTTTTTTGTTCAGACTGCAATATTTGCTTCATACTAACTCGGAATCCGGCGAGACTTCGACCGATTAACTCCCACCTAAATTAAGGACAATATGAAACACATGGATACTTCATCTTGTGAGCATACACTGTAGTTCTCCATGGGGACTGACAGTTGTACTTAGAAAATAACAGACTATCACATCTCCATATTTGAACTCCGCCTAGTGCAGAAGCCGCTATTTTTTTTGTTCAGACTACAATAACTTCTTCATACTAATTCAGAATCCGGTGAGACTTCGACCAATTAACTCACACCTAAATTACGAACAATATGGAACACTCGGATACTTCATCTTGTGAACGCATACTGTTGTTCTCTATGGGCACTGACAGTTGTACTTAGAAAATAACAGGATACCACATCCCCATATTTGAACTACGCCTAGTGTAGAAGCCGCTATTTTTTTGTTCAGACTGCAATAACTTCTTCATACTAATTCAGAATCCGGTGAGACGTCGACCGATTAACTCCCACCTAAATTACGGACAATATGGAACACTCAGATACTTCATCTTGTGAATGCATATTGTAGTTCTCCATGGGCACTGACAGTTGTACTTAGAAAATAACAGGATACCACATTCCCATATATGAACTGCGCTCCCACCTAAATTACGGATAATATGGAACACTCAGATACTTCATCTTGTGAACGCATACTGTAGTTCTCCATGGGCACTGACAGTTGTACTTAGAAAATAACAGGATACCACATCCCCATATTTGAACTGCGCCTAGTGTAGAAGCCGCTATTTTTTTTGTTCAGACTGCAATAACTTCTTCATACTAATTCAGAATCCGGTGAGACGTCGACCGATTAACTCCCACCTAAATTACAGACAATATGGAACACTCGGATACTTCATCTTGTGAACGCATACTGTAGTTCTCCATGGGCACTGACAGTTGTACTTAGAAAATAACAGGATACCACATCCCCATATTTGAACTCCGCCTAGTGCAGAAACCGCTATTTTTTTTGTTCAGACGGCAATAACTTCTTCATACTAATTCAGAATCTGGTGAGACTTCGACCAATTAACTCCCACCTAAATTACGGACAATATGAAACACTCGGATACTTCATCTTGTGAACATACACTTTAGTTCTCCATGGGGACTGACAGCTGTACTAAGAAAATAACAGGCTACCACATCCCCATATTTGAACTCCGCCAAGTGCAGAAGCCGCTATTTTTTGTTCAGACTGCAATAACTTCTTCATACTAATTCAGAATCCGGTGAGACTTCGACCAATTAACTCCCACCTAAATTACGGACAATATGGAACACTCGGATATTTCATCTTATGAACGCATACTGTAGTTCTCCATGAGCACTGACAGTTGTACTTAGAAAAACATGATACCACATCCCCTTATTTGAACTCCGCCTGGAACAGAAGCCGCTATTTTTTTGTTCAGACTGCAATATTTGCTTCATTCTAACTCGGAATCCGGCGAGACTTCGACCGATTAACTCCCACCTAAATTAAGGACAATATGAAACACTCAGAAACTTCATCTTGTGAACATACACTGTAGTTCTCCATGCTGACTGACAGTTGTACTTAGAAAATAACAGGATACCACATCCCCATATTTGAACTGCGCCTAGTGTAGAAGCCGCTATTTTTTTTGTTCAGACTGCAATAACTTCTTCATACTAATTCAGAATCCGGTGAGACGTCGACCGATTAACTCCCACCTAAATTACAGACAATATGGAACACTCGAATACTTCATCTTGTGAACGCATACTGTAGTTCTCCATGGGCACTGACAGTTGTACTTAGAAAATAACAGGATACCACATCCCCATATTTGAACTCCGTCTAGTGCAAAAACTGCTATTTTTTTTGTTCAGACGGCAATAACTTCTTCATACTAATTCAGAATTTGGTGAGACTTCGACCAATTAACTCCCACCTAAATTACGGACAATATGAAACACTCGGATACTTCATCTTGTGAACGTACACTGTAGTTCTCCATGGGGACTGATAGTTGTACTTAGAAAATAACAGGCTACCACATCCCCATATTTGAACTCCGCCAAGTGCAGAAGCCGCTATTTTTTTGTTCAGACTGCAATAACTTCTTCATACTAATTCAGAATCCGGTGAGACTTCGACCAATTAACTCCCACCTAAATTACGGACAATATGGAACACTCAGATATTTCATCTTGTGAACGCATACTGTAGTTCTCCATGAGCACTGACAGTTGTACTTAGAAAAACATGATACCACATCCCCTTATTTGAACTCCGCCTAGAACAGAAGCCGCTATTTTTTTGTTCAGACTGCAATATTTGCTTCATTCTAACTTGGAATCCGGCGAGACTTCGACCGATTAACTCCCACCTAAATTAAGGACAATATGAAACACCCGGATACTTCATCTTGTGAACATACACTGTAGTTCTCCATGGGGACTGACAGTTGTACTTAGAAAATAACAGGCTACCACATCCCCATATTTGAACTCCGCCTAGTGCAGAAGCCGCTATTTTTTTGGTTCAGACTGCAATAACTTCTTCATACTAATTCAGAATCCGATGAGACTTCGACCAATTAACTCCCACCTAAATTACGAACAATATGGAACACTCGGATACTTCATCTTGTGAACGCATACTGTAGTTCTCTATGGGCACTGACAGTTGTACTTAGAAAACAACAGGATACAACATCGCCATATTTGAACTCCGCCTAGTGTAGAAGCCGCTAATTTTTTTGTTATGATTGCAATATTTTCTTCGTACTACCTCGGAATCCGGCGAGACTTCGACCGATTAACTCCCACCTAAATTACAGACAATATGAAAAACTCGGATACTTCATCTTGTGAACGTACACTGTAGTTCTCCATGGGGACTGATAGTTGTACTTTGCAAATAATAGGCTACCATATCCCCATATTTGAACTCCGCCTAGTGCAGAAGCCGCAATTTTTTTTGTTCAGACTGTAATAACTTCTTCATACTAATTCAGAATACGGTGAGACTTCGACCAATTAACTCCCACCTAAATTACGGACAATATGGAACACTCAGATACTTCATCGTGTGAACGCATACTGTAGTTCTCCATGGGCACTGACAGTTGTACTTAAAAATAATAAGATACCACATCCCCATATTTGAACTCCGCCTAGTGCAGAAACCGCTATTTTTATTGTTCTGACTGCAATAACTTCGTCATACTAATTCAGAATCCGGTGAGACTTCGACTGATTAACTCCCACCTAAATTACGGACAATATGAAACACTCGGATACTTCATCTTGTGAACGTACACTGTAGTTCTCCATGGGGACTGACAGGTGTACTTAGAAAATAACAGGCTACCACATCCGCATATTTGAACTCCGCCTAGAGCAGAAACCGCTATTTTTTTTGTTCAGACTGCAATAACTTCTTCATAATAATTCAGAATCCGTTGAGACTTCGACCAATTAACTCTCTCCTAAATTACGGACAATATGGAACATTCAGATATTTCATCTTATGAACGCATACTGTAGTTCTCCATGGGCACTGACAGTTGTACTTAGAAAAACAGGATACCACATCCCCTTATTTGAACTCCGCCTAGTGTAGAAGCCGCTATTTTTTCTGTTCAGACTGAAATATTTTCTTCATACTAACTCGGAATCCGGCGAGACTTCGACCGATTAACTATCACCTAAATTAAGAACAATATGAAACACTCGGATACTTCATCTTGTGAACGTACACTACTGTAGTTCTCCATGGGGACTGACAGTTGTACTTAGAAAATAACAGGCTACCACATCCCCATATTTGAACTCCGCCTAGTGCAGAAGCCGCTATTTTTTTTGTTCAGACTGCAATAACTTCTTTATACTAATTCAGAATCCGGTGAGACTTCGACCAATTAACTCCCACCTAAATTACGAACAATACGGAACACTCGGATACTTCATCTTGTGAACGTATACTGTAGTTCTCTATGGGCACTGACAGTTGTACTTAGAAAACAACAGGATACAACATCGCCATATTTGAACTCCGCCTAGTGCAGAAGCCGCTATTTTGTTGTTATGATTGCAATATTTTCTTCATACTAACTCGGAATCCGGCGAGACTTCGACCGATTAACTCCCACCTAAATTACGGACAATATGAAACACTCGGATACTTCATCTTGTGAACGTACACTGTAGTTCTCCATAGGGACTGATAGTTGTACTTTGCAAATAACAGGCTACCGCATCCCCATATTTGACTCCGCTTAGTGCAGAAGCCGCAATTTTTTTTGTTCAGACAGCAATAACTTCTTCACACTAATTCAGAATACGGTGAGACTTCGACCAATTAACTCCCACCTAAATTACGGACAATATGGAACACTCAGATACTTCATCGTGTGAACGCATACTGTAGTTCTCCATGGGCACTGACAGTTGTACTTAAAAATAACATGATACCACATCCCCATATTTGAACTCCGCCTAGAGCAGAAGCCGCTATTTTTTTGTTTAGACTGCAATAACTTCGTCATACTAATTCAGAATCCGGTGAGACTTCGACCGATTAACTCTCACCTAAATTACGGACAATATGAAAAACTCGGATACTTCATCTTGTGAACGTACACTGTAGTTCTCCATGGGAACAGACAGTTGTACTTAGAAAACAACAGGATACCACATCCCCATATTTGAACTCCGCCTAGTGCAGAAGCCGCTATTTTTTTTGTTCAGACTGCAATAACTTCTTCATAATAATTCAGAGTCCGGTGAGACTTCGACCAATTAACTCCCACCTAAATTACGGACAATATGGATCACTCGGATACTTCATCTTGTGAACGCATACTGTAGTTCTCCATGGGCACTGACAGTTTGTACTTAGAAAATAACAGGATACAACATCGCCATATTTGAACTCCGCCTAGTGTAGAAGCCGCTAATTTTTTTGTTATGATTGCAATATTTTCTTCATACTAACTCGGAATCCGGCGAGACTTTGGCCGATTAAATCCCACCTAAATTACAGACAATATGAAACACTCGGATACTTCATCTTGTGAATGTACATTGTAGTTCTCCATGAGGACTGACAGTTGTACTTAGAAAATAACAGGCTACTACATCCCCATATTTGAACTCCGCCTAGTGCAGAAACCGTTATTTTTTTGTTCAGACTGCAATATTTTCTTCATACTAACTCGGAATCCGGCGAGACTTCGACCGATTCACTCCCACCAAAATTACGTACAATATGAAACACTCGGATACTTCATCTTGTGAACGTACAGTGTAGTTCTCCATGGGGACTGACAGTTGTACTTAGAAAATAACAGGCTATCACATCCCTATATTTGAACTCCGCCTAGAGCAGAAGCCGCTATTTTTATTGTTCTGACTGTAATAACTTCTTCATACTAATTCAGAATCCGGTGAGACTTCGACCAATTAACTCACACCTAAATTACGAACAGTATGGAACACTCGGATACTTCATCTTGTGAACGCATACTGTAGTTCTCTATGGGCACTGACAGTTGTACTTAGAAAATAACAGGATACCACATCCCCATATTTGAACTACGCCTAGTGTAGAAGCCGCTATTTTTTTGTTCAGACTGCAATAACTTCTTCATACTAATTCAGAATCCGGTGAGACGTCGACCGATTAACTCCCACCTAAATTACGGACAATATGGAACACTCAGATACTTCATCTTGTGAACGCATATTGTAGTTCTCCATGGGCACTGACAGTTGTACTTAGAAAATAACAGGATACCACATTCCCATATTTGAACTGCGCTCCCACCTAAATTACGGATAATATGGAACACTCAGATACTTCATCTTGTGAACGCATACTGTAGTTCTCCATGGGCACTGACAGTTGTACTTAGAAAATAACAGGATACCACATCCCCATATTTGAACTGCGCCTAGTGTAGAAGCCGCTATTTTTTTTGTTCAGACTGCAATAACTTCTTCATACTAATTCAGAATCCGGTGAGACGTCGACCGATTAACTCCCACCTAAATTACAGACAATATGGAACACTCGGATACTTCATCTTGTGAACGCATACTGTAGTTCTCCATGGGCACTGACAGTTGTACTTAGAAAATAACAGACTATCACATCTCCATATTTGAACTCCGCCTAGTGCAGAAGCCGCTATTTTTTTTGTTCAGACTACAATAACTTCTTCATACTAATTCAGAATCCGGTGAGACTTCGACCAATTAACTCACACCTAAATTACGAACAGTATGGAACACTCGGATACTTCATCTTGTGAACGCATACTGTAGTTCTCTATGGGCACTGACAGTTGTACTTAGAAAATAACAGGATACCACATCCCCATATTTGAACTACGCCTAGTGTAGAAGCCGCTATTTTTTTGTTCAGACTGCAATAACTTCTTCATACTAATTCAGAATCCGGTGAGACGTCGACCGATTAACTCCCACCTAAATTACGGACAATATGGAACACTCAGATACTTCATCTTGTGAACGCATATTGTAGTTCTCCATGGGCACTGACAGTTGTACTTAGAAAATAACAGGATACCATATTCCCATATTTGAACTGCGCTCCCACCTAAATTACGGATAATATGGAACACTCAGATACTTCATCTTGTGAACGCATACTGTAGTTCTCCATGGGCACTGACAGTTGTACTTAGAAAATAACAGGATACCACATCCCCATATTTGAACTGCGCCTAGTGTAGAAGCCGCTATTTTTTTTGTTCAGACTGCAATAACTTCTTCATACTAATTCAGAATCCGGTGAGACATCGACCGATTAACTCCCACCTAAATTACAGACAATATGGAACACTCGGATACTTCATCTTGTGAACGCATACTGTAGTTCTCCATGGGCACTGACAGTTGTACTTAGAAAATAACAGGATACCACATCCCCATATTTGAACTCCGCCTAGTGCAGAAACCGCTATTTTTTTTGTTCAGACGGCAATAACTTCTTCATACTAATTCAGAATCTGGTGAGACTTCGACCAATTAACTCCCACCTAAATTACGGACAATATGAAACACTCGGATACTTCATCTTGTGAACATACACTTTAGTTCTCCATGGGGACTGACAGCTATACTTAGAAAATAACAGGCAACCACATCCCCATATTTGAACTCCGCCAAGTGCAGAAGCCGCTATTTTTTTGTTCAGACTGCAATAACTTCTTCATACTAATTCAGAATCCGGTGAGACTTCGACCAATTAACTCCCACCTAAATTACGGACAATATGGAACACTCGGATACTTCATCTTGTGAACGCATACTGTAGTTCTCCATGAGCACTGACAGTTGTACTTAGAAAAACATGATACCACATCCCCTTATTTGAACTACGCCTAGTGTAGAAGCCGCTATTTTTTTGTTCAGACTGCAATAACTTCTTCATACTAATTCAGAATCCGGTGAGACGTCGAACGATTAACTCCCACCTAAATTACGGACAATATGGAACACTCAGATACTTCATCTTGTGAACGCATATTGTAGTTCTCCATGGGCACTGACAGTTGTACTTAGAAAATAACAGGATACCACATTCCCATATTTGAACTGCGCTCCCACCTAAATTACGGATAATATGGAACACTCAGATACTTCATCTTGTGAACACATACTGTAGTTCTCCATGGGCACTGACAGTTGTACTTAGAAAATAACAGGATACCACATCCCCATATTTGAACTGCGCCTAGTGTAGAAGCCGCTATTTTTTTTGTTCAGACTGCAATAACTTCTTCATACTAATTCAGAATCCGGTGAGACGTCGACCGATTAACTCCCACCTAAATTACAGACAATATGGAACACTCGGATACTTCATCTTGTGAACGCATACTGTAGTTCTCCATGGGCACTGACAGTTGTACTTAGAAAATAACAGGATACCACATCCCCATATTTGAACTCCGCCTAGTGCAGAAACCGCTATTTTTTTTGTTCAGACGGCAATAACTTCTTCATACTAATTCAGAATCTGGTGAGACTTCGACCAATTAACTCCCACCTAAATTACGGACAATATGAAACACTCGGATACTTCATCTTGTGAACATACACTTTAGTTCTCCATGGGGACTGACAGCTGTACTTAGAAAATAACAGGCTACCACATCCCCATATTTGAACTCCGCCAAGTGCAGAAGCCGCTATTTTTTGTTCAGACTGCAATAACTTCTTCATACTAATTCAGAATCCGGTGAGACTTCGACCAATTAACTCCCACCTAAATTACGGACAATATGGAACACTCGGATATTTCATCTTGTGAACGCATACTGTAGTTCTCCATGAGCACTGACAGTTGTACTTAGAAAAACATGATACCACATCCCCTTATTTGAACTCCGCCTGGAACAGAAGCCGCTATTTATTTGTTCAGACTGCAATATTTGCTTCATTCTAACTCGGAATCCGGCGAGACTTCGACCGATTAACTCCCACCTAAATTAAGGACAATATGAAACACTCGGAAACTTCATCTTGTGAACATACACTGTAGTTCTCCATGCTGACTGACAGTTGTACTTAGAAAATAACAGGATACCACATCCCCATATTTGAACTGCGCCTAGTGTAGAAGCCGCTATTTTTTTTGTTCAGACTGCAATAACTTCTTCATACTAATTCAGAATCCGGTGAGACGTCGACCGATTAACTCCCACCTAAATTACAGACAATATGGAACACTCGAATACTTCATCTTGTGAACGCATACTGTAGTTCTCCATGGGCACTGACAGTTGTACTTAGAAAATAACAGGATACCACATCCCCATATTTGAACTCCGCCTAGTGCAAAAACTGCTTTTTTTTTTGTTCAGACGGCAATAACTTCTTCATACTAATTCAGAATTTGGTGAGACTTCGACCAATTAACTCCCACCTAAATTACGGACAATATGAAACACTCGGATACTTCATCTTGTGAACATACACTTTAGTTCTCCATGGGGACTGACAGCTGTACTTAGAAAATAACAGGCTACCACATCCCCATATTTGAACTCCGCCAAGTGCAGAAGCCGCTATTTTTTTGTTCAGACTGCAATAACTTCTTCATACTAATTCAGAATCCGGTGAGACTTCGACCAATTAACTCCCACCTAAATTACGGACAATATGGAACACTCAGATATTTCATCTTGTGAACGCATACTGTAGTTCTCCATGAGCACTGACAGTTGTACTTATAAAAACATGATACCACATCCCCTTATTTGAACTCCGCCTGGAACAGAAGCCGCTATTTTTTTGTTCAGACTGCAATATTTGCTTCATTCTAACTCGGAATCCCGCGAGACTTCGACCGATTAACTCCCACCTAAATTAAGGACAATATGAAACACCCGGATACTTCATCTTGTGAACATACACTGTAGTTCTCCATGGGGCCTGACAGTTGTACTTAGAAAATAACAGGCTACCACATCCCCATATTTGAACTCCGCCTAGTGCAGAAGCCGCTATTTTTTTGGTTCAGACTGCAATAACTTCTTCATACTAATTCAGAATCCGATGAGACTTCGACCAATTAACTCCCACCTAAATTACGAACAATATGGAACACTCGGATACTTCATCTTGTGAACGCATACTGTAGTTCTCTATGGGCACTGACAGTTGTACTTAGAAAACAACAGGATACAACATCGCCATATTTGAACTCCGCCTAGTGTAGAAGCCGCTAATTTTTTTGTTATGATTGCAATATTTTCTTCGTACTAACTCGGAATCCGACGAGACTTCGACCGATTAACTCCCACCTAAATTACAGACAATATGAAACACTCGGATACTTCATCTTGTGAACGTACACTGTAGTTCTCCATGGGGACTGATAGTTGTACTTTGCAAATAACAGGCTACCACATCCCCATATTTGAACTCCGCCTAGTGCAGAAGCCGCAATTTTTTTTGTTCAGACTGTAATAACTTCTTCATACTAATTCAGAATATGGTGAGACTTCGACCAATTAACTCCCACCTAAATTACGGACAATATGGAACACTCAGATACTTCATCGTGTGAACGCATACTGTAGTTCTCCATGGGCACTAACAGTTGTACTTAAAAATAATAAGATACCACATCCCCATATTTGAACTCCGCCTAGTGCAGAAACCGCTATTTTTATTGTTCAGACTGCAATAACTTCGTCATACTAATTCAGAATCCGGTGAGACTTCGACTGATTAACTCCCACCTAAATTACGGACAATATGAAACACTCGGATACTTCATCTTGTGAACGTACACTGTAGTTCTCCATGGGGACTGACAGGTGTACTTAGAAAATAACAGGCTACCACATCCCCATATTTGAACTCCGCCTAGTGCAGAAGCCGCTATTTTTTTTGTTCAGACTGCAATAACTTCTTCATAATAATTCAGAATCCGTTGAGACTTCGACCAATTAACTCTCTCCTAAATTACGGACAATATGGAACATTCAGATATTTCATCTTATGAACGCATACTGTAGTTCTCCATGGGCACTGACAGTTGTACTTAGAAAAACAGGATACCACATCCCCTTATTTGAACTCCGCCTAGTGTAGAAGCCGCTATTTTTTTTGTTCAGACTGAAATATTTTCTTCATACTAACTCGGAATCCGGCGAGACTTCGACCGATTAACTATCACCTAAATTAAGAACAATATGAAACACTCGGATACTTCATCTTGTGAACGTACACTACTGTAGTTCTCCATGGGGACTGACAGTTGTACTTAGAAAATAACAGGCTACCATATCCCCATATTTGAACTCCACCTAGTGCAGAAGCCGCTATTTTTTTTGTTCAGACTGCAATAACTTCTTTATACTAATTCAGAATCCGGTGAGACTTCGACCAATTAACTCCCACCTAAATTACGAACAATACGGAACACTCGGATACTTCATCTGGTGAACGTATACTGTAGTTCTCTATGGGCACTGACAGTTGTACTTAGAAAACAACAGGATACAACATCGCCATATTTGAACTCCGCCTAGTGCAGAAGCCGCTATTTTTTTTGTTATGATTGCAATATTTTCTTCATACTAACTCGGAATCCGGCGAGACTTCGACCGATTAACTCCCACCTAAATTACGGACAATATGAAACACTCGGATACTTCATCTTGTGAACGTACACTGTAGTTCTCCATAGGGACTGATAGTTGTACTTTGCAAATAACAGGCTACCGCATCCCCATATTTGACTCCGCCTAGTGCAGAAGCCGCAATTTTTTTTGTTCAGACAGCAATAACTTCTTCACACTAATTCAGAATACGGTGAGACTTCGACCAATTAACTCCCACCTAAATTACGGACAATATGGAACACTCGGATACTTCATCGTGTGAACGCATACTATAGTTCTCCATGGGCACTGACATTTGTACTTAAAAATAACATGATACCACATCCCCATATTTGAACTCCGCCTAGTGCAGAAACCGCTATTTTTTTTTGTTTAGACTACAATAACTTCGTCATACTAATTCAGAATCCGGTGAGACTTCGACCGATTAACTCCCACCTAAATTACGGACAATATGAAAAACTCGGATACTTCATCTTGTGAACGTACACTGTAGTTCTCCATGGGAACAGACAGTTGTACTTAGAAAATAACAGGCTACCACATCCCCATATTTGAACTTCGCCTAGTGCAGAAGTCGCTATTTTTTTTGTTCAGACTGCAATAACTTCTTCATAATAATTCAGAGTCCGGTGAGACTTCGACCAATTAACTCCCACCTAAATTACGGACAATATGGATCACTCGGATACTTCATCTTGTGAACGCATACTGTAGTTCTCCATGGGCACTGACAGTTTGTACTTAGAAAATAACAGGATACTACATCCCCATATTTGAACTCCGCCTGGTGCAGAAGCCATTAATTTTTGTTCAGACTACAATATTTTCTTCATACTAACTCGTAATCCGGCGAGACTTTGGCCGATTAAATCCCACCTAAATTACAGACAATATGAAACACTCGGATACTTCATCTTGTGAATGTACATTGTAGTTCTCCATGAGGACTGACAGTTGTACTTAGAAAATAACAGGCTACTACATCCTCATATTAGAACTCCGCCTAGTGTAGAAGCCGTTATTTTTTTGTTCAGACTGCAATATTTTCTTCATACTAACTCGGAATCCGGCGAGACTTCGACCGATTCACTCCCACCAAAATTACGTACAATATGAAACACTCGGATACTTCATCTTGTGAACGTACACTGTAGTTCTTCTTGGGGACTGACAGTTGTACTTAGAAAATAACAGGCTACCACATCCTCATATTTGAACTCCGCCTAGAGTAGAAGCCGCTATTTTTTTTTGTTCAGACTGCAATAACTTCTTTATACTAATTCAGAATCCGGTGAGATTTCGACTAATTAACTCCCACCTAAATTACGAACAATATGGAACACTCGGATACTTCATCTTGTGAACGCATACTATAGTTCTCCATGGGGACTGATAGTTGTACTTAGAAAATAACAGGCTACCACATCCCCATATTTGAACTCCGCCTAGTGCAGAAGCCGCTATTTTTTTTGTTCAGACTGCAATAACTTCTTCATACTAATTCAGAATCCGGTGAGACTTCGACCGATTAACTCCCACCTAAATTACGGACAATATGAAACACTCGGATACTTCATCTTGTGAACGTACATTGTAGTTCTCCATGGGGACTGATAGTTGTACTTAGAAAATAACAGGCTACCACATCCCCATATTTTAACTCCGCCTAGTGGAGAAGCCGCTATTTTTTTTGTTCAGACTGCAATAACTTCTTCATACTAATTCAGAATCCGATGAGACTTCGACCAATTAACTCCCACCTAAATTACGGATAATATGGAACACTCGGATACTTCATCTTGTGAACGCATACTGTAGTTCTCCATGGGCACTGACAGTTGTACTTAGAAAATAACAGGATACCACATCCCCATATTTGAACTTCGCCTAGTGTAGAAGCCGCTATTTTTTTGTTCAGACTGCAATAACTTCTTCATACTAATTCAGAATCCGGTGAGACGTCGACCGATTAACTCCCACCTAAATTACGGATATGGAACACTCGGATACTTCATCTTGTGAATGCATACTGTAGTTCTCCATGGGCACTGACAGTTGTACTTAGAAAATAACAGAATACCACATCCCCATGTTTGAACTCCTCCTAGTGCAGAAACCGCTATTTTTTTTGTTCAGACGGCAATAACTTCTTCATACTAATTCAGAATCTGGTGAGACTTCGACCAATTAACTCCCACCTAAATTACGGACAATATGGAACACTCGGATACCTCATCTTGTGAACGCATACTGTAGTTCTCCATGGTCACTGACAGTTGTACTTAGAAAGTAACAGGATACAACATCGCCATATTTGAACTCCGTCTAGGGCAGAAGCCGCTATTTTTTTTTGTTCAGGCTGCAATATTTTCTTCATACTAACTCGGAATCCGGCGAGACTTCGACCGATTAACTCCCACCTAAATTACAGACAATATGAAACACTCGGATATTTCATCTTGTGAACGTAAACTGTAGTTCTCCATGGGGACTGACAGTTGTACTTAGAAAATAACAGGCTATGACATCCCCATATTTGAACTCCGCCTAGTGTAGAAGCCGCTATTTTTTTTGTTCAAACTGCAATAACGTCTTCATACTAATTCAGAATCCGGTGAGACTTCGACCAATTAACTCCCACCTAAATTACAGACAATATGGAACACTCAAATACTTCATCTTGTGAACGCATACTGTAGTTCTCTATGGGCACTGACAGTTGTACTTAGAAAATAACTGGATACCACATCCCCATATTTGAACTCCGCCTATTGCAGAAGCCGCTATTTTTTTTGTTCAGACTGCAATAACTACTTCATACTAATTCAGAATCCGGTGAGACTTCGACCGATTAACTCCCACCAAAATTACGGACAATATGGAACATTCAGATACTTCATCTTATGAACGCATACTGTAGTTCTCCATGGACACTGACAGTTGTACTTAGAAAATAACAGGATACCACATCCCCATATTTGAACTCCGCCTATTGCAGAAGCCGCTATTTTTTTTCAGACTTGAATAACTTCTTCATACTAATTCAAAATCCGGTGAGACTTCGACCAATTAACTCCCACCTAAATTACGGACAATACGAAACACTCGGATTCTTCATCTTGTGAACGCATACTGTAGTTCTCTACGGGCACTGACAGTTGTACTTAGAAAATAACAGGATACCACATCCCCATATTTGAACTTCGCCTAGTGAAGAAGGCGCTATTTTTTTTGTTCAGACTGCAATAACTTCTTCATACTAATTCAGAATCTGGTGAGACTTCGACCAATTAACTCCCACCTAAATTACAGACAATATGGAACACTCGGATACCTCATCTTGTGAACGCATACTGTAGTTCTCCATGTTCACTGACAGTTGTACTTAGAAAGTAACAGTATACAACATCGCCATATTTGAACTCCGCCTAGTGCAGAAACCGCTATTTTTTTGTTCAGACTGCAATATTTTCTTCATACTAACTCGGAATCCGGCGAGACTTCGACCGATTAACTCCCACCTAAATTACGGACAATATGAAACACTTGGATACTTCATCTTATGAACGCACACTTTAGTTCTCTAGGGGGACTGACAGTTGTACTTAGAAAATAACAAGCTATGACATCCCCATATTTGAACTCCGCCTAGTGCATAAGCCGCTATTTTTTTTGTTCAGACTGCAATAACTTCTTCATACTAATTCAGAATCCGGTGAGACTTCGACCAATTAACTCCCACCTAAATTACGGACAATATGGAACACTCGGATACTTCATCTTGTGAACGCATACTGTAGTTTTCTATGGGCACTGACAGTTGTACTTAGAAAATAATAGGATACCACATCCCCATATTTGAACTCCGCCTATTGCAGAAGCCGGTATTTTTTTGTTCAAACTGCAATAACTTCTTCATACTAATTCAGAATCCTGTGAGACTTCGACCGATTAACTCCCACCTAAATTACGGATAATATGAAACACTCAGATACTTCATCTTGTGAACGTACACTGTAGTTCTCCATGGGGACTGACAGTTGTACTTAAAAAATAACAGGCAACCACATCCCCATATTTGAACCCCGCCTAGTGTAGAAGCCGCTATTTTTTTTGTTCAGACTGCAATAACTTCTTCATACTAATTCAGAATCCGGTGAGACTTCGACCGATTAACTCCCACCTAAATTACGGACAATATGAAACACTCGGATACTTCATCTTGTGAACGTACACTGTATATTTCTCCATGGGGACTGACAGTTGTACTTAAAAAATAACAGGCTACCACATCCCCAAATTTGAACTCCGCCTAGTGCAGAAGCCGCTATTTTTTTTGTTCAGACTGCAATATTTTCTTCATACTAACTCGGAATCCGCCGAGACTTCGACCGATTAACTCCCACCTAAATTACGGACAACATGAAACACTCGGATACTTCATCTTGTGAACGCATACTGTAGTTCTCCATGGGCAGTGACAGTTGTACTTAGAAAATAACAGGATACCATATCCCCTTATTTGAACTCCGCCTAATATAGAAGCCGCTATTTTGTTTATTCAGACTGCAATATTTTCTTCATACTAACTCGGAATCCGGCGAGACTTCGACCGATTAACTCCCACCTAAATTACAGACAATATGAAACACTCGGATACTTCATCTTGTGAACGTACACTGTAGTTCTCCATGGGGACTGATAGTTGTACTTTGCAAATAACAGGCTACCATATCCCCATATTTGAACTCCGCCTAGTGGAGAAGCCGCAATTTTTTTTGTTCAGACTGCAATAACTTTTTCATACTAATTCAGAATACGGTGAGACTTCGACCAATTAACTCCCACCTAAATTACGGACAATATGGAACACTTGGATACTTCATCGTGTGAACGCATACTGTAGTTCTCCATGGGGACTGACAGTTGTACTTAGAAAATAACAGGATACCACATCCCCATATTTGAACTCAACCTAGTGCAGAAGCCGCTATTTTTTTGTTCATACTGTAATAACTTCTTCATACTAATTCAAAATCCGGTAAGACTTCGACCGATTAACTCCCACCTAAATTACGGACAATATGGAACACTCGGATACTTCATCTTGTGAACGCATACTGTAGTTCTCCATGGGCAGTGACATTTGTACTTAGAAAATAACTGGATACCATATCCCCTTATTTGAACTCCGCCTAATATAGAAGCCGCTATTTTTTTATTCAGACTACAATATTTTCTTCATACTAACTCGGAATCCGGCGAGACTTCGACCGATTAACTCCCACCTAAATTACGGACAATATGAAACACTCAGATACTTCATCTTGTGAACGTACACTGTAGTTCTCCATGGGGACTGATAGTTGTACTTTGCAAATAACAGGTTACCATATCCCCATATTTGAACTCCGCCTAGTGGAGAAGCCGCAATTTTTTTTGTTCAGACTGCAATAACTTTTTCATACTAATTCAGAATACGGTGAGACTTCGACCAATTAACTCCCACCTAAATTACGGACAATATGGAACACTTGGATACTTCATCGTGTGAACGCATACTGTAGTTCTCCATGGGGACTGACAGTTGTACTTAGAAAATAACAGGATACCACATCCCCATATTTGAACTCAACCTAGTGCAGAAGCCGCTATTTTTTTGTTCATACTGCAATAACTTCTTCATACTAATTCAAAATCCGGTAAGACTTCGACCAATTAACTCCCACCTAAATTACGGACAATATGGAACACTCGGATACTTCATCTTGTGAACGCATACTGTAGTTCTTCATGGGCACTGATAGTTGTACTTAGAAAATAACAGGATACCACATCCCCTTATTTGAACTCCGTTAAGTATAGAAGCCGCTATTTTTTTTGTTCAGACTGCAATATTTTCTTCATACTAACTCGGAATCCGGCGAGACTTCGAACGATTAACTCCCACCTAAATTACGGATAATATGAAACACTCGGATATTTCATCTTGTGAACGTAAACTGTAGTTCTCAATGGGGACTGACAGTTGTACTTAGAAAATAACAGGCAACCACATCTCCATATTTGGACTCCACCTAGTGCAGAAGCCGCTATTTTTTTGTTCAGACTGCAATAACTTCTTCATAATAATTCAGAATCCGGTGAGACTTCGATCGATTAACTCGCACCTAAATTACGGACAATATGGAACACTCAAATACCTCATCTTGTGAACGCATACGGTAGTTCTCCTTGGGCACTGACAGTTGTACTTAGAAAATAACAGGATACAACATCTCCATATTTGAACTCCGCCTAGTGCAGAAGCCGCTATTTTTTTTGTTCAGACTGCAATAACTTCTTCAAACTAATTCAGAATCCGTTGAGACTTCGACCAATTAACTCCCACCTAAATTACAGACAATATGGAACACTCGGATACTTCATCTTGTGAACGCATAATGTAGTTCTCCATGGGCAGTGACAGTTGTACTTAGAAAATAACAGGATACCATATCTCCTTATTTGAACTCCGCCTAATATAGAAGCCGCTATTTTTTTATTCAGACTGCAATATTTTCTTCATACAAACTCGGAATCCGGCGAGACTTCGACCGATTAACTCCCACCTAAATTACGGACAATATGAAAAACTCGGATACTTCATCTTGTGAACGTACACTGTAGTTATTCCTGGGGACTGACAGTTGTACTTAGAAAATAACAGGCTACCACATCCCCATATTTTTACTCCGCCTAGAGCAGAAGCCGCTATTTATTTTGTTCAGACTGCAATAACTTCTTTATACTAATTCATAATCCGGCGAGATTTCGACTAATTAACTCCCACCTAAATTACGAACAATATGGAACACTCGGATACTTCATCTTGTGAACGCATACTATAGTTCTCTATGGGCACTGACAGTTTGAACTTAAAAAACAACAGGATACCACATCCCCATATTTGAATTCCGCCTAGTGAAGAAGCCGCTATTTTTTTTGTTTAGACTGCAATAACTTGTTCATACAAATTCAGAATCCGGTGAGACTTCGACCGATTAACTCCCACCTAAATTACGGACAATATGAAACACTCGGATTCTTCATCTTGTGAACGAACACTGTAGTTCTCCATGGGGACTGATAGTTGTACTTAGAAAATAACAGGCTACCACATCTCCATATTTGAACTCCGCCTAGTGCAGAAGCCGCTATTTTTTTTGTTCAGACTACAATAACTTCTTCATACTAATTCAGAATCCGATGAGACTTCGACCAATTAACTCCCACCTAAATTACGGATAATATGGAACACTCATATACTTCATCTTGTGAACGCATACTGTAGTTCTCCATGGGCACTAACAGTTGTACTTAGAAAATAACAGGATACCACATCCCCATATTTGAACTGCGCCTAGTGAAGAAGCCGCTATTTTTTTTGTTCAGACTACAATAACTTCTTCATACTAATTCAGAATCCGGTGAGACGTCGACCGATTAACTCCCACCTAAATTATGGATAATATGGAACACTCGGATACTTCATCTTGTGAACGCATACTGTAGTTCACTATGGGCACTGACAGTTTGTACTTAGAAAACAACAGGATACCACATCCTCATATTTGAACTCCGCCTAGTGCAGAAGCCGCTATTTTTTTTGTTCAGACTGCAATAACTTCTTCATACTAATTCAGAATCCGGTGAGACTTCGACCTATTAACTCCCACCTAAATTACGGACAATATGGATCACTCGGATACTTCATCTTGTGAACGCATACTGTAGTTCTCTATGGGCACTGACAGTTGTACTTAGAAAATAACAGGATACCACATCCCCATATTTGAACTCCGCCTATTGCAGAAGCCGCTATTTTTTTATTCAGATTGCAATAACTTCTTCATACTAATTCAAAATCCTGTGAGACTTCGACCGATTAACTCCCACCTAAATTACGGACAATATGGAACAGTCGGATACTTCATCTTGCGAACGCATACTGTAGTTCTCCATGGGCAGTGACAGTTGTACTTAGAAAATAACAGGATACCATATCCCCTTATTTGAACTCCGCCTAATATAGAAGCCGCTATTTTTTTATTCAGACTGCAATATTTTCTTCATACTAACTCGAAATCCGGCGAGACTTCGACCGATTAACTCCCACCTAAATTACGGACAATATGAAACACTCGGATACTTCATCTTGTGAACGTACACTGTAGTTCTCCATGGGGACTGATAGTTGTACTTTGCAAATAACAGGCTACCACATCCCCATATTTGAACTCCGCCTAGTGCAGAAGCCGCAATTTTTTTTGTTCAGACTGCAATAACTTCTTCATACTAATTCAGAATACAGTGAGACTTCGACCAATTAACTCCCACCTAAATTATGGACAATATGGAACACTTGGATACTTCATCGTGTGAACGCATACTGTAGTTCTCCATGGGGACTGACAGTTGTACTTAGAAAATAACAGAATACCATATCCCCATATTTGAACTCAACCTAGTGCAGAAGCCGCTATTTTTTTGTTCATACTGCAATAACTTCTTCATACTAATTCAAAATCCGGTGAGACTTCGACCAATTAACTCCCACCTAAATTACGGACAATATGGAACACTCGGATACTTCATCTTGTGAACGCATACTGTAGTTCTTCATGGGCACTGACAGTTGTACTTAGAAAATAACAGGATACCACATCCCCTTATTTGAACTCCGTTTAGTATAGAAGCCGCTATTTTTTTTGTTCAGACTGCAATATTTTCTAGGGGTGGGCACGGTCGGTTAACCGAATAAATCGGTTAACATTTTCGGTTAACCGCAAAATTAAAGCGGTTCGGTTAACCGGTAGTCGGTTAATTATGGTCTCAGTCTACCGACCGAACCGTTTAATTTAAACCGCGGTTAACCGGTTTATTTAACCGGTTAACCGGTTAATTTAACCGATTAACCGATTATTCGGTTAACCGGTTAAATAAACCAATTAACCGACTAAACTACATACATAATTCAAACCTGCATGCATATGTAACCATTACAAGCACTGAAATTCAAAGTTTGCATAGACCATTACCAGCACAATAGCATTACAAGCATACATATTTCATACACGCCACACATTATAGTTATTCACTCAAGCATTACACTGCAGTAGCCATCAACCGTTACACTACAACAGCCACCATTACAAGCATTAGCACTTCACAGCACAATACATTACAAATGTTACATTAGTAATTTAAAGTTTTAAAGCCTAAAGTCCAAAAATAAAATATAAATACATTAATATAACTGCAACTACAAACTCGCCTCCAAATAACATAAAGTTACTAGTATAGACTATAAACTGTCAAATATATTGCAACTTCGGTCTCCATTCTCCAATTCTCTGTCCAAAGGTAAACAAATCTAAATTAGCTAAATTGAAGCATATATAGCAATAATAACTTAACATGCACAAGGTGTAATGAACTAAACATGCAAGAAGATATATGAGAATGAATAAGTGATACACAATAATGCCAGTAGCTACTCTAACAACACAATTTTATAGACAGGAACGAAAATATGTATGTGACACAACAAAAACTAACATGCCAATACAACAAATGCTAACAAAAATGGCCAGCTCTGTGATATTTTCATTAATCATATTAGTAGCCATGTCAACACTAAGCGTCAATATGATTATCTCACCTCCAAGAATCAAAACTTGTCATGCAGCTAAGTTGAACTACTACTACTAGCAATGCAACAAAGTCTAATAGTATATTTATTATAACAATATATTCAGTATAACAGTATATTTTGTTATAACAGTAAGTATATGCAACTAAGGTTAAAAGAAGAAATGGCTTACCAGTATCGGATTGGTAATCATGAGGTTAACAAGCATTTGTTTGCAAGCATATTACATGATGTTGTTTTTGAATTTTTATAAAATAATGAAAAAAGATGAAATGTGTGTTTATTTTCTTGTAGGCTGCAGCTACCATTCCAAGAAGATTGGATCCAGATGTCACTATGTGAGAAACCAATATTAAGGTATCCTCCATCACGATAATGACCAATTGATAAGTTGTAAGGTGGATATTTAAAAAGACAAGAAACTTGTTTTAGAAAAAACATAAGTGAAAATACAAAATTCAAAAGTTAGTCCAAATTGCTAAAAAATTAAAAAGTTCAGGATAATGACCAATTGATAACCCAAAAGAATATGAAGTTCATATTGAAACTGTGAATCATGTCACATAAAAATAAATTAAATTAAGTAAACTATGAATGCGAAATTGTTTTAAAAATAATAACAAATCATACATGTAAATTTACCACCAGTAGCATGAAACATATTTTGCAGGGTCATTGTAAAATTAGAAATTTAAAAAGATTGCACTATCCTTTTCCTTTCCTTTTCAAAAAACAAAGAAGTAAGAAAAAGAACCGAGCATTTTGCAACTACATTCTACAAACTTGCAACATGCATGATGAAACACATTTTGCAGGTTCATTATATTCGTGACAGCAAAATGAACTGAGCGTATGCAACTACGGCCTACAAGCTTGTATATAATCCCAACTAAGCATATGCAGACTGTTCTCTTATAACTATATAGTCCCAATTGAGTTCAATTAGTTCTCTAAAACACAACATATGCTATTAGTAAACTAATTTACAATTCAAAGTGCTTTTATCATTTTACATTATGTCTGCAAATATATAGTCCAAATATGTAATGGTTGCTAGGAGGAAACATAATAATTAACAAACAAATGATCAGAAGATGAATCATTAAAAAAATCATTTTTATATAATAGGCTCAAGTTTATTTTTTATCATACTTTTTTATCCAAGAAACCAAAGAACTAAATAACAGTATATAATTTCGATCAGAAAGTCAATAAAAATAAAACAAAATAAATTATAGACAGTACATAATCTCAAATTTGATCCCAATATCACAGACTTCAAGCATTCTTCATTTGAATTGTTTTTTTTAATTTATTTCTTTATTGTGTACAATGAATTATACAGATAGAAAAAAACAAATTATACAGACGAAGGAAAAAATTAAGCGTTTTTTATCCTAATATCCCAATTTCGATTGGACAAATTTTAAAGAAACAATTTTGTACAAATTATACGGAAAAAACAAGTTAAGCATTTTTTTAATCCCAATTTCGATCAAACAGTCTATAAAAACTGAAAAAAACAAATTATACAGATAGTAAAAAAAGTATATAACGAATTATACACATAGTCAATAAAACTAAATAAAACAGATATAAACTAAAAATACACATAATTAATATAAACTCACGTTTTTTCTTTCCCTGCTAGCATTCCCCATATTTGAATTTGTAGATCGATTAGCAGAGGAAATTAGCAGTAGATCGACCTAGGTTTTTTTGGAACGATTAGGGAATGAGGACATTAGCAGAGGAGAATTTCTAGGAAGGAGGTGTTGAATTGAAAGCGGCGAGCAGGACGATAAAAATTTAGGGTTTTCAACTTTCATTGTTTTGTTATGCGGTATTAGGATGGGCCGGGTAGCGGAGCGGGTAATCTGTTGCTGGGTAATTGTGAAAAATTATCTTCGGTTAACGGTTAACCGATATATGTTATATGGTTAACCGTTAACCGAACCGACTTTCATCGGTTAACGTCGGTTGGTTAACCGAAAGTTCAGTTAACCGAATCTGTCGGTTAATGCGGTTCGGTTAATGTCGGTTGAGTCGGTTAGATCGGTTAACTCGGTTAAATGCCCACCTTCATACTAACTCGGAATCCGGCGAGACTTCGAACGATTAACTCCCACCTAAATTACGGATAATATGAAACACTCGGATACTTCATCTTGTGAATGTACACTATAGTTCTCCATGGGGACTGACAGTTGTACTTAGAAAATAACAGGCAACCACATCTCCATATTTGGACTATACCTAGTGCAGAAGCCGCTATTTTTTTGTTCAGACTGCAATAACTTCTTCATAATAATTCAGAATCCGGTGAGACTTCGACCAATTAACTCCCACCTAAATTACAGACAATATGGAACACTCGGATACTTCATCTTGTGAACGCATATTGTAGTTCTCCATGGGCAGTGACAATTGTACTTAGAAAATAACAGGATACCATATCTCCTTATTTGTACTCCGCCTAATATAGAAGCCGCTATTTTTTTTATTCAGACTGCAATATTTTCTTCATACTAACTTGGAATTCGGCGAGACTTCGACCGATTAACTCCCACCTAAATTACGGACAATATGAAAAACTCGGATACATCATCTTGTGAACGTACACTGTAGTTCTTCCTGGGGACTGACAGTTGTACTTAGAAAATAACAGGCTACCACATCCCTATATTTGAACTCCGCCTAGAGCAGAAGCCGTTATTTATTTTGTTCAGACTGCAATAACTTCTTTATACTAATTCAGAATCCGGTGAGATTTCGACTAATTAACTCCCACCTAAATTACGAACAATATGGAACACTCGGATACTTCATCTTGTGAACGCATACTATAGTTCTCTATGGGCACTGACTGTTTGTACTTAGAAAACAACAGGATACCACATCTCCATATTTGAACTCTGCCTAGTGCAGAAGCCGCTATTTTTTTTGTTCAGACTGCAATAACTTCTTCATACTAATTCAGAATCCGGTGAGACTTCGACCGATTAACTCCCACCTAAATTACGGACAATATGAAACACTCGGATACTTCATCTTGTGAACGTACACTGTAGTTCTCCATGTGGACTGATAGTTGTACTTAGAAAATAACAGGCTACCACATCCCCATATTTGAACTCCGCCTATTGCAGAAGCCGCTATTTTTTTTGTTCAGACTGCAATAACTTCTTCATACTAATTCACAATCCGGTGAGACTTCGACCGATTAACTCCCATCAAAATTACGGACAATATGGAACATTCAGATACTTCGTCTTGTGAACGCATACTGTAGTTCTCCATAGGCACTGACAGTTGTACTTAGAAAATAACAGGATACCACATCCCCATATTTGAACTGCGCCTAGTGTAGAAGCCGCTATATTTTTGTTCAGACTGCAATAACTTCTTCATACTAATTCAGAATCCGGTGAGACGTCGACCGATTAACTCCCACCTAAATTACGGACAATATGGAACACTCGGATACTTCATCTTGTGAACGCATACTGTAGTTCTCCATGGGCACTGACAGTTGTACTTAGAAAATAACAGGATACCACATTCCCATATTTGAACTCCTCCTAGTGCAGAAACCGCTATTTTTTTTGTTCAGACGGCAATAACTTCTTCATACTAATTCAGAATCTGGTGGGACTTCGACCAATTAACTCCCACCTAAATTACGGACAATATGGACCACTCGGATACCTCATCTTGTGAACGCATACTGTAGTTCTCCATGGTCATTGACAGTTGTACTTAGAAAGTAACAGGATACAACATCGCCATATTTGAACTCCGCCTAGTGCAGAAGCCGCTATTTTTTTTGTTCAGACTGCAATATTTTCTTCATACTAACTCGGAATCCGGCGAGACTTCGACCGATTAACTCCCACCTAAATTACGGACAATATGAAACACTCGGATATTTCATCTTGTGAACGTAAACTGTAGTTCTCCATGGGGACTGACAGTTGTACTTAGAAAATAACAGGCTATGACATCCCCATATTTGAACTCCGCCTAGTGCAGAAGCCGCTATTTTTTTTGTTCAAACTGCAATAACTTCTTCATACTAATTCAGAATCCGGTGAGACTTCGACCAATTAACTCCCACCTAAATTACAGACAATATGGAACACTCAGATACTTCATCTTGTGAACGCATACTATAGTTCTCTAAAGGCACTGACAGTTGTACTTAGAAAATAACAGGATACCACATCCCCATATTTGAACTCCGCCTATTGCAGAAGCCGCTATTTTTTTTTTGTTCAGACTGCAATTACTTCTTCATACTAATTCAGAATCCGGTGAGACTTCGACCGATTAACTCCCACCAAAATTACGGACAATATGGAACATTCAGATACTTCATCTTGTGAACGCATACTGTAGTTCTCCATGGGCACTGACAGTTGTACTTAGAAAATAACAGGATACCACATCCCCATATTTGAACTCCGCCTAGTGCAGAAGCCGCTATTTTTTTGTTCAGACTTGAATATATTCTTCATACTAATTCAAAATCCGGTGAGACTTCGACCAATTAACTCCCACCTAAATTACGGACAATACGAAACACTCGGATACTTCATCTTGTGAACGCATACTGTAGTTCTCTATGGGCACCGACAGTTGTACTTAGAAAATAACAGGATACCACATCCCCATATTTGAACTCCGCCTAGTGAAGAAGCCGCTATTTTTTTTGTTCAGACTGCAATAACTTCTTCATACTAATTCAGAATCTGGTGAGACTTCGACCAATTAACTCCCACCTAAATTACAAACAATATGGAACACTCGGATACCTCATCTTGTGAACGCATACTATAGTTCTCCATGTTCACTGACAGTTGTACTTAGAAAGTAACAGTATACAACATCGCCATATTTGAACTCCGCCTAGTGCAGAAACCGCTATTTTTTTGTTCAAACTGCAATATTTTCTTCATACTAACTCGGAATCCGGCGAGACTTCGACCGATTAACTCCCACCTAAATTACGGACAATACGAAACACTCGGATACTTCATCTTATGAACGTACACAGTAGTTCTCTAGGGGGACTGACAGTTGTACTTAGAAAATAACAAGCTATGACATCCCCATATTTGAACTCCGCCTAGTGCATAAGCCGTTATTTTTTTTGTTCAGACTGCAATAACTTCTTCATACTAATTCAGAATCCGGTGAGACTTCGATCAATTAACTCCCACCTAAATTACGGACAATATGGAACAGTCGGATACTTCATCTTGTGAACGCATACTGTAGTTCTCCATGGGCAGTGACAGTTGTACTTAGAAAATAACAGGATACCATATCCCCTTATTTGAACTCCGCCTAATATAGAATCCGCTATTTTTTTTATTCAGACTGCAATATTTTCTTCATACTAACTCGGAATCCGGCGAGACTTCGACCGATTAACTCCCACCTAAATTACGGACAATAAGAAACACTCTGATACTTCATCTTGTGAACGTACACGGTAGTTCTCCATGGGGACTGACAGTTGTACTTAGAAAATAACAGGCAACCACATCCCCATATTTGAACTCCGCCTAGTGCAGAAGCCGCTATTTTTTTTGTTCAGACCGCAATAACTTCTTCATAATAATTCAGAATCCGGTGAGACTTCGATCAATTAACTCCCACCTAAATTACGGACAATATGGAACACTCGGATACTTCATCTTGTGAACGCATACTGTAGTTCTCCATGGGCAGTGACAGTTGTACTTAGAAAATAACAGGATACCATATCCCCTTATTTGAACTCCGCCTAATATAGAATCCGCTATTTTTTTTATTCAGACTGCAATATTTTCTTCATACTAACTCGGAATCCGGCGAGACTTCGACCGATTAACTCCCACCTAAATTACGGACAATATGAAACACTCGGATACTTCATCTTGTGAACGTACACTGTAGTTCTCCATGGGGACTGATAATTGTACTTTGCAAATAACAGGCTACCACATCCCCATATTTGAACTCCGCCTAGTGCAGAAGCTGCAATTTTTTTTGTTCAGACTGCAATAACTTCTTCATACTAATTCAGAATACGGTGAGACTTCGACCAATTAACTCCCACCTAAATTACGGACAATATGGAACACTTGGATACTTCATTGTGTGAACGCATACTGTAGTTCTCCATGGGGACTGGCAGTTGTACTTAGAAAATAACAAGATACCACATCCCCATATTTGAACTCAACCTAGTGCAGAAGCCGCTATTTTTTTGTTCATACTGCAATAACTTCTTCATACTAATTCAAAATCCGGTGAGACTTCGACCAATTAACTCCCACCTAAATTACGGACAATATGGAACACTCGGATACATCATCTTGTGAACGCATACTGTAGTTCTTCATGGGCACTGACAGTTGTACTTAGAAAATAACAGGATACCACATCCCCTTATTTGAACTCCGTTTAGTATAGAAGCCGCTATTTTTTTTTGTTCAGACTGCAATATTTTCTTCATACTAACTCGGAATCCGGCGAGACTTCGAACGATTAACTCCCACCTAAATTACGGATAATATGAAACACTCGGATACTTCATCTTGTGAACGTACACTATAGTTCTCCATGGGGACTGACAGTTGTACTTAGAAAATAACAGGCAACCACATCTCCATATTTGGACTCCACCTAGTGCAGAAGCCGCTATTTTTTTGTTCAGACTGCAATAACTTCTTCATAATAATTCAGAATCCGGTGAGACTTCGACCAATTAACTCCCACCTAAATTACAGACAATATGGAACACTCGGATACTTCATCTTGTGAACGCATACTGTAGTTCTCCATGGGCAGTGACAGTTGTACTTAGAAAATAACAAGATACCATATCTCCTTATTTGAACTCCGCCTAATATAGAAGCCGCTATTTTTTTTATTCAGACTGCAATATTTTCTTCATACTAACTCGGAATCCGGCGAGACTTCGACCGATTAACTCCCACCTAAATTACGGACAATATGAAAAACTCGGATACTTCATCTTGTGAACGTACACTGTAGTTCTTCCTGGGGACTGACAGTTTTACTTAGAAAATAACAGGCTACCACATCCCCATATTCGAACTCCGCCTAGAGCAGAAGCCGCTATTTATTTTGTTCAGACTGCAATAACTTCTTTATACTAATTCAGAATCCAGTGAGATTTCGACTAATTAACTCCCACCTAAATTACGAACAATATGGAACACTCGGATACTTCATCTTGTGAACGCATACTATAGTTCTCTATGGGCACTGATAGTTTGTACTTAGAAAACAACAGGATACGACTTCCCCATATTTGAACTCCGCCTAGTGCAGAAGCCGCTATTTTTTTTGTTCAGACTGCAATAACTTCTTCATACTAATTCAGAATCCGGTGAGACTTCGACCGATTAACTCCTACCTAAATTACGGACAATATGAAACACTCGGATACTTCATCTTGTGAACGTACACTGTAGTTCTCCATGGGGACTGATAGTTGTACTTAGAAAATAACAGGCTACCACATCCCCATATTTGAACTCCGCCTAGTGCAGAAGCCGCTATTTTTTTTGTTTAGACTACAATAACTTCTTCATACTAATTCAGAATCCGATGAGACTTCGACCAATTAACTCCCACCTAAATTACGGATAATATGGAACACTCGGATACTTCATCTTGTGATCGCATACTGTAGTTCTCCATGGGCACTAACAGTTGTACTTAGAAAATAACAGGATACCACATCCCCATATTTGAACTGCGCCTAGTGTAGAAGCCGCTATTTTTTTTGTTCGGACTGCAATAACTTCTTCATACTAATTCAGAATCCGGTGAGACGTCGACCGATTAACTCCCACCTAAATTATGGACAATATGGAACACTCGGATACTTCATCTTGTGAACGCATACTGTAGTTCTCCATGGGCACTGATAGTTGTACTTAGAAAATAATAGGATACCACATCCCCATATTTGAACTCCGCCTAGTGCAGAAACCGCTATTTTTTTTGTTCAGACGGCAATAACTTCTTCATACTAATTCAAAATCTGGTGAGACTTCGACCAATTAACTCCCACCTAAATTACAGACAATATGGAACACTCGGATACCTCATCTTGTGAACGCATACTGTAGTTCTCCATGGTCACTGACAGTTGTACTTAGAAAGTAACAGGATACAACATCGCCATATTTGAACTCCGTCTAGTGCAGAAGCCGCTATTTTTTTGTTCAGACTGCAATATTTTCTTCATACTAACTCGTAATCCGGCGAGACTTCGACCGATTAACTCCCACCTAAATTACGGACCATATGAAACACTCGGATACTTCATCTTGTGAACGTAAACTGTAGTTCTCCATGGGGACTGACAGTTGTACTTAGAAAATAACAGGCTATGACATACCCATATTTGAACTCCGCCTAGTGCAGAAGCCGCTATTTTTTTTGTTCAAACTGCAATAACTTCTTCATACTAATTCAGAATCCGGTGAGACTTCGACCAATTAACTCCCACTTAAATTACAGACAATATGGAACACTTAGATACTTCATCTTGTGAACGCATACTGTAGTTCTCTATGGGCACTGACAGTTGTACTTAGAAAATAACAGGATACCACATCCCCATATTTGAACTCCGCCTATTGCAGAAGCCGCTATTTTTTTTGTTCAGACTGCAATAACTTCTTCATACTAATTCAGAATTCTGTGAGACTTCGACCGATTAACTCCCACCAAAATTACGGACAATATGAAACACTCGGATACTTCATCTTGTGAACGTACACTGTAGTTCTCCATGGGGACTGACAGTTGTACTTATAAAATAACAGGCAACCACATCCCCATATTTGAACTCCGCCTAGTGCAGAAGCCGCAATTTTTTTTGTTCAGACTGCAATAACTTCTTCATACTAATTCAGAATACGGTGAGACTTCGACCAATTAACTCCCACCTAAATTACGGACAATATGGAACACTCGGATACTTTATCGTGTGAACGCATACTGTAGTTCTCCATGGGGACTGACAGTTGTACTTAGAAAATAACAGGATACCACATCCCCATATTTGAACTCAACCTAGTGCAGAAGCCGCTATTTTTTTGTTCAGACTACAATAACTTCTTCATACTAATTCAAAATCCGGTGAGACTTCGACCAATTAACTCCCACCTAAATTACGGACAATATGGAACACTCGGATACTTCATCTTGTGAACGCATACTGTAGTTCTCCATGGGCACTGACAGTTGTACTTATAAAATAACAGGATACCACATCCCATATTTGAACTCCGCCTATTGCAGAAGCCGTTATTTTTTTTTGTTCAGACTGCAATATTTTCTTCATACTAACTCGGAATCCGGCGAGACTTCGACCGATTAACTCCCACCTAAATTACGGACAATATGAAACACTCGGATACTCCATCTTGTGAACGTACACTGTAGTTCTCCATGGGGACTGATAGTTGTACTTTATAAATAACAGGCTATGACATCCCTATATTTGAACTCCGCCTAGTGCAGAAGCCGCTATTTTTTTTGTTCAGACTGTAAAAACTTCTTCATACTAATTAAAAATCTGGTGAGACTTCGACTAATTAACTCCCACCTAAATTACGGACAATATGGAACACTCGGATACTTCATCTTGTGAACGCATACTGTAGTTCTCTATGGGCACTGACAGTTGTACTTAGAAAATAACAGGATACCACATCCCCATATTTGAACTCCGCCTATTGCAGAAGCCGCTATTTTTTTTGTTCAGACTGCAATATTTTCTTCATACTAACTCGGAATCCGGCGAGACTTCGACCGATTAACTCCCACCTAAATTACAGACAATATGAAGCAATCGGATACTTCATCTTGTGAACGTACACTGTAGTTCTCCATAGGGACTGATAGTTGTACTTTGCAAATAACAGGCTGCCACATCCCCATATTTGAACTCCGCCTTGTGGAGAAGCCGCAATTTTTTTTGTTCAGACTGCAATAACTTCTTCATACTAATTCAGAATACGGTGAGACTTCGACCAATTAACTTCCACCTAAATTACGGACAATATGGAACACTCGTATACTTCATCGTGTGAACGCATACTGTAGTTCTCCCTGGGGACTGACAGTTGTACTTAGAAAATAACAGGATACCACATCCCCATATTTGAACTCAACCTAGTGCAGAAGCCGCTATTTTTTTGTTCAGACTGCAATAACTTCTTCATACTAATTCAAAATCTGGTGAGACTTCGACCAATTAACTCCCACCTAAATTACGGACAATATGGAACACTCGGATATTTCATCTTGTGAACGCATACTGTAGTTCTCTATGGGCACTGACAGTTGTACTTAGAAAATAACAGGATACCACATCCCCATATTTGAACTCCGCCTATTACAGAAGCCGCTATTTTTTCTTGTTCAGACTGCACTATTTTCTTCATACTAACTCGGAATCCGGCGAGACTTCGACCGATTAACTCCCACCTAAATTACAGACAATATGAAACACTCAGATACTTCAGCTTGTGAACGTACACTGTAGTTCTACATGGGGACTGATAGTTGTGCTTTGCAAATAACAGGCTACCACATCCCCATATTTGAACTCCGCCTTGTGCAGAAGGCGCAATTTTTTTTGTTCAGACTGCAATAACTTCTTCATACTAATTCAGAATACGGTGAGACTTCGACCAATTAACTCCCACCTAAATTACGGACAATATGGAACACTCGGATACTTCATTATGTGAACGTATACTGTAGTTCTCCATAGGGACTGACAATTGTACTTAGAAAATAACAGGATACCACATCCCCATATTTGAACTCAACCTAGTGTAGAAGCCGCTATTTTTTTGTTCAGACTGCAGTAACTTCTTCATACTAATTCAAAATCCGGTGAGACTTCGACCAATTAACTCCCACCTAAATTACGGACAATATGGAACACTCGGATACTTCATCTTGTGAATGCATACGGTAGTTCTCCATGAGCACTGACAGTTGTACTTAGAAAATAACAGGATACCACATCCCCATATTTGAACTCCGCCTATTGCAGAAGCCGCTATTTTTTTTTGTTCAGACTGCAATAACTTCTTCATACTAATTCAGAATCCGGTGAGACTTCGATCGATTAACTCCCACCTAAATTACGGACAATATGAAACACTCGGATACTTCATCTTGTGAACGTACACTGTAGTTCTCCATGGGGACTAATAGTTGTACTTAGAAAACAACAGGATACCACATCCCCATATTTGAACTCCGCCTAGTGCAGAAGCCGCTATTTTTTTTTGTTCAGACTGCAATAACTTCTTCATACTAATTCAGAATCCGGTGAGACTTCGACCGATTAACTCCCACCTAAATTACGGACAATATGAAACACTCAGATACTTCTTCTTGTGAACGCATACTGTAGTTCTCTATGGACACTTACAGTTGTACTTAGAAAATAACAGGATACTACATCCCCATATTTGAACTCCGCCTATTGCAGAAGCTGCTATTTATTTTTGTTCAGACTGCAATAACTTCTTCTTACTAATTCAGAATCCGGTGAGACTTCGACCGATTAACTCCCACCAAAATTACGGACAATATGGAACACTCGGATACTTCATCTTGTGAACGCATACTGTGGTTCTCCATGGGCACTGACAGTTGTACTTAGAAAATAACAGGATACCACATCCCCATATTTGAACTCAACCTAGTGCAGAAGCCGCTATTTTTTTGTTCAGACTGCAATATTTTCTTCATACTAACTCGGAATCCGGCGAGACTTCGACCGATTAACTCCCACCTAAATTACGGACAATATGGAACACTCGTATACTTCATCGTGTGAACGCATACTGTAGTTCTCCCTGGGAATTACAGTTGTACTTAGAAAATAACAGGATACCACATCCCCATATTTGAACTCAACCTAGTGCAGAAGCCGCTATTTTTTTGTTTAGACTGCAATAACTTCTTCATACTAATTCAAAATCCGCTGAGACTTCGACCAATTAACTCCCACCTAAATTACGGACAATATGGAACACTCGGATACCTCATCTTGTGAATGCATACTGTAGTTCTCCATGGTCACTGACAATTGTACTTAGAAAGTAACAGGATACAACATCGCCATATTTGAACTCCGCCTAGTGTAGAAGCCGCTATTTTTTTTGTTCAGACTGCAATATTTTCTTCATACTAACTCGGAATCCGGCGAGGCTTCGACCGATTAACTCCCACCTAAATTTCGGACAATATGAAACACTCGGATACTTCATCTTGTGAACGTAAACTGTAGTTCTCCATGGGGACTGACTGTTGTACTTAGAAAATAACATGCTATGACATCCCCATATTTGAACTCCGCCTAGTGCAGAAGCCGCTATTTTTTTTGTTCAAATTGCAATAACTTCTTCATACTAATTCAGAATCCGGTGAGACTTCGACCAATTAACTTCCACCTAAATTACAGACAATATGGAACACTCAGATACTTCATCTTGTGAACGCATACTTTAGTTCTCTATGGGCACTGACAGTTGTACTTAGAAAATAACAGGATACCACATCCCCATATTTGAACTCCACCTATTGTAGAAGCCGCTATTTTTTTTGTTCAGACTTCAATAACTTCTTCATACTAATTCAGAATCCTGTGAGACTTCGACCGATTAACTCCCATCAAAATTACGGACAATATGAAACACTCAGATACTTCATCTTGTGAACGTAGACTGTAGTTCTCTATGGGGACTGACAGTTGTACTTAGAAAATAACAGGCAACCACATCCCTATATTTGAACTCCGCCTAGTGCAGAAGCCGCAATTTTTTTTGTTCAGACTGTAATAACTTCTTCATACTAATTCAGAATACGGTGAGACTTCGACCAATTAACTCCCACCTAAATTACGGACAATATGGAACACTCGGATACTTCATCGTGTGAACGCATACTGTAGTTCTCCATGGGCACTGACAGTTGTACTTAGAAAATAACAGGATACCACATCCCCATATCTGAACTCCGCCTATTGCAGAAGTCGCTATTTTTTTTGTTCAGACTGCAATATTTTTTTCATACTAACTCGGAATCCAGCGAGACTTCGACCGATTAACTCCCACCTAAATTACGGACAATATGAAAAACTCGGATACTTCATCTTGTGAACATACATTGTAGTTCTCCATGGGGACTGATAGTTGTACTTTGCAAATAACAGGCTATGACATCCCCATATTTGAACTCCGCCTAGTGCAGAAGCCGCTATTTTTTTTGTTCAGACTGCAATAACTTCTTCATAGTAATTCAAAATCCGGTGAGACTTCGACCAATTAACTCCCACCTAAATTACGGACAATATGGAACACTCAGATACTTCATCTTGTGAACGCATACTGTAGTTCTCTATGGGCACTAAAAGTTGTACTTAGAAAATAACAGGATACCACATCCCCATATTTGAACTCCGCCTATTGCAGAAGCCGCTATTTTTTTTTGTTCAGACTGCAATAACTTCTTCATACTAATTCAGAATCCGGCGAGACTTCGACCGATTAACTCCCACCTAAATTACGGACAATATGAAACCCTCGGATACTTCATCTTGTGAACGTACACTGTAGTTCTTCCTGGGGACTGACAGTTTTACTTAGAAAATAATAGGCTACCACATCCCCATATTTGAACTCCGCCTAGAGCAGAAGCCGCTATTTTTTTTGTTCAGACTGCAATAACTTCTTCATACTAATTCAGAATCCGGTGAGACTTCGACCGATTAACTCCCACCTAAATTACGGACAATATGAAACACTCGGATACTTCATCTTGTGAACGTACACTGTAGTTCTCCATGGGGACTGATAGTTGTACTTTGCAAATAACAGGCTACCACATCCCCATATTTTAACTCCGCCTTGTGCAAAAGCCGCAATTTTTTTTGTTCAGACTCCAATAACTTCTTCATACTAATTCAGAATACGGTGAGACTTCGACCAATTAACTCCCACCTAAATTACGGACAATATGGAACACTCGGATACTTCATCGTGTGAACGTATACTGTAGTTCTCCATGGGGACTGACAGTTGTACTTAGAAAATAACAGGATACCACATCCCCATATTTGAACTCAACCTAGTGCAGAAGCCGCTATTTTTTTGTTCAGACTGCAATAACTTCTTCATACTGATTCAAAATCCGGTGAGACTTCGACCAATTAACTCCCACCTAAATTACGGACAATATGGAACACTCGGATACTTCATCTTGTGAACTCATACTGTAGTTCTCCATGGGCACTGACAGTTGTACTTAGAAAATAACAGGATACCACATCCCCATATTTGAACTCCGCCTATTGCAGAAGCCGCTATTTTTTTTGTTCAGACTGCAATAACTTCTTCATACTAATTCAGAATCTGGTGAGACTTCGACCGATTAACTCCCACATAAATTACGGACAATATGAAACACTCGGGTACTTCATCTTGTGAACGTACACTGTAGTTCTCCATGGGGACTGATAGTTGTACTTAGAAAACAACAGGATACCACATCCCCATATTTGAACTCCGCCTAGTGTAGAAGCCGCTATTTTTTTTATTCAGACTGCAACAACTTCTTCATACTAATTCAGAATCCGGTGAGACTTCGACCGATTAACTCCCACCTAAATTATGGACAATATGAAACACTCAGATACTTCATCTTGTGAACGCATACCGTAGTTCTCTATGGGCACTGACAGTTGTACTTAGAAAATAACAGGATACCAAATTCCCATATTTGAACTACGCCTAGTGCAGAAGCCGCTATTTTTTTGTTCAGACTTGAATAACTTCTTCATACTAATTCAAAATCCGGTGAGACTTCGATCAATTAACTCCCACCTAAATTACGGACAATATGAAACACTCGGATACTTCATCTTGTGAACGCATACCGTAGTTCTCCATGGGCACTGACAGTTGTACTTAGAAAATTACAGGATACCACATCCCCATATTTGAACTCCGCCTAGTTTAGAAGCCGCTATTTTTTTTGTTCAGACTGCAATAACTTCTTCATAATAATTCAGAATCTGGTGAGACTTCGACTAATTAACTCCCACCTAAATTACAAACAATATGGAACACTCGGATACCTCATCTTGTGAACGCATACTGTAGTTCTCCATGTTCACTGACAGTTGTACTTAGAAAGTAACAGGATACAACATCGCCATATTTGAACTTCGCCTATTGCAGAAGCCGCTATTTTTTTGTTCAGACTGCAATACTTCTTCATACTAATTCAGAATCCGGTGATACTTCGACCGATTAAGTCCCACCAAAATTACGGACAATATGGAACATTCGGATACTTCATCTTGTGAACGCATACTGTAGTTCTCCATGGGCACTGACAGTTGTACTTAGAAAATAACAGGATACCACATCCCCATATTTGAACTCCGCCTAGTGCAGAAGCTGCTATTTTTTTGTTCAGACTTGAATAACTTCTTCATACTAATTCAAAATCCGGTGAGACTTCGACCAATTAACTCCCACCTAAATTACGGACAATGTGAAACACTCGGATACTTCATCTTGTGAACGCATACTGTAGTTCTCTATGGGCACTGACAATTGTACTTAGAAAATAACAGGATACCACATCCCCATATTTGAACTCCGCCTAGTGCAGAAGCCGCTATTTTTTTTGTTCAGACTGCAATAACTTCTTCATACTAATTCAGAATTTGGTGAGACTTCGACCAATTAACTTCCACCTAAATTACAGACAATATGGAACACTCGGATACCTCATCTTGTGAATGCATACTGTAGTTCTCCATGTTCACTGACAGTTGTACTTAGAAAGTAACAGGATACAACATCGCCATATTTGAACTCCGCCTAGTGCAGAAACCGCTATTTTTTTGTTCAGACTGCAATATTTTCTTCATACTAACTCGGAATCCGGTGAGACTTCGACCGATTAACTCCCACCTAAATTACGGACAATATGAAACACTCGGATACTTCATCTTGTGAACTTACACTACTGTAGTTCTCCATGGGGACTGACAGTTGTACTTAGAAAATAACAGGCTACCACATCCCCATATTTGAACTCCGCCTATTGCGAAAGCCGCTATTTTTTGTTCAGACTGCAATATTTTCTTCATACTAACTCGGAATCCAGCGAGACTTCGACCGGTTAACTCCCACCTAAATTACGGACAATATGAAAAACTCGGATACTTCATCTTGTGAACGTACACTGTAGTTATCCATGGGGACTGACAGTTGTACTTAGAAAATAACAGGCTACCACATCCCCATATTTGTACTCCGCCTAGTGTAGAAGCCGCTATTTTTTTTGTTCAGACTGCAATAACTTCTTCATACTAATTCAGAATCCGGTGAGACTTCGACCAATTAACTCCTACCTAAATTACGAACAATATGGAACACTCGGATACTTCATCTTGTGAACGTACACTGTAGTTCTCCATAGGGACTGATAGTTGTACTTAGAAAATAACAGGCTACCACATCCCCATATTTGAACTCCGCCTAGTGCAGAAGCCGCAATTTTTTTTGTTCAGACTGCAATAACTTCTTCATACTAATTTAGAGTCCGATGAGACTTCGACCAATTAACTCCTACCTAAATTACCGATAATATGGAACACTCGGATACTTCATCTTGTGAACGCATACTGTAGTTCTCCATGGGCACTAACAGTTGTACTTAGAAAATAACAGGATACCACATACCCATATTTGAACTACGCCTAGTGTAGAAGCCGCTATTTTTTTTGTTCAGACTGCAATAACTTCTTCATACTAATTCAGAATCCGGTGAGACGTCGACCGATTAACTCCCACCTAAATTATGGACAATATGGAACACTCGGATACTTCATCTTGTGAACGCATACTGTAGTTCTCCATGGGCACTGACAGTTGTACTTAGAAAATAACAGGATACCACATCCCCATATTTGAACTCCGCCTAGTGCAGAAACCGCTATTTTTTTTGTTCAGACGGCAATAACTTCTTCATACTAATTCAAAATCTGGTGAGACTTCGACCAATTAACTCCCACCTAAATTACGGACAATATGGAACACTCGGATACCTCATCTTGTGAACGCATACTGTAGTTCTCCATGGTCACTGACAGTTGTACATAGAAAGTAACAGGATACAACATCGCCATATTTGAACTCCGCCTAGTGCAGAAGCCGCTATTTTTTTTGTTCAGACTGCAATATTTTTTACATACTAACTCGGAATCCGACGAGACTTCGACCGATTAACTCCCACCTAAATTACGGACAATATGAAAAACTCGGATACTTCATCTTGTGAACATACATTGTAGTTCTCCATGGGGACTGATAGTTGTACTTTGCAAATAACAGGCTATGACATCCCCATATTTGAACTCCGCCTAGTGCAGAAGCCGCTATTTTTTTTGTTCAGACTGCAATAACTTCTTCATAGTAATTCAAAATCCGGTGAGACTTCGACCAATTAACTCCCACCTAAATTACGGACAATATGGAACACTCAGATACTTCATCTTGTGAACGCATACTGTAGTTCTCTATGGGCACTGACAGTTGTACTTAGAAAATAACAGGATACCACATCCCCATATTTGAACTCCGCCTATTGCAGAAGCCGCTATTTTTTTTGTTCAGACTGCAATAACTTCTTCATACTAATTCAGAATCCGGCGAGACTTCGACCGATTAACTCCCACCTAAATTACGGACAATATGAAACCCTCGGATACTTCATCTTGTGAACGTACACTGTAGTTCTTCCTGGGGACTGACAGTTTTACTTAGAAAATAATAGGCTACCACATCCCCATATTTGAACTCCGCCTAGAGCAGAAGCCGCTATTTTTTTTGTTCAGACTGCAATAACTTCTTCATACTAATTCAGAATCCGGTGAGACTTCGACCGATTAACTCCCACTTAAATTACGGACAATATGAAACACTCGGATACTTCATCTTGTGAACGTACACTGTAGTTCTCCATGGGGACTGATAGTTGTACTTTGCAAATAACAGGCTACCACATCCCCATATTTTAACTCCGCCTTGTGCAAAAGCCGCAATTTTTTTTGTTCAGACTCCAATAACTTCTTCATACTAATTCAGAATACGGTTAGACTTCGACCAATTAACTCCCACCTAAATTACGGACAATATGGAACACTCGGATACTTCATCGTGTGAACGTATACTGTAGTTCTCCATGGGGACTGACAGTTGTACTTAGAAAATAACAGGATACCACATCCCCATATTTGAACTCAACCTAGTGCAGAAGCCGCTATTTTTTTGTTCAGACTGCAATAACTTCTTCATACTGATTCAAAATCCGGTGAGACTTCGACCAATTAACTCCCACCTAAATTACGGACAATATGGAACACTCGAATACTTCATCTTGTGAACTCATACTGTAGTTCTCCATGGGCACTGACAATTGTACTTAGAAAATAACAGGATATCACATCCCCATATTTGAACTCCTCCTATTGCAGAAGCCGCTATTTTTTTTTGTTCAGACTGCAATAACTTCTTCATACTAATTCAGAATCTGGTGAGACTTCGACCGATTAACTCCCACCTAAATTACGGACAATGTGAAACACTCGGATACTTCATCTTGTGAACGCATACTGTAGTTCTCTATGGGCACTGACAATTGTACTTAGAAAATAACAGGATACCACATCCCCATATTTGAACTCCGCCTAGTGCAGAAGCCGCTATTTTTTTTGTTCAGACTGCAATAACTTCTTCATACTAATTCAGAATTTGGTGAGACTTCGACCAATTAACTTCCACCTAAATTACAGACAATATGGAACACTCGGATACCTCATCTTGTGAATGCATACTGTAGTTCTCCATGTTCACTGACTGTTGTACTTAGAAAGTAACAGGATACAACATCGCCATATTTGAACTCCGCCTAGTGTAGAAACCGCTATTTTTTTGTTCAGACTGCAATATTTTCTTCATACTAACTCGGAATCCGGTGAGACTTCGACCGATTAACTCCCACCTAAATTACGGACAATATGAAACACTCGGATACTTCATCTTGTGAACTTACACTACTGTAGTTCTCCATGGGGACTGACAGTTGTACTTAGAAAATAACAGGCTACCACATCCCCATATTTGAACTCCGCCTATTGCGAAAGCCGCTATTTTTTGTTCAGACTGCAATATTTTCTTCATACTAACTCGGAATCCAGCGAGACTTCGACCGGTTAACTCCCACCTAAATTACGGACAATATGAAAAACTCGGATACTTCATCTTGTGAACGTACACTGTAGTTATCCATGGGGACTGACAGTTGTACTTAGAAAATAACAGGCTACCACATCCCCATATTTGTACTCCGCCTAGTGTAGAAGCCGCTATTTTTTTTGTTCAGACTGCAATAACTTCTTCATACTAATTCAGAATCCGGTGAGACTTCGACCAATTAACTCCTACCTAAATTACGAACAATATGGAACACTCGGATACTTCATCTTGTGAACGTACACTGTAGTTCTCCATAGGGACTGATAGTTGTACTTAGAAAATAACAGGCTACCACATCCCCATATTTGAACTCCGCCTAGTGCAGAAGCCGCAATTTTTTTTGTTCAGACTGCAATAACTTCTTCATACTAATTTAGAGTCCGATGAGACTTCGACCAATTAACTCCTACCTAAATTACCGATAATATGGAACACTCGGATACTTCATCTTGTGAACGCATACTGTAGTTCTCCATGGGCACTAACAGTTGTACTTAGAAAATAACAGGATACCACATACCCATATTTGAACTACGCCTAGTGTAGAAGCCGCTATTTTTTTTGTTCAGACTGCAATAACTTCTTCATACTAATTCAGAATCCGGTGAGACGTCGACCGATTAACTCCCACCTAAATTATGGACAATATGGAACACTCGGATACTTCATCTTGTGAACGCATACTGTAGTTCTCCATGGGCACTGACAGTTGTACTTAGAAAATAACAGGATACCACATCCCCATATTTGAACTCCGCCTAGTGCAGAAACCGCTATTTTTTTTGTTCAGACGGCAATAACTTCTTCATACTAATTCAAAATCTGGTGAGACTTCGACCAATTAACTCCCACCTAAATTACGGACAATATGGAACACTCGGATACCTCATCTTGTGAACGCATACTGTAGTTCTCCATGGTCACTGACAGTTGTACATAGAAAGTAACAGGATACAACATCGCCATATTTGAACTCCGCCTAGTGCAGAAGCCGCTATTTTTTTTGTTCAGACTGCAATATTTTTTACATACTAACTCGGAATCCGACGAGACTTCGACCGATTAACTCCCACCTAAATTACGGACAATATGAAAAACTCGGATACTTCATCTTGTGAACATACATTGTAGTTCTCCATGGGGACTGATAGTTGTACTTTGCAAATAACAGGCTATGACATCCCCATATTTGAACTCCGCCTAGTGCAGAAGCCGCTATTTTTTTTGTTCAGACTGCAATAACTTCTTCATAGTAATTCAAAATCCGGTGAGACTTCGACCAATTAACTCCCACCTAAATTACGGACAATATGGAACACTCAGAAACTTCATCTTGTGAACGCATACTGTAGTTCTCTATGGGCACTGACAGTTGTACTTAGAAAATAACAGGATACCACATCCCCATATTTGAACTCCGCCTATTGCAGAAGCCGCTATTTTTTTTGTTCAGACTGCAATAACTTCTTCATACTAATTCAGAATCCGGCGAGACTTCGACCGATTAACTCCCACCTAAATTACGGACAATATGAAACCCTCGGATACTTCATCTTGTGAACGTACACTGTAGTTCTTCCTGGGGACTGACAGTTTTACTTAGAAAATAATAGGCTACCACATCCCCATATTTGAACTCCGCCTAGAGCAGAAGCCGCTATTTTTTTTGTTCAGACTGCAATAACTTCTTCATACTAATTCAGAATCCGGTGAGACTTCGACCGATTAACTCCCACTTAAATTACGGACAATATGAAACACTCGGATACTTCATCTTGTGAACGTACACTGTAGTTCTCCATGGGGACTGATAGTTGTACTTTGCAAATAACAGGCTACCACATCCCCATATTTTAACTCCGCCTTGTGCAAAAGCCGCAATTTTTTTTGTTCAGACTCCAATAACTTCTTCATACTAATTCAGAATACGGTTAGACTTCGACCAATTAACTCCCACCTAAATTACGGACAATATGGAACACTCGGATACTTCATCGTGTGAACGTATACTGTAGTTCTCCATGGGGACTGACAGTTGTACTTAGAAAATAACAGGATACCACATCCCCATATTTGAACTCAACCTAGTGCAGAAGCCGCTATTTTTTTGTTCAGACTGCAATAACTTCTTCATACTGATTCAAAATCCGGTGAGACTTCGACCAATTAACTCCCACCTAAATTACGGACAATATGGAACACTCGAATACTTCATCTTGTGAACTCATACTGTAGTTCTCCATGGGCACTGACAATTGTACTTAGAAAATAACAGGATATCACATCCCCATATTTGAACTCCTCCTATTGCAGAAGCCGCTATTTTTTTTTGTTCAGACTGCAATAACTTCTTCATACTAATTCAGAATCTGGTGAGACTTCGACCGATTAACTCCCACCTAAATTACGGACAATGTGAAACACTCGGATACTTCATCTTGTGAACGCATACTGTAGTTCTCTATGGGCACTGACAATTGTACTTAGAAAATAACAGGATACCACATCCCCATATTTGAACTCCGCCTAGTGCAGAAGCCGCTATTTTTTTTGTTCAGACTGCAATAACTTCTTCATACTAATTCAGAATTTGGTGAGACTTCGACCAATTAACTTCCACCTAAATTACAGACAATATGGAACACTCGGATACCTCATCTTGTGAATGCATACTGTAGTTCTCCATGTTCACTGACAGTTGTACTTAGAAAGTAACAGGATACAACATCGCCATATTTGAACTCCGCCTAGTGCAGAAACCGCTATTTTTTTGTTCAGACTGCAATATTTTCTTCATACTAACTCGGAATCCGGTGAGACTTCGACCGATTAACTCCCACCTAAATTACGGACAATATGAAACACTCGGATACTTCATCTTGTGAACTTACACTACTGTAGTTCTCCATGGGGACTGACAGTTGTACTTAGAAAATAACAGGCTACCACATCCCCATATTTGAACTCCGCCTATTGCGAAAGCCGCTATTTTTTGTTCAGACTGCAATATTTTCTTCATACTAACTCGGAATCCAGCGAGACTTCGACCGGTTAACTCCCACCTAAATTACGGACAATATGAAAAACTCGGATACTTCATCTTGTGAACGCATACCGTAGTTCTCCATGGGCACTGACAGTTGTACTTAGAAAATTACAGGATACCACATCCCCATATTTGAACTCCGCCTAGTGTAGAAGCCGCTATTTTTTTTTTCAGACTGCAATAACTTCTTCATACTAATTCAGAATCTGGTGAGACTTCGACCAATTAACTCCCACCTAAATTACAAACAAAATGGAACACTCGGATACCTCATCTTGTGAACGCATACTGTAGTTCTCCATGTTCACTGACAGTTGTACTTAGAAAGTAACAGGATACAACATCGCCATATTTGAACTTCGCCTATTGCAGAAGCCGCTATTTTTTTTGTTCAGACTGCAATACTTCTTCATACTAACTCGGAATCCGGCGAGACTTCGACCGATTAAGTCCCACCAAAATTACGGACAATATGGAACATTCGGATACTTCATCTTGTGAACGCATACTGTAGTTCTCCATGGGCACTGACAGTTGTACTTAGAAAATAACAGGATACCACATCCCCATATTTGAACTCCGCCTAGTGCAGAAGCTGCTATTTTTTTGTTCAGACTTGAATAACTTCTTCATACTAATTCAAAATCCGGTGAGACTTCGACCAATTAACTCCCACCTAAATTACGGACAATGTGAAACACTCGGATACTTCATCTTGTGAACGCATACTGTAGTTCTCTATGGGCACTGACAATTGTACTTAGAAAATAACAGGATACCACATCCCCATATTTGAACTCCACCTAGTGCAGAAGCCGCTATTTTTTTTGTTCAGACTGCAATAACTTCTTCATACTAATTCAGAATTTGGTGAGACTTCGACCAATTAACTTCCACCTAAATTACAGACAATATGGAACACTCGGATACCTCATCTTGTGAACGCATACTGTAGTTCTCCATGTTCACTGACAGTTGTACTTAGAAAGTAACAGGATACAACATCGCCATATTTGAACTCCGCCTAGTGCAGAAACCGCTATTTTTTTGTTCAGACTGCAATATTTTCTTCATACTAACTCGGAATCCGGCGAGACTTCGACCGATTAACTCCCACCTAAATTACGGACAATATGAAACACTCGGATACTTCATCTTGTTAAATTACACTACTGTAGTTCTCCATTGGGACTGACAGTAGTACTTAGAAAATAACAGGCTACCACATCCCCATATTTGAACTCCGCCTATTGCGGAAGCCGCTATTTTTTTGTTCAGACTGCAATATTTTCTTCATACTAACTCGGAATCCAGCGAGACTTCGACCGATTAACTCCCACCTAAATTACGGACAATATGAAAAACTCGGATACTTCATCTTGTGAACGTACACTGTAGTTATCCATGGGGACTGACAGTTGTACTTAGAAAATAACAGGCTACCACATCCCCATATTTGAACTCCGCCTAGTGTAGAAGCCGCTATTCTTTTTGTTCAGACTGCAATAACTTCTTCATACTAATTCAGAATCCGGTGAGACTTCGACCAATTAACTCCTACCTAAATTACGAACAATATGGAACACTCGGATACTTCATCTTGTGAACGTACACTGTAGTTCTCCATAGGGACTGATAGTTGTACTTAGAAAATAACAGGCTACCACATCCCCATATTTGAACTCCGCATAGTGCAGAAGCCGCTATTTTTTTTGTTCAGACTGCAATAACTTCTTCATACTAATTTAGAATCCGATGAGACTTCGACCAATTAACTCCTACCTAAATTACGGATAATATGGAACACTCGGATACTTCATCTTGTGAACGCATACTGTTGTTCTCCATGGGCACTAACAGTTGTACTTAGAAAATAACAGGATACCACATACCCATATTTGAACTACACCTAGTGTAGAAGCCGCTATTTTTTTTGTTCAGACTGCAATAACTTCTTCATACTAATTCAGAATCCGGTGAGACGTCGACCGATTAACTCCCACCTAAATTATGGACAATATGGAACACTCGGATACTTCATCTTGTGAACGCATACTGTAGTTCTCCATGGGCACTGACAGTTGTACTTAGAAAATAACAGGATACCACATCCCCATATTTGAACTCCGCCTAGTGCAGAAACCGCTATTTTTTTTTGTTTAGACGGCAATAACTTCTTCATACTAATTCAAAATCTGGTGAGACTTCGACCAATTAACTCCCACCTAAATTACGGACAATATGGAACACTCGGATACCTCATCTTGTGAACGCATACTGTAGTTCTCCATGGTCACTGACAGTTGTACATAGAAAGTAACAGGATACAACATCGCCATATTTGAACTCCGCCTAGTGAAGAAGCCGCTATTTTTTTTGTTCAGACTGCAATATTTTCTTCATACTAACTCGGAATCCGGCGAGACTTCGACCGATTAACTCCCACCTAAATTACGGACCATATGAAACACTCGGATACTTCATCTTGTGAACGTAAGCTGTAGTTCTCCATGGGGACTGACAGTTGTACTTAGAAAATAACAAGCTATGACATCCCCATATTTGAACTCCGCCTAGTGCAGAAGCCGCTATTTTTTGTTCAAACTGCAATAACTTCTTCATACTAATTCAGAATCCGGTGAGACTTCGACCAATTAACTCCCACCTAAATTACAGATAATATGGAACACTCGGATACCTCATCTTGTGAACGCATACTGTAGTTCTCCATGTTCACTGACAGTTGTACTTAGAAAGTAACAGGATACAACATCGCCATATTTGAACTCCGTCTATTGCAGAAGCCGCTATTTTTTTTGTTCAGACTGCAATAACTTCTTCATACTAATTCAGAATCCGGTGAGACTTCGACCGATTAACTCCCACCAAAATTACGGACAATATGAAACACTCGGATACTTCATCTTGTGAACGGTACACTGTAGTTCTCCATGGGGACTGACAGTTGTACTTAGAAAATAACAGGCAACCACATCCCCATATTTGAACTCCGCCTAGTGCAGAAGCCGCAATTTTTTTTGTTCAGACTGCAATAACTTCTTCATACTAATTCAGAATACGGTGAGACTTCGACCAATTAACTCCCACCTAAATTGCGGACAATATGGAACACTCGGATACTTCATCGTGTGAACGCATACTATAGTTCTCCATGGGCACTGACAGTTGTACTTAGAAAATAACAGGATACCACATCCCCATATTTGAACTCCGCCTATTGCAGAAGCCGCTATTTTTTTTTGTTCAGACTGCAATATTTTCTTCATACTAACTCGGAATCCAGCGAGACTTCGACCGATTAACTCCCACCTAAATTACGGACAATATGAAACACTCGGATACTTCATCTTGTGAACGTACATTGTAGTTCTCCATGGGGACTGATAGTTGTACTTTGCAAATAACAGGCTATGTCATCCCCATATTTGAACCCCGCCTAGTGCAGAAGCCTTTTTTTTTGTTCAGACTGCAATAACTTCTTCATACTAATTCAAAATCCGGTGAGACTTCGACCAATTAACTCCCACCTAAATTACGGACAATATGGAACACTCGGATACTTCATCGTGTGAACGCATACTATAGTTCTCCATGGGCACTGACAGTTGTACTTAGAAAATAACAGGATACCACATCCCTATATTTGAAATCCGCCTATTGCAGAAGCCGCTATTTTTTTTTTGTTCAGACTGCAATAACTTCTTCATACTAATTCAGAATCCGGCGAGACTTCGACCGATTAACTCCCACCTAAATTACGGACAATATGAAACACTCGGATACTTCATCTTGTGAACGTACACTGTAGTTCTTCCTGGGACTGACAGTTGTACTTAGAAAATAACAGGCTACCACATCCCCATATTTGAACTTCGCCTAGAGCAGAAGCCGCTATTTTTTTTGTTCAGACTGCAATAACTTCTTCATACTAATTCAGAATCCGGTGAGACTTCGACCGATTAACTCCCACCTAAATTACGGACAATATGAAACACTCGGATACTTCATCTTGTGAACGTACACTGTAGTTCTCCATGGGGACTGATAGTTGTACTTTGCAAATAACAGGCTACCACATCCCCATATTTGAACTCCGCCTTGTGCAAAAGCAGCAATTTTTTTTGTTCAGACTCCAATAACTTCTTCATACTAATTCAGAATACGGTGAGACTTCGACCAATTAACTCCCACCTAAATTACGGACAATATGGAACACTCGGATACTTCATCGTGTGAACGCATACTGTAGTTCTCCATGGGGAATGACAGTTGTACTTAGAAAATAACAGGATACCACATCCCCATATTTGAACTCCGCCTATTGCAGAAGCCGCTATTTTTTTTTGTTCAGACGGCAATAACTTCTTCATACTAATTCAAAATCTGGTGAGACTTCGACCAATTAACTCCCACCTAAATTACGGACAATATGGAACACTCGGATACCTCATCTTGTGAACGCATACTGTAGTTCTCCATGGTCACTGACAGTTGTACATAGAAAGTAACAGGATACAACATCGCCATATTTGAACTCCGCCTAGTGCAGAAGCCGCTATTTTTTTTGTTCAGACTGCAATATTTTCTTCATACTAACTCGGAATCCGGCGAGACTTCGACCGATTAACTCCCACCTAAATTACGGACCATATGAAACACTCGGATACTTCATCTTGTGAACGTAAGCTGTAGTTCTCCATGGGGACTGGCAGTTGTACTTAGAAAATAACAAGCTATGACATCCCCATATTTGAACTCCGCCTAGTGCAGAAGCCGCTATTTTTTGTTCAAACTGCAATAACTTCTTCATACTAATTCAGAATCCGGTGAGACTTCGACCAATTAACTCCCACCTAAATTACAGATAATATGGAACACTCGGATACCTCATCTTGTGAACGCATACTGTAGTTCTCCATGTTCACTGACAGTTGTACTTAGAAAGTAACAGGATATAACATCGCCATATTTGAACTCCGCCTATTGCAGAAGCCGCTATTTTTTTTGTTCAGACTGCAATAACTTCTTCATACTAATTCAGAATCCGGTGAGACTTCGACCGATTAACTCCCACCAAAATTACGGACAATATGAAACACTCGGATACTTCATCTTGTGAACGTACACTGTAGTTCTCCATGGGGACTGACAGTTGTACTTAGAAAATAACAGGCAACCACATTCCCATATTTGAACTCCGCCTAGTGCAGAAGCCGTAATTTTTTTTGTTCAGACTGCAATAACTTCTTCATACTAATTCAGAATACGGTGAGACTTCGACCAATTAACTCCCACCTAAATTACGGACAATATGGAACACTCGGATACTTCATCGTGTGAACGCATACTATAGTTCTCCATGGGCACTGACAGTTGTACTTAGAAAATAACGGGATACCACATCCCCATATTTGAACTCCGCCTATTGCAGAAGCCGCTATTTTTTTTGTTCAGACTGCAATATTTTCTTCATACTAACTCGGAATCCAGCGAGACTTCGACCGATTAACTCCCACCTAAATTACGGACAATATGAAACACTCGGATACTTCATCTTGTGAACGTACATTGTAGTTCTCCATGGGGACTGATAGTTGTACTTTGCAAATAACAGGCTATGTCATCCCCATATTTGAACCCCGCCTAGTGCAGAAGCCTTTTTTTTTGTTCAGACTGCAATAACTTCTTCATACTAATTCAAAATCCGGTGAGACTTCGACCAATTAACTCCCACCTAAATTACGGACAATATGGAACACTCGGATACTTCATCGTGTGAACGCATACTATAGTTCTCCATGGGCACTGACAGTTGTACTTAGAAAATAACAAGATACCACATCCCCATATTTGAACTCCGCCTATTGCAGAAGCCGCTATTTTTTTTTTGTTCAGACTGCAATAACTTCTTCATACTAATTCAGAATCCGGCGAGACTTCGACCGATTAACTCCCACCTAAATTACGGACAATATGAAACACTCGGATACTTCATCTTGTGAACGTACACTGTAGTTCTTCCTGGGATTGACAGTTGTACTTAGAAAATAACAGGCTACCACATCCCCATATTTGAACTCCGCCTAGAGCAGAAGCCGCTATTTTTTTTGTTCAAACTGCAATAACTTCTTCATACTAATTCAGAATCCGGTGAGACTTCGACCGATTAACTCCCACCTAAATTACGGACAATATGAAACACTCGGATACTTCATCTTGTGAACGTACACTGTAGTTCTCCATGGGGACTGATAGTTGTACTTTGCAAATAACAGGCTACCACATCCCCATATTTGAACTCCGGCTTGTGCAAAAGCCGCAATTTTTTTTGTTCAGACTCCAATAACTTCTTCATACTAATTCAGAATACGGTGAGACTTCGACCAATTAACTCCCACCTAAATTACGGACAATATGGAACACTCGGATACTTCATCGTGTGAACGCATACTGTAGTTCTCCATGGGGAATGACAGTTGTACTTAGAAAATAACAGGATACCACATCCCCATATTTGAACTCCGCCTATTGCAGAAGCCGCTATTTTTTTTTTGTTCAGACGGCAATAACTTCTTCATACTAATTCAAAATCTGGTGAGACTTCGACCAATTAACTCCCACCTAAATTACGGACAATATGGAACACTCGGATACCTCATCTTGTGAACGCATACTGTAGTTCTCCATGGTCACTGACAGTTGTACATAGAAAGTAACAGGATACAACATCGCCATATTTGAACTCCGCCTAGTGCAGAAGCCGCTATTTTTTTTGTTCAAACTGCAATATTTTCTTCATACTAACTCGGAATCCGGCGAGACTTCGACCGATTAACTCCCACCTAAATTACGGACCATATGACACACTCGGATACTTCATCTTGTGAACGTAAGCTGTAGTTCTCCATGGGGACTGGCAGTTGTACTTAGAAAATAACAAGCTATGACATCCCCATATTTGAACTCCGCCTAGTGCAGAAGCCGCTATGTTTTGTTCAAACTGCAATAACTTCTTCATACTAATTCAGAATCTGGTGAGACTTCGACCAATTAACTCCCACCTAAATTACAGATAATATGGAACACTCGGATACCTCATCTTGTGAACGCATACTGTAGTTCTCCATGTTCACTGACAGTTGTACTTAGAAAGTAACAGGATACAACATCGCCATATTTGAACTCCGCCTGTTGCAGAAGCCGCTATTTTTTTTGTTCAGACTGCAATAACTTCTTCATACTAATTCAGAATCCGGTGAGACTTCGACCGATTAACTCCCACCAAAATTACGGACAATATGAAACACTCGGATACTTCATCTTGTGAACGGTACACTGTAGTTCTCCATGGGGACTGACAGTTGTACTTAGAAAATAACAGGCAACCACATCCCCATATTTGAACTCCGCCTAGTGCAGAAGCCGCAATTTTTTTTGTTCAGACTGCAATAACTTCTTCATACTAATTCAGAATACGGTGAGACTTCGACCAATTAACTCCCACCTAAATTACGGACAATATGGAACACTCGGATACTTCATCGTGTGAACGCATACTATAGTTCTCCATGGGCACTGACAGTTGTACTTAGAAAATAACAGGATACCACATCCCCATATTTGAACTCCGCCTATTGCAGAAGCCGCTATTTTTTTTGTTCAGACTGCAATATTTTCTTCATACTAACTCGGAATCCAGCGAGACTTCGACCGATTAACTCCCACCTAAATTACGGACAATATGAAACACTCGGATACTTCATCTTGTGAACGTACATTGTAGTTCTCCATGGGGATTGATAGTTGTACTTTGCAAATAACAGGCTATGTCATCCCCATATTTGAACCCCGCCTAGTGCAGAAGCCTTTTTTTTTTGTTCAGACTACAATAACTTCTTCATACTAATTCAAAATCCGGTGAGACTTCGACCAATTAACTCCCACCTAAATTACGGACAATATGGAACACTCGGATACTTCATCGTGTGAACGCATACTATAGTTCTCCATGGGCACTGACAGTTGTACTTAGAAAATAACAGGATACCACATCCCTATATTTGAACTCCGCCTATTGCAGAAGCCGCTATTTTTTTTTGTTCAGACTGCAATAACTTCTTCATACTAATTCAGAATCCGACGAGACTTCGACCGATTAACTCCCACCTAAATTACGGACAATATGAAACACTCGGATACTTCATCTTGTGAACGTACACTGTAGTTCTTCCTGGGACTGACAGTTGTACTTAGAAAATAACAGGCTACCACATCCCCATATTTGAACTTCGCCTAGAGCAGAAGCCGCTATTTTTTTTGTTCAGACTGCAATAACTTCTTCATACTAATTCAGAATCCGGTGAGACTTCGACCGATTAACTCCCACCTAAATTACGGACAATATGAAACACTCGGATACTTCATCTTGTGAACGTACACTGTAGTTCTCCATGGGGACTGATAGTTGTACTTTGCAAATAACAGGCTACCACATCCCCATATTTGAACTCCGCCTTGTGCAAAAGCCGCAATTTTTTTTGTTCAGACTCCAATAACTTCTTCATACTAATTCAGAATACGGTGAGACTTCGACCAATTAACTCCCACCTAAATTACGGACAATATGGAACACTCGGATACTTCATCGTGTGAACGCATACTGTAGTTCTCCATGGGGAATGACAGTTGTACTTAGAAAATAACAGGATACCACATCCCCATATTTGAACTCCGCCTATTGCAGAAGCCGCTATTTTTTTTTGTTCAGACGGCAATAACTTCTTCATACTAATTCAAAATCTGGTGAGACTTCGACCAATTAACTCCCACCTAAATTACGGACAATATGGAACACTCGAATACCTCATCTTGTGAACGCATACTGTAGTTCTCCATGTTCACTGACAGTTGTACTTAGAAAGTAACAGGATATAACATCGCCATATTTGAACTCCGCCTATTGCAGAAGCCGCTATTTTTTTTGTTCAGACTGCAATAACTTCTTCATACTAATTCAGAATCCGGTGAGACTTCGACCGATTAACTCCCACCAAAATTACGGACAATATGAAACACTCGGATACTTCATCTTGTGAACGTACACTGTAGTTCTCCATGGGGACTGACAGTTGTACTTAGAAAATAACAGGCAACCACATTCCCATATTTGAACTCCGCCTAGTGCAGAAGCCGTAATTTTTTTTGTTCAGACTGCAATAACTTCTTCATACTAATTCAGAATACGGTGAGACTTCGACCAATTAACTCCCACCTAAATTACGGACAATATGGAACACTCGGATACTTCATCGTGTGAACGCATACTATAGTTCTCCATGGGCACTGACAGTTGTACTTAGAAAATAACGGGATACCACATCCCCATATTTGAACTCCGCCTATTGCAGAAGCCGCTATTTTTTTTGTTCAGACTGCAATATTTTCTTCATACTAACTCGGAATCCAGCGAGACTTCGACCGATTAACTCCCACCTAAATTACGGACAATATGAAACACTCGGATACTTCATCTTGTGAACGTACATTGTAGTTCTCCATGGGGACTGATAGTTGTACTTTGCAAATAACAGGCTATGTCATCCCCATATTTGAACCCCGCCTAGTGCAGAAGCCTTTTTTTTTGTTCAGACTGCAATAACTTCTTCATACTAATTCAAAATCCGGTGAGACTTCGACCAATTAACTCCCACCTAAATTACGGACAATATGGAACACTCGGATACTTCATCGTGTGAACGCATACTATAGTTCTCCATGGGCACTGACAGTTGTACTTAGAAAATAACAAGATACCACATCCCCATATTTGAACTCCGCCTATTGCAGAAGCCGCTATTTTTTTTTTGTTCAGACTGCAATAACTTCTTCATACTAATTCAGAATCCGGCGAGACTTCGACCGATTAACTCCCACCTAAATTACGGACAATATGAAACACTCGGATACTTCATCTTGTGAACGTACACTGTAGTTCTTCCTGGGATTGACAGTTGTACTTAGAAAATAACAGGCTACCACATCCCCATATTTGAACTCCGCCTAGAGCAGAAGCCGCTATTTTTTTTGTTCAAACTGCAATAACTTCTTCATACTAATTCAGAATCCGGTGAGACTTCGACCGATTAACTCCCACCTAAATTACGGACAATATGAAACACTCGGATACTTCATCTTGTGAACGTACACTGTAGTTCTCCATGGGGACTGATAGTTGTACTTTGCAAATAACAGGCTACCACATCCCCATATTTGAACTCCGGCTTGTGCAAAAGCCGCAATTTTTTTTGTTCAGACTCCAATAACTTCTTCATACTAATTCAGAATACGGTGAGACTTCGACCAATTAACTCCCACCTAAATTACGGACAATATGGAACACTCGGATACTTCATCGTGTGAACGCATACTGTAGTTCTCCATGGGGAATGACAGTTGTACTTAGAAAATAACAGGATACCACATCCCCATATTTGAACTCCGCCTATTGCAGAAGCCGCTATTTTTTTTTTGTTCAGACGGCAATAACTTCTTCATACTAATTCAAAATCTGGTGAGACTTCGACCAATTAACTCCCACCTAAATTACGGACAATATGGAACACTCGGATACCTCATCTTGTGAACGCATACTGTAGTTCTCCATGGTCACTGACAGTTGTACATAGAAAGTAACAGGATACAACATCGCCATATTTGAACTCCGCCTAGTGCAGAAGCCGCTATTTTTTTTGTTCAAACTGCAATATTTTCTTCATACTAACTCGGAATCCGGCGAGACTTCGACCGATTAACTCCCACCTAAATTACGGACCATATGACACACTCGGATACTTCATCTTGTGAACGTAAGCTGTAGTTCTCCATGGGGACTGGCAGTTGTACTTAGAAAATAACAAGCTATGACATCCCCATATTTGAACTCCGCCTAGTGCAGAAGCCGCTATGTTTTGTTCAAACTGCAATAACTTCTTCATACTAATTCAGAATCTGGTGAGACTTCGACCAATTAACTCCCACCTAAATTACAGATAATATGGAACACTCGGATACCTCATCTTGTGAACGCATACTGTAGTTCTCCATGTTCACTGACAGTTGTACTTAGAAAGTAACAGGATACAACATCGCCATATTTGAACTCCGCCTGTTGCAGAAGCCGCTATTTTTTTTGTTCAGACTGCAATAACTTCTTCATACTAATTCAGAATCCGGTGAGACTTCGACCGATTAACTCCCACCAAAATTACGGACAATATGAAACACTCGGATACTTCATCTTGTGAACGGTACACTGTAGTTCTCCATGGGGACTGACAGTTGTACTTAGAAAATAACAGGCAACCACATCCCCATATTTGAACTCCGCCTAGTGCAGAAGCCGCAATTTTTTTTGTTCAGACTGCAATAACTTCTTCATACTAATTCAGAATACGGTGAGACTTCGACCAATTAACTCCCACCTAAATTACGGACAATATGGAACACTCGGATACTTCATCGTGTGAACGCATACTATAGTTCTCCATGGGCACTGACAGTTGTACTTAGAAAATAACAGGATACCACATCCCCATATTTGAACTCCGCCTATTGCAGAAGCCGCTATTTTTTTTGTTCAGACTGCAATATTTTCTTCATACTAACTCGGAATCCAGCGAGACTTCGACCGATTAACTCCCACCTAAATTACGGACAATATGAAACACTCGGATACTTCATCTTGTGAACGTACATTGTAGTTCTCCATGGGGATTGATAGTTGTACTTTGCAAATAACAGGCTATGTCATCCCCATATTTGAACCCCGCCTAGTGCAGAAGCCTTTTTTTTTTGTTCAGACTACAATAACTTCTTCATACTAATTCAAAATCCGGTGAGACTTCGACCAATTAACTCCCACCTAAATTACGGACAATATGGAACACTCGGATACTTCATCGTGTGAACGCATACTATAGTTCTCCATGGGCACTGACAGTTGTACTTAGAAAATAACAGGATACCACATCCCTATATTTGAACTCCGCCTATTGCAGAAGCCGCTATTTTTTTTTGTTCAGACTGCAATAACTTCTTCATACTAATTCAGAATCCGACGAGACTTCGACCGATTAACTCCCACCTAAATTACGGACAATATGAAACACTCGGATACTTCATCTTGTGAACGTACACTGTAGTTCTTCCTGGGACTGACAGTTGTACTTAGAAAATAACAAGCTACCACATCCCCATATTTGAACTTCGCCTAGAGCAGAAGCCGCTATTTTTTTTGTTCAGACTGCAATAACTTCTTCATACTAATTCAGAATCCGGTGAGACTTCGACCGATTAACTCCCACCTAAATTACGGACAATATGAAACACTCGGATACTTCATCTTGTGAACGTACACTGTAGTTCTCCATGGGGACTGATAGTTGTACTTTGCAAATAACAGGCTACCACATCCCCATATTTGAACTCCGCCTTGTGCAAAAGCCGCAATTTTTTTTGTTCAGACTCCAATAACTTCTTCATACTAATTCAGAATACGGTGAGACTTCGACCAATTAACTCCCACCTAAATTACGGACAATATGGAACACTCGGATACTTCATCGTGTGAACGCATACTGTAGTTCTCCATGGGGAATGACAGTTGTACTTAGAAAATAACAGGATACCACATCCCCATATTTGAACTCCGCCTATTGCAGAAGCCGCTATTTTTTTTTGTTCAGACGGCAATAACTTCTTCATACTAATTCAAAATCTGGTGAGACTTCGACCAATTAACTCCCACCTAAATTACGGACAATATGGAACACTCGAATACCTCATCTTGTGAACGCATACTGTAGTTCTCCATGGTCACTGACAGTTGTACATAGAAAGTAACAGGATACAACATCGCCATATTTGAACTCCGCCTAGTGCAGAAGCCGCTATTTTTTTTGTTCAGACTGCAATATTTTCTTCATACTAACTCGGAATCCGGCGAGACTTCGACCGATTAACTCCCACCTAAATTACAGACCATATGAAACACTCGGATACTTCATCTTGTGAACGTAAGCTGTAGTTCTCCATGGGGACTGGCAGTTGTACTTAGAAAATAACAAGCTATGACATCCCCATATTTGAACTCCGCCTAGTGCAGAAGCCGCTATTTTTTGTTCAAACTGCAATAACTTCTTCATACTAATTCAGAATCCGGTGAGACTTCGACCAATTAACTCCCACCTAAATTACAGATAATATGGAACACTCGGATACCTCATCTTGTGAACGCATAATGTAGTTCTCCATGTTCACTGACAGTTGTACTTAGAAAGTAACAGGATATAACATCGCCATATTTGAACTCCGCCTATTGCAGAAGCCGCTATTTTTTTTGTTCAGACTGCAATAACTTCTTCATACTAATTCAGAATCCGGTGAGACTTCGACCGATTAACTCCCACCAAAATTACGGACAATATGAAACACTCGGATACTTCATCTTGTGAACGTACACTGTAGTTCTCCATGGGGACTGACAGTTGTACTTAGAAAATAACAGGCAACCACATTCCCATATTTGAACTCCGCCTAGTGCAGAAGCCGCAATTTTTTTTGTTCAGACTGCAATAACTTCTTCATACTAATTCAGAATACGGTGAGACTTCGACCAATTAACTCCCACCTAAATTACGGACAATATGGAACACTCGGATACTTCATCGTGTGAACGCATACTATAGTTCTCCATGGGCACTGACAGTTGTACTTAGAAAATAACAGGATACCACATCCCCATATTTGAACTCCGCCTATTGCAGAAGCCGCTATTTTTTTTGTTCAGACTGCAATATTTTCTTCATACTAACTCGGAATCCAGCGAGACTTCGACCGATTAACTCCCACCTAAATTACGGACAATATGAAACACTCGGATACTTCATCTTGTGAACGTACATTGTAGTTCTCCATGGGGACTGATAGTTGTACTTTGCAAAAAACAGGCTATGTCATCCCAATATTTGAACCCCGCCTAGTGCAGAAGCCTTTTTTTTTGTTCAGACTGCAATAACTTCTTCATACTAATTCAAAATCCGGTGAGACTTCGACCAATTAACTCCCACCTAAATTACGGACAATATGGAACACTCGGATACTTCATCGTGTGAACGCATACTATAGTTCTCCATGGGCACTGACAGTTGTACTTAGAAAATAACAGGATACCACATCCCCATATTTGAACTCCGCCTATTGCAGAAGCCGCTATTTTTTTTTTGTTCAGACTGCAATAACTTCTTCATACTAATTCAGAATCCGGCGAGACTTCGACCGATTAACTCCCACCTAAATTACGGACAATATGAAACACTCGGATACTTCATCTTGTGAACGTACACTGTAGTTCTTCCTGGGACTGACAGTTGTACTTAGAAAATAACAGGCTACCACATCCCCATATTTGAACTCCGCCTAGAGCAGAAGCCGCTATTTTTTTTGTTCAAACTGCAATAACTTCTTCATACTAATTCAGAATCCGGTGAGACTTCGACCGATTAACTCCCACCTAAATTACGGACAATATGAAACACTCGGATACTTCATCTTGTGAACGTACACTGTAGTTCTCCATGGGGACTGATAGTTGTACTTTGCAAATAACAGGCTACCACATCCCCATATTTGAACTCCGGCTTGTGCAAAAGCCGCAATTTTTTTTGTTCAGACTCCAATAACTTCTTCATACTAATTCAGAATACGGTGAGACTTCGACCAATTAACTCCCACCTAAATTACGGACAATATGGAACACTCGGATACTTCATCGTGTGAACGCATACTGTAGTTCTCCATGGGGAATGACAGTTGTACTTAGAAAATAACAGGATACCACATCCCAATATTTGAACTCCGCCTATTGCAGAAGCCGCTATTTTTTTTTGTTCAGACGGCAATAACTTCTTCATACTAATTCAAAATCTGGTGAGACTTCGACCAATTAACTCCCACCTAAATTACGGACAATATGGAACACTCGGATACCTCATCTTGTGAACGCATACTGTAGTTCTCCATGGTCACTGACAGTTGTACATAGAAAGTAACAGGATACAACATCGCCATATTTGAACTCCGCCTAGTGCAGAAGCCGCTATTTTTTTTGTTCAGACTGCAATATTTTCTTCATACTAACTCGGAATCCGGCGAGACTTCGACCGATTAACTCCCACCTAAATTACGGACCATATGAAACACTCGGATACTTCATCTTGTGAACGTAAGCTGTAGTTCTCCATGGGGACTGGCAGTTGTACTTAGAAAATAACAAGCTATGACATCCCCATATTTGAACTCCGCCTAGTGCAGAAGCCGCTATGTTTTGTTCAAACTGCAATAACTTCTTCATACTAATTCAGAATCTGGTGAGACTTCGACCAATTAACTCCCACCTAAATTACAGATAATATGGAACACTCGGATACCTCATCTTGTGAACGCATACTGTAGTTCTCCATGTTCACTGACAGTTGTACTTAGAAAGTAACAGGATACAACATCGCCATATTTGAACTCCGCCTATTGTAGAAGCCGCTATTTTTTTTGTTCAGACTGCAATAACTTCTTCATACTAATTCAGAATCCGGTGAGACTTCGACCGATTAACTCCCACCAAAATTACGGACAATATGAAACACTCGGATACTTCATCTTGTGAACGTACACTATAGTTCTCCATGGGGACTGACAGTTGTACTTAGAAAATAACAGGCAACCACATCCCCATATTTGAACTCCGCCTAGTGCAGAAGCCGCAATTTTTTTTGTTCAGACTGCAATAACTTCTTCATACTAATTCAGAATACGGTGAGACTTCGACCAATTAACTCCCACCTAAATTACGGACAATATGGAACACTCGGATACTTCATCGTGTGAACGCATACTATAGTTCTCCATGGGCACTGACAGTTGTACTTAGAAAATAACAGGATACCACATCCCCATATTTGAACTTCGCCTATTGCAGAAGCCGCTATTTTTTTTGTTCAGACTGCAATATTTTCTTCATACTAACTCGGAATCCAGCGAGACTTCGACCGATTAACTCCCACCTAAATTACGGACAATATGAAACACTCGGATACTTCATCTTGTGAACGTACATTGTAGTTCTCCATGGGGACTGATAGTTGTACTTTGCAAATAACAGGCTATGTCATCCCCATATTTGAACTCCGCCTAGTGCAGAAGCCGCTATTTTTTTTGTTCAGACTGCAATAACTTCTTCATACTAATTCAAAATCCGGTGAGACTTCGACCAATTAACTCCCACCTAAATTACGGACAATATGGAACACTCGGATACTTCATCGTGTGAACGCATACTATAGTTCTCCATGGGCACTGACAGTTGTACTTAGTAAATAACAGGATACGACATCCCCATATTTGAACTCCGCCTATTGCAGAAGCCGCTATTTTTTTTTGTTCAGACTGCAATAACTTCTTCATACTAATTCAGAATCCGGCGAGACTTCAACCGATTAACTCCCACCTAAATTACGAACAATATGAAACACTCGGATACTTCATCTTGTGAACGTACACTGTAGTTCTTCCTGGGACTGACAGTTGTACTTAGAAAATAACAGGCTACCACATCCCCATATTTGAACTCCGCCTAGAGCAGAAGCCGCTATTTTTTTTGTTCAGACTGCAATAACTTCTTCATACTAATTCAGAATCCGGTGAGACTTCGACCGATTAACTCCCACCTAAATTACGGACAATATGAAACACTCGGATACTTCATCTTGTGAACGTACACTGTAGTTCTCCATGGGGACTGATAGTTGTACTTTGCAAATAACAGGCTACCACATCCCCATATTTGAACTACGCCTTGTGCAAAAGCCGCAATTTTTTTTGTTCAGACTCCAATAACTTCTTCATACTAATTCAGAATACGGTGAGACTTCGACCAATTAACTCCCACCTAAATTACGGACAATATGGAACACTCGGATACTTCATCGTGTGAACGCATACTGTAGTTCTCCATGGGGAATGACAGTTGTACTTAGAAAATAACAGGATACCACATCCCCATATTTGAACTCAACCTAGTGCAGAATCCGCTATTTTTTTGTTCAGACTGCAATAACTTCTTCATACTAATTCAAAATCCGGTGAGACTTCGACCAATTAACTCCCACCTAAATTACGAACAATATGGAACACTCCGATACTTCATCTTGTGAACGCATACTGTAGTTCTCCATGGGCACTGACGGTTGTACTTAGAATGTAACAGGATACCACATCCCCATATTTGAACTCCGCCTATTGCAGAAGCCGCTATTTTTTTTTGTTCAGACTGCAATAACTTCTTCATACTAATTCAGAATCCGGTGAGACTTCGACCAATTAACTCCCACCTAAATTACGGACAATATGAAACACTCGGGTACTTCATCTTGTGAACGTACACTGTAGTTCTCCATGGGGACTGATAGTTGTACTTAGAAAACAATAGGATACCACATCCCCATATTTGAACTCCGCCTAGTGTAGAAGCCGCTATTTTTTTTGTTCAGACTGCAATAACTTCTTCATACTAATTCAGAATCCGGTGAGACTTCGACCGATTAACTCCCACCTAAATTACGGACAATATGAAACACTCAGATACTTCATCTTGTGAACGCATACTGTAGTTCTCTATGGGCACTGACAGTTGTACTTATATAATAACAGGATACCACATCCCCATATTTGAACTCCGCCTAGTGCAGAAGCCGCTATTTTTTTGTTCAGACTTAAATAACTTCTTCATACTAATTCAAAATCCGGTGAGACTTCGACCAATAAACTCCCAACTAAATTACGGACAATATGAAACACTCGGATACTTCATCTTGTGAACGCATACTGTAGTTCTCTATGGGCACTGACAGTTGTACTTAGAAAATAACAGGATACCACATCCCTATATTTGAACTCCACCTAGTGCAGAAGCCGCTATTTTTTTTGTTCAAACTGCAATAACTTCTTCATACTAATTCAGAATCTGGTGAGACTTCGACCAATTAACTCCCACCTAAATTACAGACAATATGGAACACTCGGATACCTCATCTTGTGAACGCATACTGTAGTTCTCCATGTTCACTGACAGTTGTACTTAGAAAGTAACAGGATACAACATCGCCATATTTGAACTCCGCCTATTGCAGAAGCCGCTATTTTTTTTTGGTCAGACTGCAATAACTTCTTCATACAAATTCAGAATCCGGTGAGACTTCGACCGATTAACTCCCACCAAAATTACGGACAATATGGAACATTCGGATACTTCATCTTGTGAACGCATACTGTAGTTCTCCATGGGCACTGATAGTTGTACTTAGAAAATAACAGGATACCACATCCCCATATTTGAACTCCGCCTAGTGCAGAAGCTGCTATTTTTTTGTTCAGACTTGAATAACTTCTTCATACTAATTCAAAATCCGGTGAGACTTCGACCAATTAACTCCCACCAAAATTACGGACAATATGAAACACACGGATACTTCATCTTGTGAACGCATACTGTAGTTCTCCATGGGCACTGACAGTTGTACTTAGAATATAACAGGATACCACATCCCCATATTTGAACTCCGTCTATTGCAGAAGCCGCTATTTTTTTTGTTCAGACTGCAATAACTTCTTCATACTAATTCAGAATCCGGTGAGACTTCGACCGATTAACTCCCACCTAAATTACGGACATATGAAACACTCGGGTACTTCATCTTGTGAACGTACACTGTAGTTCTCCATGGGGACTGATAGTTGTACTTAGAAAACAATAGGATACCACATCCCCATATTTGAACTCCGCCTAGTGTAGAAGCCGCTAATTTTTTTGTTCAGACTGCAATAACTTCTTCATACTAATTCAGAATCCGGTGAGACTTCGACCGATTAACTCCCACCTAAATTACGGACAATATGAAACACTCAGATACTTCATCTTGTGAACGCATACTATAGTTCTCTATGGGCACTGACAGTTGTACTTATATAATAACAGGATACCACATCCCCATATTTGAACTCCGCCTAGTGCAGAAGCCGCTATTTTTTTGTTCAGACTTAAATAACTTCTTCATACTAATTCAAAATCCGGTGAGACTTCGACCAATAAACTCCCAACTAAATTACGTACAATATGAAACACTCGGATACTTCATCTTGTGAACGCATACTGTAGTTCTCTATGGGCACTGACAGTTGTACTTAGAAAATAACAAGATACCACATCCCTATATTTGAACTCCGCCTAGTGCAGAAGCCGCTATTTTTTTTGTTCAGACTGCAATAACTTCTTCATGCTAATTCAGAATCTGGTGAGACTTCGACCAATTAACTCCCACCTAAATTACAGACAATATGGAACACTCGGATACCTCATCTTGTGAACGCATACTGTAGTTCTCCATGTTCACTGACAGTTGTACTTAGAAAGTAACAAGATACAACATCGCCATATTTGAACTCCGCCTATTGCAGAAGCCGCTATTTTTTTTTGGTCAGACTGCAATAACTTCTTCATACAAATTCAGAATCCGGTGAGACTTCGACCGATTAACTCCCACCAAAATTACGGACAATATGGAACATTCAGATACTTCATCTTGTGAACGCATACTGTAGTTCTCCATGGGCACTGATAGTTGTACTTAGAAAATATCAGGATACCACATCCCCATATTTGAACTCCGCCTAGTGCAGAAGCTGCTATTTTTTTGTTCAGACTTGAATAACTTCTTCATACTAATTCAAAATCCGGTGAGACTTCGACCAATTAACTCCCACCTAAATTACGGACAATATGAAACACACGGATACTTCATCTTGTGAACGCATACTGTAGTTCTCCATGAGCACTGACAGTTGTACTTAGAAAATAACAGGATACCACATCCCCATATTTGAACTCCGCCTAGTGTAGAAGCCGCTATTTTTTTTTGTTCAGACTGCAATAACTTCTTCATACTAATTCAGAATCCGGTGAGACTTCGACCGATTAACACCCACCTAAATTACGGACAATATGAAATACTCGGATACTTCATCTTGTGAACGTACACTGTAGTTCTCCATGGGGACTGATAGTTGTACTTAGAAAACAACAGGATACCACATCCCCATATTTGAACTCCGCCTAGTGCAGAAGCCGCTATTTTTTTTGTTCAGACTGCAATAACTTCTTCATACTAATTCAGAATCTGGTGAGACTTCGACCAATTAACTCCCACCTAAATTACAGACAATATGGAACACTCGGATACCTCATCTTGTGAACGCATACTGTAGTTCTCCATGTTCACTGACAGTTGTACTTAGAAAGTAACAGGATACAACATCGTCATATTTGAACTCCACCTAGTGCAGAAACCGCTATTTTTTGTTCAGACTGCAATATTTTCTTCATACTAACTCAGAATCCGACGAGACTTCGACCGATTAACTCCCACCTAAATTACGGACAATATGAAACACTCGGATACTTCATCTTGTGAACGTACACTGTAGTTCTCCAGGGGGACTGACAGTTGTACATAGAAAATAACAGGCTATGACATCCCCATATTTGAACTCCGCCTAGTGCAGAAGCCGCTATTTTTTTGTTCAGACTGCAATATTTTCTTCATAATAACTCAGAATCCAGCGAGACTTCGACCGATTAACTCCCACCTAAATTACGGACAATATGAAACACTCGGATACTTCATCTTGTGAACGTACACTATAGTTCTCCTTGGGGACTGATAGTTGTACTTTGCAAATAACAGGCTGCCACATCCCCATATTTGAACTCCGCCTTGTGCAGAAGCCGCAATTTTTTTTGTTCAGACTGCAATAACTTCTTCATACTAATTCAGAATACGGTGAGACTTCGACCAATTAACTCCCACCTAAGTTACGGACAATATGGAACACTCGTATACTTCATCGTGTGAACGCATACTGTAGTTCTCCCTGGGGACTGACAGTTGTACTTAGAAAATAACAGGATACCACATCCCCATATTTGAACTCAACCTAGTGAAGAAGCCGCTATTTTTTTGTTCAGACTGCAATAACTTCTTCATACTAATTCAAAATCCGGTGAGACTTCGACCAATTAACTCCCACCTAAATTACGGACAATATGGAACACTCGGATATTTCATCTTGTGAACGCATACTGTAGTTCTCTATGGGCACTGACAGTTGTACTTAGAAAATAACAGGATACCACATTCCCATATTTGAACTCCGCCTATTACAGAAGCCGCTATTTTTTCTTGTTAAGACTGCACTATTTTCTTCATACTAACTCGGAATCCGGTGAGACTTCGACCGATTAACTCCCACCTAAATTACAGACAATATGAAACACTCAGATACTTCATCTTGTGAACGTACACTGTAGTTCTCCATGGGGACTGATAGTTGTAATTTGCAAATAACAGGCTACCACGTCCCCATATTTGAACTCCGCCTTGTGCAGAAGCCGCAATTTTTTTTGTTCAGACTCCAATAACTTCTTCATACTAATTCAGAATACGGTGAGACTTCGACCAATTAACTCCCACCTAAATTACGGACAATATGGAACACTCGGATACTTCATTATGTGAACGCATACTGTAGTTCTCCATGGGGATTGACAATTGTACTTAGAAAATAACAGGATACCACATCCCCATATTTGAACTCAACCTAGTGCAGAAGCCGCTATTTTTTTGTTCAGACTGCAGTAACTTCTTCATACTAATTCAAAATCCGGTGAGACTTCGACCAATTAACTCCCACCTAAATTACGGACAATATGGAACACTCGGATACTTCATCTTGTGAATGCATACTGTAGTTCTCCATGAGCACTGACAGTTGTACTTAGAAAATAACAGGATACCACATCCCCATATTTGAACTCCGCCTATTGCAGAAGCCGCTATTTTTTTTTGTTCAGACTGCAATAAATTCTTCATACTAATTCAGAATCCGGTGAGACTTCGACCGATTAACTCCCACCTAAATTACGGACAATATGAAACACTCGGATACTTCATCTTGTGAACGTACACTGTAGTTCTCCATGGGGACTGATAGTTGTACTTAGAAAACAACAGGATACCACATCCCCATATTTGAACTCCGCCTAGTGCAGAAGCCGCTATTTTTTTTGTTCAGACTGCAATAACTTCTTCATACTAATTCAGAATCCGGTGAGACTTCGACCGATTAACTCCCACCTAAATTACGGACAATATGAAACACTCAGATACTTCTTCTTGTGAACGCATACTGTAGTTCTCTATGGACACTTACAGTTGTACTTAGAAAATAACAGGATACCACATCCCCATATTTGAACTCCGCCTATTGCAGAAGCTGCTATTTTTTTTTGTTCAGACTGCAATAACTTCTTCTTACTAATTCAGAATCCGGTGAGACTTCGACCGATTAACTCCCACCAAAATTACGGACAATATGGAACACTCGGATACTTCATCTTGTGAACGCATACTGTGGTTCTCCATGGGCACTGACAGTTGTACTTAGAAAATAACAGGATACCACATCCCCATATTTGAACTCAACCTAGTGCAGAAGCCGCTATTTTTTTGTTCAGACTGCAATAACTTCTTCATACTAATTCTAAATCCGGTGAGACTTCGACCAATTAACTCCCACCTAAATTACGGACAATATGGAACACTCGTATACTTCATCGTGTGAACGCATACTGTAGTTCTCCCTGGGGACTGACAGTTGTACTTAGAAAATAACAGGATACCACATCCCCATATTTGAACTCAACCTAGTGCAGAAGCCGCTATTTTTTTGTTTAGACTGCAATAACTTCTTCGTACTAATTCAGAATACGGTGAGATACTTCATCGTGTGAACGCATACTGTAGTTCTCCCTGGGGACTGACAGTTGTACTTAGAAAATAACAGGATACCACATCCCCATATTTGAACTCAACCTAGTGCAGAAGCCGCTATTTTTTTGTTTAGACTGCAATAACTTCTTCGTACTAATTCAGAATACGGTGAGACTTCGACCAATTAACTCCCACCTAAATTACGGACAATATGGAACACTCGTATACTTCATCGTGTGAACGCATACTGTAGTTCTCCCTGGGGAATGACAGTTGTACTTAGAAAATAACAGGATACCACATCCCCATATTTGAACTCAACCTAGTGCAGAAGCCGCTATTTTTTTGTTCAGACTGCAATAACTTCTTCATACTAATTCAAAATCCGGTGAGACTTCGACCAATTAACTCCCACCTAAATTACGGACAATATGAAACACTCAGATACTTCTTCTTGTGAACGCATACTGTAGTTCTCTATGGACACTTACAGTTGTACTTAGAAAATAACAGGATACCACATCCCCATATTTGAACTCCGCCTATTGCAGAAGCTGCTATTTTTTTTTTGTTCAGACTGCAATAACTTCTTCATACTAATTCAGAATCCGGCGAGACTTCGACCGATTAACTCCCACCTAAATTACGGACAATATGAAACCCTCGGATACTTCATCTTGTGAACGTACACTATAGTTCTTCCTGGGGACTGACAGTTGTACTTAGAAAATAATAGGCTACCACATCCCCATATTTGAACTCCGCCTAGAGCAGAAGCCGCTATTTTTTTTGTTCAGACTGCAATAACTTCTTCATACTAATTCAGAATCCGGTGAGACTTCGACCGATTAACTCCCACCTAAATTACGGACAATATGAAACACTCGGATACTTCATCTTGTGAACGTACACTGTAGTTCTCCATGGGGACTGATAGTTGTACTTTGCAAATAACAGGCTACCACATCCCCATATTTTAACTCCGCCTTGTGCAAAAGCAGCAATTTTTTTTGTTCAGACTCCAATAACTTCTTCATACTAATTCAGAATACGGTGAGACTTCGACCAATTTACTCCCACCTAAATTACGGACAATATGGAACACTCGAATACTTCATCGTGTGAACGTATACTGTAGTTCTCCATGGGGACTGACAGTTGTACTTAGAAAATAACAGGATACCACATCCCCATATTTGAACTCAACCTAGTGCAGAAGCCGCTATTTTTTTATTCAGACTGCAATAACTTCTTCATACTGATTCAAAATCCGGTGAGACTTCGACCAATTAACTCCCACCTAAATTACGGACAATATGGAACACTCGGATACTTCATCTTGTGAACGCATACTGTAGTTCTCCATGGGCACTGACAGTTGTACTTAGAAAATAACAAGATACCACATCCCCATATTTGAACTCCGCCAATTGTAGAAGCCGCTAATTTTTTTTGTTCAAACTGTAATAACTTCTTCATACTAATTCAGAATCTGGTGAGACTTCGACCGATTAACTCCCACATAAATTACGGACAATATGAAACACTCGGGTACTTCATCTTGTGAACGTACACTGTAGTTCTCCATGGGGACTGATAGTTGTACTTAGAAAACAACAGGATACCACATCCCCATATTTGAACTCCGCCTAGTGTAGAAGCCGCTATTTTTTTTGTTCAGACTGCAACAACTTCTTCATACTAATTCAGAATCCGGTGAGACTTCGACCGATTAACTCCCACCTAAATTACGGACAATATGAAACACTCAGATACTTCATCTTGTGAACGCATACTGTAGTTCTCTATGGGCACTAACAGTTGTACTTAGAAAATAACAGGATACCAAATTCCCATATTTGAACTACGCCTAGTGCAGAAGCCGCTATTTTTTTGTTCAGACTTGAATAACTTCTTCATACTAATTCAAAATCCGGTGAGACATCGACCAATTAACTCCCGCCTAAATTACGGACAATATGAAACACTCGGATACTTCATCTTGTGAACGCATACCGTAGTTCTCCATGGGCACTGACAGTTGTACTTAGAAAATTACAGGATACCACATCCCCATATTTGAACTCCGCCTAGTGTAGAAGCCGCTATTTTTCTTGTTCAGACTGCAATAACTTCTTCATACTAATTCAGAATCTGGTGAGACTTCGACCAATTCACTCCCACCTAAATTACAAACAATATGGAACACTCGGATACCTCATCTTGTGAACGCATACTGTAGTTCTCCATGTTCACTGACAGTTGTACTTAGAAAGTAACAGGATACAACATCGCCATATTTGAACTTCGCCTATTGCAGAAGCCGCTATTTTTTTTGTTCAGACTGCAATACTTCTTCATACTAATTCAGAATTCGGTGAGACTTCGACCGATTAACTCCCACCAAAATTACGGACAATATGGAACATTCAGATACTTCATCTTGTGAACGCATACTGTAGTTCTCCATGGGCACTGACAGTTGTACTTAGAAAATAACAGGATACCACATCCCCATATTTGAACTCCGCCTAGTGCAGAAGCTGCTATTTTTTTGTTCAGACTTGAATAACTTCTTCATACTAATTCAAAATCCGGTGAGACTTCGACCAATTAACTCCCACCTAAATTACAGACAATGTGAAACACTCGGATACTTCATCTTGTGAACGCATACTGTAGTTCTCTATGGGCACTGACAATTGTACTTAGAAAATAACAGGATACCACATCCCCATATTTGAACTCCGCCTAGTGCAGAAGCCGCTATTTTTTTTGTTCAGACTGCAATAACTTCTTCATACTAATTCAGAATCTGGTGAGACTTCGACCAATTAACTCCCACCTAAATTACAGACAATATGGAACACTCGGATACCTCATCTTGTGAACGCATACTGTAGTTCTCCATGTTCACTGACAGTTGTACTTAGAAAGTAACAGGATACAACATCGTCATATTTGAACTCCACCTAGTGCAGAAACCGCTATTTTTTGTTCAGACTGCAATATTTTCTTCATACTAACTCAGAATCCGACGAGACTTCGACCGATTAACTCCCACCTAAATTACGGACAATATGAAACACTCGGATACTTCATCTTGTGAACGTACACTGTAGTTCTCCAGGGGGACTGACAGTTGTACATAGAAAATAACAGGCTATGACATCCCCATATTTGAACTCCGCCTAGTGCAGAAGCCGCTATTTTTTTTGTTCAGACTGCAATATTTTCTTCATAATAACTCAGAATCCAGCGAGACTTCGACCGATTAACTCCCACCTAAATTACGGACAATATGAAACACTCGGATACTTCATCTTGTGAACGTACACTATAGTTCTCCTTGGGGACTGATAGTTGTACTTTGCAAATAACAGGCTGCCACATCCCCATATTTGAACTCCGCCTTGTGCAGAAGCCGCAATTTTTTTTGTTCAGACTGCAATAACTTCTTCATACTAATTCAGAATACGGTGAGACTTCGACCAATTAACTCCCACCTAAGTTACGGACAATATGGAACACTCGTATACTTCATCGTGTGAACGCATACTGTAGTTCTCCCTGGGGACTGACAGTTGTACTTAGAAAATAACAGGATACCACATCCCCATATTTGAACTCAACCTAGTGAAGAAGCCGCTATTTTTTTGTTCAGACTGCAATAACTTCTTCATACTAATTCAAAATCCGGTGAGACTTCGACCAATTAACTCCCACCTAAATTACGGACAATATGGAACACTCGGATATTTCATCTTGTGAACGCATACTGTAGTTCTCTATGGGCACTGACAGTTGTACTTAGAAAATAACAGGATACCACATTCCCATATTTGAACTCCGCCTATTACAGAAGCCGCTATTTTTTCTTGTTAAGACTGCACTATTTTCTTCATACTAACTCGGAATCCGGTGAGACTTCGACCGATTAACTCCCACCTAAATTACAGACAATATGAAACACTCAGATACTTCATCTTGTGAACGTACACTGTAGTTCTCCATGGGGACTGATAGTTGTAATTTGCAAATAACAGGCTACCACGTCCCCATATTTGAACTCCGCCTTGTGCAGAAGCCGCAATTTTTTTTGTTCAGACTCCAATAACTTCTTCATACTAATTCAGAATACGGTGAGACTTCGACCAATTAACTCCCACCTAAATTACGGACAATATGGAACACTCGGATACTTCATTATGTGAACGCATACTGTAGTTCTCCATGGGGACTGACAATTGTACTTAGAAAATAACAGGATACCACATCCCCATATTTGAACTCAACCTAGTGCAGAAGCCGCTATTTTTTTGTTCAGACTGCAGTAACTTCTTCATACTAATTCAAAATCCGGTGAGACTTCGACCAATTAACTCCCACCTAAATTACGGACAATATGGAACACTCGGATACTTCATCTTGTGAATGCATACTGTAGTTCTCCATGAGCACTGACAGTTGTACTTAGAAAATAACAGGATACCACATCCCCATATTTGAACTCCGCCTATTGCAGAAGCCGCTATTTTTTTTTGTTCAGACTGCAATAAATTCTTCATACTAATTCAGAATCCGGTGAGACTTCGACCGATTAACTCCCACCTAAATTACGGACAATATGAAACACTCGGATACTTCATCTTGTGAACGTACACTGTAGTTCTCCATGGGGACTGATAGTTGTACTTAGAAAACAACAGGATACCACATCCCCATATTTGAACTCCGCCTAGTGCAGAAGCCGCTATTTTTTTTGTTCAGACTGCAATAACTTCTTCATACTAATTCAGAATCCGGTGAGACTTCGACCGATTAACTCCCACCTAAATTACGGACAATATGAAACACTCAGATACTTCTTCTTGTGAACGCATACTGTAGTTCTCTATGGACACTTACAGTTGTACTTAGAAAATAACAGGATACCACATCCCCATATTTGAACTCCGCCTATTGCAGAAGCTGCTATTTTTTTTTGTTCAGACTGCAATAACTTCTTCTTACTAATTCAGAATCCGGTGAGACTTCGACCGATTAACTCCCACCAAAATTACGGACAATATGGAACACTCGGATACTTCATCTTGTGAACGCATACTGTGGTTCTCCATGGGCACTGACAGTTGTACTTAGAAAATAACAGGATACCACATCCCCATATTTGAACTCAACCTAGTGCAGAAGCCGCTATTTTTTTGTTCAGACTGCAATAACTTCTTCATACTAATTCTAAATCCGGTGAGACTTCGACCAATTAACTCCCACCTAAATTACGGACAATATGGAACACTCGTATACTTCATCGTGTGAACGCATACTGTAGTTCTCCCTGGGGACTGACAGTTGTACTTAGAAAATAACAGGATACCACATCCCCATATTTGAACTCAACCTAGTGCAGAAGCCGCTATTTTTTTGTTTAGACTGCAATAACTTCTTCGTACTAATTCAGAATACGGTGAGATACTTCATCGTGTGAACGCATACTGTAGTTCTCCCTGGGGACTGACAGTTGTACTTAGAAAATAACAGGATACCACATCCCCATATTTGAACTCAACCTAGTGCAGAAGCCGCTATTTTTTTGTTTAGACTGCAATAACTTCTTCGTACTAATTCAGAATACGGTGAGACTTCGACCAATTAACTCCCACCTAAATTACGGACAATATGGAACACTCGTATACTTCATCGTGTGAACGCATACTGTAGTTCTCCCTGGGGACTGACAGTTGTACTTAGAAAATAACAGGATACCACATCCCCATATTTGAACTCAACCTAGTGCAGAAGCCGCTATTTTTTTGTTCAGACTGCAATAACTTCTTCATACTAATTCAAAATCCGGTGAGACTTCGACCAATTAACTCCCACCTAAATTACGGACAATATGAAACACTCAGATACTTCTTCTTGTGAACGCATACTGTAGTTCTCTATGGACACTTACAGTTGTACTTAGAAAATAACAGGATACCACATCCCCATATTTGAACTCCGCCTATTGCAGAAGCTGCTATTTTTTTTTTGTTCAGACTGCAATAACTTCTTCATACTAATTCAGAATCCGGCGAGACTTCGACCGATTAACTCCCACCTAAATTACGGACAATATGAAACCCTCGGATACTTCATCTTGTGAACGTACACTGTAGTTCTTCCTGGGGACTGACAGTTGTACTTAGAAAATAATAGGCTACCACATCCCCATATTTGAACTCCGCCTAGAGCAGAAGCCGCTATTTTTTTTGTTCAGACTGCAATAACTTCTTCATACTAATTCAGAATCCGGTGAGACTTCGACCGATTAACTCCCACCTAAATTACGGACAATATGAAACACTCGGATACTTCATCTTGTGAACGTACACTGTAGTTCTCCATGGGGACTGATAGTTGTACTTTGCAAATAACAGGCTACCACATCCCCATATTTTAACTCCGCCTTGTGCAAAAGCAGCAATTTTTTTTGTTCAGACTCCAATAACTTCTTCATACTAATTCAGAATACGGTGAGACTTCGACCAATTTACTCCCACCTAAATTACGGACAATATGGAACACTCGAATACTTCATCGTGTGAACGTATACTGTAGTTCTCCATGGGGACTGACAGTTGTACTTAGAAAATAACAGGATACCACATCCCCATATTTGAACTCAACCTAGTGCAGAAGCCGCTATTTTTTTATTCAGACTGCAATAACTTCTTCATACTGATTCAAAATCCGGTGAGACTTCGACCAATTAACTCCCACCTAAATTACGGACAATATGGAACACTCGGATACTTCATCTTGTGAACGCATACTGTAGTTCTCCATGGGCACTGACAGTTGTACTTAGAAAATAACAAGATACCACATCCCCATATTTGAACTCCGCCAATTGTAGAAGCCGCTAATTTTTTTTGTTCAAACTGTAATAACTTCTTCATACTAATTCAGAATCTGGTGAGACTTCGACCGATTAACTCCCACATAAATTACGGACAATATGAAACACTCGGGTACTTCATCTTGTGAACGTACACTGTAGTTCTCCATGGGGACTGATAGTTGTACTTAGAAAACAACAGGATACCACATCCCCATATTTGAACTCCGCCTAGTGTAGAAGCCGCTATTTTTTTTGTTCAGACTGCAACAACTTCTTCATACTAATTCAGAATCCGGTGAGACTTCGACCGATTAACTCCCACCTAAATTACGGACAATATGAAACACTCAGATACTTCATCTTGTGAACGCATACTGTAGTTCTCTATGGGCACTAACAGTTGTACTTAGAAAATAACAGGATACCAAATTCCCATATTTGAACTACGCCTAGTGCAGAAGCCGCTATTTTTTTGTTCAGACTTGAATAACTTCTTCATACTAATTCAAAATCCGGTGAGACATCGACCAATTAACTCCCGCCTAAATTACGGACAATATGAAACACTCGGATACTTCATCTTGTGAACGCATACCGTAGTTCTCCATGGGCACTGACAGTTGTACTTAGAAAATTACAGGATACCACATCCCCATATTTGAACTCCGCCTAGTGTAGAAGCCGCTATTTTTCTTGTTCAGACTGCAATAACTTCTTCATACTAATTCAGAATCTGGTGAGACTTCGACCAATTCACTCCCACCTAAATTACAAACAATATGGAACACTCGGATACCTCATCTTGTGAACGCATACTGTAGTTCTCCATGTTCACTGACAGTTGTACTTAGAAAGTAACAGGATACAACATCGCCATATTTGAACTTCGCCTATTGCAGAAGCCGCTATTTTTTTTGTTCAGACTGCAATACTTCTTCATACTAATTCAGAATTCGGTGAGACTTCGACCGATTAACTCCCACCAAAATTACGGACAATATGGAACATTCAGATACTTCATCTTGTGAACGCATACTGTAGTTCTCCATGGGCACTGACAGTTGTACTTAGAAAATAACAGGATACCACATCCCCATATTTGAACTCCGCCTAGTGCAGAAGCTGCTATTTTTTTGTTCAGACTTGAATAACTTCTTCATACTAATTCAAAATCCGGTGAGACTTCGACCAATTAACTCCCACCTAAATTACAGACAATGTGAAACACTCGGATACTTCATCTTGTGAACGCATACTGTAGTTCTCTATGGGCACTGACAATTGTACTTAGAAAATAACAGGATACCACATCCCCATATTTGAACTCCGCCTAGTGCAGAAGCCGCTATTTTTTTTGTTCAGACTGCAATAACTTCTTCATACTAATTCAGAATTTGGTGAGACTTCGACCAATTAACTTCCACCTAAATTACAGACAATATGGAACACTCGGATACCTCATCTTGTGAACGCATACTGTAGTTCTCCATGTTCACTGAAAGTTGTACTTAGAAAGTAACAGGATACAACATCGCCATATTTGAACTCCGCCTAGTGCAGAAACCGCTATTTTTTTGTTCAGACTGCAATATTTTCTTCATACTAACTCGGAATCCGGCAAGACTTCGACCGATTAACTCCCACCTAAATTACGGACAATATGAAACACTCGGATACTTCATCTTGTGAACTTACACTACTGTAGTTCTTCATGGGGACTGACAGTTGTACTTAGAAAATAACAGGCTACCACATCCCCATATTTGAACTCCGCCTATTGCGGAAGCCGCTATTTTTTTTGTTCAGACTGCAATATTTTCTTTGTAACGACCCCAAATTTTCTATATATTTAAATTAATAATTAATTGAATTTTTGAATTAAAATAGTAGAATAAATCGATAAGGTGAAGCGAGTTTCCCCGAACTCAAATAAATCCTATGTTAAATCATTTAAAATTTAAATTATTGTGTATATGTGAATATATGTGTATTGAGCATATATGAGTAAAATTGAAATAATATATAAGTATATATATTTAATTTGAATCTAAATTGTAAATAAACGGTGTAAAAATGAATAAATTATATAGTTTTATTCAATATAAAGTAAATACATATATCTTGATAAATCAATACGATATGATACAAATAAAATAGATGCAAAAATAATAAGACGAAAGAAAGGAAAATAAAATATAACATAACTAGATATAAATATGTAAGCAAAGTATAGAAAAGAAAAAAAAACAAGTATAAGTAATAGCTTACAAATGAAGCAAACAAATGAAAGCTGCCAGGCAAATTGAAGGAAAGAAAAAAAAAATGAAGCAAAGATATGAACTTGAAAACCAAGCTACCCAAATACATTCAAGTGTGAAACCAAAATAAATAAAATACATACGAAATAGAATTGTATGTAAACTTAAAAGGAACATTTGTACTAACTAACATCTTCTCAGCCGAAAAGAAACCAGACATCAGTAGACAAAACAAGAAAAATCTCTGATTCTTTTGTACAAATATAGACCCTGTACACTCTCTCCTTTATATCAGCCTGTACAACATTTCCTTTTATATTATCTTCATCATTTTATTTCGCCCATCTTCAAAGCTGAGAAATCTGAAGCAAAGCAAGCAAACATCTTGATCTTAAACAAAAAAATTCAATTTAAAACAAATCAAAACAAAGAAGATTTGGCATCTCAGTTCAAGTTTTCAAAACAGTCTTCAATAAAAAAGCTCTGTTCAAACTTTAGTCAGGTGAGCAAATTCTTCCACCCTGTTATATGTTGTTGTTTGTGACAAAATCATCCAAGTCTTCATTTATGAATTTGTGTGGTAGGATAATTGATGCATGCCTGTCTATATGTGAATATCTACCTATGCTACATTTTGTAAATTAAAAAGAAAAAAAATCAACTGTCAGCAACCTTCAGCTCTGAATTAGTTTATTTTTGTTTGTGAGCAAACATCACCCTTTAAACCTTTATATGTTTATATTTCTGTGGGATGTGGTGAATGATTAGGGTAATGCGATAAATATGTTGGCATAAATGGAAAAATATATATATATCTACGTATACATGAAAATATTGGGGTGTAAGCCTCTGTCTTTTGTTACAGATTTTCAAAACCTGTTCAAAGAAAAAGAAGAGTAATATAAAAGAAAAATCCAATTCCAATTGTTATGATCATTTTTAACCGATAATGTGAAAATAGGATATGATCAAAATCATCAGAATATAATATAAAAAAAATAAAATTTTGATATAACATGAAACAGTTTTGTTTGAATGAAGAGATACAGTGGAAATTCAAACTTTCACCAATTTTCGATTTGCATGAAATCAAACTTGGATTACATCATCTAAACCTATGTCGAAAATGATGATTTTTAAAACAAGAATCAAAATTTTTAGTTTCAAATTGGGATGGCATTTGTTGGATGAACGTGAGATGGGTTTTGGCGAAATTCAGGCGATCGAATTATTTTCGTGGGTCGAAATTTGGTTGGGAGGAGCTGGGATGGTCGATGATCTTGGGAAAAATGGCCAGAGATTTTCTAAGTTGCCGTGGTGGCTGGTCAACGGCATAGTAGGGTTTAAAGGACTGTTTTTGTCGTCGACATTGGTTTGGGTCTCACGATGATTAGGAGCAATCGGAATCGATCGCGAATCGTCCTAGAGATGCTGGGAGACGTGACGAGGCTTCGATGAAGGTGGCGTGGTGATGTGAGGTCGGAATCTTCGGTGGGGGGTCAGTTTTCCGATGGCATTGGGTTCAGGTTGTGTGGGTTGTAGCTCGATTTCGATTCTCGGTTGAATCGAGAGAGATGATGGTCGAGATGGGTTTCGAGGATCACCGGTGATATGTAGGAACCATCGATGTTGGTCGGAGCGCCGTGGTTCGTCGGGGTAGGTGCACGCGTGCACATGAGAAAGCTGTGCATCTGGAAAATGGGGTAGAGATTGGGAAGAAGCAGTTTCCCTCGGGTCGAACCCGAAGTTGATCTCGGGTAAATCATGTGCTTGGCTCGGGTTTTGTTCAGTTGTATTCGGGTTGGTAATTGCTAACAAAGAGGTTTGTAAATGGTAAAGTAAAACAGTTTATAAAGGCTAAAGAAATTTTACCCAGGCTTTAAAAGTTTTCAATAAGAATAAGAGAATATTTCAAGTTTAAAAGCAAAGCAAGTTTAAATCAAATTTTAAAGTTTAGTTAAAATAAATATCTGTTTCGATAGAAAATATATATATATATATATATATATATATATATATATATATGATACCAAGTCTCTAAGTAAATTCTAAAACAAGTTTTTAAACGAATTTTAGAGATTTGATTTTAAGGATTAAAAATATGGTTTAAATTGTTTGTTTTAAGAAGTTATATGTAAAGTGAATTAATTAATTGCTCAATGAAATTAAGGATGATTTCTTTGTGTAATTACATTTAAGGATAATTGATTTATGTGATGAAGTAATAAATTAATGATTAAAGTTAATTAATCAAGTAATTAGGGTATGATTACTTAAATGTAATTAAAAGTGGATTAATTTATAAAGATAATTAATTATTTAAAGGTAATTACTTCATGAAAATAATTAAGGGTTAATTTATTAATTGAAGATAATAAATTAAATAGTGAATTAGATAATTAAAGAATTTATTCTTTAAATAATTAAAGGTTGATGAATTATGATTAATTTTTGAGGGTTAATTAATGATTAAAGAATAATTAATCAAAATGATCTGTAATTTATCGATGTTAATTAATCAGGATTAGTCATTCATAAGTAATTAATCTAATTCGAATAAATTAGATATTGATTGATCTTACTTATGAATATTTGGATTCTATTGATTTGATTGTTTGATATTCCTGGTATATGATGCTTTGTGATACATCCTGATTTATGTTGTGATCTGTAGTTTACTTATCTGTGACCTTTATATATCTATGATCTGTGAATGAACGATAAGCGTTGTTCTTATACCGCTTATCGAATTATATTTCTGTATTCTGATATGTGATGATTCATTGTGTTGCACTATTGTGTGAAACCCCTGGACTACACTTTTACACACACAAATATGGATTTCACGAGGAAATCGGTTAAGTCACAGAGAATGTAAATTTGATGTTTTTGAAATTGAAATTGAAATTTCAATTGATTTTGAAATTAGAAATTCGGGTTTAAAGTGAAAAACTTTTGAAATAGAATTTCAAAGATTAAAGTTATTTTGAATAACTTAATCGAGTTATGAAAATTTAAATAATTTGATTTAAATTTGAATTCAAGTTTGAAATTGAATCCTATGATTTGAAACTAAGGATTGGAAATGTTATAAATGTGTTTATCTGAATTTAAACCATTTGAAAGTATAATTTTGAGAATTTGGATTTAACCCAAGGATTTCCACTCGTATGAATGAATCAGATTTTCTGAAATGAAAACTGTTCGTTTTAAAAGAATTAAAAGCTTTCAGATAAGAAATGAGATTTCAGTTTAATTAAAGGAATTTCAAGATTGAATTGAAAAATAGATTTTCCAAGTTATGAATGAATTCTTTTTTTTGAAAGCTATGAATTAAATCTGTTTATTTTAACAGATTTAAAATGATGTTTTGTTAAACCATTCGAAATGAAATTGTTTTGAAAGCTATCAGTTAAATCTTGATTTAAAGATTTAACGAGTTAATCAAATTGAAATGGAACTTGATTTGGAAAATCTGTGAATGAATCTTTTGTTTAAAAGATTAAAGTGTGGAAATTGTTTAAACCATTTAAGGTTGTTAAAATGAATCTTTTTGTTTAAAAAGATTAAAATGGAAATTTGTTTAACCATTTGAAAAGAAAGTTTGGGTTTAAGTTGTGACTTAATTGAAATCCCAATATCCATATGTTTTTAAAATATTGCGCACATTATTCGGTTTAGCCGGGAGAGGACCTTAGTGTCATATAACCCATTCCGAATAGTGATACGTCGTATATGGATAGCATTTGAAGACCGGTGTTGAAGACCGGATATTTTTCGAAAATGAAAGGACAACCTGTCGAATGTCTCTGCACTGGGTAGCTCCCGGTATAGAGATTTATATCACTCTTTTGTGACGGGAAGTCCGGACGTGATTGAGAGTTATCCGGAATTGCAAGGGCTTCGTGAGAAGTGCCTTCGGTTCTGTTCGAACCCGGAACAGACTTATATGGATACATGTCTGACATTACACTTTGAGATATAAAGCCGATTTCTTTCAAATACATTTCTGTTTGGTGGCGGAGAATTTATTCTCTTAGCTTAACACCCTTCTCTGAGACGTACGAGCTCAGAGGTTATGTAGTTGAAATTTATCAGCGATATATCCCAATTTGGTAATGTGGCATGCTGAGTGTTGCTGTGTGATGATCAGTGTTTGATCATTTGTGATATGATCATTTGTTTGATCATTTATCTTTGTGATCATAGGTTGATCATCTGTTGACCCAAAGCATGGCTTTGTGACAAAGCGTAGCTTTGTGGACGAGACTTCGTCAGGGCCTCACAACCCGGAAATGGTCGAAACAGGATCGTTGCGGCAAGGTTATGAGGGTCGCGCCCTTTAGGGTATGTCATTTCCTTCTGGAAAGGGGTGGTATCATGGTATGGAGCCCAGATACTTACTCATGTGGATACACCTTCTTTATGATGTGTGATGATGGTTACGAGCGCTCGGATAAAGGTCCCAAAGGACCGGAAGGTGGCATATTCGTGAGTTACCTGTTACAGGGGTAACCCGGCCTTGTTTGGCAGAGAGCAGTTTGTCTCTCGGGGCGTCCCGCCAGAGGCGTTCCCATGCGGCGGAAGGAAGTTCCTTAGCCTGACCATTTGTTGGAAATCCATCTTCCAAATACGAACTTTGTACGGTTTTAGTTGTAGAACCTGCCATTTACTTATGGTGGCGCCCCACTGTTTAGATGGTAGCTATAGTAGGCATAGTTCGAAATGTCTATGCTGGCTAAGATTAATATTATACTTTCGAAATGTTTTCTACACACTATGCACTAATAATAATATCAAAAATGATTTGATTTGCGTAGTAAGCATTTTTGACTATCATAAGAAGAAATCTCCTCCAATTCTGCGTTTGCATTGTGTGTGTGGTGGGAGGTCTTATGGTAGTTTCATTTTCCAAAAGCATTGCGGATTTCAATGTTTAAAACCTTTTGTGTTTGTTTAAAGATAAAACTGTTTTTGTTGCTCACACCAGTCCCATGACTGATCCGGAGTTTATTGTTCCCTTCCTAAACTCTGGGTGCCCACTGTTTTCCACACGGGCAGTCTAGAGTTGGGTTTTTCAGATATTCAGGTTTAGTAGATTATCTGGAGCTGGTTCAGTTCTTGGAGTTCAGGACTGCACTTGCTTCTCTTTGTGGTTCGAGCTGATATTGGAGTTATATTGGAGTCATTCTCCGATTGATCATTTGGAGATCTCTTCCATTTGTTGTTACTTCCGCTGTATCATTTTTGTTATCTCTGATATTGTTGTATCATATTGATATCATTGTTGTATATCATACTGGATATTGTATTCATTGGAGTTGTATATGATATCATTTATTTCTCTTTATTACGCTGTGTTATTTACTTAAATGTGTTATAGCTCCGGGAAGCCAGATTCGGCGTTTGAATCTACGGCATTTTGAGTACAAGTGAAGTACGGGTGCCGATTTTCGAAGGCCGAGTTTTTGGAATCTTACATTTGGTATCAGAGCTAAGGTTGTACTTTAGCTCAGGAGTATAACACGTTAAGTAGCTCATTAGAGATAGAGTGAAGTAAACTCTAGAATGAGTATTCCTCAGATATCCATTCGAATACCTCAGTAAATTCTCTTGCTATACATAGATAGTAGATATGAGTGTAAGAAGAGGATGAGATATGGGATAGGGGAATATGACTATGATCGGTCAATACTCTGTAACAATAGCGGAAACGATCTTTTCTCTATCAATCTATTTTGTTCGTCATCTCTTCTCAATTCTTCGATAGTTTCTGGTAGATCCAGGAAGTAGAAATTCGATATATTTGATATGGGACGTAAACTCCGGGTGGACCAAAATTGTTTGTTGGATGTATTGGTTGATTTGGTTGCTATGGTTGATAAGTATGCTTTAGTTTCTAAACTGGAAGCTCTGAAATCGTATCTATATATCTATCTATTCTTTGGGTCCGGATAGGTTCTACGAATGGTTAGTTATTCCTTCGAACTGACCGATGCCACTCCATATTTCGTAGATCTGGATAACCCGAGTATCTTCTGAAGTATTAACACAGATTCGTTCTTGTATCTATTCCTGATATTCTGATTTGGTAAGCCGAATGCAGAATAGCTGTTCAGGTTGATTCGATGAAACATTCTTCATCTATCTTTGTGTCTCCTTGGTAATTTCGAGGACGAAATTCTTTTAAGGGGGGAAGTTTGTAACGACCCCAAATTTTCTATATATTTAAATTAATAATTAATTGAATTTTTGAAATAAAATAGTAGAATAAATCGATAAGGTGAAGCGAGTTTCCCCGAACTCAAATAAATCCTATGTTAAATCATTTAAAATTTAAATTATTGTGTATATGTGAATATATGTGTATTGAGCATATATGAGTAAAATTGAAATAATATATAAGTATATATATTTAATTTGAATCTAAATTGTAAATAAACGGTATAAAAATGAATAAATTATATAGTTTTATTCAATATAAAGTAAATACATATATCTTGATAAATCAATACGATATGATACAAATAAAATAGATGCAAAAATAATAAGACGAAAGAAAGGAAAATAAAATATAACATAACTAGATATAAATATGTAAGCAAAGTATAGAAAAGAAAAAAAAACAAGTATAAGTAATAGCTTACAAATGAAGCAAACAAATGAAAGCTGCCAGGCAAATTGAAGGAAAGAAAAAAAAAATGAAGCAAAGATATGAACTTGAAAACCAAGCTACCCAAATACATTCAAGTGTGAAACCAAAATAAATAAAATACATACGAAATAGAATTGTATGTAAACTTAAAAGGAACATTTGTACTAACTAACATCTTCTCAGCCGAAAAGAAACCAGACATCAGTAGACAAAACAAGAAAAATCTCTGATTCTTTTGTACAAATATACACCCTGTACACTCTCTCCTTTATATCAGCCTGTACAACATTTCCTTTTATATTATCTTCATCATTTTATTTCGCCCATCTTCAAAGCTGAGAAATCTGAAGCAAAGCAAGCAAACATCTTGATCTTAAACAAAAAAATTCAATTTAAAACAAATCAAAACAAAGAAGATTTGGCATCTCAGTTCAAGTTTTCAAAACAGTCTTCAATAAAAAAGCTCTGTTCAAACTTTAGTCAGGTGAGCAAATTCTTCCACCCTGTTATATGTTGTTGTTTGTGACAAAATCATCCAAGTCTTCATTTATGAATTTGTGTGGTAGGATAATTGATGCATGCCTGTCTATATGTGAATATCTACCTATGCTACATTTTGTAAATTAAAAAGAAAAAAAATCAACTGTCAGCAACCTTCAGCTCTGAATTAGTTTATTTTTGTTTGTGAGCAAACATCACCCTTTAAACCTTTATATGTTTATATTTCTGTGGGATGTGGTGAATGATTAGGGTAATGCGATAGATATGTTGGCATAAATGGAAAAATATATATATATCTACGTATACATGAAAATATTGGGGTGTAAGCCTCTGTCTTTTGTTACAGATTTTCAAAACCTGTTCAAAGAAAAAGAAGAGTAATATAAAAGAAAAATCCAATTCCAATTGTTATGATCATTTTTAACCGATAATGTGAAAATAGGATATGATCAAAATCATCAGAATATAATATAAAAAAAATAAAATTTTGATATAACATGAAACAGTTTTGTTTGAATGAAGAGATACAGTGGAAATTCAAACTTTCACCAATTTTCGATTTGCATGAAATCAAACTTGGATTACATCATCTAAACCTATGTCGAAAATGATGATTTTTAAAACAAGAATCAAAATTTTTAGTTTCAAATTGGGATGGCATTTGTTGGATGAACGTGAGATGGGTTTTGGCGAAATTCAGGCGATCGAATTATTTTCGTGGGTCGAAATTTGGTTGGGAGGAGCTGGGATGGTCGATGATCTTGGGAAAAATGGCCAGAGATTTTCTAAGTTGCAGTGGTGGCTGGTCAACGGCATAGTAGGGTTTAAAGGACTGTTTTTGTCGTCGACATTGGTTTGGGTCTCACGATGATTAGGAGCAATCGGAATCGATCGCGAATCGTCCTGGAGATGCTGGGAGACGTGACGAGGCTTCGATGAAGGTGGCGTGGTGATGTGAGGTCGGAATCTTCGGTGGGGGGTCAGTTTTCCGATGGCATTGGGTTCAGGTTGTGTGGGTTGTAGCTCGATTTCGATTCTCGGTTGAATCGAGAGAGATGATGGTCGAGATGGGTTTTGAGGATCACCGGTGATATGTAGGAACCATCGATGTTGGTCGGAGCGCCGTGGTTCGTCGGGGTAGGTGCACGCGTGCACATGAGAAAGCTGTGCATCTGGAAAATGGGGTAGAGATTGGGAAGAAGCAGTTTCCCTCGGGTCGAACCCGAAGTTGATCTCGGGTAAATCATGTGCTTGGCTCGGGTTTTGTTCAGTTGTATTCGGGTTGGTAATTGCTAACAAAGAGGTTTGTAAATGGTAAAGTAAAACAGTTTATAAAGGCTAAAGAAATTTTACCCAGGCTTTAAAAGTTTTCAATAAGAATAAGAGAATATTTCAAGTTTAAAAGCAAAGCAAGTTTAAATCAAATTTTAAAGTTTAGTTAAAATAAATATCTGTTTCGATAGAAAATATATATATATATATATATATATATATATATATATATATATGATACCAAGTCTCTAAGTAAATTCTAAAACAAGTTTTTAAACGAATTTTAGAGATTTGATTTTAAGGATTAAAAATATGGTTTAAATTGTTTGTTTTAAGAAGTTATATGTAAAGTGAATTAATTAATTGCTCAATGAAATTAAGGATGATTTCTTTGTGTAATTACATTTAAGGATAATTGATTTATGTGATGAAGTAATAAATTAATGATTAAAGTTAATTAATCAAGTAATTAGGGTATGATTACTTAAATGTAATTAAAAGTGGATTAATTTATAAAGATAATTAATTATTTAAAGGTAATTACTTCATGAAAATAATTAAGGGTTAATTTATTAATTGAAGATAATAAATTAAATAGTGAATTAGATAATTAAAGAATTTATTCTTTAAATAATTAAAGGTTGATGAATTATGATTAATTTTTGAGGGTTAATTAATGATTAAAGAATAATTAATCAAAATGATCTGTAATTTATCGATGTTAATTAATCAGGATTAGTCATTCATAAGTAATTAATCTAATTCGAATAAATTAGATATTGATTGATCTTACTTATGAATATTTGGATTCTATTGATTTGATTGTTTGATATTCCTGGTATATGATGCTTTGTGATACATCCTGATTTATGTTGTGATCTGTAGTTTACTTATCTGTGACCTTTATATATCTATGATCTGTGAATGAACGATAAGCGTTGTTCTTATACCGCTTATCGAATTATATTTCTGTATTCTGATATGTGATGATTCATTGTGTTGCACTATTGTGTGAAACCCCTGGACTACACTTTTACACACACAAATATGGATTTCACGAGGAAATCGGTTAAGTCACAGAGAATGTAAATTTGATGTTTTTGAAATTGAAATTGAAATTTCAATTGATTTTGAAATTAGAAATTCGGGTTTAAAGTGAAAAACTTTTGAAATAGAATTTCAAAGATTAAAGTTATTTTGAATAACTTAATCGAGTTATGAAAATTTAAATAATTTGATTTAAATTTGAATTCAAGTTTGAAATTGAATCCTATGATTTGAAACTAAGGATTGGAAATGTTATAAATGTGTTTATCTGAATTTAAACCATTTGAAAGTATAATTTTGAGAATTTGGATTTAACCCAAGGATTTCCACTCGTATGAATGAATCAGATTTTCTGAAATGAAAACTGTTCGTTTTAAAAGAATTAAAAGCTTTCAGATAAGAAATGAGATTTCAGTTTAATTAAAGGAATTTCAAGATTGAATTGAAAAATAGATTTTCCAAGTTATGAATGAATTCTTTTTTTTGAAAGCTATGAATTAAATCTGTTTATTTTAACAGATTTAAAATGATGTTTTGTTAAACCATTCGAAATGAAATTGTTTTGAAAGCTATCAGTTAAATCTTGATTTAAAGATTTAACGAGTTAATCAAATTGAAATGGAACTTGATTTGGAAAATCTATGAATGAATCTTTTGTTTAAAAGATTAAAGTGTGGAAATTGTTTAAACCATTTAAGGTTGTTAAAATGAATCTTTTTGTTTAAAAAGATTAAAATGGAAATTTGTTTAACCATTTGAAAAGAAAGTTTGGGTTTAAGTTGTGACTTAATTGAAATCCCAATATCCATATGTTTTTAAAATATTGCGCACATTATTCGGTTTAGCCGGGAGAGGACCTTAGTGTCATATAACCCATTCCGAATAGTGATACGTCGTATATGGATAGCATTTGAAGACCGGTGTTGAAGACCGGATATTTTTCGAAAATGAAAGGACAACCTGTCGAATGTCTCTGCACTAGGTAGCTCCCGGTATAGAGATTTATATCACTCTTTTGTGACGGGAAGTCCGGACGTGATTGAGAGTTATCCGGAATTGCAAGGGCTTCGTGAGAAGTGCCTTCGGTTCTGTTCGAACCCGGAACAGACTTATATGGATACATGTCTGACATTACACTTTGAGATATAAAGCCGATTTCTTTCAAATACATTTCTGTTTGGTGGCGGAGAATTTATTCTCTTAGCTTAACACCCTTCTCTGAGACGTACGAGCTCAGAGGTTATGTAGTTGAAATTTATCAGCGATATATCCCAATTTGGTAATGTGGCATGCTGAGTGTTGCTGTGTGATGATCAGTGTTTGATCATTTGTGATATGATCATTTGTTTGATCATTTATCTTTGTGATCATAGGTTGATCATCTGTTGACCCAAAGCATGGCTTTGTGACAAAGCGTAGCTTTGTGGACGAGACTTCGTCAGGGCCTCACAACCCGGAAATGGTCGAAACAGGATCGTTGCGGCAAGGTTATGAGGGTCGCGCCCTTTAGGGTATGTCATTTCCTTCTGGAAAGGGGTGGTATCATGGTATGGAGCCCAGATACTTACTCATGTGGATACACCTTCTTTATGATGTGTGATGATGGTTACGAGCGCTCGGATAAAGGTCCCAAAGGACCGGGAGGTGGCATATTCGTGAGTTACCTGTTACAGGGGTAACCCGGCCTTGTTTGGCAGAGAGTAGTTTGTCTCTCGGGGCGTCCCGCCAGAGGCGTTCCCATGCGGCGGAAGGAAGTTCCTTAGCCTGACCATTTGTTGGAAATCCATCTTCCAAATACGAACTTTGTACGGTTTTACTTGTAGAACCTGCCATTTACTTATGGTGGCGCCCCACTGTTTAGATGGTAGCTATAGTAGGCATAGTTCGAAATGTCTATGCTGGCTAAGATTAATATTATACTTTCGAAATGTTTTCTACACACTATGCACTAATAATAATATCAAAAATGATTTGATTTGCGTAGTATGCATTTTTGACTATCATAAGAAGAAATCTCCTCCAATTCTGCATTTGCATTGTGTGTGTGGTGGGAGGTCTTATGGTAGTTTCATTTTCCAAAAGCATTGCGGATTTCAATGTTTAAAACCTTTTGTGTTTGTTTAAAGATAAAACTGTTTTTGTTGCTCACACCAGTCCCATGACTGATCCGGAGTTTATTGTTCCCTTCCTAAACTCTGGGTGCCCACTATTTTCCACACGGGCAGTCTAGAGTTGGGTTTTTCAGATATTCAGGTTTAGTAGATTATCTGGAGCTGGTTCAGTTCTTGGAGTTCAGGACTGCACTTGCTTCTCTTTGTGGTTCGAGCTGATATTGGAGTTATATTGGAGTCATTCTCCGATTGATCATTTGGAGATCTCTTCCATTTGTTGTTACTTCCGCTGTATCATTTTTGTTATCTCTGATATTGTTGTATCATATTGATATCATTGTTGTATATCATACTGGATATTGTATTCATTGGAGTTGTATATGATATCATTTATTTCTCTTTATTCCGCTGTGTTATTTACTTAAATGTGTTATAGCTCCGGGAAGCCAGATTCGACGTTTGAATCTACGGCATTTTGAGTACAAGTGAAGTACGGGTGCCGATTTTCGAAGGCCGAGTTTTTGGAATCTTACATTCTTCATACTAACTCGGAATCCAGCGAGACTTCGACCGATTAACTCCCACCTAATATACAGACAATATGAAAAACTCGGATACTTCATCTTGTGAACGTACACTGTAGTTATCCATAGGGACTGACAGTTGTACTTAGAAAATAACAGGCTACCACATCCCCATATTTGAACTCCGCCTAGTGTAGAAGCCGCTATTTTTTTTGTTCAGACTGCAATAACTTCTTCATACTAATTCAGAATCCGGTGAGACTTCGACCAATTAACTCCTACCTAAATTACGAACAATATGGAACACTCGGATACTTCATCTTGTGAACGAACACTGTAGTTCTCCATAGGGACTGATAGTTGTACTTAGAAAATAACAGGCTACCACATCCCCATATTTGAACTCCGCCTAGTGCAGAAGCCGCTATTTTTTTTGTTCAGACTGCAATAACTTCTTCATACTAATTCAGAATCCGATGAGACTTCGACCAATTAACTCCTACCTAAATTACGGATAATATGGAACACTCGGATACTTCATCTTGTGAACGCATACTGTAGTTCTCCATGGGCACTAACAGTTGTACTTAGAAAATAACAGGATACCACATCCCCATATTTGAACTACGCCTAGTGTAGAAGCCGCTATTTTTTTTGTTCAGACTGCAATAACTTCTTCATACTAATTCAGAATCCGGTGAGACGTCGACCGATTAACTCCCACCTAAATTATGGACAATATGGAACACTCAGATGCTTCATCTTGTGAACGCATACTGTAGTTCTCCATGGGCACTGACAGTTGTACTTAGAAAATAACAGGATACCACATCCCCATATTTGAACTCCGCCTAGTGCAGAAACCGCTATTTTTTTTTGTTCAGACGGCAATAACTTCTTCATACTAATTCAAAATCTGGTGAGACTTCGACCAATTAACTCCCACCTAAATTACGGACAATATGGAACACTCGGATACCTCATCTTGTGAACGCATACTGTAGTTCTCCATGGTCACTGACAGTTGTACATAGAAAGTAACAGGATACAACATCGCCATATTTGAACTCCGCCTAGTGCAGAAGCCGCTATTTTTTTTGTTCAGACTGCAATATTTTCTTCATACTAACTCGGAATCCGGCGAGACTTCGACCGATTAACTCCCACCTAAATTACGGACCATATGAAACACTCGGATACTTCATCTTGTGAACGTAAGCTGTAGTTCTCCATGGGGACTGACAGTTGTACTTAGAAAATAACAAGCTATGACATCCCCATATTTGAACTCCGCCTAGTGCAGAAGCCGCTATTTTTTGTTCAAACTGCAATAACTTCTTCATACTAATACAGAATCTGGTGAGACTTCGACCAATTAACTCCCACCTAAATTACAGACAATATGGAACACTCGGATACCTCATCTTGTGAACGCATACTGTAGTTCTCCATGTTCACTGACAGTTGTACTTAGAAAGTAACAGGATACAACATCGCCATATTTGAACTCCGCCTATTGCAGAAGCCACTATTTTTTTTTTGTTCAGACTGCAATAACTTCTTCATACTAATTCAGAATCCGGTGAGACTTCGACCGATTAACTCCCACCAAAATTACGGACAATATGAAACACTCGGATACTTCATCTTGTGAACGTACACTGTAGTTCTCCATGGGGACTGACAGTTGTACTTAGAAAATAACAGGCAACCACATCCCCATATTTGAACTCCGCCTAGTGCAGAAGCCGCAATTTTTTTTGTTCAGACTGCAATAACTTCTTCATACTAATTCAGAATCCGGTGAGACTTCGACCAATTAACTCCTACCTAAATTACGAACAATATGGAACACTCGGATACTTCATCTTGTGAACGTACACTGTAGTTCTCCATAGGGACTGATAGTTGTACTTAGAAAATAACAGGCTACCACATCCCCATATTTGAACTCCGCCTAGTGCAGAAGCCGCTATTTTTTTTGTTCAGACTGCAATAACTTCTTCATACTAATTCAGAATCCGATGAGACATCGACCAATTAACTCCTACCTAAATTACGGATAATATGGAACACTCGGATACTTCATCTTGTGAACGCATACTGTAGTTCTCCATGGGCACTAACAGTTGTACTTAGAAAATAACAGGATACCACATCCCCATATTTGAACTACGCCTAGTGTAGAAGCCGCTATTTTTTTTGTTCAGACTGCAATAACTTCTTCATACTAATTCAGAATCCGGTGAGACGTCGACCGATTAACTCCCACCTAAATTATGGACAATATGGAACACTCAGATACTTCATCTTGTGAACGCATACTATAGTTCTCCATGGGCACTGACAGTTGTACTTAGAAAATAACAGGATACCACATCCCCATATTTGAACTCCGCCTAGTGCAGAAACCGCTATTTTTTTTTTGTTCAGACGGCAATAACTTCTTCATACTAATTCAAAATCTGGTGAGACTTCGACCAATTAACTCCCACCTAAATTACGGACAATATGGAACACTCGGATACCTCATCTTGTGAACGCATACTGTAGTTCTCCATGGTCATTGACAGTTGTACATAGAAAGTAACAGGGTACAACATCGCCATATTTGAACTCCGCCTAGTGCAGAAGCCGCTATTTTTTTTGTTCAGACTGCAATATTTTCTTCATACTAACTCGGAATCCGGCGAGACTTCGACCGATTAACTCCCACCTAAATTACGGACCATATGAAACACTCGGATACTTCATCTTGTGAACGTAAGCTGTAGTTCTCCATGGGGACTGACAGTTGTACTTAGAAAATAACAAGCTATGACATCCCCATATTTGAACTCCGCCTAGTGCAGAAGCCGCTATTTTTTGTTCAAACTGCAATAACTTCTTCATACTAATTCAGAATCCGGTGAGACTTCGACCAATTAACTCCCACCTAAATTACAGACAATATGGAACACTCGGATACCTCATCTTGTGAACGCATACTGTAGTTCTCCATGTTCACTGACAGTTGTACTTAGAAAGTAACAGGATACAACATCGCCATATTTGAACTCCGCCTATTGCAGAAGCCGCTATTTTTTTTTGTTCAGACTGCAATAACTTCTTCATACTAATTCAGAATCCGGTGAGACTTCGACCGATTAACTCCCACCAAAATTACGGACAATATGAAACACTCGGATACTTCATCTTGTGAACGTACACTGTAGTTCTCCATGGGGACTGACAGTTGTACTTAGAAAATAACAGGCAACCACATCCCCATATTTGAACTCCGCCTAGTGCAGAAGCCGCAATTTTTTTTGTTCAGACGGAAAAACTTCTTCATACTAATTCAGAATACGGTGAGACTTCGACCAATTAACTCCCACCTAAATTACGGACAATATGGAACACTCGGATACTTCATCGTGTGAACGCATACTATAGTTCTCCATGGGCACTGACAGATGTACTTAGAAAATAACAGGATACCACATCCCCATATTTGAACTCCGCCTATTGCAGAAGCCGCTATTTTTTTTGTTCAGACTGCAATATTTTCTTCATACTAACTCGGAATCCAGCGAGACTTCGACCGATTAACTCCCACCTAAATTACGGACAATATGAAACACTCGGATACTTCATCTTGTGAACGTACATTGTAGTTCTCCATGGGGACTGATAGTTGTACTTTGCAAATAACAGGCTATGTCATCCCCATATTTGAACTCCGCCTAGTGCAGAAGCCGCTATTTTTTTTGTTCAGACTGCAATAACTTCTTCATACTAATTCAAAATCCGGTGAGACTTCGACCAATTAACTCCCACCTAAATTACGGACAATATGGAACACTCGGATACTTCATCGTGTGAACGCATACTATAGTTCTCCATGGGCACTGACAGTTGTACTTAGAAAATAACAGGATACCACATCCCCATATTTGAACTCCGCCTATTGCAGAAGCCGCTATTTTTTTTTTGTTCAGACTGCAATAACTTCTTCATACTAATTCAGAATCCGGCGAGACTTCGACCGATTAACTCCCACCTAAATTACGGACAATATGAAACACTCGGATACTTCATCTTGTGAACGTACACTGTAGTTCTTCCTGGGACTGACAGTTGTACTTAGAAAATAACAGGCTACCACATCCGCATATTTGAACTCCGCCTAGAGCAGAAGCCGCTATTTTTTTTGTTTAGACTGCAATAACTTCTTCATACTAATTCAGAATCCGGTGAGACTTCGACCGATTAACTCCCACCTAAATTACGGACAATATGAAACACTCGGATACTTCATCTTGTGAACGTACACTGTAGTTCTCCATGGGGACTGATAGTTGTACTTTGCAAATAACAGGCTACCATATCCCCATATTTGAACTCCGCCTTGTGCAAAAGCCGCAATTTTTTTTGTTCAGACTCCAATAACTTCTTCATACTAATTCAGAATACGGTGAGACTTCGACCAATTAACTCCCACCTAAATTACGGACAATATGGAACACTCGGATACTTCATCGTGTGAACGCATACTGTAGTTCTCCATGGGGAATGACAGTTGTACTTAGAAAATAACAGGATACCACATCCCCATATTTGAACTCAACCTAGTGCAGAATCCGCTATTTTTTTGTTCAAACTGCAATAACTTCTTCATACTAATTCAAAATCCGGTGAGACTTCGACCAATTAACTCCCACCTAAATTACGGACAATATGGAACACTCAGATACTTCATCTTGTGAACGCATACTATAGTTCTCCATGGGCACTGACAGTTGTACTTAGAATATAACAGGATACCACATCCCCATATTTGAACTCCGCCTATTGCAGAAGCCGCTATTTTTTTTTGTTCAGACTGCAATAACTTCTTCATACTAATTCAGAATCCGGTGAGACTTCGACCGATTAACTCCCACCTAAATTACGGACAATATGAAACACTCGGGTACTTCATCTTGTGAACGTACACTGTAGTTCTCCATGGGGACTAATAGTTGTACTTAGAAAACAATAGGATACTACATCCCCATATTTGAACTCCGCCTAGTGTAGAAGCCGCTATTTTTTTTGTTCAGACTGCAATAACTTCTTCATACTAATTCAGAATCCGGTGAGACTTCGACCGATTAACTCCCACCTAAATTACGGACAATATGAAACACTCAGATACTTCATCTTGTGAACGCATACTGTAGTTCTCTATGGGCACTGACAGTTGTACTTATATAATATCAGGATACCACATCCCCATATTTGAACTCCGCCTAGTGCAGAAGCCGCTATTTTTTTGTTCAGACTTAAATAACTTCTTCATACTAATTCAAAATCCGGTGAGACTTCGACCAATTAACTCCCAACTAAATTACGGACAATATGAAACACTCGGATACTTCATCTTGTGAACGCATACTGTAGTTCTCTATAGGCACTGACAGTTGTACTTAGAAAATAACAGGATACCACATCCCTATATTTGAACTCCGCCTAGTGCAGAAGCCGCTATTTTTTTTGTTCAGACTGCAATAACTTCTTCATACTAATTCAGAATCTGGTGAGACTTCGACCAATTAACTCCCACCTAAATTACAGACAATATGGAACACTCGGATACCTCATCTTGTGAACGCATACTGTAGTTCTCCATGTTCACTGACAGTTGTACTTAGAAAGTAACAGGATACAACATCGCCATATTTGAACTCCGCCTATTGCAGAAGCCGCTATTTTTTTTGGCCAGACTGCAATAACTTCTTCATACAAATTCAGAATCCGGAGGGACTTCGACCGATTAACTCCCACCAAAATTACGGACAATATGGAACATTCGGATACTTCATCTTGTGAACGCATACTGTAGTTCTCCATGGGCACTGATAGTTGTACTTAGAAAATAACAGGATACCACATCCCCATATTTGAACTCCGCCTAGTGCAGAAGCTGCTATTTTTTTGTTCAGACTTGAATAACTTCTTCATACTAATTCAAAATCCGGTGAGACTTCGACCAATTAACTCCCACCTAAATTACGGACAATATGAAACACTCGGATACTTCATCTTGTGAACGCATACTGTAGTTCTCCATGAGCACTAACAGTTGTACTTAGAAAATAACAGGATACCACATCCCCATATTTGAACTCCGCCTAGTGCAGAAGCCGCTATTTTTTTTTGTTCAGACTGCAATAACTTCTTCATACTAATTCAGAATCCGGTGAGACTTCGACCGATTAACTCCCACCTAAATTACGGACAATATGAAACACTCGGATACTTCATCTTGTGAACGTACATTGTAGTTCTCCATGGGGACTGATAGTTGTACTTTGCAAATAACAGGCTATGTCATCCCCATATTTGAACTCCGCCTAGTGCAGAAGCCGCTATTTTTTTTGTTCAGACTGCAATAACTTCTTCATACTAATTCAAAATCCGGTGAGACTTCGACCAATTTACTCCCACCTAAATTACGGACAATATGGAACACTCGGATACTTCATCTTGTGAACGCATACTGTAGTTCTCCATGAGCACTGACAGTTGTACTTAGAAAATAACAGGATACCACATCCCCATATTTGAACTCCGCCTAGTGCAGAAGCCGCTATTTTTTTTGTTCAGACTGCAATAACTTCTTCATACTAATTCAGAATCCGGTGAGACTTCGACCGATTAACTCCCACCTAAATTACGGACAATATGAAACACTCGGATACTTCATCTTGTGAACGTACACTGTAGTTCTCCATGGGGACTGATAGTTGTACTTTGCAAATAACAGGCTACCACATCCCCATATTTGAACTCCGCCTTGTGCAAAAGCCGCAATTTTTTTTGTTCAGACTCCAATAACTTCTTCATACTAATTCAGAATACGGTGAGACTTCGACCAATTAACTCCCACCTAAATTACGGACAATATGGAACACTCGGATACTTCATCGTGTGAACTCATACTGTAGTTCTCCATGGGGAATGACAGTTGTACTTAGAAAATAACAGGATACCACATCCCCATATTTGAACTCAACCTAGTGCAGAATCCGCTATTTTTTTGTTCAAACTGCAATAACTTCTTCATACTAATTCAAAATCCGGTGAGACTTCGACCAATTAACTCCTACCTAAATTACGGACAAATTGGAACACTCAGATACTTCATCTTGTGAACGCATACTATAGTTCTCCATGGGCACTGACAGTTGTACTTAGAATATAACAGGATACCACATCCCCATATTTGAACTCCGCCTATTGCAGAAGCCGCTATTTTTTTTTGTTCAGACTGCAATAACTTCTTCATACTAATTCAGAATCCGGTGAGACTTCGACCGATTAACTCCCACCTAAATTACGGACAATATGAAACACTCGGGTACTTCATCTTGTGAACGTACACTGTAGTTCTCCATGGGGACTGATAGTTGTACTTAGAAAACAATAGGATACTACATCCCCATATTTGAACTCCGCCTAGTGTAGAAGCCGCTATTTTTTTTGTTCAGACTGCAATAACTTCTTCATACTAATTCAGAATCCGGTGAGACTTCGACCGATTAACTCCCACCTAAATTACGGACAATATGAAACACTCAGATACTTCATCTTGTGAACGCATACTGTAGTTCTCTATGGGCACTGACAGTTGTACTTATATAATATCAGGATACCACATCCCCATATTTGAACTCCGCCTAGTGCAGAAGCCGCTATTTTTTTGTTCAGACTTAAATAACTTCTTCATACTAATTCAAAATCCGGTGAGACTTCGACCAATTAACTCCCAACTAAATTACGGACAATATGAAACACTCGGATACTTCATCTTGTGAACGCATACTGTAGTTCTCTATAGGCACTGACAGTTGTACTTAGAAAATAACAGGATACCACATCCCTATATTTGAACTCCGCCTAGTGCAGAAGCCGCTATTTTTTTTGTTCAGACTGCAATAACTTCTTCATACTAATTCAGAATCTGGTGAGACTTCGACCAATTAACTCCCACCTAAATTACAGACAATATGGAACACTCGGATACCTCATCTTGTGAACGCATACTGTAGTTCTCCATGTTCACTGACAGTTGTACTTAGAAAGTAACAGGATACAACATCGCCATATTTGAACTCCGCCTATTGCAGAAGCCGCTATTTTTTTTGGCCAGACTGCAATAACTTCTTCATACAAATTCAGAATCCGGTGAGACTTCGACCGATTAACTCCCACCAAAATTACGGACAATATGGAACATTCGGATACTTCATCTTGTGAACGCATACTGTAGTTCTCCATGGGCACTGATAGTTGTACTTAGAAAATAACAGGATACCACATCCCCATATTTGAACTCCGCCTAGTGCAGAAGCTGCTATTTTTTTGTTCAGACTTGAATAACTTCTTCATACTAATTCAAAATCCGGTGAGACTTCGACCAATTAACTCCCACCTAAATTACGGACAATATGAAACACTCGGATACTTCATCTTGTGAACGCATACTGTAGTTCTCCATGAGCACTGACAGTTGTACTTAGAAAATAACAGGATACCACATCCCCATATTTGAACTCCGCCTAGTGCAGAAGCCGCTATTTTTTTTTTTCAGACTGCAATAACTTCTTCATACTAATTCAGAATCCGGTGAGACTTCGACCGATTAACTCCCACCTAAATTACGGACAATATGAAACACTCGGATACTTCATCTTGTGAACGTACACTGTAGTTCTCCATGGGGACTGATAGTTGTACTTTGCAAATAACAGGCTACCACATCCCCATATTTGAACTCCGCCTTGTGCAAAAGCCGCAATTTTTTTTGTTCAGACTCCAATAACTTCTTCATACTAATTCAGAATACGGTGAGACTTCGACCAATTAACTCCCACCTAAATTACGGACAATATGGAACACTCGGATACTTCATCGTGTGAACTCATACTGTAGTTCTCCATGGGGAATGACAGTTGTACTTAGAAAATAACAGGATACCACATCCCCATATTTGAACTCAACCTAGTGCAGAATCCGCTATTTTTTTGTTCAAACTGCAATAACTTCTTCATACTAATTCAAAATCCGGTGAGACTTCGACCAATTAACTCCTACCTAAATTACGGACAATATGGAACACTCAGATACTTCATCTTGTGAACGCATACTATAGTTCTCCATGGGCACTGACAGTTGTACTTAGAATATAACAGGATACCACATCCCCATATTTGAACTCCGCCTATTGCAGAAGCCGCTATTTTTTTTTGTTCAGACTGCAATAACTTCTTCATACTAATTCAGAATCCGGTGAGACTTCGACCGATTAACTCCCACCTAAATTACGGACAATATGAAACACTCGGGTACTTCATCTTGTGAACGTACACTGTAGTTCTCCATGGGGACTGATAGTTGTACTTAGAAAACAATAGGATACTACATCCCCATATTTGAACTCCGCCTAGTGTAGAAGCCGCTATTTTTTTTGTTCAGACTGCAATAACTTCTTCATACTAATTCAGAATCCGGTGAGACTTCGACCGATTAACTCCCACCTAAATTACGGACAATATGAAACACTCAGATACTTCATCTTGTGAACGCATACTGTAGTTCTCTATGGGCACTGACAGTTGTACTTATATAATATCAGGATACCACATCCCCATATTTGAACTCCGCCTAGTGCAGAAGCCGCTATTTTTTTGTTCAGACTTAAATAACTTCTTCATACTAATTCAAAATCCGGTGAGACTTCGACCAATTAACTCCCAACTAAATTACGGACAATATGAAACACTCGGATACTTCATCTTGTGAACGCATACTGTAGTTCTCTATAGGCACTGACAGTTGTACTTAGAAAATAACAGGATACCACATCCCTATATTTGAACTCCGCCTAGTGCAGAAGCCGCTATTTTTTTTGTTCAGACTGCAATAACTTCTTCATACTAATTCAGAATCTGGTGAGACTTCGACCAATTAACTCCCACCTAAATTACAGACAATATGGAACACTCGGATACCTCATCTTGTGAACGCATACTGTAGTTCTCCATGTTCACTGACAGTTGTACTTAGAAAGTAACAGGATACAACATCGCCATATTTGAACTCCGCCTATTGCAGAAGCCGCTATTTTTTTTGGCCAGACTGCAATAACTTCTTCATACAAATTCAGAATCCGGTGAGACTTCGACCGATTAACTCCCACCAAAATTACGGACAATATGGAACATTCGGATACTTCATCTTGTGAACGCATACTGTAGTTCTCCATGGGCACTGATAGTTGTACTTAGAAAATAACAGGATACCACATCCCCATATTTGAACTCCGCCTAGTGCAGAAGCTGCTATTTTTTTGTTCAGACTTGAATAACTTCTTCATACTAATTCAAAATCCGGTGAGACTTCGACCAATTAACTCCCACCTAAATTACGGACAATATGAAACACTCGGATACTTCATCTTGTGAACGCATACTGTAGTTCTCCATGAGCACTGACAGTTGTACTTAGAAAATAACAGGATACCACATCCCCATATTTGAACTCCGCCTAGTGCAGAAGCCGCTATTTTTTTTGTTCAGACTGCAATAACTTCTTCATACTAATTCAGAATCCGGTGAGACTTCGACCGATTAACTCCCACCTAAATTACGGACAATATGAAACACTCGGATACTTCATCTTGTGAACGTACACTGTAGTTCTCCATGGGGACTGATAGTTGTACTTTGCAAATAACAGGCTATGTCATCCCCATATTTGAACTCCGCCTAGTGCAGAAGCCGCTATTTTTTTTGTTCAGACTGCAATAACTTCTTCATACTAATTCAGAATCCGGTGAGACTTCGACCGATTAACTCCCACCTAAATTACGGACAATATGAAACACTCGGATACTTCATCTTGTGAACGTACACTGTAGTTCTCCATGGGGACTGATAGTTGTACTTTGCAAATAACAGGCTACCACATCCCCATATTTGAACTCCGCCTTGTGCAAAAGCCGCAATTTTTTTTGTTCAGACTCCAATAACTTCTTCATACTAATTCAGAATACGGTGAGACTTCGACCAATTAACTCCCACCTAAATTACGGACAATATGGAACACTCGGATACTTCATCGTGTGAACGCATACTGTAGTTCTCCATGGGGAATGACAGTTGTACTTAGAAAATAACAGGATACCACATCCCCATATTTGAACTCAACCTAGTGCAGAATCCGCTATTTTTTTGTTCAAACTGCAATAACTTCTTCATACTAATTCAAAATCCGGTGAGACTTCGACCAATTAACTCCTACCTAAATTACGGACAATATGGAACACTCAGATACTTCATCTTGTGAACGCATACTATAGTTCTCCATGGGCACTGACAGTTGTACTTAGAATATAACAGGATACCACATCCCCATATTTGAACTCCGCCTATTGCAGAAGCCGCTATTTTTTTTTGTTCAGACTGCAATTACTTCTTCATACTAATTCAGAATCCGATGAGACTTCGACCGATTAACTCCCACCTAAATTACGGACAATATGAAACACTCGGGTACTTCATCTTGTGAACGTACACTGTAGTTCTCCATGGGGACTGATAGTTGTACTTAGAAAACAATAGGATACTACATCCCCATATTTGAACTCCGCCTAGTGTAGAAGCCGCTATTTTTTTTGTTCAGACTGCAATAACTTCTTCATACTAATTCAGAATCCGGTGAGACTTCGACCGATTAACTCCCACCTAAATTACGGACAATATGAAACACTCAGATACTTCATCTTGTGAACGCATACTGTAGTTCTCTATGGGCACTGACAGTTGTACTTATATAATATCAGGATACCACATCCCCATATTTGAACTCCGCCTAGTGCAGAAGCCGCTATTTTTTTGTTCAGACTTAAATAACTTCTTCATACTAATTCAAAATCCGGTGAGACTTCGACCAATTAACTCCCAACTAAATTACGGACAATATGAAACACTCGGATACTTCATCTTGTGAACGCATACTGTAGTTCTCTATAGGCACTGACAGTTGTACTTAGAAAATAACAGGATACCACATCCCTATATTTGAACTCCGCCTAGTGCAGAAGCCGCTATTTTTTTTGTTCAGACTGCAATAACTTCTTCATACTAATTCAGAATCTGGTGAGACTTCGACCAATTAACTCCCACCTAAATTACAGACAATATGGAACACTCGGATACCTCATCTTGTGAACGCATACTGTAGTTCTCCATGTTCACTGACAGTTGTACTTAGAAAGTAACAGGATACAACATCGCCATATTTGAACTCCGCCTATTGCAGAAGCCGCTATTTTTTTTTGGCCAGACTGCAATAACTTCTTCATACAAATTCAGAATCCGGTGAGACTTCGACCGATTAACTCCCACCAAAATTACGGACAATATGGAACATTCGGATACTTCATCTTGTGAACGCATACTGTAGTTCTCCATGGGCACTGATAGTTGTACTTAGAAAATAACAGGATACCACATCCCCATATTTGAACTCCGCCTAGTGCAGAAGCTGCTATTTTTTTGTTCAGACTTGAATAACTTCTTCATACTAATTCAAAATCCGGTGAGACTTCGACCAATTAACTCCCACCTAAATTACGGACAATATGAAACACTCGGATACTTCATCTTGTGAACGCATACTGTAGTTCTCCATGAGCACTGACAGTTGTACTTAGAAAATAACAGGATACCACATCCCCATATTTGAACTCCGCCTAGTGCAGAAGCCGCTATTTTTTTTTGTTCAGACTGCAATAACTTCTTCATACTAATTCAGAATCCGGTGAGACTTCGACCGATTAACTCCCACCTAAATTACGGACAATATGAAACACTCGGATACTTCATCTTGTGAACGTACACTGTAGTTCTCCATGGGGACTGATAGTTGTACTTTGCAAATAACAGGCTATGTCATCCCCATATTTGAACTCCGCCTAGTGCAGAAGCCGCTATTTTTTTTGTTCAGACTGCAATAACTTCTTCATACTAATTCAAAATCCGGTGAGACTTCGACCAATTAACTCCCACCTAAATTACGGACAATATGGAACACTCGGATACTTCATCGTGTGAACGCATACTATAGTTCTCCATGGGCACTGACAGTTGTACTTAGAAAATAACAGGATACCACATCCCCATATTTGAACTCCGCCTATTGCAGAAGCCGCTATTTTTTTTTGTTCAGACTGCAATAACTTCTTCATACTAATTCAGAATCCGGCGAGACTTCGACCGATTAACTCCCACCTAAATTACGGACAATATGAAACACTCGGATACTTCATCTTGTGAACGTACACTGTAGTTCTTCCTGGGACTGACAGTTGTACTTAGAAAATAACAGGCTACCACATCCGCATATTTGAACTCCGCCTAGAGCAGAAGCCGCTATTTTTTTGTTCAGACTGCAATAACTTCTTCATACTAATTCAGAATCCGGTGAGACTTCGACCGATTAACTCCCACCTAAATTACGGACAATATGAAACACTCGGATACTTCATCTTGTGAACGTACACTGTAGTTCTCCATGGGGACTGATAGTTGTACTTTGCAAATAACAGGCTACCACATCCCCATATTTGAACTCCGCCTTGTGCAAAAGCCGCAATTTTTTTTGTTCAGACTCCAATAACTTCTTCATACTAATTCAGAATACGGTGAGACTTCGACCAATTAACTCCCACCTAAATTACGGACAATATGGAACACTCGGATACTTCATCGTGTGAACGCATACTGTAGTTCTCCATGGGGAATGACAGTTGTACTTAGAAAATAACAGGATACCACATCCCCATATTTGAACTCAACCTAGTGCAGAATCCGCTATTTTTTTGTTCAAACTGCAATAACTTCTTCATACTAATTCAAAATCCGGTGAGACTTCGACCAATTAACTCCTACCTAAATTACGAACAATATGGAACACTCAGATACTTCATCTTGTGAACGCATACTATAGTTCTCCATGGGCACTGACAGTTGTACTTAGAATATAACAGGATACCACATCCCCATATTTGAACTCCGCCTATTGCAGAAGCCGCTATTTTTTTTTGTTCAGACTGCAATAACTTCTTCATACTAATTCAGAATCCGATGAGACTTCGACCGATTAACTCCCACCTAAATTACGGACAATATGAAACACTCGGGTACTTCATCTTGTGAACGTACACTGTAGTTCTCCATGGGGACTGATAGTTGTACTTAGAAAACAATAGGATACTACATCCCCATATTTGAACTCCGCCTAGTGTAGAAGCCACTATTTTTTTTGTTCAGACTGCAATAACTTCTTCATACTAATTCAGAATCCGGTGAGACTTCGACCGATTAACTCCCACCTAAATTACGGACAATATGAAACACTCAGATACTTCATCTTGTGAACGCATACTGTAGTTCTCTATGGGCACTGACAGTTGTACTTATATAATATCAGGATACCACATCCCCATATTTGAACTCCGCCTAGTGCAGAAGCCGCTATTTTTTTGTTCAGACTTAAATAACTTCTTCATACTAATTCAAAATCCGGTGAGACTTCGACCAATTAACTCCCAACTAAATTACGGACAATATGAAACACTCGGATACTTCATCTTGTGAACGCATACTGTAGTTCTCTATAGGCACTGACAGTTGTACTTAGAAAATAACAGGATACCACATCCCTATATTTGAACTCCGCCTAGTGCAGAAGCCGCTATTTTTTTTGTTCAGACTGCAATAACTTCTTCATACTAATTCAGAATCTGGTGAGACTTCGACCAATTAACTCCCACCTAAATTACAGACAATATGGAACACTCGGATACCTCATCTTCTGAACGCATACTGTAGTTCTCCATGTTCACTGACAGTTGTACTTAGAAAGTAACAGGATACAACATCGCCATATTTGAACTCCGCCTATTGCAGAAGCCGCTATTTTTTTTTGGCCAGACTGCAATAACTTCTTCATACAAATTCAGAATCCGGTGAGACTTCGACCGATTAACTCCCACCAAAATTACGGACAATATGGAACATTCGGATACTTCATCTTGTGAACGCATACTGTAGTTCTCCATGGGCACTGATAGTTGTACTTAGAAAATAACAGGATACCACATCCCCATATTTGAACTCCGCCTAGTGCAGAAGCTGCTATTTTTTTGTTCAGACTTGAATAACTTCTTCATACTAATTCAAAATCCGGTGAGACTTCGACCAATTAACTCCCACCTAAATTACGGACAATATGAAACACTCGGATACTTCATCTTGTGAACGCATACTGTAGTTCTCCATGAGCACTGACAGTTGTACTTAGAAAATAACAGGATACCACATCCCCATATTTGAACTCCGCCTAGTGCAGAAGCCGCTATTTTTTTTTGTTCAGACTGCAATAACTTCTTCATACTAATTCAGAATCCGGTGAGACTTCGACCGATTAACTCCCACCTAAATTACGGACAATATGAAACACTCGGATACTTCATCTTGTGAACGTACACTGTAGTTCTCCATGGGGACTGATAGTTGTACTTTGCAAATAACAGGCTATGTTATCCCCATATTTGAACTCCGCCTAGTGCAGAAGCCGCTATTTTTTTTGTTCAGACTGCAATAACTTCTTCATACTAATTCAAAATCCGGTGAGACTTCGACCAATTAACTCCCACCTAAATTACGGACAATATGGAACACTCGGATACTTAATCGTGTGAACGCATACTATAGTTCTCCATGGGCACTGACAGTTGTACTTAGAAAATAACAGGATACCACATCCCCATATTTGAACTCCGCCTATTGCAGAAGCCGCTATTTTTTTTTGTTCAGACTGCAATAACTTCTTCATACTAATTCAGAATCCGGCGAGACTTCGACCGATTAACTCCCACCTAAATTACGGACAATATGAAACACTCGGATACTTCATCTTGTGAACGTACACTGTAGTTCTTCCTGGGACTGACAGTTGTACTTAGAAAATAACAGGCTACCACATCCGCATATTTGAACTCCGCCTAGAGCAGAAGCCGCTATTTTTTTTGTTCAGACTGCAATAACTTCTTCATACTAATTCAGAATCCGGTGAGACTTCGACCGATTAACTCCCACCTAAATTACGGACAATATGAAACACTCGGATACTTCATCTTGTGAACGTACACTGTAGTTCTCCATGGGGACTGATAGTTGTACTTTGCAAATAACAGGCTACCACATCCCCATATTTGAACTCCGCCTTGTGCAAAAGCCGCAATTTTTTTGTTCAGACTGCAATAACTTCTTCATACTAATTCAGAATCCGGCGAGACTTTGATCGATTAACTCCCACCTAAATTACGGACAATATGAAACACTCGGGTACTTCATCTTGTGAACGTACACTGTAGTTCTCCATGGGGACTGATAGTTGTACTTAGAAAACAATAGGATACTACATCCCCATATTTGAACTCCGCCTAGTGTAGAAGCCGCTATTTTTTTTGTTCAGACTGCAATAACTTCTTCATACTAATTCAGAATCCGGTGAGACTTCGACCGATTAACTCCCACCTAAATTACGGACAATATGAAACACTCAGATACTTCATCTTGTGAACGCATACTGTAGTTTTCTATGGGCACTGACAGTTGTACTTATATAATATCAGGATACCACATCCCCATATTTGAACTCCGCCTAGTGCAGAAGCCGCTATTTTTTTGTTCAGACTTAAATAACTTCTTCATACTAATTCAAAATCCGGTGAGACTTCGACCAATTAACTCCCAACTAAATTACGGACAATATGAAACACTCGGATACTTCATCTTGTGAACGCATACTGTAGTTCTCTATAGGCACTGACAGTTGTACTTAGAAAATAACATGATACCACATCCCTATATTTGAACTCCGCCTAGTGCAGAAGCCGCTATTTTTTTTGTTCAGACTGCAATAACTTCTTCATACTAATTCAGAATCTGGTGAGACTTCGACCAATTAACTCCCACCTAAATTACAGACAATATGGAACACTCGGATACCTCATCTTGTGAACGCATACTGTAGTTCTCCATGTTCACTGACAGTTGTACTTAGAAAGTAACAGGATACAACATCGCCATATTTGAACTCCGCCTATTGCAGAAGCCGCTATTTTTTTTTAGCCAGACTGCAATAACTTCTTCATACAAATTCAGAATCCGGTGAGACTTCGACCGATTAACTCCCACCAAAATTACGGACAATATGGAACATTCGGATACTTCATCTTGTGAACGCATACTGTAGTTCTCCATGGGCACTGATAGTTGTACTTAGAAAATAACAGGATACCACATCCCCATATTTGAACTCCGCCTAGTGCAGAAGCTGCTATTTTTTTGTTCAGACTTGAATAACTTCTTCATACTAATTCAAAATCCGGTGAGACTTCGACCAATTAACTCCCACCTAAATTACGGACAATATGAAACACTCGGATACTTCATCTTGTGAACGCATACTGTAGTTCTCCATGAGCACTGACAGTTGTACTTAGAAAATAACAGGATACCACATCCCCATATTTGAACTCCGCCTAGTGCAGAAGCCGCTATTTTTTTTTGTTCAGACTGCAATAACTTCTTCATACTAATTCAGAATCCGGTGAGACTTCGACCGATTAACTCCCACCTAAATTACGGACAATATGAAACACTCGGATACTTCATCTTGTGAACGTACACTGTAGTTCTCCATGGGGACTGATAGTTGTACTTAGAAAACAACAGGATACCACATCCCCATATTTGAACTCCGCCTAGTGCAGAAGCCGCTATTTTTTTTGTTCAGGCTGCAATAACTTCTTCATACTAATTCAGAATATGGTGAGACTTCGACCAATTAACTCCCACCTAAATTACAGACAATATGGAACACTCGGATACCTCATCTTGTGAACGCATACTGTAGTTCTCCATGTTCACTGACAGTTGTACTTAGAAAGTAACAGGATACAACATCGTCATATTTGAACTCCACCTAGTGCAGAAACCGCTATTTTTTTGTTCTGACTGCAATATTTTCTTCATACTAACTCGGAATCCGGCGAGACTTCGACCGATTAACTCCCACCTAAATTACGGACAATATGAAACACTCGGATACTTCATCTTGTGAACATACACTGTAGTTCTCCAGGGGGACTGACAGTTGTACTTAGAAAATAACAGGCTATGACATCACCATATTTGAACTCCGCCTAGTGCAGAAGCCGCTATTTTTTTTGTTCAGACTGCAATATTTTCTTCATACTAACTCGGAATCCAGCGAGACTTCGACCGATTAACTCCCACCTAAATTACGGACAATATGAAACACTCGGGTACTTCATCTTGTGAACGTACATTGTAGTTCTCCATGGGGACTGATAGTTGTACTTTGCAAATAACAGGCTATGTCATCCACATATTTGAACTCCGCCTAGTGCAGAAGCCACTATTTTTTTTGTTCAGACTGCAATAACTTCTTCATACTAATTCAAAATCCGGTGAGACTTCGACCAATTAACTCCCACCTAAATTACGGACAATATGGAACACTCGGATACTTCATCGTGTGAACGCATACTATAGTTCTCCATGGGCACTGACTGTTGTACTTAGAAAATAACAGGATACCACATCCCCATATTTGAACTCCGCCTATTGCAGAAGCCGCTATTTTTTTTTGTTCAGACTGCAATAACTTCTTCATACTAATTCAGAATCCGGCGAGACTTCGACCGATTAAATCCCACCTAAATTACGGACAATATGAAACACTCGGATACTTCATCTTGTGAACGTACACTGTAGTTCTTCCTGGGACTGACAGTTGTACTTAGAAAATAACAGGCTACCACATCCCCATATTTGAACTCCGCCTAGAGCAGAAGCCGCTATTTTTTTTGTTCAGACTGCAATAACTTCTTCATACTAATTCAAAATCCGGTGAGACTTCGACCGATTAACTCCCACCTAAATTACGGACAATATGAAACACTCGGATACTTCATCTTGTGAACGTACACTGTAGTTCTCCATGGGGACTGATAGTTGTACTTTGCAAATAACAGGCTACCACATCCCCATATTTGAACTCCGCCTTGTGCAAAAGCCGTAATTTTTTTTGTTAAGACTCCAATAACTTCTTCATACTAATTCAGAATACGGTGAGACTTCGACCAATTAACTCCCACCTAAATTACGGACAATATGGAACACTCGGATACTTCATCGTGTGAACGCATACTGTAGTTCTCCATGGGGAATGACAGTTGTACTTAGAAAATAACAGGATACCACATCCCCATATTTGAACTCAACCTAGTGCAGAATCCGCTATTTTTTTGTTCAGACTGCAATAACTTCTTCATACTAATTCAAAATCCGGTGAGACTTCGGCCAATTAACTCCCACCTAAATTACGGACAATATGGAACACTCGGATACTTCATCTTGTGAACGCATACTGTAGTTCTCCATGGGCACTGACAGTTGTACTTAGAATATAACAGGATACCACATCCCCATATTTGAACTCCGCCTATTGCAGAAACCGCTATTTTTTTTGTTCAGACTGCAATAACTTCTTCATACTAATTCAGAATCCGGTGAGACTTCGACCGATTAACTCCCACCTAAATTACGAACAATATGAAACACTCGGGTACTTCATCTTGTGAACGTACACTGTAGTTCTCCATGGGGACTGATAGTTGTACTTAGAAAACAATAGGATACCACATCCCCATATTTGAACTCCGCCTAGTGTAGAAGCCGCTATTTTTTTTGTTAAGACTGCAATAACTTCTTCATTCTAATTCAGAATCCGGTGAGACTTCGACCGATTAACTCCCACCTAAATTACGGACAATATGAAACACTCAGATACTTCATCTTGTGAACGCATACTGTAGTTCTCTATTGGCACTGACAGTTGTACTTATATAATAGGGACAGTTTGGCACAGGTCCCTAATAAGTTTCAAAATACACAAAAACCCCAGTAAAATAAAGTTTGTAAATTAGGTCCCTAGAATTAAGTTACTGAATAATGACATACACTTATGCAATTATTCAGTGAATAATTGCAGACATTTATGCAATTATATCAAAAAATTGCAGAAAATTCCGCAATTATTCATCCAAAAAATTGCGGAAATTTACGCAATTTTTTCAAAAAATTGCGAAAAATTCCTTAATTATTCACCCAAAAAATTGCGGAAATTTACGCAATTTTTTCAAAAAGTTGCGGAAAATTCCGCAATTATTCACCAAAAAAATTGCATAACTATATGCAATTACTTAGTAACTTTATTCTAGGGACCTAATTTACACACTTTTTTTTACTGGGGTTTTTGTGTATTTTGAAACTTACTAGGGACCTGAGCCTAATATTCACTATATAATAACATGATACCACATCCCCATATTTGAACTCCGCCTAGTGCAGAAGCCGCTATTTTTTTGTTCAGACTTAAATAACTTCTTCATACTAATTCAAAATCCGGTGAGACTTCGACCAATTAACTCCCAACTAAATTACGGACAATATGAAACACTCGGATACTTCATCTTGTGAACGCATACTGTAGTTCTCTGTGGGCACTGACAGTTGTACTTAGAAAATAACAGGATACCACATCCCTATATTTGAACTCCGCCTAGTGCAGAAGCCGCTATTTTTTTTGTTCAGACTGCAATAACTTCTTCATACTAATTCAGAATCTGGTGAGACTTCGACCAATTAACTCCCACCTAAATTACAGACAATATGGAACACTCGGATACCTCATCTTGTGAACGCATACTGTAGTTCTCCATGTTCACTGACAGTTGTACTTAGAAAGTAACAGGATACAACATCGCCATATTTGAACTCCGCCTATTGCAGAAGCCGCTATTTTTTTTGTCAGACTGCAATAACTTCTTCATACTAATTCAGAATCCGGTGAGACTTCGACCGATTAACTCCCACCAAAATTACGGACAATACGGAACATTCGGATACTTCATCTTGTGAACGCATACTGTAGTTCTCCATGGGCACTAATAGTTGTACTTAGAAAATAACAAGATACCACATCCCCATATTTGAACTCCGCCTAGTGCAGAAGCTGCTATTTTTTTGTTCAGACTTGAATAACTTCTTCATACTAATTCAAAATCCGGTGAGGCTTCGACCAATTAACTCCCACCTAAATTACGGACAATATGAAACACTCGGATACTTCATCTTGTGAACGCATACTGTAGTTCTCCATGAGCACTGACAGTTGTACTTAGAAAATAACAGGATACCACATCCCCATATTTGAACTCCGCCTAGTGCAGAAGCCGCTAATTTTTTTTGTTCAGACTGCAATAATTTCTTCATACTAATTCAGAATCCGGTGAGACTTTGACCGATTAACTCCCACCTAAATTATGGACAATATGAAACACTCGGATACTTCATCTTGTGAACGTACACTGTAGTTCTCCATGGGACTGACAGTTGTACTTCGAAAATAACAGGCTACCACATCCCCATATTTGAACTCCGCCTAGTGCAGAAGCCGCTATTTTTTTTGTTCAGACTGCAATAACTTCTTTATACTAATTCAGAATCTGGTGAGACTTCGACCAATTAACTCCCACCTAAATTACAGACAATATGGAACACTCGGATACCTCTTCTTGTGAACGCATACTGTAGTTCTCCATGTTCACTGACAGTTGTACTTAGAAAGTAACAGGAAACAACATCGTCATATTTGAACTCCACCTAGTGCAGAAACCGCTATTTTTTTATTCAGACTGCAATATTTTCTTCATACTAACTCGGAATCCGGCGAGACTTCGACCGATTAACTCCCACCTAAATTACAAACAATATGAAACACTCGGATACTTCATCTTGTGAACGTACACTGTAGTTCTCCAGGAGGACTGACAGTTGTACTTAGAAAATAACAGGCTATGACATCCCCATATTTGAACTCCGCCTAGTGCAGAAGCCGCTATTTTTTTTGTTCAGACTGGAATAACTTCTTCATACTAATTCAGAATCCGGTGAGACTTCGACCGATTAACTCCCACCTAAATTACGGACAATATGAAACACTCGGATACTTCATCTTGTGAACGTACACTGTAGTTCTCCATGGGGACTGTTAGTTGTACTTAGAAAATAACAGACTACCACATCCCCATATTTGAACTCCGCCTAGTGCAGAAGCTGCTATTTTTTGGTTCAGACTGCAATAACTTCTTCATACTAATTCAGAATCCGGTGAGGCTTCGACCGATTAACTCCCACCAAAATTACGGACAATATGAAACACTCGGATACTTCATCTTGTGAACGTACACTGTAGTTCTCCATGGGGACTGACAGTTGTACTTAGAAAATAACAGGCAACCACATCCCCATATTTGAACTCCGCCTAGTGCAGAAGCCGCAATTTTTTTTGTTCAGACTGCAATAACTTCTTCATACTAATTCAGAATACGGTGAGACTTCGACCAATTAACTCCCACCTAAATTACGGACAATATGGAACACTCGGATACTTCATCGTGTGAACGCATACTATAGTTCTCCATGGGCACTGACAGTTGTACTTAGAAAATAACAGGATACCACATCCCCATATTTGAACTCCGCCTATTGCAGAAGCCGCTATTTTTTTTGTTCAGACTGCAATATTTTCTTCATACTAACTCGGAATCCAGCGAGACTTCAACCGATTAACTCCCACCTAAATTACGGACAATATGAAACACTCGGATACTTCATCTTGTGAACGTACATTGTAGTTCTCCATGGGGACTGATAGTTGTACTTTGCAAATAACAGGCTATGTCATCCCCATATTTGAACCCCGCCTAGTGCAGAAGCCTTTTTTTTGTTCAGAATGCAATAACTTCTTCATACTAATTCAAAATCCGGTGAGACTTCGACCAATTAACTCCCACCTAAATTACGGACAATATGGAACACTCGGATAATTCATCTTGTGAACGCATACTATAGTTCTCCATGGGCACTAATAGTTGTACTTAGAAAATAACAGTATACCACATCCCCATATTTGAACTGCGCCTAGTGCAGAATCCGCTATTTTTTTTGTTCAGACTGCAATAACTTCTTCATACTAATTCAGAATCCGGTGAGATGCGACCGATTAACTCCCACCTAAATTACGGACAATATGGAACACTCGGATACTTCATCTTGTGAACGCATACTGTAGTTCTCCATGGGCATTGACAGTTGTACTTAGAAAATAACAGGATACCACATCCCCATATTTGAACTCCGCCTAGTGCAGAAACCGCTATTTTTTTTGTTCAGGCGGCAATTACTTCTTCATACTAATTCAGAATCTGGTGAGACTTCGACCAATTAACTCCCACCTAAATTACGGACAATATGGAACACTCGGATACCTCATCTTGTAAACGCATACTGTAGTTCTCCATGGGCACTGACAGTTGTACTTAGAAAGTAACAGGATACAACATCGCCATATTTGAACTCCGCCTTGTGCAGAAGCCGCTATTTTTTTTGTTCAGACTGCAATATTTTCTTCAAATTAACTCGAAATCCGGCGAGACTTCGACCGATTAACTCCCACCTAAATTACGGAAAATATGAAACACTCGGATACTTCATCTTGTGAACGTACACTGTAGTTCTCCATGGGGACTGACAGTTGTACTTAGAAAATAACAGCCTACCACATCCCCATATTTGAACTCCGCCTAGTGTAGAAGCCGCTATTTTTTTTGTTCAGACTGCAATAACTTCTTCATACTAATTCAGAATCCGATGAGACTTCGACCAATTAACTCCAACCTAAATTACGGACAATATTGAACACTCAGATAATTCATCTTGTGAACGCATACTGTAGTTCTCCATGGGCACTGATAGTTGTACTTAGAAAATAACAATATACCACATCCCCATATTTGAACTGCGCCTAGTGCAGAATCCGCTATTTTTTTTGTTCAGACTGCAATAACTTCTTCATACTAATTCAGAATCCAGTGAGATGCGACCGATTAACTCCCACCTAAATTACGGACAATATGGAACACTCGGATACTTCATCTTGTGAACGCATACTGTAGTTCTCCATGGGCACTGACAGTTGTACTTAGAAAGTAACAGGATACAACATCGCCATATTTGAACTTCGCATAGTGCAGAAACCGCTATTTTTTTTGTTCAGACGGCAATTACTTCTTCATACTAATTCAGAATCTGGTGAGACTTCGACCAATTAACTCCCACCTAAATTACGGACAATATGGAACACTCGGATAGCTCATCTTGTGAACGCATACTGTTGTTCTCCATGGGCACTGATAGTTGTACTTAGAAAATAACAGGATACGACATCCCTATATTTGAACTCCGCCTAGTGCAGAAACCGCTATTTTTTTTGTTCAGACGGCAATTACTTCTTCATACTAATTCAGAATCTGGTGAGACTTCGACCAATTAACTCCCACCTAAATTACGGACAATATGGAACACTCGGATACCTCATCTTGTGAACGCATACTGTAGTTCTCCATGGGCACTGACAGTTGTACTTAGAAAGTAACAGGATACAACATCGCCATATTTGAACTCCGCCTTTTGCAGAAGCCGCTATTTTTTTTGTTCAGACTGCAATATTTTCTTCAAATTAACTCGAAATCCGGCGAGACTTCGACCGATTAACTCCCACCTAAATTACGGAAAATATGAAACACTCGGATACTTCATCTTGTGAACGTACACTGTAGTTCTCCATGGGGACTGACAGTTGTACTTAGAAAATAACAGGTTATGACATCCCCATATTTGAACTCCGCCTAGTGCAGAAGCCGCTATTTTTTTTGTTCAGACTGCAATAACTTCTTCATACTAATTCAGAATCCGGTGAGACTTCGACCAATTAACTCCCACCTAAATTACAGACAATATGGAACACTCGGATACTTCATCTTGTGAACGCATACTGTAGTTCTCTATGGGCATTGACAGTTGTACTTAGAAAATAACAGGATACCGCATCCCCATATTTGAACTCCGCCTATTGCAGAAGCCGCTATTTTTTTTGTTCAGACTGCAATAATTTCTTCATACTAATTCAGAATCCTGTGAAACTTCGACCGATTAACTCCTACCTAAATTACGGACAACATGAAACACTCGGATACTTCATCTTGTGAACGTACACTGTAGTTCTCCATGTGGACTGACAGTTGTACTTAGAAAATAATAGGCAACCACATCCCCATATTTGAACTCCGCCTAGTGCAGAAGCTACTATTTTTTTGTTCAGACTGCAATAACTTCTTCATAATAATTCAGAATCCGGTGAGACTTCGACCAATTAACTCCCACCTAAATTACGGACAATATGGAACACTCGGATACTTTATCTTGTGAACACATACTGTAGTTCTCCATGGGCACTGACAATTGTACTTAGAAAACAATAGAATACCACATCCCCATATTTGAACTCCGCCTAGTGCAGAAGCCGCTATTTTTTTTGTTCAGACTGCAATAACTTCTTCATACTAATTCAGAATCCGGTGAGACTTCGACCGATTAATTCCCACCTAAATTACGGACAATATGAAACACACGGATACTTCATCTTGTGAACGTACACTGTAGTTCTCCATGGGGACTGACAGTTGTACTTAGAAAATAACAGGCTACCACATCCCCATATTTGAACTCCGCCTAGTGTAGAAGCCGCTATTTTTTTTGTTCAGACTGCAATAACTTCTTCATACTAATTCAGAATCCGATGAGACTTCGACCAATTAACTCCGACCTAAATTACGGACAATATTGAACACTCAGATAATTAATCTTGTGAACGCATACTGTAGTTCTCCATGGGCACTGATAGTTGTACTTAGAAAATAACAGTATACCACATCCCCATATTTGAACTGCGCCTAGTGCAGAATCCGCTATTTTTTTGTTCAGACTGCAATAACTTCTTCATACTAATTCAGAATCCGGTGAGATGCGACCGATTAACTCCCACCTAAATTACGGACAATATGGAACACTCGGATACTTCATCTTGTGAACGCATACTGTAGTTCTCCATGGGCATTGACAGCTGTACTTAGAAAATAACAGGATACCACATCCCCATATTTGAACTCCGCCTAGTGCAGAAACCGCTATTTTTTTTGTTCAGACGGCAATTACTTCTTCATACTAATTCAGAATCTGGTGAGACTTCGACCAATTAACTCCCACCTAAATTACGGACAATATGGAACACTCGGATACCTCATCTTGTGAACGCATACTGTAGTTCTCCAGGGGCACTGACAGTTGTACTTAGAAAGTAACAGGATACAACATCGCCATATTTGAACTCCGCCTTGTGCAGAAGCCGCTATTTTTTTTGTTCAGACTGCAATATTTTCTTCAAATTAACTCGAAATCCGGCGAGACTTCGACCGATTAACTCCCACCTAAATTACGGAAAATATGAAACACTCGGATACTTCATCTTGTGAACGTACACTGTAGTTCTCCATGGGGACTAACAGTTGTACTTAGAAAATAACAGGTTATGACAACCCCATATTTGAACTCCGTCTAGTGCAGAAGCCGCTATTTTTTTTGTTTAGACTGCAATAACTTCTTCATACTAATTCAGAATCCGGTGAGACTTCGACCAATTAACTACCACCTAAATTACGGACAATATGGAACACTCGGATACTTCATCTTGTGAACGCATACTGTAGTTCTCCATGGGCACTGACAGTTGTACTTAGAAAATAACAGGATACGACATCCCCATATTTGAACTCCGCCTAGTGAAGAAACCGCTATTTTTTTTGTTCAGACGGCAATTACTTCTTCATACTAATTCAGAATCTGGTGAGACTTCGACCAATTAACTCCCACCTAAATTACGGACAATATGGAACACTCGGATACCTCATCTTGTGAACGCATACTGTAGTTCTCCATGGGCACTGACAGTTGTACTTAGAAAGTAACAGGATACAACATCGCCATATTTGAACTCCGCCTAGTGCAGAAACCGCTATTTTTTTTGTTCAGACGGCAATTACTTCTTCATACTAATTCAGAATCTGGTGAGACTTCGACCAATTAACTCCCACCTAAATTACGGACAATATGGAACACTCGGATACCTCATCTTGTGAACGCATACTGTTGTTCTCCATGGGCACCGACAGTTATACTTAGAAAATAACAGGATACGACATCCCCATATTTGAACTCCGCCTAGTGCAGAAACCGCTATTTTTTTTGTTCAGACGGCAATTACTTCTTCATACTAATTCAGAATCTGGTGAGACTTCGACCAATTAACTCCCACCTAAATTACGGACAATATGGAACATCGGATACCTCATCTTGTGAACGCATACTGTAGTTCTCCATGGGCACTGACAGTTGTACTTAGAAAGTAACAGGATACAACATCGCCATATTTGAACTCCGCCTTGTGCAGAAGCCGCTATTTTTTTTGTTCAGACTGCAATATTTTCTTCAAATTAACTCGAAATCCGGCGAGACTTCGACCGATTAACTCCCACCTAAATTACGGAAAATATGAAACACTCGGATACTTCATCTTGTGAACATACACTGTAGTTCTTCATGGGGACTGACAGTTGTACTTAGAAAATAACAGGTTATGACATCCCCATATTTGAACTCCGCCTAGTGCAGAAGCCGCTATTTTTTTTGTTAAGACTGCAATAACTTCTTCATACTAATTCAGAATCCGGTGAGACTTCGACCAATTAACTCCCACCTAAATTACAGACAATATGGAACACTCGGATACTTCATCTTGTGAACGCATACTGTAGTTCTCTATGGGCATTGACAGTTGTACTTAGAAAATAACAGGATACCACATCCCCATATTTGAACTCCGCCTATTGCAGAAGCCGCTATTTTTTTTGTTCAGACTGCAATAATTTCTTCATACTAATTCAGAATCCTGTGAGACTTCGACCGATTAACTCCTACCTAAATTACGGACAACATGAAACACTCGGATACTTCATCTTGTGAACGTACACTGTAGTTCTCCATGTGGACTGACAGTTGTACTTAGAAAATAATAGGCAACCACATCCCCATATTTGAACTCCGCCTAGTGCAGAAGCTGCTATTTTTTTGTTTAGACTACAATAACTTCTACATACTAATTCAGAATCCGGTGAGACTTCGACCAATTAACTCCCACCTAAATTACGGACAATATGGAACACTCGGATACTTTATCTTGTGAACGCATACTGTAGTTCTCCATGGGCACTGACTTGTACTTAGAAAATAACAGGATACAACATCCCCTTATTTGAACTCCGCCTAGTGCAGAAGCCGCTATTTTTTTGTTCAGTCTGGAATAACTTCTTCATACTAATTCAAAATCCGGTGAGACTTCGACCAATTAACTCCCACCTAAATTACAGACAATATGGAACACTCGGATACTTCATCTTGTGAACGCATACTGTAGTTCTCCATGGGCACTAACAGTTGTACTTAGAAAATAACAGGATACCACATCCCCATATTTGAATTCCGCCTAGTGCAGAAGCCGCTATTTTTTTTGTTCAGACTGCAATAACTTATTCATACTAATTCAGAATCTGGTGAGACTTCGACCAATTAACTCCTACATAAATTACAAACAATATGGAACACTCGGATACCTCATCTTGTGAACGCATAATGTAGTTCTCCATGTTCACTGATAGTTGTACTTAGAAAGTAATAGGATACAACATCACCATATTTGAACTCCGCCTAGTGTAGAAGCCGCTATTTTTTTTGTTCAGACTGCAATATTTTATCCATACTAGCTCGGAATCCGGCGAGACTTCGACCGATTAACTCCCACCTAAATTACGGACAATATGAAACACTCGGATACTTCATCTTGTGAACGTACACTGTAGTTCTCCAGGGGGACTGACAGTTGTACTTAAGAAAATAACAGGCTATAACATCCCCATATTTGAACTCCACCTAGTGCAGAAGCCGCTATTTTTTTTGTTCAAACTGCAATAACTTCTTCATACTAATTCAGAATCCGGTGAGACTTCGACCAATTAACTCCCACCTAAATTACGGACAATATGGAACACTCGGATACTTCATCTTGTGAACGCATACTGTAGTTCTCCATGGGCATTGACAGTTGTACTTAGAAAATAACAGGATACCACATCCCCATATTTGACCTCCTCCAAGTGCAGAAACCGCTATTTTTTTTGTTCAGACGGCAATTACTTCTTCATACTAATTCAGAATCTGGTGAGACTTCGACCAATTAACTCCCACCTAAATTACGGACAATATGGAACACTCGGATACCTCATCTTGTGAACGCATACTGTAGTTCTCCATGGGCACTGACAGTTGTACTTAGAAAGTAACAGGATACAACATCGCCATATTTGAACTCCGCCTTGTGCAAAAGCCGCTATTTTTTTGTTCAGACTGCAATATTTTCTTCAAATTAACTCGAAATCCGGCGAGACTTCGACCGATTAACTCCCACCTAAATTACGGAAAATATGAAACACTCGGATACTTCATCTTGTGAACGTACACAGTAGTTCTCCATGGGGACTGACAGTTGTACTTAGAAAATAACAGGTTATGACATCCCCATATTTGAACTCCGCCTAGTGCAGAAGCCGCTATTTTTTTGTTTAGACTGCAATAACTTCTTCATACTAATTCAGAATCCGGTGAGACTTCGACCAATTAACTCCCACCTAAATTACGGACAATATGGAACACTCGGATACTTCATCTTGTGAACGCATACTGTAGTTCTCCATGGGCACTAACAGTTGTACTTAGAAAATAACAGGATACGACATCCCCATATTTGAACTCCGCCTAGTGCAGAAACCGCTATTTTTTTTGTTCAGACGGCAATTACTTCTTCATACTAATTCAGAATCTGGTGAGATTTCGACCAATTAACTCCCACCTAAATTACGGACAATATGGAACACTCGGATACCTCATCTTGTGAACGCATACTGTAGTTCTCCATGGGCACTGACAGTTGTACTTAGAAAGTAACAGGATACAACATCGCCATATTTGAACTCCGCCTAGTGCAGAAACCGCTATTTTTTTTGTTCAGACGGCAATTACTTCTTCATACTAATTCAGAATCTGGTGAGACTTCGACCAATTAACTCCCACCTAAATTACGGACAATATGGAACACTCGGATACCTCATCTTGTGAACGCATACTGTTGTTCTCCATGGGCACTGACAGTTGTACTTAGAAAATAACAGGATACGACATCCCCCTATTTGAACTCCGCCTAGTGCAGAAACCGCTATTTTTTTTGTTTAGACGACAATTACTTCTTCATACTAATTCAGAATCTGGTGAGACTTCGACCAATTAACTCCCACCTAAATTACGGACAATATGGAACACTCGGATACCTCATCTTGTGAACGCATACTGTAGTTCTCCATGGGCACTGACAGTTGTACTTAGAAAGTAACAGGATACAACATCGCCATATTTGAACTCCGCCTTGTGCAGAAGCCGCTATTTTTTTTGTTCAGACTGCAATATTTTCTTCAAATTAACTCGAAATCCGGCGAGACTTCGATCGATTAACTCCCACCTAAATTACGGAAAATATGAAACACTCGGATACTTCATCTTGTGAACGTACACTGTAGTTCTCCATGGGGACTGACAGTTGTACTTAGAAAATAACAGGTTATGACATCCCCATATTTGAACTCCGCCTAGTGTAGAAGCCGCTATTTTTTTTGTTTAGACTGCAATAACTTCTTCATACTAATTCAGAATCCGGTGAGACTTCGACCAATTAACTCCCACCTAAATTACAGACAATATGGAACGCTCGGATACTTCATCTTGTGAACGCATACTGTAGTTCTCTATGGGCATTGACAGTTGTACTTAGAAAATAACAGGATACCACATCCCCATATTTGAACTCCGCCTATTGCAGAAGCCGGTATTTTTTTTGTTCAGACTGCAATAATTTCTTCATACTAATTCAGAATCCTGTGAGACTTCGACCGATTAACTCCTACCTAAATTACGGACAACATGAAACACTCAGATACTTCATCTTGTGAACGCATACTGTAGTTCTCCATGGGCACTGACAGTTGTACTTAGAAAATAACAGGATACAACATCCCCATATTTGAACTCCGCCTAGTGTAGATGCCGCTATTTTTTTGTTCAGTCTGGAATAACTTCTTCATACTAATTCAAAATCCGGTGAGACTTCGACCAATTAACTCCCACCTAAATTACGGACAATATGGAACACTCGGATACTTCATCTTGTGAATGCATACTGTAGTTCTCCATGGGCACTTACAATTGTACTTAGAAAATAACAGGATACCACATCCCCATATTTGAACTCCGCCTAGTGCAGAAGCCGCTATTTTTTTTGTTCAGACTGCAATAACTTCTTCATACTAATTCAGAATCCGGTGAGACTTCGACCGATTAACTCCCACCTAAATTACGGACAATATGGAACACTCGGATACTTTATCTTGTGAACGCATACTGTAGTTCTCCATGGGCACTGACAGTTGTACTTAGAAAATAACAGGATTCAACATCCCCATATTTGAACTCCGCCTAGTGCAGAAGCCGCTATTTTTTTGTTCAGTCTGGAATAACTTCTTCATACTAATTCAAAATCCGCTGAGACTTCGACCAATTAACTCCCACCTAAATTACGGACAATATGGAACACTCGGATACTTCATCTTGTGAATGCATACTGTAGTTCTCCATGGGCACTTACAATTGTACTTAGAAAATAACAGGATACCACATCCCCATATTTGAACTCCGCCTAGTGCAGAAGCCACTATTTTTTTTGTTCAGACTGCAATAACTTCTTCTTACTAATTCAGAATCCGGTGAGACTTCGACCAATTAACTCCCTCCTAAATTACGGACAGTATGGAACACTCGGATACGTCATCTTGTGAACGCATACTGTAGTTCTCCATGGGCACTGACAGTTGTACTTAGAAAATAACAGGTTATGACATCCCCATATTTGAACTCCGCCTAGTGCAGAAGTCGCTATTTTTTTTGTTTAGACTGCAATAACTTCTTCATACTAATTCAGAATCCGGTGAGACTACGACCAATTAACTCCCACCTAAATTACGGACAATATGGAACACTCGGATACTTCATCTTGTGAACGCATACTGTAGTTCTCCATGGGCACTGACAGTTGTACTTAGAAAATAACAGGATACGACATCCCCATATTTGAACTCCGCCTAGTGCAGAAACCGCTATTTTTTTTGTTTAGACTGCAATAACTTCTTCATACTAATTCAGAATCCGGTGAGACTTCGACCAATTAACTCCCACCTAAATTACGGACAATATGGAACACTCGGATACTTCATCTTGAGAACGCATACTGTAGTTCTCCATGGGCACTGACAGTTGTACTTAGAAAACAACAGAATACCACATCCCCATATTTGAACTCCGCCTAGTGCAGAAGCCGCTATTTGTTTTGTTCAGACTGCAATAACTTCTTCATACTAATTCAGAATCCGGTGAGACTTCGACCGATTAATTCCCACCTAAATTACGGACAATATGAAACACTCGGATACTTCATCTTGTGAACGTACACTGTAGTTCTCCATGAGGACTGACAGTTGTACTTAGAAAATAACAGGCTACCACATCCCCATATTTGAACTCCGCCTAGTGTAGAAGCCGCTATTTTTTTTGTTCAGACTGCAATAACTTCTTCATACTAATTCAGAATCCGATGAGACTTCGACCAATTAACTCCGACCTAAATTACGGACAATATGGAACACTCAGATAATTCATCTTGTGAACGTATACTATAGTTCTCCATGGGCACTGATAGTTGTACTTAGAAAATAACAGTATACCACATCCCCATATTTGAACTGCAACTAGTGCAGAATCCGCTATTTTTTTTGTTCAGACTGCAATAACTTCTTCATACTAATTCAGAATCCGGTGAGACGTCGACCGATTAACTCCCACCTAAATTACGGACAATATGGAACACTCGGATACTTCATCTTGTGAACGCATACTGTAGTTCTCCATGGGCACTGACAGTTGTACTTAGAAAATAACAGGATACCACATCCCCATATTTGAACTGCAACTAGTGCAGAAACCGCTATTTTTTTTGTTCAGACGACAATTACTTCTTCATACTAATTCAGAATCTGGTGAGACTTCGACCAATTAACTCCCACCTAAATTACGGACAATATGGAACACTCGGATACCTCATCTTGTGAACGCATACTGTAGTTCTCCATGGTCACAGACAGTTGTACTTAGAAAGTAACAGGATACAACATCGCCATATTTGAACTCCGCCTTGTGCAGAAGCCGCTATTTTTTTTGTTCAGACTGCAATATTTTCTTCAAATTAACTCGAAATCCGGCGAGACTTCGACCGATTAACTCCCACCTAAATTACGGGAAATATGAAACACTCGGATACTTCGTCTTGTGAACGTACACTGTAGTTCTCCATGGGGACTGACAGTTGTACTTAGAAAATAACAGGTTATGACATCCCCATATTTGAACTCCGCCTAGTGCAGAAGCCGCTATTTTTTTTTGTTTAGACTGCAATAACTTCTTCATACTAATTCAGAATCCGGTGAGACTTCGACCAATTAACTCCCACCTAAATTACAGACAATATGGAACACTCGGATACTTCATCTTGTGAACGCATATTGTAGTTCTCTATGGGCACTAACAGTTGTATTTAGAAAATAACAGGATACCACATCCCCATATTTGAACTCCGCCTATTGTAGAAGCCGCTATTTTTTTTGTTCAGACTGCAATAATTTCTTCATACTAATTCAGAATCCTGTGAGACTTCGACCGATTAACTCCCACCTAAATTACGGACAACATGAAACACTCGGATACTTCATCTTGTGAACGTACACTGTAGTTCTCCATGTGGACTGACAGTTGTACTTAGAAAATAACAGGCAACCACATCCCTATATTTGAACTCCGCCTAGTGCAGAAGCCGCTATTTTTTTGTTCAGACTGCAATAACTTCTTCTTAATAATTCAGAATCCGGTGAGACTTCGACCAATTAACTCCTACCTAAATTACGGACAATATGGAACACTCGGATACTATATCTTGTGAACACATACTGTAGTTCTCCATGGGCACTGACAGTTGTACTTAGAAAATAACAGGATACAACATCCCCATATTTGAACTCCGCCTAGTGCAGAAGCCGCTATTTTTTTGTTCAGTCTGGAATAACTTCTTCATACTAATTCAAAATCCGGTGAGACTTCGACCAATTAACTCCCACCTAAATTACGGACAATATGGAACACTCGGATACTTCATCTTGTGAATGCATACTGTAGTTCTCCATGGGCACTGACAATTGTACTTAGAAAATAACAGGATACCACATCCCCATATTTGAACTTCGCCTAGTGCAGAAGCCGCTATTTTTTTTGTTTAGACTGCAATAACTTCTTCTTACTAATTCAGAATCCGGTGAGACTTCGACCAATTAACTACCTCCTAAATTACGGACAGTATGGAACACTCGGATACGTCATCTTGTGAACGCATACTGTAGTTCTCCATGGGCACTGACAGTTGTACTTAGAAAATAACAGGATACGACATCCCCATATTTGAACTCCGCCTAGTGTAGAAACCGCTATTTTTTTTGTTTAGACTGCAATAACTTCTTCATACTAATTCAGAATCCGGTGAGACTTCGACCATTTAACTCCCACCTAAATTACGGACAATATGGAACACTCGGATACTTCATCTTCTGAACGCATACTGTAGTTCTCCATGGGCACTGACAGTTGTACTTAGAAAACAACAGAATACCACATCCCCATATTTGAACTCCGCCTAGTGCAAAAGCCGCTATTTTTTTTGTTCAGACTGCAATAACTTCTTCATACTAATTCAGAATCCGGTGAGACTTCGACCGATTAATTCCCACCTAAATTACGGACAATATGAAACACTCGGATACTTCATCTTATGAACGTACACTGTAGTTCTCCATGGGGACTGACAGTTGTACTTAGAAAATAACAGGCTACCACATCCCCATATTTGAACTCCGCCTAGTGTAGAAGCCGCTATTTTTTTTGTTCAGACTGCAATAACTTCTTCATACTAATTCAGAATCCGATGAGACTTCGACCAATTAACTCCGACCTAAATTACGGACAATATGGAACACTCAGATAATTCATCTTGTGAACGCATACTGTAGTTCTCCATGGGCACTGATAGTTGTACTTAGAAAATAACAGTATACCACATCCCCATATTTGAACTGCAACTAGTGCAGAATCCGCTATTTGTTTGTTCAGACTGCAATAACTTCTTCATACTAATTCAGAATCCGGTGAGACGTCGACCGATTAACTCCCACCTAAATTACGGACAATATGGAACACTCGGATACTTCATCTTGTGAACGCATACTGTAGTTCTCCATGGGTACTGACAGTTGTACTTAGAAAATAACAGGATACCATATCCCCATATTTGAACTCCGCCTAGTGCAGAAACCGCTATTTTTTTTGTTCAGACTGCAATAACTTCTTCATACTAATTCAGAATCTGGTGAGACTTCAACCAATTAACTCCCACCTAAATTACGGACAATATGGAACACTCGGATACCTCATCTTGTGAACGCATAATGTAGTTCTCCATGTTCACTGATAGTTGTACTTAGAAAGTAATAGGATACAACATCGCCATATTTGAACTCCGCCTAGTGCAGAAGCCGCTATTTTTTTTGTTCAGACTGCAATATTTTCTCCATACTAGCTCGGAATCCGGCGAGACTTCGACCGATTAACTCCCACCTAAATTACGGACAATATGAAACACTCGGATACTTCATCTTGTGAACGTACACTGTAGTTCTCCAGGGGGACTGACAGTTGTACTTAGAAAATAATAGGCTATGACATCCCCATATTTGAACTCCGCCTAGTGCAGAAGCCGCTATTTTTTTTGTTCAGACTGCAATAACTTCTTCATACTAATTCAGAATCCGGTGAGACTTCGACCAATTAACTCCCACCTAAATTACAGACAATATGGAACACTCGGATAATTCATCTTGTGAACGCATACTGTAGTTCTCTATGGGCACTGACAGTTGTACTTAGAAAATAACAGGATACCACATCCCCATATTTGAACTCCGCCTATTGCAGAAGCCGCTATTTTTTTGTTCAGACTGCAATAACTTCTTCATACTAATTCAGAATCCTATGAGACATCGACCGCTTAACTCCCACCTAAATTACGGACAATATGGAACACTCGGATACTTCATCGTGTGAAGGCATATTGTAGTTCTCTATGGACACTGACATTTGTACTTAGAAAATAACAGGATACCACATCCCCATATTTGAACTCCGCCTAGTGCAGAAGCCGCTATTTTTTTTGTTCAGGCTGCAATAACTTCTTCATACTAATTCAGAATCCGGTGAGACGTCGACCGATTAACTCCCACCTAAATTACGGACAATATGGAACACTCGGATACTTCATCTTGTGAACGCATACTGTAGTTCTCCATGGACACTGACAGTTGTACTTAGAAAATAACAGGATACCACATCCCCATATTTGAACTCCACCTAGTGCAAAAGCCGCTATTTTTTGTTCAGACTGCAATAACTTCTTCGTACTAATTCAAAATCCGGTGAGACTTCAACCAATTAACTCCCACCTAAATTACGGACAATATGGAACACTCGGATACTTCATCTTGTGAACGCATACTGTAGTTCTCCATGGGCACTGACAGTTGTACTTAGAAAATAACAGGATACCACATCCCCTTATTTGAACTCCGCTTAGTACAGAAGCCGCTATTTTTTTGTTCAGACTGCAATATTTTCTTCAAATTAACTCGAAATCCGGCGAGACTTCGACCGATTAACTCCCACCTAAATTATGGACAATATGAAACACTCGGATACTTCATCTTGTGAACGTACACTGTAGTTCTCCAGGGGGACTGATAGTTGTACTTAGAAAATAATAGGCTATGACATCCCCATATTTGAACTCCGCCTAGTGCAGAAGCCGCTATTTTTTTTGTTCAGACTGCAATAACTTCTTCATACTAATTCAGAATCCGGTTAGACTTCGACCAATTAACTCCCACCTAAATTACAGACAATATGGAACACTCGGATACTTCCTCTTGTGAACGCATACTGTAGTTCTCTATGGGAACTGACAGTTGTACTTAGAAAATAACAGAATACCACATCCCCATATTTGAACTCCGCCTATTGCAGAAGCCGCTATTTTTTTGTTCAGACTGCAATAACTTCTTTATACTAATTTAGAATCCTGTGAGACATCGACCGCTTAACTCCCACCTAAATTACGGACAATATGAAACACTCGGATACTTCATCTTGTGAACGTACATTGTAGTTCTCCATGGGGACTGACAGTTGTACTTAGAAAATAACAGGCAACCACATCCCCATATTTGAACTCCGCCTAGTGCAGAAGCCGCTATTTTTTTTGTTCAGCCTGCAATAACTTCTTCATAATAATTCAGAATCCGCTGAGACTTCGACCAATTAACTTCCACCTAAATTACGGACAATATGGAACACTCAGATACTTCATCTTGTGAACGCATACTGTAGTTCTCCATGGGCACTGACAGTTGTACTTAGAAAATAACAGGATACCACATCCCCATATTTGAACTCCACCTAGTGCAAAAGCCGCTATTTTTTGTTCAGACTGCAATAACTTCTTCGTACTAATTCAAAATCCGGTGAGACTTCAACCAATTAATTCCCACCTAAATTACGGACAATATGGAACACTCGGATTCTTCATCTTGTGAACGCATACTGTAGTTCTCCATGGGCACTGACAGTTGTACTTAGAAAATAACAGGATACCACATCCCCTTATTTGAACTCCACTTAGTACAGAAGCCGCTATTTTTTTGTTCAGACTGCAATATTTTCTTCATACTAACTCGGAATCCGGCGAGACTTCGACCGATTAACTCCCACCTAAATTACGGACAATATGAAACACTCGGATACTTCATCTTGTGAACGTACACTATAGTTCTCCATGAGGACTGACAGTTGTACTTAGAAAATAACAGGCTACCACATCCCCATATTTGAACTCCGCCTAGTGCAGAAACCGCTATTTTTTTTGTTCAGACTGCAATAACTTCTTCATACTAATTCAGAATCCGATGAGACTTCGACCAATTAACTCCCACCTAAATTACGGACAATATGGAACACTCGGATACTTTATCTTGTGAACGCATACTGTAGTTCTCCATGGGCACTAACAGTTGTACTTAGAAAATAACAGGATACCACATCCTTATATTTGAACTGTGCCTAGTGCAGAAGCCGCTATATTTTTGTTCAGACTGCAATAACTTCTTCATACTAATTCAGAATCCGGTGAGACGTCGACCGATTAACTCCCACCTAAATTACGGAAAATATGGAACACTCGGATACTTCATCTTGTGAACGCATATTGTAGTTCTCCATGGGCACTGACAGTTGTACTTAGAAAATAACAGGATACCACATCCCCATATTTGAACTCCGCCTAGTGTAGAAACCGCTATTTTTTTTGTTCAGACGGCAATAACTTCTTCATACTAATTCAGAATCTGGTGAGACTTCGACTAATTAACTCCCACCTAAATTACGGACAATATGGAACACTCGGATACCTCATCTTGTGAACGCATACTATAGTTCTCCATGGTCACTGACAGTTGTACTTAGAAAGTAACATGATACAACATCGCCATATTTGAACTCCGCCTAGTACAGAAGCCGCTATTTGTTTTGTTCAGACTGCAATATTTTCTTCATACTAACTCGGAATCCGGCGAGACTTCGACCGATTAACTCCCAACTAAATTATGGGCAATATGAAACACTCGGATACTTCATCTTGTAAACGTACACTGTAGTTCTCCACGGGGACTGACAGTTGTACTTAGAAAATAACAGGATACCTCATCCCCATATATGAACTCCGCCTTGTGCAGAAACCGCTATTTTTTTTGTTCAGACGGCAATAACTTCTTCATACTAATTCAGAATCTGGTGAGACTTCGACCAATTAACTCCCACCTAAATTACGGACAATATGGAACACTCGGATACCTCATCTTATGAACGCATATTGTAGTTCTCCATGGTCACTGACAGTTGTACTTAGAAAGTAACATGATACAACATCGCCATATTTGAACTCCGCCTAGTGCAGAGCCGCTATTTTTTTTGTTCAGATTGCAATATTTTCTTCATACTAACTCGGAATCCAGCAAGACTTCGACCGATTAACTCCCACCTAAATTACGGACAATATGAAACACTCAGATACTTCATCTTGTGAACGTACACTATAGTTCTCCATGGGGACTGACTGTTGTACTTTGAAAATAACAGGCTACCACTCCCCATATTTGAACTCCGCCAGTGCAGAAGCCGCAATTTTTTTTGTTCAGACTGCAATAACTTCTTCATACTAATTCAGAATACGGTGAGACTTCGACCAATTAGCTCCCACCTAAATTACGGACAATATGGAACACTCGGATACTTCATCGTGTGAACGCATACTGTAGTTCTCCATAGGTACTGACAGTTGTACTTAAAAAAAACAGGCTACCACATCCCCATATTTGAAATCCGCCTAGTGGAGAAGCCGCAATTTTTTTTGTTCAGACTGCAATAACTTCTTCATACTAATTCAGAATACGGTGAGACTTCGACCAATTAACTCCCACCTAAATTACGGACAATATGGAACACTCGGATACTTCATCTTTTGAACGCATACTGTAGTTCTCCATGGGCACTGACAGTTGTACTTAGAAAATAACAGCATACCACATCCCCTTATCTGAACTCCGCCTAATATAGAAGCCGCTATTATTTTTATTCAAACTGCAATATTTTCTTCATACTAACTCGGAATCCGACGAGACTTCGACCGATTAACTCCCACCTAAATTACGGACAATATGAAACACTCGGATACTTCATCTTGTGAACGTACACTATAGTTCTCCATGTGGACTGACAGTTGTAATTAGAAAATAACAGGCTACGACATCCCCATATTTGAACTCCGCCTAGTGCAGAAGCCGCTATTTTTTTTGTTCACTGCAATAACTTCTTCATACTAATTCAGAATCCGGTGAGACTTTGACCAATTAACTCCCACCTAAATTACGGACAATATGGAACACTCGGATACTTCATCTTATGAACGCATACTGTAGTTCTCTATGGTCACTGACAGTTGTACTTAGAAAATAACAAGATACCACATCCCCATATTTGAACTCCGCCTATTGTAGAAGCCGCTATTTTTTGTTCAGACTGCAATAACTTCTTCATACTAATTTAGAATCCTGTGAGACTTCGACCGATTAACTCCCACCTAAATTACGGACAATATGAAACACTCGGATACTTCATCTTGTGAACGTGCACTATAGTTCTCCATGGGGACTGACAGTTGTACTTAGAAAATAACAGCAACCACATTCCCATATTTGAACTCCGCCTAGTGCAGAAGCCGCTATTTTTTTTGTTCAGACAGCAATAACTTCTTCATAATAATTCAGGATCCGGTGAGACTTCGACCAATTAACGCCCAACTAAATTACGGACAATATGGAACACTCGGATACTTCATCTTGTGAACGCATACTGTAGTTCTGCATGGGCAATGACAGTTGTACTTAGAAAATAACAGGATACCACATCCCCATATTTGAACTCCGCCTAGTGCAGAAGCCGCTATTTTTTTGTTCAGACTGCAATAACTTCTTCATACTAATTCAAAATCTGGTGAGACTTCGACCAATTAACTCCCACCTAAATTACGGACAATATGGAACACTCGGATACTTCATCTTGTGAACGCATACTGTAGTTCTCCACGGGCACTGACAGTTGTACTTAGAAAATAACAGGATACCACATCCCCATATTTGAACTCCGCCTAGTGCAAAAGCCGCTATTTTTTTGTTCAGACTGCAATAACTTCTTCATACTAATTCAAAATCCGGCGAGACTTCGACCAATTAACTCCCACCTAAATTACGGACAATATGGAACACTCGGATACTTCATCTTGTGAAAGCATACTGTAGTTCCCCATGGGCACGGATAGTTGTACTTAGAAAATAACAGGATACCACATCCCCTTATTTGAACTCCGCCTAGTACAGAAGCCGCTATTTTTTTGTTCAGACTGCAATATTTTCTTCATACTAACTCGGAATCCGGCGAGGCTTCGAGTGATTAACTCCCACCAAAATTACGGACAATATGAAACACTCGGATACTTCATCTTGTGAACGTACACTGTAGTTCTCCCTGGGGACTGACAGTTGTACTTAGGAAATAACAAACTACCACATCCCCATATTTGAACTCCGCCTAGAGCAGAAGCCGCTATTTTTTTTGTTCAGACTGCAATAACTTCTTCATACTAATTCAGAATCCGGTGAGATTTCGACCAATTAACTCCTACCTAAATTACGGACAATATGAAACACTCGGATACTTCATCTTGTGAACGTACACTGTAGTTCTCCATGGAGACTGTTAGTTGTACTTAGAAAATAACAGACATATTTGAACTCCGCCTAGTGCGGAAGCCGCTATTTTTTTTGTTCAGACTACAATAACTTCTTCATACTAATTCAGAATCCGGTGAGACTTCGACCGATTAACTCCCACCTAAATTACGGACAATATGAAACACTAGTATACTTCATCTTGTGAACGTACACTGCAGTTCTCCATGGGGACTGACAGTTTTTCTTAGAAAATAACAGGCTACCACATCCCCATATTTGAACTCCGCCTAGTGCAGAAGCCGCTATTTTTTTTGTTCAGACTGCAATAACTTCTTCGTACTAATTCAGAATCTGATGAGACTTCGACCAATTAACTCCCACCTAAATTACGGATAATATGGAACACTCGGATACTTCATCTTGTGAACGCATAATGTAGTTCTCCATGGGCATTAACAGTTGTACTTAGAAAATAACAGGATACCACATCCTCATATTTGAACTGCGCCTAGTGCAGAAGCCGCTATTTTTTTTGTTCAAACTGCAATAACTTCTTCATACTAATTCAGAATCCGATGAGATGTCGACCGATTAACTCCCACCTAAATTACAGACAATATGGAACACTCGGATACCTCATCTTGTGAACGCATAATGTAGTTCTCCATGTTCACTGACAGTTGTACTTAGAAAGTAACAGGATACAACATCGCCATATTTGAACACCCACTTGTACAAAACATATCAGTTGCTTCGCCTCATTTGTGTCGGTTGTCCATAAAACCGACACAAATAGTGTAATTTGTGTCGGTTGTTTATTAACAACCGAAACTATTGACTTATGGGGTAAGAAGAAAATGTTAAAAATTTAATTTGCATCTGTTGTTCTTAAGAAACCGACACAATTGAAGGGAAGCAATAGATTTACTCGTGTCGGTTGTTCAATCGGTTGTTTGAACAACCGACACGATTAAATACAATAGCATCGGTTGTCAAAAAAACCGACACCATAGACACACAACTTTACCCCCGAATCCATTTCAGCCGCCCCATCTTTTCCCGCGAACCCTAAATTTTAGAGGGAAAATTTCTTCGCTCCCACCATCCTAAATCGCCTTCGCTTGCTTCAACATTTTCTGTCGCCTTATCAAACCGCTGCTGTTCATCTCCTTTAACCGCATCAAACAACTATCGCCCAATCTCCTCCGATTCCATCTAGTAGCTGCAACGACGACGAGAAGAGAACAAACCCTTGCGGCATTTTCCACTTCTCCCGAGATTTCACTTTTCTGCTTTATTTCACTTTTATATACTTGCGGTATTTTTTTCATTCATCTATTGAATTTCTTTGTATGTTTCCATGAAAATGTTGTTTTTTTTGTTAATTATCCACCATATGTGTTAGTATCCAGATAAGTTTTTAGTACTTTGGTCAGTTGAAGTATTGTTTACTTATTTTTCATGGTCAATCCTTTAACAAATTTTCAATTCTGATGATGTGTGTCCTTTTTTAACAATTCTGTAAATTTAAAAGATGTCCTATATTTACCCTATTAAAAAGAAGGAGATGACATTTCATAAAAGCCACTGAAATTATAACCATTAAAAATCATGAACTTTGGTGTACGATCTTCTTAGTGTGCATATCATTTTAAAATAATAGGAGATGTTCAATGCATAGTGCTACAGAGCTGCTATTTTTATTGGTCACGCTGACACATGGATGTATAAGTTCTCTTAATGATGCTGCTATTTAGATTGATACTCATCGTTATTGTTAGGTTAGTGGATAAATAAAATTGGTAATTTAGTGTCTTCTTTCTAATGTAATAACAAAGTATGCTTAAAATTTGTTTCTTTTCCATTAGTGTGTCTGATGGAGAGCTCATTATATATTTTTCATGCATCTAATGATGATGATTTAGTGTTTTTGTGGTTGCAAACTTAGGATCCATTCTTTGTTAAAACCGCTCACTGTAAATTAAATTGCCTTTTTTATCTTCACGTATGGCACTCAAATTTGGTTGCTTTGTTTCGTTCATTCCATGTTGTTGTAGCCATATTTTTGACGCTTTGTTTTTTTCTTTTGTCCCTGTGTTTGAAACGTGAGCTGCCTCACGTTACCTGATGTACTGAATTTTCGTCCATGTCATGCACCTTGAAACATATCACATCCCTTGTTTTGCCATTATTTACAAGCATCCTCTGTCAATCTATGTTTTATTTTATTGCTTTGAAATGAAGTGCAATTGAACACATTTTGTTGGAGCTAAACACTAAATCAACATTTAGAATACCTTTTCCCCCTATACAAAAAAATAAAAATATAATGTGATAGTTCTTACATAATTAAATTGGTTATCTAGTATTATAAAATTTTATATTTACATCGATTCAACAAAGTTCAACATATAAACAAAACTGGCTACTTTGGATGTTGTTATGACTAAACATAGATAGTGTATGCATGTAGCAATCAAACATGATCATAATAGACATGACTTAACAATGGTTGGAAATCAAACCAACTCACTACTTAATAGTTACATATATAAGATAATTCATATTTAGTGATTGGAGAATCGTAAGGAGAATTAACGTTTGAAGAGACCAAAATAGTCTCCTTTTTAATTTCTATCAACGTAGATGCATGATCAGGTACAGGTATTAATAGGTAGTCTACCCAATTGAAAAGTTCAATATTTCAGCTTATATCATATTGGTAACTGTGTGATACTGTTTTATATTCATTTGTTCTAAATAAATAACACATTATTTAATAACTAAATATCCAATATTTTAGATTCAAGATATATATTTACGAAATAATAACACAAATGAGGTGTGTGTATACCTTATATATTTGTACTAATTCTAGAAATCAGTAGTAAATACATGGCCCAATAACAATGAAAAAACTGAACGAAGCTTGCAATCCAAAATAACTCTCAACAGAACTATAGCCTTACAATATAACTAAACACATGCAATGCATGTCCTAAAAAGTAGCATTTTCAATTCAAAATTTTAATCAATCAACAGTTATTTGTAACTTGCAATGTAATGGAGAAGATAAGAACATTCAACCTGCAAAAAATGAATAGCTGCTCAAAATCATTTCACATTGTGAAAATGAATAATCATAATCAATCAGTTTATGGAAAAAGTAACATGATTAATAAATAGATTTAACGTACAGCGATTTAAATTGCAGCAGATAGCAAGCCTTTTTTATAATAAAGTCTGGGACATCCTTCCTAATGTAATATACTGCGAATATAAAAATAAATATTTGAATCCTAAATTTTGAAGCACAAGCCATAAATGATTTGAGAGTGAATGAGAAAGAAAACAGACAACTAATTCTTTACTATTCTAAATTCATGATATGGAAAACACCACCAATATATCAAAAGTTGCAAATAAACGTACTAATGTTGGATTGTTCTAGTTATTCAAGTTTCATCAAGTAACACAATTAAAGGTAACTCGTCAACCATCAAAGCATTCACCATAGCCAATACATGATTCACGTAGCCAGTACAAGATTAATTTCATTCTGTGTCAATAGTTGAGCGCAACATCTAAGGTCAACTGCCAACGACCAGTTATCCTAGTTGTAGGATATATGGTATGAGTTAGTTGATCAAAGTGTTGGGTTTGAACGAGTGGTTCCCTTTGGATGTAAACCTTACATCAAACTTACTCTTGCTTAAGTCAAATTTAAGCTTGCAAAATTTGGTTTTCTTTGCCTATAAAGTTAATCTAAATTAATAAAATTTGTTGTTTACAATTATATAATTTATCGTCGTATATTATGTAATGAATATTGTAAATTATTTAATGGACGTTATATATTAATCACTAATTTTACTTACCTTCTACATGTTGCATTATAACAAATTTAGATGGAAATCCTAAACGAGAAGGTTTCAGTAAGGTGCCATAAATATCTATGTTTAGATACAGTGAGATATAAAGCAGTAGTGCACCCACTAAAACAAGCAGGCTTTAGATAAGGTGTCATCATTGGGTAATTGTTGGCCCATGTTAAAAAGAGGAGCACGCTGCTTTCCGAATTAATATATATCATTGGGTAATTGTTCACGGCGAGTCTTGTATACATCAACTTTTGTTTGACAATGATCATCCATTGAATTTATGCATACGGATGCATATAATTAGTACTACAACTAATTAGATTGTTTGTTGTTTCGTGTGTCATAGACTCATAGCTATCGTAAGTGAGTAGATTATTTGAAAAAAAATAAAGCAGACTTTGGAAGGAGGTACATTTACAGTACCTCAAAAAGCAAAGAACTAATCATACGAGTGCTACTTCAATAGAAAAGAATGCAAAATATGATTATTGCAGTAGTGCTTCTTAAAGTCTAAGATTAGTTTATGGAGATGTTATACGATTTAGATGACTGTAACCAGTATGGTGCATCAGATGTATGTCACTTTGTTTTACAAATGGACTATTGTATTCAAATCTCAGTGTGTATAAATATGTTTTATTTTTGAAAGTTACTCCTGTAGGTTGTAGTAGTGTATAAACTTGCATTCTTTAAGCACTTGGGTATGTTTTGTATCTTTGTGTGTCATTGCAAACATTGGTTATTTAATTCAGTTTCTCCTAAAAATGCACGTGTAAATGCATCTTTGTAATTGGCAGCAATAGTATCAGCCAACTAAAAGGTTATACGAAGAATGCATGAAGAGCTCTATGCTTCATACCAACTGATAGTTTTGTGCCAGTTGGTTTAACATATAATAAAACTTCAGTACGTTCATGGCATCCTTATTTTTGTTTGTAGAAGTGAATCTTGATAGTTTGTTTTATCGTTTTAGGTTCAATTGCCGTGAAGTTATTAAACTTTCACCTATCTCGAGCATGGTTATTTATCATAAATCAGGCAATGGAAATGAATTTAAGACTGGATATGTGCGTCTATCTGCTTTTTCTCAGGTACTCATATAATTGAAAAAGAGTAATAGTATAACATGACATGGTTTGGTAATTGTATATATATGCATGTGGTTACATGATGTATCTTTCAAACTAACTACATATATCAACAACCACTATTAACAGACTGCTGCCAGTGAAATGGAGAGTGCGATTCAAGAAATGGAAAGTCAAGGCGTCCAGTCATATATTCTTGATCTTCGAAATAACCTTGTCAGTATGATATTATATTAACATATCATATACTTAGGGAGAATTATCATAAACTAACATGACACATGCATGATGCATGTATGATATATTTACAGGGAGGTATTGTGAAAGCTGGACTGGATGTTGCACAAATATGGTTAGATGGGGAAGAAACTTTGGTAAATGCAATTGATAGAGAAGGAAACATGTTACCCATCACCATGGAAAATGGTCACGCTTTAACTCATGATCCACTTGTTGTTCTTGTAAGTCGTTGCTTGATCTTATTTATAGTTAATCCAGATTAGTGTTGATGCTTATGGTTCAACCTGTGTTTGAATTACACTCTCAGATTCTTTTATGCAGAGCATTCCTGACTTTATTATTGTCTTTTGTATAACAATTCTCTTAATTGCAGGACTTTGTACGAGACGGTTCTTATAACCAACAAGAGATAGACAAGGTTCGAGAGAATTTAGCTAGTTATATCATGTATAATTGGATGTAGTTGTTTTTTGTTGTGTACGCTGATCTTTTGTAACGTACGTTGGTATTTTGTTATGTACGTTATGTTAGTGATAGATTATATTCTATTTTGTTCTGTAAACAAGAATTATGTTGATGGATAATATAATTATATTTTTTGTTCAATCAGTTCATAGTAACGTTCGTTTATAAAAAATTAAAATTCAATTTCATACTGTTTTTATAATCTTAAACGGTAATAATATTTTTTTTGCTTCAGATATAACTTGTGTCGGTTGTTACTTCAAAAGGAACCGATACAACTGCATATCAATTGTGTCGGTTGAAAAAACAAACATAACCGACACAAATATCAATCATTTGTGTCGGTCGTCAATAAGGAACCGACACAAAACAAGCAACAGTTGCGTCGGTTTTTCTTAAAGGACCGACACAATAAACGGCGGTTTGCTTCACTATACAAGCTGATTTGTGTCGGTCCTATTAGAAAGACCGACACAACTGTTCATAGTTTTGTGTCGGTTCTCTATTACCAACCGACAGAAATAATTGATATTTGTGTCGGTTGTACAACCGACACAACAGAAAAATGTCTTTTGTGTCGTCTTCATTTGAGTTGGTTGTAAAACCGACACAACAGGGGTTACACAACCGACACAAATGAACAGTTTTGTACTAGTGTCCGCCTAGTGCAGAGCCGCTATTATTTTTGTTCAGATTGCAATATTTTCTTTATACTAACTCGGAATCCGACGAGACTTCGACCGATTAACTCCCACCTAAATTACAGACAATATGAAACACTCAGATACTTCATCTTGTGAACGTACACTGTAGTTCTCCATGGGGACTGACTGTTGTACTTTAAAAATAGGGACAGTTTGGCACAGGTCCCTAATAAGTTTCAAAATACACAAAAACCCCACTAAAATAAAGTTTGTAAATTAGGTCCCTAGAATTAAGTTACTGAATAATGACATACACTTATGCAATTATTCAGTGAATAATTGCAGACATTTATGCAATTATATCAAAAAATTGCGGAAAATTACGCAATTATTCTTCCAAAAAATTGCGGAAATTTACGCAATTTTTTCAAAAAATTGCGGAAAATTCCGCAATTATTCACCCAAAAAATTGCGGAAATTTACGTAATTTTTTCAAAATGTTGCGGAAAATTACGCAATTATTCACCAAAAAAATTGCATAACTATATGCAATTACTTAGTAACTTAATTCTAGGGACCTAATTTACACACTTTTTTTTACTGGGGTTTTTGTGTATTTTGAAACTTACTAGGGACCTGAGCCGAATAATCACTTAAAAATAACAGGCTACCACATCCCCATATTTGAACTCCGTCTAGTGCAGAAGCCGCAATTTTTTTTGTTCAGACTGCAATAACTTTTTCATACTAATTCAGAATACGGTGAGACTTCGACCAATTAACTCCCACCTAAATTACGGACAATATGGAACACTCGGATACTTCATCGTGTGAACGCATACTGTAGTTCTCCATAGGCACTGACAGTTGTACTTAAAAATAACAGGCTACCACATCCCCACATTTGAACTCCGCCTAGTGCAGAAGCCGCAATTTTTTTTGTTAAGACTGCAATAACTTCTTCATACTAATTCAGAATCCGGTGAGATGTCGACCGATTAACTCCCACCTAAATTACAGACAATATGGAACACTCGGATACCTCATCTTGTGAACGCATAATGTAGTTCTCCATGTTCACTGACAGTTGTACTTAGAAAGTAACAGGATACAACATCGCCATATTTGAACTCCGCCTAGTGCAGAGCCGCTATTTTTTTTGTTCAGATTGCAATATTTTCTTCATACTAACTCGGTATCCGACGAGACTTCGACCGATTAACTCCCACCTAAATTACAGACAATATGAAACACTCAGATACTTCATCTTGTGAACGTACACTGTAGTTCTCCATGGGGACTGATTGTTGTACTTTAAAAATAACAGGCTACCACATCCCCATATTTGAACTCCGCCTAGTGCAGAAGCCGCAATTTTTTTTTGTTCAGACTGCAATAACTTCTTCATACTAATTCAGAATACGGTGAGACTTCGACCAATTAACTCCCACCTAAATTACGGACAATATGGAACACTCATATACTTCATCGTGTGAACGCATACTGTAGTTCTCCATGGGCACTGACAGTTGTACTTAAAAATAACAGGCTACCACATCCCCATATTTGAACTCCGCCTAGTGCAGAAGCCGCAATTTTTTTTGTTCAGACTGCAATAACTTCTTCATACTAATTCAGAATACGGTGAGACTTCGACCAATTAACTCCCACCTAAATTACGGACAATATGGAACACTCGGATACTTCATCTTGTGAACGCATACTGTAGTTCTCCTTGGGCACTGACAATTGTACTTAGAAAATAACAGCATACCACATCCTTTTATTTGAACTCCGCCTAGTGCAAAAGCCGCAATTTTTTTTGTTCAGACTGCAATAGTTTCTTCATACTAACTCGGAATCCGGCGAGACTTCGACCGATTAACTCCTACCTAAATTACGGACAATATGAAACACTCGGATACTTCATCTTGTGAACGTACACTGTAGTTCTCCATGTGGACTGACAGTTGTAATTAGAAAATAACAGGCTACGACATCCCCATATTTGAACTCCTCCTAGTGCAGAAGCCGCTATTTTTTTTGTTCACTGCAATAACTTCTTCATACTAATTCAGAATCCGGTGAGACTTCGACCAATTAACTCCCACCTAAATTACGGACAATATGGAACACTCGGATACTTCATCTTGTGAACACATACTGTAGTTCTCTATGGGCACTGACAGTTGTACTTAGAAAATAACAGGATACCACATCCCCATATTTGAACTCCGCCTATTGCAGAAGCCGCTATTTTTTTGTTCAGACCGCAATAACTTCTTCATACTAATTCAGAATCCTGTGAGACTTTGACCGATTAACTCCCACCTAAATTACGGACAATATGAAACACTCGGATACTTCATCTTGTGAACGTACACTGTAGTTCACCATGGGGACTGACAGTTGTACATAGAAAATAACAGGCAACCACATACCCATATTTGAACTTCGCCTAGTGCAGAAGCCGCTATTTTTTTTGTTCAGACTGCAATAACTTCTTCATTCAGAATCCGGTGAGACTTCGACCAATTAACGCCCACCTAAATTACGGACAATATGGAACACTCGGATATTTCATCTTGTGAACGCATACTGTAGTTCTCCATGGGCAATAACAGTTGTACTTAGAAAATAACAGGATACCACATCCCCATATTTGAACTCCGCCTAGTGCAGAAACCGCTATTTTTTTGTTCAGACTGCAATAACTTCTTCATACTAATTCAGAATACGGTGAGACTTCGACCAATTAACTCCCACCTAAATTACGGACAATATGGAACACTCGGATACTTCATCGTGTGAACGCATACTGTAGTTCTCCATGGGCACTGACAGTTGTACTTAAAAATAACAGGCTACCACATCCCCACATTTGAACTCCGCCTAGTGCAGAAGCCGCAATTTTTTTTGTTAAGACTGCAATAACTTCTTCATACTAATTCAGAATCCGGTGAGATGTCGACCGATTAACTCCCACCTAAATTACAGACAATATGGAACACTCGGATACCTCATCTTGTGAACGCATAATGTAGTTCTCCATGTTCACTGACAGTTGTACTTAGAAAGTAACAGGATACAACATCGCCATATTTGAACTCCGCCTAGTGCAGAGCCGCTATTTTTTTTGTTCAGATTGCAATATTTTCTTCATACTAACTCGGAATCTGACGAGACTTCGACCGATTAACTCCCACCTAAATTACAGACAATATGAAACACTCAGATACTTTATCTTGTGAACGTACACTGTAGTTCTCCATGGGGACTGATTGTTGTACTTTAAAAATAACAGGCTACCACATCCCCATATTTGAACTCCGCCTAGTGCAGAAGCCGCAATTTTTTTTTTGTTCAGACTGCAATAACTTCTTCATACTAATTCAGAATACGGTGAGGCTTCGACCAATTAACTCCCACCTAAATTACGGACAATATGGAACACTCATATACATCATCGTGTGAACGCATACTGTAGTTCTCCATGGGCACTGACAGTTGTACTTAAAAATAACAGGCTACCACATCCCCATATTTGAACTCCGCCTAGTGCAGAAGCCGCAATTTTTTTGTTCAGACTGCAATAACTTCTTCATACTAATTCAGAATACAGTGAGACTACGACCAATTAACTCCCACCTAAATTACGGACAATATGGAACACTCGGATACTTCGTCTTGTGAACGCATACTGTAGTTCTCCATGGGCACTGACAGTTGTACTTAGAAAATAACAGCATACCACATCCTCTTATTTGAACTCCGCCTAGTGCAAAAGCCGCAATTTTTTTTGTTCAGACTGCAATAGTTTCTTCATACTAACTCGGAATCCGGCGAGACTTCGACCGATTAACTCCTACCTAAATTACGGACAATATGAAACACTCGGATACTTCATCTTGTGAACGTACACTGTAGTTCTCCATGTGTACTGACAGTTGTAATTAGAAAATAACAGGCTACGACATCCCCATATTTGAACTCCTCCTAGTGAAGAAGCCGCTATTTTTTTTGTTCACTGCAATAACTTCTTCATACTAATTCAGAATCCGGTAAGACTTCGACCAATTAACTCCCACCTAAATTACGGACAATATGGAACACTCGGATACTTCATCTTGTGAACACATACTGTAGTTCTCTATGGGCACTGACAGTTGTACTTAGAAAATAACAGGATACCACATCCCCATATTTGAACTCCGCCTATTGCAGAAGCCTTTATTTTTTGTTCAGACTGCAATAACTTCTTCATACTAATTCAGAATCCTGTGAGACTTTGACCGATTAACTCCCACCTAAATTACGGACAATATGAAACACTCGGATACTTCATCTTGTGAACGTACACTGTAGTTCTCCATGGGGACTGACAGTTGTACATAGAAAATAACAGGCAACCACATACCCATATTTGAACTCCGCCTAGTGCAGAAGCCGCTATTTTTTTTGTTCAGACTGCAATAACTTCTTCATAATAATTCAGAATCCGGTGAGACTTCGACCAATTAACGCCCACCTAAATTACGGACAATATGGAACACTCGGATACTTCATCTTGTGAACGCATACTGTAGTTCTCCATGGGCAATAACAGTTGTACTTAGAAAATAACAGGATACCACATCCCCATATTTGAACTCCGCCTAGTGCAGAAACCGCTATTTTTTTGGTCAGACTGCAATAACTTCTTCATACTAATTCAAAATCCGGTGAGACTTCGACCAATTAACTACCACCTAAATTACGGACAATATGGAACACTCGGATACTTCATCTTGTGAACGCATACTGTAGTTCTCCATGGGCACTGACAGTTGTACTTAGAAAATAACAGGATACCACATCTCCATATTTGAACTCCACCTTGTGCAGACGCCGCTATTTTTTTGTTCAGACTGCAATAACTTCTTCATACTAATTCAAAATCCGGTGAGACTTCGACCAATTTACTACCACCTAAATTACTGACAATATGGAACACTCGGATACTTCATCTTGTGAACGCATAATGTAGTTCTCCATGGGCACGGACAGTTTACTTAGAAAATAACAGGATACCACATCCCCTTATTTGAACTCCGCCTAGTACAGAAGCCGCTATTTTTTTGTTCAGACTGCAATATTTTCTTCATACTAACTCGGAATCCGGCGAGACTTCGACCGATTAACTCCCACCTAAATTACGGACAATATGGAACACTCGGATACTTCATCATGTGAACACATACTGTAGTTCTCCGTGGGCACTGACAGTTGTACTTAAATATAACAGACTACCACATCCCCATATTTGAACTCCGCCTAGTGCAGAAGCCACAATTTTTTTTTGTTCAGACTGCAATAACTTCATCATACTAATTCAGAATACGGTGAGACTTCGACCAATTAACTCCCACCTAAATTACGGACAATATGGAACACTCGGATACTTCATCTTTTGAACGCATACTGTAGTTCTCCATGGGCACTGACAGTTGTACTTAGAAAATAACAGCATACCACATCCTCTTATTTGAACTCCGCCTAGTGCAAAAGCCGCAATTTTTTTTGTTCAGACTGCAATAGTTTCTTCATACTAACTCGGAATCTGGCGAGACTTCGACCGATTAACTCCCACCTAAATTACGGACAATATGAAACACTCGGATCATTCATCTTGTGAACGTACACTGTAGTTCTCCATGTGGACTGACAGTTGTAATTAGAAAATAACAGGCTACGACATCCCCATATTTGAACTCCGCCTAGTGCAGAAGCCGCTATTTTTTTTGTTCACTGCAATAACTTCTTCATACTAATTCAGAATCCGGTGAGACTTCGACCAATTAACTCCCACCTAAATTACGGACAATATGGAACACTCAGATACTTCATCTTGTGAACGCATACTGTAGTTCTCTATGGGCACTGACAGTTGTACGTAGAAAATAACAGGATACCACATCCCCATATTTGAACTCCGCCTATTGCAGAAGCCGCTATTTTTTTGTTCAGACTGCAATAACTTCTTCATACTAATTCAAAATCCTGTGAGACTTCGACCGATTAACTCCCACCTAAATTACGGACAATATGAAACACTCGGATACTTCATCTTGTGAACGTACACTGTAGTTCTCCATGGGGACTGACAGTTGTACTTAGAAAATAACAAGCAACCACATTCCCATACTTGAACTCCGCCTAGTGCAGAAGCCGCTATTTTTTTTGTTCAGACTGCAATAACTTCTTCATAATAATTCAGAATCCAGTGAGACTTCGACCAATTAACGCCCACCTAAATTACGGACAATATGGAACACTCGGATACTTCATCTTGTGAACGCATACTGTAGTTCTCCATGGGCAATGACAGTTGTACTTAGAAAATAACTAGATACCACATCCCCATATTTGAACTCCACCTAGTGCAGAAGCCGCTATTTTTTTGTTCAGACTGCAATAACTTCTTCATACTAATTCAAAATCCGGTGAGACTTCGACCAATTAACTCCGACCTAAATTACGGACAATATGGAACACTCGGATACTTCATCTTGTGAACGCATACTGTAGTTCTCCATGGGCAATGACAGTTGTACTTAGAAAATAACAGGATACCACATCCCCATATTTGAACTCCGCCTAGTGCAGAAGCCGCTATTTTTTTGTTCAGACTGCAATAACTTCTTCATGCTAATTGAAAATCCGGCGAGACTTCGACAAATTAACTCCCACCTAAATTATGGACAATATGGAACACTCGGATACTTCATCTTGTGAACGCATACTGTAGTTCTCCATGGGCACGGACAGTTGTACTTAGAAAATAACAGGATACCACATCCCCTTATTTGAACTCCGCCTAGTATAGAAGCCGCTATTTTTTTTGTTCAGACGGCAATATTTTCTTCATACTATCTCGGAATTCGGCGAGACTTCAACCGATTAACTCCCACCTAAATTACTGACAATATGAAACACTCGGATACTTCATCTTGTGAACGTACATTGTAGTTCTCCATGGGCACTGATAGTTGTACTTAGAAAATAACAGGATACCACATCCCCATATTTGAACTCTTCCTAGTGCAGAATCCGCTATTTTTTTGTTCAGACTGCAATAACTTCTTCATACTAACTCGGAATCCGGCGAGACTTCGACCAATTAACTCCCACCTAAATTACGGACAATATGGTACACTCGGATACTTCATCTTGTGAACGCATACTGTAGTTTTCCATGGGCACTGACAGTTGTACATAGAAAATAACAAGATACAACATCCCCATATTTGAACTCCGCCTAGTGTAGAAGCCGCTATTTTTTTTGTTCAGACTGCATTATTTTCTTCATACTAACTCGAAATCCGGCGACACTTCGACCGATTAAATCCCACCTAAATTACGGACAATATGAAACACTCGGATATTTCATTTTGTGAACGTACATTGTAGTTCTCCATGGGGACTGACAGTTGTACATAGAAAATAACATGCTACTACATCCCCATATTTGAACTCCGCCTAGTGTAGAAGCCGCTATTTTTTTTGTTCACACCGCAATATTTTCTTCATACTAACTCGGAAACCGGCGGGACTTCGAGTGATTAACTCCCACCAAAATTACAGACAATATGAAACACTCGGATACTTCATCTTGTGAACGTACACTGTAGTTCTCCCCGGGGACTGACAGTTGTACTTAGGAAATAACAGGCTACCACATCCCCATATTTGAACTCCGCCTAGAGCAGAAGCCGCTATTTTATTTGTTCAAACTGCTATAACTTCTTTATACTAATTCAGAATCCGGTGTGATTTCGACCAATTAACTCCCACCTAAATTACGAACAATATGGAACACTCGGATACTTCATCTTGTGAATGCATACTGTAGTTCTCTATGGGCACTGACAGTTGTACTTAGAAAGCAATAGGATACCACATCCCCATATTTGAACTCCGCCTAGTGCGGAAGCCGCTATTTTTTTGTTCAGACTACAATAACTTCTTCATGCTAATTCAGAATCCGGTGAGACTTCGACCAATTAACTCCCACCTAAATTACGGACAATATGAAACACTAGGATACTTCATCTTGTGAATGTACATTGTAGTTCTCCATAGGGACTGGCAGTTGTACTTAGAAAATAATAGGCTACCACATCCCCATATTTGAACTCCGCCTAGTGCAGAAGCCGCTATTTTTTTTGTTCAGACTGCAATAACTTCTTCATACTAATTCAAAATCCGGTGAGACTTCGACCAAATAACTCCGACCTAAATTACGGACAATATGGAACACTCGGATACTTCATCTTGTGAACGCATACTGTAGTTCTCCATGGGCACTGACAGTTGTACTTAGAAAATAACAGGATACCACATCCCCATATTTGAACTCTGCCTAGTGCAGATGCCGCTATTTTTTTGTTCAGACTGCAATAACTTCTTCATGCTAATTCAAAATCCGGCGAGACTTCGACCAATTAACTCCCACCTAAATTATGGACAATATGGAACACTCGGATACTTCATCTTGTGAACGCATACTGTAGTTCTCCATGAGCACGGACAGTTGTACTTAGAAAATAACAGGATACCACATCCCCTTATTTGAACTTCGCCTAGTACAGAAGCCGCTATTTTTTTTGTTCAGACTGCAATAATTTCTTCATACTATCTATGAATTCGGCGAGACTTCAACCGATTAACTCCCACCTAAATTACGGACAATATGAAACACTCGGATACTTCATCTTGTGAACGTACATTGTAGTTCTCCATGGGCACTGACAGTTGTACTTAGAAAATAACAGGATACCACATCCCCATATTTGAACTCTGCCTAGTGCAGAATCCGCTATTTTTTTGTTCAGACTGCAATAACTTCTTTATACTAACTCGGAATCCGGCGAGACTTCGACCAATTAACTCCCACCTAAATTACGGACAATATGGAACACTCAGATACTTCATATTGTGAACGCATACTGTAGTTCTCCATGGGCACAGATAGTTGTACATAGAAAATAACAGGATACAACATCCCCATATTTGAACTCCGCCTAGTGTAGAAGCCGCTATTTTTTTTGTTCAGACTGCATTATTTTCTTCATACTAACTCGAAATCCGGCGACACTTCGACCGATTAAATCCCACCTAAATTACGGACAATATGAAACACTCGGATATTTCATTTTGTGAACGTACATTGTAGTTCTCCATGGGGACTGACAGTTGTACATAGAAAATAACATGCTACTACATCCCCATATTTGAACTCCGCCTAGTGTAGAAGCCGCTATTTTTTTTGTTCACACCGCAATATTTTCTTCATACTAACTCGGAAACCGGCGGGACTTCGAGTGATTAACTCCCACCAAAATTACAGACAATATGAAACACTCGGATACTTCATCTTGTGAACGTACACTGTAGTTCTCCCCGGGGACTGACAGTTGTACTTAGGAAATAACAGGCTACCACATCCCCATATTTGAACTCCGCCTAGAGTAGAAGCCGCTATTTTATTTGTTCAAACTGCTATAACTTCTTTATACTAATTCAGAATCCGGTGTGATTTCGACCAATTAACTCCCACCTAAATTACGAACAATATGGAATACTCGGATACTTCATCTTGTGAATGCATACTGTAGTTCTCTATGGGCACTGACAGTTGTACTTAGAAAGCAATAGGATACCACATCCTCATATTTGAACTCCGCCTAGTGCGGAAGCCGCTATTTTTTTGTTCAGACTACAATAACTTCTTCATGCTAATTCAGAATCCGGTGAGACTTCGACCAATTAACTCCCACCTAAATTACGGACAATATGAAACACTAGGATACTTCATCTTGTGAATGTACATTGTAGTTCTCCATAGGGACTGGCAGTTGTACTTAGAAAATAATAGGCTACCACATCCCCATATTTGAACTCCGCCTAGTGCAGAAGCCGCTATTTTTTTTGTTCAGACTGCAATAACTTCTTCATACTAATTCAAAATCCGGTGAGACTTCGACCAAATAACTCCGACCTAAATTACGGACAATATGGAACACTCGGATACTTCATCTTGTGAACGCATACTGTAGTTCTCCTTGGGCACTGACAGTTGTACTTAGAAAATAACAGGATACCACATCCCCATATTTGAACTCTGCCTAGTGCAGATGCCGCTATTTTTTTGTTCAGACTGCAATAACTTCTTCATGCTAATTCAAAATCCGGCGAGACTTCGACCAATTAACTCCCACCTAAATTATGGACAATATGGAACACTCGGATACTTCATCTTGTGAACGCATACTGTAGTTCTCCATGAGCACGGACAGTTGTACTTAGAAAATAACAGGATACCACATCCCCTTATTTGAACTTCGCCTAGTACAGAAGCCGCTATTTTTTTTGTTCAGACTGCAATAATTTCTTCATACTATCTATGAATTCGGCGAGACTTCAACCGATTAACTCCCACCTAAATTACGGACAATATGAAACACTCGGATACTTCATCTTGTGAACGTACATTGTAGTTCTCCATGGGCACTGACAGTTGTACTTAGAAAATAACAGGATACCACATCCCCATATTTGAACTCTGCCTAGTGCAGAATCCGCTATTTTTTTGTTCAGACTGCAATAACTTCTTTATACTAACTCGGAATCCGGCGAGACTTCGACCAATTAACTCCCACCTAAATTACGGACAATATGGAACACTCAGATACTTCATATTGTGAACGCATACTGTAGTTCTCCATGGGCACAGATAGTTGTACATAGAAAATAACAGGATACAACATCCCCATATTTGAACTCCGCCTAGTGCAGAAGCCGCTATTTTTTTTTGTTCAGACTGCAATATTTTCTTCATACTAACTCGGAATCCGGCGAGACTTCGACCAATTAACTCCCACCTAAATTACGGACAATATGAAACACTCGGATACTTCATCTTGTGAACGTACATTGTAGTTCTCCATGGGCACTGATAGTTGTACTTAGAAAATAACAGGATACCACATCGCCATATTTGAACTCTGCCTAGTGCAGAATCCGCTATTTTTTTGTTCAGACTGCAATAACTTCTTCATACTAACTCGGAATCCGGCGAGACTTCGACCAATTAACTCCCACCTAAATAACGGACAATATGGAACACTCGGATACTTCATCTTGTGAACGCATACTGTAGTTCTCCATGGTTACTGACAGTTGTACATAGAAAATAACAAGATACAACATCCCCATATTTGAACTCCGCCTAGTGCAGAAGCCGCTATTTTTTTTGTTCAGACTGCAATATTTTCTTCATACTAACTCGAAATCCGGCGATACTTCGACCGATTAAATCCCACCTAAATTACGGACAATATGAAACACTCGGATATTTCATTTTGTGAACGTACATTGTAGTTCTCCATGGGGACTGACAGTTGTACATAGAAAATAACAGGCTACTACATCCCCATATTTGAACTCCGCCTAGTGCAGAAGCCGCTATTTTTTTTATTCAGACTGCAATATTTTCTTCATACTAACTCGGAAACCGGCGGGACTTCGAGTGATTAACTCCCACCAAAATTACAGACAATATGAAACACTCGGATACTTCATCTTGTGAACGTACACTATAGTTCTCCCTGGGGACTGACAGTTGTACTTAGGAAATAACAGGCTACCACATCCACATATTTGAACTCCGCCTAGTGCAGAAGCCGCTATTTTTTTTGTTCAGACTACAATAACCTCTTCATACTAATTCAGAATCCGATGAGATTTCGACCAATTAACTCCCACCTAAATTATGAACAATATGGAACACTCGGATACTTCATCTTGTGAACGCATACTGTAGTTCTCTATGGGCACTGACAGTTGTACTTAGAAAGCAATAGGATACCACATCCCCATATTTGAACTCCACCTAGTGCGGAAGCCGCTATTTTTTTTGTTCAGACTACAATAACTTCTTCATACTAATTCAGAATCCGGTGAGACTTCGACCGATTAACTCCCACCTAAATTACGGACAATATGAAACACTAGGATACTTCATCTTGTGAATGTACACTGTAGTTCTCCATGGGGACTGACAGTTGTACTTAGAAAATAACAGGCTACCACATCCCCATATTTGAACTCCGCCTAGTGCAGAAGCCGCTATTTTTTTTGTTCAGACTGCAATAACTTTTCATACTAATTCAGAATCCGATGAGACGTCGACCGATTAACTCCCACCTAAATTACGGACAATATGGAACAATCGGATACTTCATCTTTTAAACGCATACTGTAGTTCTCCATAGGCACTAACAGTTGTACTTAGAAAATAACAGGATACCACATCCGCATATTTGAACTGCGGCTAATGCAGAAGCCGCTATTTTTTTTGTTCAGACTGCAATAACTTCTTCATACTAATTCAGAATCCGGTGAGACGTCGACCGATTAACTCCCACCTAAATTACGAACAATATAGAACACTCGGATACTTCCTCTTGTGAACGCATACTGTAGTTCTCCATGGGCACTGACAGTTGTACTTAGAAAATAACAGGATAACACATCCCAATATTTGAACTCCGCCTAGTGCAGAAACCGCTATTTTTTTTGTTCAGACGGCAATAACTTCTTCATACTAAATCAGAATCTGGTGAGACTTCGACCAATTAACTTCCACCTAAATTACGGACAATATGGAACACTCGGATACCTCATCTTGTGAACGCATACTGTAGTTCTCCATGGTCACTGACAGTTGTACTTAGAAAGTAACAGGATACAACATCGCCATATTTGAACTCCGCCTAGTGCAGAGCCGCTATTTTTTTGTTCAGATTGCAATATTTTCTTCATACTAACTCGGAATCCGGCGAGACTTCGACCGATTAACTCCCACCTAAATTACGGACAATATGAAACACTCGGATACTTCATCTTGTGAACGTACACTGTAGTTCTCCATGGGGACTGATTGTTGTACTTTGAAAATAACAGGCTACCACATCCCCATATTTGAACTCCGCCTAGTGCAGAAGCCGCAATTTTTTTTCTTCAGACTGCAATAACTTCTTCATACTAATTCAGAATACGGTGAGACTTCGACCAATTAACTCCCACCTAAATTACGGACAATATGGAACACTCGGATACTTCATCTTTTGAACGCATACTGTAGTTCTCCATGGGCACTGACAGTTGTACTTAGAAAATAACAGCATACCACATCCCCTTATTTGAACTCCGCCTAGTGCAAAAGCCGCAATTTTTTTTGTTCAGACTGCAATATTTTCTTCATACTAACTCAGAATCCGGCGAGACTTCGACCGATTAATTCCCACCTAAATTACGGACAATATGAAACACTCGGATACTTCATCTTGTGAACGTACACTGTAGTTCTCCATGTGGACTGACAGTTGTAATTAGAAAATAACAGGCTACGCCATCCCCATATTTGAACTCCGCCTAGTGCAGAAGCCGCTATTTTTTTTGTTCACTTCAATAACTTCTTCATACTAATTCAGAATCCGGTGAGACTTCGACCAATTAACTCCCACCTAAATTACGGACAATATGGAACACTCGGATACTTCATCTTGTGAACGCACACTGTAGTTCTCCATGGGGACTGATAGTTGTACTTAGAAAATAACAGGAAACCACATTCCCATATTTGAACTCCGCCTAGTGCAGAAGCCGCTATTTTTTTTGTCCAGACTGCAATAACTTCTTTATAATAATTCAGAATCTGGTGAGACTTCGACCAATTAACGCCCACCTAAATTACGGACAATATGGAACACTCGGATACTTCATCTTGTGAACGCATACTGTAGTTCTCCATGGGCAATGACAGTTGTACTTAGAAAATAACAGGATACCACATCCCCATTTTTGAACTCCGCCTAGTGTAGAAGCCGCTATTTTTTTGTTCAGACTGCAATAACTTCTTCATACTAATTCAAAATTCGGTGAGACTTCGACCAATTAACTCCCACCTAAATTACGGACAATATGGAACACTCGGATACTCCATCTTGTGAACGCATACTGTAGTTCTCCATGTGCACTGACAGTTGTACTTAGAAAATAACAGGATACCACATCCCCATATTTGAACTCCGGCTAGTGCAGAAGCCGCTATTTTTTTGTTCAGACTGCAATAACTTCTTCATACTAATTCAAAATCCGTCGAGACTTCGACCAATTAACTGCCACCTAAATTACGGACAATATGGAACACTCGGATACTTCATCTTGTGAACGCATACTGTAGTTCTCCATGGGCACGGATAGATGTACTTAGAAAATAACAGGATACCACATCCCCTTATTTGAACTTCGCCTAGTATAGAAGCCGCTATTTTTTTTGTTCAGACTGCATTTTCTTCATACTAACTCAGAATCCTGCGAGACTTCGACCGATTAACTCCCACCTAAATTACGGACAATATGAAACACTCGGATACTTCATCTTGTGAACGTAGATTGTAGTTCTCCTTGGGCACTGACAGTTGTACTTAGAAAAATAACAGGATACCACATCCCCATATTTGAACTCTGCCTAGTGCAGAATCCGCTATTTTTTTGTTCAGACTGCAATAACTTCTTCATACTAACTCGGAATCCGGCAAGACTTCGACCAATTAACTCCCACCTAAATTACGGACAATATGGAACACTCGGATACTTCATCTTGTGAACGCATATTGTAGTTCTCCATGGGCACTGACAGTTGTACATAGGAAATAACAGGATACAATATCCCCATATTTGAACTCCGCCTAGTGCAGAAGCCGCTATTTTTTTTGTTTAGACTGCAATATTTTCTTCATACTAACTCGGTATCCGGCGAGACTTCGACCGATTAACTCCCACTTAAATTACGGACAATATGAAACACTCGGATATTTCATTTTGTGAATGTACAGTGTAGTTCTCCATGGGCACTGACAATTGTACTAAGAAAATAACAGGATACCACATCCCCATATTTGAACTCCGCCTAGTGCAGAAGCCGCTATTTTTTTTGTTCAGACTGCAATAACTTCTTCATACTAATTCAGAATCCGGTGAGACGTCGACCGATTAACTCCCACCTAAATTGCGGACAATATGGAACACTCGGATACTTCATCTTGTGAATGCATACTGTAGTTCTCCATGGGCACTGACAGTTGTACTTAGAAAATAACAGGATACCACATCCCCATATTTGAACTCCGCCTAATGTAGAAACCGCTATTTTTTTGTTCAGACAGCAATAACATCTTCATACTAATTCAGAATCTGGTGAGACGTTGACCAATTAACTCGCACCTAAATTACGGACAATATGGAACACTCGGATACTTCATCTTGTGAACGCATACTATAGTTCTCCATGGGCACTGACAGTTGTACTTAGAAAATAACAGGATACCACATCCCCATATTTGAACTCCGCCTAGTGTAGAAGACGTTATTTTTTTGTTCAGACTGCAATAATTTCTTCATACTAATTCAAAATCCGGTAAGACTTCGACCAATTAACTCCCACCTAAATTACGGATAATATGGAACACTCGGATACTTCATCTTGTGAACGCATACTATAGTTCTCCATGGGCACTGACAGTTGTACTTAGAAAATAACAGGATACCACATCTCCATATTTGAACTCCACCTAGTGTAGAAGCCGCAATTTTTTTTGTTCAGACTGGAATAACTTCTTCATACTAATTCATAATACGGTGAGACTTCAACCAATTAACTCCCACCTAAATTACGGACAATATGGAGCACTCGGATGCTTCATCGTGTGAATGCATGCTCCAGTTCTCCATGGGCACTGACTGTTGTACTTAGAAAATAACAGGATACGACATCCCCATATTTGAACTCCGCCTAGTGCAGAAGCCGCTATTTTTTTGTTCACTGCAATAACTTCTTCATACTAATTCAGAATCCGGTGAGACTTCGTCCAATTAACTCCCACCTAAATTACGGACAATATGGAACACTCGGATACTTCATCTTGTGAACGCATACTGTAGTTCTCCATGGGCACTGACAGTTGTACTTAGAAAATAACAGGATACGACATCCCCATATTTGAACTCCGCCTAGTGCAGAAACCGCTATTTTTTTTCTTTAGACTGCAATAACTTCTTCATACTAATTCAGAATCCGGTGAGACTTCGACCAATTAACTCCCACCTAAATTACGGACAATATGGAACACTCGGATACTCTAGCTTGTGAACGAATACTGACAGTTGTACATAGAAAATAACAGGATACCACATCCCCATATTTGAACTCCGCCTAATGTAGAAATCACTATTTTTTTGTTCAGACGGCAATAACATCTTCATACTAATTCAGAATCTGGTGAGACTTTGACCAATTAACTCCCACCTTAATTACGGACAATATGGAACACTCGGATACATCATCTTGTGAACGCATACTATAGTTCTCCATGGGCACTGACAGTTGTACTTAGAAAATAACAGGATACCACATCCCCATATTTGAACTCCGCCTAGTGTAGAAGCCGTTATTTTTTTGTTCAGACTGCTATAACTTCTTCATACTAATTCAAAATCCGGTGAGACTTCGACCAATTAACTCCCACCTAAATTACGGATAATATGGAACACTCGGATACTTCATCTTGTGAACGCATACTATAGTTCTCTTTGGGCACTGACAGTTGTACTTAGAAAATAACAGGATACCACATCCCCATATTTGAACTCCGCCTAGTGCAGAAGCCGCAATTTTTTTTGTTCAGACTGCAATAACTTCTTCATACTAATTGATAATACGGTGAGACTTCGACCAATTAACTCCCACCTGAATTACGAACAATATGGAACACTCGGATGCTTCATCGTGTGAACGCATGCTGTAGTTCTCCATGGGCACTGACAGTTGTACTTTGAAAATAACAGGATACGACATCCCCATATTTGAACTCCGCCTAGTGCAGAAGCCGCTATTTTTTTTGTTCACTGCAATAACTTCTTCATACTAATTCAGAATCCGGTGAGACTTCGACCAATTAACTCCCACCTAAATTACGGACGATATGGAACACTCGGATACTTCATCTTGTGAATGCATACTGTAGTTCTCTATGGGCACTGACAGTTGTACTTAGAAAATAATAGGATACGACATCCCCATATTTGAACTCCGGCTAGTGCAGAAGCCGCTATTTTTTTTTGTTCAGACTGCAATAACTTCTTCATACTTATTCAGAATCCGGTGAGACTTCGACCGATTAACTCCCACCTAAATTACGGACAATATGAAACACTCGGATACTTCATCTTGTGAACGCATACTGTAGTTATCCATGGGCACTGCCAGTTGTACTTAGAAAATAACAGGCTACCACATCCCCATATTTGAACTCCGCCTAGTGCAGAAGCCGCCATTTTTTTTTCAGACTGCAATAACTTCTTCATACTAATTCTGAATCCGGTGAGACATCGACCGATTAACTCCCACCTAAATTACGGACAATAAAGAACACTCGGATACTTCATCTTTTTAACGCATACTGTAGTTCTCCGGGCACTGACAGTTGTACTTAGAAAATAACAGGATACCACATCCCCTTATTTGAACTCCGCCTAGTATAAAAGCCGCAATTTTTTTTGTTCAGACTGCAATATTTTCTTCATACTAACTCGGAATCCGGCGAGACTTCGACCGATTAACTCCCACCTAAATTACGGACAATATGAAACACTCGGATACTTCATCTTGTGAACGTACACTGTAGTTCTCCATGGGGACTGACAGTTGTACTTAGAAAATAACAGGCTACGACATCCCCATATATTAAATCCGCCTAGTGCGGAAGCCGCTATTTTTTTTGTTCAGACTGCAATAACTTTTTCATACTAATTCAGAATCCGATGAGACTTCGACCGATTAACTCCCACCTAAGTTACGGACAATATGAAACACTAGGATACTTCATCTTGTGAACGTACACTGTAGTTCTCCATGGGGACTGACAGTTGTACTTCGAAAATAACAGGCTACCACATTCCCATATTTGAACTCCGCCTAGTGTAGAAGCCGCTATTTTTTTTGTTCAGACTGCAATAACTTCTTCATACTACTTCAGAATCCGATGAGACTTCGACCAATTAACTTCCACCTAAATTACGGACAATATGAAACACTCGGATACTTCATCTTGTGAACGCATAATGTAGTTCTCCATGGGCACTGCCAGTTGTACTTAGAAAATAACAAGATACCACATCCCCATATTTGAACTCCGCCTAGTGCAGAAGCCGCTATTTTTTTTATTCAGACTGCAATAACTTCTTCATACTAATTCTGAATCCGGTGAGACGTCGACCGATTAACTCCCACCTAAATTACGGACAATATGGAACACTCGGATACTTCATCTTGTGAACGCATACTGTATTTCTCCATGGGCATTGACAGTTGTACTTAGAAAATAACAGGATACCACATCCCCATATTTGAACTCCGCCTAATGCAGAAACCGCTATTTTTTTGTTCATACGGCAATAACTTCTTCATACTAATTCAGAATCTGGTAAGACTTCGACCAATTAACTCTCACCTAAATTACGGACAATAAGGAACACTCGGATACTTCATCTTGTGAACGCATACTATACTTCTACATTGGCACTGACAGTTGTACTTAGAAAATAACAGGATATCACATCCCCATATTTGAACTCCGCCTAGTGTAGAAGCCGTTATTTTTTTTGTTCATACTGCAATAACTTCTTCTTACTAATTCAAAATCCGGTGAGAAGTCGACCAATTAACTCCCACCTAAATAACGGACAATATGGAACACTTGGATGCTTCATCTTGTGAACGCATACTATAGTTCTCCATGGGCACTGATAGTTGTACTTAGAAAATAACAGGATATCACATCCCCATATTTGAACTCTGCCTAGTGCAGAAGCCGCAATTTTTTTTTCAGACTGCAATAACTTCTTCATACTAATTCAGAATACGGTGAGACTTCGACCAATTAACTCCTACCTAAATTACGGACAATATTGAACACTCGGATGCTTCATCGTGTGAACGCATGTTGTAGTTCTTCATGGGCACTGACAATTGTACTTAAAAATAACAGGATACGACATCCCCATATTTGAACTCCGCCTAGTGCAGAAGCCGCTATTTTTTTTGTTCAGACTGCAATAACTTCTTCATACTTATTCAGAATCCGGTGAGACTTCGACCGATTAACTCCCACCTAAATTACGGACAATATGAAACACTCAGATACTTCATCTTGTGAACGTACACTGTATATTTCTCCATGGGGACTGACAGTTGTACTTAGAAAATAACATGCTACCACATCCCCATATTTGAACTCCGCCTAGTGCAGAAGCCGCTATTTTTATTGTAAAGACTGCAATATTTTCTTCATACTAACTCGGAATCCGTCGAGACTTCGACCGATAAACTCCCACCTAAATTACGGAAAATACGAAACACTTGGATACTTCATCTTGTGAACGTACACTATAGTTCGCCATGGGGACTGACAGTTGTACTTAGAAAATAACAGGCTACTACATCCCCATATTTGAATTCCACCTAGGGCAGAAGCCGCTATTTTTTTTGTTCACACTCCAATAACTTCTTCATACTAATTCAAAATCCGGTGAGACTTTGACCAATTAACTCCCACCTAAATTACGGACAATATGGAACACTCGGATAATTCATCTTGTGAACGCATACTGTAGTTCTCCACGGGCACTAACAGTTGTACTTAAAAATAACAGGATACCACATTCCCATATTTGAACTCCGCCTAGTGTAGAAGCCGTTATTTTTTTTGTTCAGACTGCAATAACTTCTTAATACTAATTCAAAATCCGGTGAGACTTCAACCAATTAACTCCCACCTAAATTACGGACAATATGGAACACTCGGATACCTCATCTTGTGAACGCATACTGTAGTTCTCTATGGGCACTGACAGTTGTATTTAGAAAATAACAGGATACCACATCCCCATATTTGAAATCTGCCTAGTGTAGAAACCGCTATTTTTTTTGTTCAGACTGCAATAACTTCTTCATACTAATTCAGAATCCGGTGAGACGTCGACCGATTAACTCCCACCTAAATTACGGACAATATGGAACACTCGGATAACTCATCTATTGAATGCATACTGTAGTTCTCCATGGTCACTGACAGTTGTACTTAGAAAGTAATAGGATACAACATCGCCATATTTGAACTCCGCCTGGTGCAGAAGCCGCTATTCTTTTTGTTCAGATTGCAATATTTTCTTCATACTAACTCGTAATCCGGCGAGACTTCGACCGATTAACTCCCACCTAAATTACGGACAATATGAAACACTCGGATACTTCATCTTGTGAACGTACACTGTAGTTCTCCATGGGACTGACAGTTGTACTTTGAAAATAACAGGCTACCACATCCCCATATTTGAACTCCGCCTAGTGCAGAAGCCGTAATTTTTTTTGTTCATACTGCAATAACTTCTTCATACTAATTCAGAATACGGTGAGACTTCGACCAATTAACTCCCACCTAAATTACGGACAATATGGAACACTCAGATACTTCATCGTGTGAACGCATGCTGTAGTTCTCCATGGGCACTGACTGTTGTACTTAAAAATAATAGGATACGACATCCCCATATTTGAACTCCGCCTAGTGCAGAAGCCGTTATTTTTGTTGTTCAGACTGCAATAATTTCTTCATACTAATTCAGAATCCGGTGAGACTTCGACCGATTAACTCCCACCTAAATTACGGACAATATGAAACACTCAGATACTTCATCTTGTGAACGTACATTGTATATTTCTCCATGGGGACTGACAGTTGTACTTAGAAAATAGCAGGCTACCACATCCCCATATTTGAACTCCGCCTAGTGCAGAAGCCGCTATTTTTTTTGTTCAGACTGCAATAACTTCTTCATAATAATTCAGAATCCGTTGAGACTTCGACCAATTAACTCCCACCTAAATTACGGACAATATGGAACACACGGATACTTCTTCTTTTGAACGCATACTGTAGTTCTCCATAGGCACTGACAGTTGTACTTAGAAAATAACAGGATACCACATCCCCTTATTTGAACTCCGTCTAGTACAAAAGCCGCAAATTTTTTTGTTCAATGCAATATTTTCTTCATACTAACTCGGAATCCGGCGAGACTTCGACCGATTAACTCCCACCTAAATTACGGACAATATGAAACACTCGGATACTTCATCTTGTGAACGTACACTATAGTTCTCCATGGGGACTGACAGTTGTACTTAGAAAATAACAGGCTACGACATCCCCATATTTGAACTCCGCCTAGTGCGGAAGCCGCAATTTTTTTTGTTCAGACTGCAATAACTTCTTCATACTAATTCAGAATCCGGCGAGAATTCGATCGATTAACTCCCACCTAAATTACGGACAATATGAAACACTCGGATACTTCATCTTGTAAACGTACACTGTAGTTCTCCTTGGGGACTGACAGTTGTACTTAGAAAATAACAGGCTACGACATCCCCATATTTGAAATCTGCCTAGTGTAGAAGCCGCTATTTTTTTGTTCAGACTGCAATAACTTCTTCATACTAATTCAGAATCCGGTGAGACTTCGACCAATTAACTCCCACCTAAATTACGGACAATATGGAACACTCGGATACTTCATCGTGTGAAGGCATATTGTAGTTCTCTATGGGCACTGACAGTTGTACTTAGAAAATAACAGGATACCACATCCCCATATTTGAACTCCGCCTAGTGCAGAAGCCGCTATTTTTTTTTGTTCAGGCTGCAATAACTTCTTCATACTAATTCAGAATCCGGTGAGACGTCGACCGATTAACTCCCACCTAAATTACGGACAATATGGAACACTCGGATACTTCATCTTGTGAACGCATACTGTAGTTCTCCATGGACACTGACAGTTGTACTTAGAAAATAACAGGATACCACATCCCCATACTTGAACTCCGCCTAATGCAGAAACCGCTATTTTTTTGTTCAGACGGAAATAACTTCTTCATACTAATTCAGAATCTGGTGAGACTTCGACCAATTAACTCCCACCTAAATTACGGACAATAAGGAACACTCGGATACTTCATCTTGTGAACGCATACTATAGTTCTCCATGGGCACTGACAGTTGTACTTAGAAAATAATAGGCTACCACATCCCCATATTTGAACTCCGACTAGTGCAGAAACCGCTATTTTTTTTGTTCAGACTGCAATAACTTCTTCATACTAATTCAAAATCCGGTGAGACTTCGACCGGTTAACTCCGACCTAAATTACGGACAATATGGAACACTCAGATACTCCATCTTGTGAACGCATACTGTAGTTCTCCATGTGCACTGACAGTTGTACTTAGAAAATATCAGGATACGACATCCCCATATTTGAACTCCGCCTAGTGCGGAAGCCACTATTTTTTTTGTTCAGACTGCAATAACTTCTTCATACTAATTCAGAATCCGGTGAGACTTCGACCGATTAACTCCCACCTAAATTACGGATCATATGAAACACTAGGATACTTCATCTTGTGAACGTACACTGTAGTTCTCCATGGGGACTGACAGTTGTACTTAGAAAATAACAGGCTATCACATCCCCATATTTGAACTCCGCCTAGTGTAGAAGCCGCTATTTTTTTGGTTCAGACCGCAATAACTTCTTCATACTACTTCAGAATCCGATGAGACTTCGACCAATTAACTCCCACCTAAATTACGGACAATATGAAACACTCGGATACTTCATCTTGTGAACGTACACTGTAGTTCTCCATGGGGACTGACAGTTGTACTTAGAAAATAATAGGCTATCACATCCCCATATTTCAACTCCGCCTAGTGTAGAAGCCGCTATTTTTTTGGTTCAGACTGCAATAACTTCTTCATACTACTTCAGAATCCGATGATACTTCGACCGATTAACTCCCACCTAAATTACGGACAATACGAAACACTCGGATACTTCATCTTGTGAATGGATACTGTAGTTCTCCATGGGCACTGACAGTTGTACTTAGAAAATAACAGGATACCACATCGCCATATTTGAACTCCGCCTAGTGCAGAAGCCGCTATTTTTTTATTTAGACTGCAATAACTTCTTCATACTAATTTAGAATCCGGTGAGACGTTCCCACCTAAATTACGGACAATATGGAACACTCGGATACTTCATCTTGTGAACGCATACTGTATTTCTCCATGGGCACTGACAGTTGTACTTAGAAAATAACAGGATACCACATCCCCATATTTGAACTCCGCCTAATGCAGAAATCGCTATTTTTTTGTTCATACGGCAATAACTTCTTCATACTAATTCAGAATCTGGTGAGACTTCGACCAATTAACTCCCACCTAAATTACGGACATTATGGAACACTCGGATACTTCATCTTGTGAACGCATACTATAGTTCTCCATGGGCACTGACAGTTGTACTTAGAAAATAACAGGATATCACATCCCCATATTTGAACTCCGCCTAGTGTAGAAGCCGTTATTTTTTTTGTTCAGACTGCAATAACTTCTTCTTTCTAATTCAAAATCCGGTGAGAAGTCGACCAATTAACTCCCACCTAAATTACGGACAATATGGAACACTCGGATACTTCATCTTGTGAACGCATACTATAGTTCTCCATGGGCACTGATAGTTGTACTTAGAAAATAACAGGATACCACATCTCCATATTTGAACTCCGCCTAGTGCAGAAGCCGCAATTTTTTTTTTCCAGACTGCAATAACTTCTTCATACTAATTCAGAATACGGTGAGACTTCGACCAATTAACTCCTACCTAAATTACGGACAATATGGAACACTCGGATGCTTCATCGTGTGAACGCATGCTGTAGTTCTCCATGGGCACTGACAATTGTACTTAAAAATAATAGGATACGACATCCCCATATTTGAACTCCGCCTAGTGCAGAAGCCGCTATTTTTTTTGTTCAGACTGCAATAACTTCTTCATACTTATTCAGAATCCGGTGAGACTTCGACCGATTAACTCCCACCTAAATTACGGACAATATGAAACACTCGGATACTTCATCTTGTGAACGTACACTGTATATTTCTCCATGGGGACTGACAGTTGTACTTAGAAAATAACAGGCTACCACATCCCCATATTTGAACTCCGCCTAGTGCAGAAGCAGCTATTTTTTTTGTTCAGACTGTAATAACTTCTTCATAATAATTCAGAATCCGGTGAGACTTCGACCAATTAACTCCCAACTAAATTACGGACAATATGGAACACTCGGATACTTCATCTTTTGAACGCATACTTTAGTTCTCCATAGGCACTGACAGTTGTACTTAGAAAATAACAAGATACCACATCCCCTTATTTGAACTCCGCCTAGTACAAAAGCCGCAATTTTTTTTGTTCACTGCAATATTTTCTTCATACTAACTCGGAATCCGGCGAGACTTCGACCGATTAACTCCCACCTAAATTACGGACAATATTAAACACTTGGATACTTCATCTTGTGAACGTAAACTGTAGTTCACCATGGGGACTGACAGTTGTACTTAGAAAATAACAGGCTACGACATCCCCATATTTGAACTCCGCCTAGTGCAGAAGCCGCTATTTTTTTTTCAGACTGCAATAACTTCTTCATACTAATTCAGAATCCGGTGAGAATTCGACCAATTAACTCCCACCTAAATTACGGACAATATGGAACACTCGGATACTTCACCTTGTGAACGCATACTGTAGTTCTCTATGGGCACTGACAGTTGTACTTAGAAAATAACAGGATACCACATCCCCATATTTGAACTCCGCCAATTGCAGAAGCCGCTAATTTTTTTGTTCAGGCTGCAATAACTTCTTCATACTAATTCAGAATCCTGTGAGACTTCGACCGATTAACTCCCACCTAAATTACGGACAATATGAAACACTCGGATACTTCATCTTGTGAACGTACACTGTAGTTTTCCATGGGGATTGACAGTTGTACTTAGAAAATAACCGGTAACCACATCCCCATATTTGAACTCCGCCTAGTGCAGAATCCGCTATTTTTTTGTTCAGACTACAATAACTTCTTCATACTAACTCAGAATCCGACGAGACTTCGACCAATTAACTCCCACCTAAATTACGGACAATATGGAACACTCGGATCCTTCATCTTGTGAATGCATACTATAGTTCTCCATGGGCATTAACAGTTGTACTTAGAAAATAACAGGATACCACATCCCCATATTTGAACTCCGCCTAGTGCAGAAGCCGCTATTTTTTTGTTCAGACTGCAATAACTTCTTCATACTAATTCAAAATCCGTTTAGACTTCGACCAATTAACTCCCACCTAAATAACGGACAATATGGAACACTCAGATACTTCATCTTGTGAACGCATACTGTAGTTCTCCATGGGCACTAACAGTTGTACTTAGAAAATAACAGGATACCACATCCCCATATTTGAACTCCGCCTATTGTAGAAGCCGCTATTTTTTTTGTTCAGAGTGCAATAACTTCTTCATACTAATTCAGAATCCGGTGAGACGTCGACCGATTAACTCCCACCAAAATTACGGACAATATGGAACACTCGGATACTTCATCTTGTAAACGCATACTATAGTTCTCCATGGGCACTGACAGTTGTACTTAGAAAATAACAGGATACCACATCCCCATATTTGAAATCCGCCTAGTGTAGAAGCCGCTATTTTTTTCGTTCAGACTGCAATAACTTCTTCATACTAATTCAGAATCCGGTGAGACGTCGACCGATTAACTCCCACCAAAATTACGGACAATATGGAACACTCAGATACTTCATCTTGTGAACGCATACTGTAGTTCTCCATGGGCACTGACAGTTGTACTTAGAAAATAACAGGATACCACATCCCCATATTTGAACTCTGCCTAGTGCAGAAACCGCTATTTTTTTTGTTCAAACGGCAATAACTTCTTCATACTAATTGAGAATCTGGTGAGACTTCGACCAATTAACTTACACCTAAATTACGGACAATATGGAACACTCGGATAACTCATCTAGTGAACGCATACTGTAGTTCTCCATGGCCACTGAAGGTTGTACTTAGAATGTAACAGGATACAACATTGCCATATTTGAATTCTGCCTGGTGCAGAAGCCGCTATTTTTTTTGTTCAGATTGCAATATTTTCTTCATACTAACACGAAATCCGGCGAGACTTCGATCGATTAACTCCCACCTAAATTACTGATGCAGCGGATTAATCAAAACGATGTAGATCGATGAAAGTAGCAATCGATGGATTGATGAATACTGAAATGCCCGAACTCGTTGATCCGAAGATACCGAATTCTAGCTATCCCGAACTCGTTGATCGCGCACGATACCGGGTTCAAAGATCTACGATTCTTCACACGTTGATCTAGCGCACTAGATTCCGTGAATCGGCTTCAACAATCAAAGATTCGAGCGCACTCGAATGTCGATGGTGGAGATAGGAGATACACTCGACTACCAATTAGACGAAAGCACAAATCTAACAAAGAGAATTTTATTCAATATTCAACAACCTTTACAAACGACACACCTTGCCTATTTATAGGCATTACAACTCAACACAAATGACTTAAGGAATTACAACACAAAACAGTACATGACTCAACAAACAATAGTACATGACTTAAGAAACAATAGTATTCGACTTAAGGGAAATCATCACAGCACGCGACTTAACGTTTAAAATAAACGACTTAAACAGTGCCTCACGAATTCCTTCTTCAACACAAACAGAACAATACGCGACTTCAATTGTTCGCGATCTAAATTAGATATCTTTATTCACAATTTTAGGTAGGCCTGGAGATACGATTTAGGCTTGAGTCGCGAGGCAATATGTCGGGGATGTTCTATCGCGGCTTTGATTAAGGTCGAGGAAGATTGGGGAACAGGGAGTTAGTTCGGGTTGTTTGAAGTTGAGTCGTGGTTTCGGCATAAGGCGAGGCAGGGTGATGAGTCGAATACCGAGGCATTGATGAGTCGTAGGTCGAGATGTTGATGAGTCGTGGGTCGCCGAATACCGAGGCATTGTTGAGTCGTAGGTCGAGATGCTGATGAGTCGTGAGTCGTGGTAAAGTTGAATCACGATTGTGATGAGTCGGTTGTGAATTTAGGTCGTGGAATTGATAACTCGCGCGCGAGTTAGGGGATGAGTCGTGGCATTGCTGAGTCATGGATGGCGATTTTAGGTTGAGGAATCGCGATACTGGGTTGCTCGTCTTCGAATTCAGGTATGTTACTGCATCATCCTCCCCTTGTTGACAAAAATTCGACCTCGAATTTGCACCCCTCTCTTCCTTAACTAGATCATTCCCTTGATACGGAATCAAATGCTTAACGTTGAAAATGTCTGCAGTGTGAATATGATCTGGTAATTTCAATCGATATGCATTATCATTAATCTTCTTCAAGATTCTAACTGGACCAATTTTTCGGGCCTTCAACTTATTGTAAGTGCCAACTGGAAAACGATCTTTTGTCAACACTGCGTAAACAAAATCACCCTCTTTGAAGACAACACTTCTTTGTTTCTTATCCACAGCCCGTTTATACTTCTCATTTGTCTTTTCCAAACGTTCCTGAACGATTTTATGACAATCTTTCAATTCATCAACGAAATCTGACGCCCGCTTAATCACTCCTTTCGGTCGTGGCACTACCGTTAAATCCAACGGCGCCTTTGGCAAGCTTGAATATACAACTTGAAATGGACTGAAACCAGTGCTTCGGTTAACAGCATGGTTATGAGCGAACTCTGCTTGACACAACTTCATATCCCAACTTTTCAAATTGTCTTTCACAAGACATCTCAGTAAATTTCCCAACGATCGGTTAACCACCTCTGTTTGCCCATCTGTCGGCGGATGATAAGCGCTACTAAAATTCAGCTTTGTCCCAACCATCCTCCACAGACTCAACCAGAAATTACTCAGAAATCGAGTATCTCGGTCGGAAACAATAGATTCAGGTAGTCCATGTAAACGATAGATTTCTTTAAAGAATAACCGAGCCACTCGGACGGCATCAGCAGTCTTCTTACAGGCTATAAAATGTGCCATTTTCGAAAATCGGTCAACCACCACATAAATGGAATCGTTTCCCCTTTGAGTTCGAGGCAAACCCAAAACAAAATCCATACTCACATCAACCCAGGGCTTAGTTGGTATAGGCAACGGCATATATAATCCAGCATTGGTCGTAGTTCCTTTCGAAACCTAACAGATATGACATCGTTCCACAAACCTTTCCACTTCTTTCCTCATTGATGGCCAAAAGTAAGAGTGAGAAATTAGCTGTAGTGTACGGTCTCTACCCACATGACCTTCTTCGTGCAATTCTTTCACAATCTTCAACCGTAAACTGCAATCCGGTATACATAATTGAGTTCCCTTGAACAGAAAACCATCTGCCATCACAAACTCATCAGTACTTCCGGCTTTGACTTTCTCAACAAGCTTTGCAAAATAAGGATCTTCTTCAAACAATTCTGGCAATAATTCAAACCCCGTCACTTCAACCTTCAATGTAGTTAACAAGTGATTTCTTCTACTCAACGCATCCGCAACACGATTCGTCACTCCCGACTTGTGTTTCACAACAAATGTAAATTGTTGCAGATATGCAATCCACGATGCATGTCTCGCTGAAATCTTGTCTTGCCCTTGTAAATGTTTCAACGCCTCATAATCAGTGTATAAAACAAACTCTTTCTGAAATAGATAGTGTCTCCAGTGTTTAATAGCTTGCACAATAGCATAAAATTCCACATCATATGTACCATATCTCATCTTTGCTCCCGATAGCTTCTCACTGAAATATGCAATAGGACGACCCCTCTGACTCAACACCCCTCCAATTCCAACCTTCGATGCGTCAGTATGTAATTCAAACAACAACTGAAAATCATGTAATGCTAGAATTGGTGCTGTCGTCAACAACTCTTTAATTCGTTCAAAAGCAACTCTTGCTTCCTCCGTCCATGAAAACTGTTTGCCCTTCATACAATCAGTAACAGGCGCCATCACACTACTAAAGTGTGGAATAAATCTTCGATAGAATGAAGCCAACCCGTGGAAACTTCGAACTTTTGTTATCGTCTTGGGCTGTGGCCAATCTCTAATCGCTTCGACTTTACTTTGGTCAACCTCGATTCCTCCATCCGATACAATATACCCCAGAAATAAAACACTATGCATCATGAACACGCACTTCTTCGTTGCAGCATAAAATTGTTCTTGTCGCAGTACCATCAGTACTTCTCTCAGATGATTCAAATGTTCCTCTGGATTTCCACTATATATCAGAATGTCATCGAAGTATACCACCACAAATTTTCCAATAAATGGTCTAAAAATTTGATTCATCACTCGCATAAATGTACTTGGCGCATTTGATAAACCAAATGGCATTACCAACCATTCGTATAGACCCTCCCTGGTTTTAAAAGCAGTCTTCCACTCATCACCTGGCCTGATACGAATTTGATGATATCCGCTCTTCAAATCAATCTTCGAAAAGATAGTAGCTCCGCTTATTTGATCTATCAAGTCATCCAACCTCGGCATTGGAAATCTATATCTCACAGTAATCTTATTCAATGCTCGACTGTCAGTGCACATTCTCCACGTCCCGTCCTTCTTCGGTACTAACAAAGCTGGTACAACACAAGGACTTAAACTCTGCTGCACACGCCCCTGTTCAAGCAATTCTTCCACCTGCCTTCACAACTCCTCATGCTCTTTTGGACTCATTCGATAATGTGGTCTATGTGGCAGCATTGCTCCCGGAACAAGATCAATTTGATGTTGAATGTCTCTTAGTGGCGGTAACTCCTTCGGTAACTCTTCTGGAAATACATCCTCAAATTCTTTCAAAACTGGCTTCGCTTCTTCTGGAATTTCAACCTCTTCGCTGCTCTCTCGCCCAATCAACAAATATACTTTCGGCTCTTCTTCGACTTCTTTAACAAACTCCTTCAAGGTTAATAAAGTTTTCAGCTCTTCAATCTCCTCCAGTTTGTTTTCTTCTTGTTGACGCTTCTTGGGAACGAGAGTAATCTTTGTGCCTTCAAACATGAAACTGTAACTGTTGGTACGCCCATCATGTTGCACCGCCCTATCATATTGCCACGGTCTCCCCAACAACAAATGGCATACGTCCATGTCCACAACATCACACCAAATTTCGTCCTTGTATTTCTTCCCAATTGAAAAATTAACACAAGTCCTTCGACTAACTTTCACCTCCCCACCTTTCCTCAACCAAGCCAACTTATACGGTTTCAGGTGCTTCTCTGTCTTCAATGATAACTTCTTTACAGCTTCTGTAGAGATAATGTTATCACAGCTTCCAGCATCAATAACAAATTTGCAAACCCTTCCCAAGATAGTGCACGTCGATTGAAAGATGTTACTCCTCAACTCCTGCTTCGGTGTTAAGCAATTCCTCCTCATCATTAATGTATAACCATCATCTCCAGACAACAATTCTTCCTCCTCAACTGGTAATTGATTAGTATCTTCAGCCTCCTCATCCTCATCCTCAACCTCAGCAATCATTGCTCTCTTCTTTGGCTTTGGACACTCATTGCTTTTATGACCCAACTCCTGACAATTGTAACATTTGAAACCGTTGTTAACCTTTGCCTTCTCAGCCTCCTTCACCACTGGTTTACTGACAGGTTTAGAAACATTAGAACTTCCACTAAAACCCTTCACTTGATTATTGGAATTCGTAAACACACCACCTCCACGCCTCCCTTGCTTCTCCCAAGCCAACGCTTTCTGATGTGCTTCCGCCACAGATCTTGGATCGAACATATTCACCATATCCTAGATCTGCATTCTCAATCCCCTAATGAATCTAGATGTCAGTTGTTCTTCCGTTTCCATAATATCATTCCTTGCAATAAGCTGATAAAACTCATCTGCGTAATCATTAACAGGCTTTGTGCCCTGCCTCAAGTTCTGCAAACGTTGATACATCAGAGATTGATAATTGTAAGGTAAGAACGTTGCCTTCATCGATTTCTTCATCTTCTCCCAAGATTCAACTTTTGACTTCCCCATTCGTTCACGTGTAAGTTTGGTTTGCTGCCACCATGCCAAAGCTCTACCCCTCAACCTTGTAGCAACCAACTTTACTCTACGATGTTCGGGAACTTCTTTGAAATCAAAAATTTCTTCAACATTAGCCACCCAATCCAAAAACTCCTCAGCTTGCATACCACCTTTGAATTCTGGAATTTCAGTCTTCATCCCAGATTCCCACTTGTGATCGTACTCCGACTGATTCCTTCCTTGTCCACGTCCTCGTCCATGAACACTACCACCATCATACTCTTCGTCACAATCCGATGTATATCGATGTCGATCCTGATCACCAACATCTCTACCACCACCATTTCTTCCACCAACATTCCTACGATCTACATTCCTCCAATCTCGATCAGTCACATTTCTATCACAATCTCGATCCATGCTTCTATGATCACTATCAACACTTCTCTCTCGATTTGAATGTGGTGAAGCTCTACTTCTCCCATGGCTCGATTCAGATGATACTCTTCTCTGATTTTGACTCATCTCCAACATCATCCTCTCTAATCGACCAATCCCTTCATTAAGCTTCTCATTAAAATTTTTGTTAATTCTTTGCTCCATCTCATCGGCTTCTTCTCTCCCATACAACGCATCAATGTTGCGATAACGGTTAGCTCTTCTCGGTGGCATGATTCAAAATTTTCACAAACACTTCAACAAATTCACACTTCAAGTTTCAAACACCTTTCGTACTTTGATCCAAAATGAAATGGATCGAAAACTCCAACTTTGTTGCAAAAATATGATGAATACGATGAACACAACTTCAACACTTCAAACAAAATTGCACGGCTCCAAGACTCGATTTAGCTATGATTGGCTAAACAAGCTTTGATACCAAACTGACGCAGCGGATTAATCAAAACGATGTAGATCGATGAAAGTAGCAATCGATGGATTGATGAATACTGAAATGCCCGAACTCGTTGATCCGAAGATACCAAATTCTAGCTATCCCGAACTCGTTGATCGCGCACGATACCGGGTTCAAAGATCTGCGATTCTTCACACGTTGATCTAGCGCACTAGATTCCGTGAATCGGCTTCAACAATCGAAGATTCGAGCGCACTCGAATGTCGAAGGTGGAGATAGGAGATACACTCGACTACCAATTAGATGAAAGCACAAAGCTAACAAAGAGAATTTTATTCAATATTCAACAACCTTTACAAACGACACACCTTGCCTATTTATAGGCATTACAACTCAACACAAATGACTTAAGGAATTACAACACAAAACAGTACATGCCTCAACAAACAATAGTACACGACTTAAGAAACAATAGTATTCGACTTAAGGGATATCATCACAGCACGCGACTTAACGTTTAAAATATACGACTTAAACAGTGCCTCACGAATTCCTTCTTCAACACAAACATAACAATACGCGACTTCAATTGTTCGCGATCTAAATTAGATATCTTTATTCGCAATTTTAGGTAGGCCTGGAGATACGATTTAGGCTTGAGTCGCGAGGCAATATGTCGGGGATGTTCTGTCGCGGCTTTGATTAAGGTCGAGGAAGATTGGGGAACAGGGAGTTAGTTTGGGTTGTTTGAAGTTGAGTCGTGGTTTCGGCATAAGGCGAGGCAGGGTGATGAGTCGAATACCGAGGCATTGATGAGTCGTAGGTCGAGATGTTGATGAGTCGTGGGTCGCCGAATACCGAGGCATTGTTGAGTCGTAGGTCGAGATGCTGATCAGTCGTGGGTCGCGGTAAAGTTGAATCGCGATTGTGATGAGTCGGTTGTGAATTTAGGTCATGGAATTGATAACTCGCGCGCGAGTTAGGGGATGAGTCGTGGCATTGCTGAGTCGTGGATGGCGATTTTAGGTTGAGGAATCGTGATACTGGGTTGCTTGTCTTCGAATTCAGGTATGTTACTGCATCAATTACGGACAATATGAAACACTCGGATACTTCATCTTGTGAACGTACACTGTAGTTCTCCATGGGACTGACAGTTGTACTTTGAAAATAACAGGCTACCACATCCCCATATTTGAACTCCGCCTAGTGTAGAAGCCGCAATTTTTTTGTTCAGACTGCAATAACTTCTTCATATTAATTCAGAATACGGTGAGACTTCGACCAATTAACTCCCACCTAAATTACGGACAATATGGAACACTCGGATACTTCGTCGTGTGAATGCATGCTGTAGTTCTCCATGGGCACTGACAGTTGTACTTAAAAATAACAGGATACGACATCCCCATATTTGAACTCCGCCTAGTGCAGAAGCCGCTATTTTTTTTGTTCAGACCGCAATAACTTCTTCATACCGATTCAGAATCTGGTGAGACTTCGACCGATTAACTCCCACCTAAATTACGGACAATATGAAAAACTCGGATACTTCATTTTGTGAAAGTACACTGTATATTTCTCCATGTGGACTAACAGTTGTACTTAGAAAATAACAGGCTACCACATCCCCATATTTGAACTCCGCCTAGTGCAGAAGCCGCTATTTTTTTGTTCAGACTGCAATAACTTCTTCATAATAATTCAGAATCCGTGAGACTTCGACCAATTAACTCCCACCTAAATTACGGACAATATGGAACACTCGGATACTTCATCTTTTGAACGCATACTGTAGTTCTCCATGGGCACTGAAAGTTGTACTTAGAAAATAACAGGATACCACATCCCCTTATTTGAACTCCGCCTAGTACAAAAGCCGCAATTTTTTTTTGTTCAGACTGCAATATTTTCTTCATACTAACTAGGAATCCGACGAGACTTCGACCGATTAACTCCCACCTAAATTACGGACAATATGAAACACTCGGATACTTCATCTTGTGAACGTACACTGTAGTTCTCCATGGGGACTGACAGTTGTACTTAGAAAATAACAGGCAACCACATCCCCATATTTGAACTCCGCATAGTGCAGAAGCCGCTATTTTTTTTGTTCAGACTGCAATAACTTCTTCATAATAATTCAGAATCCGGTGAGACTTCGACCAATTAACTCACACCTAAATTACGGACAATATGGAACACTCGGATACTTCATCTTGTTAACGCATACTGTAGTTCTCCATGGGCATTGACAGTTGTACTTAGAAAATAACAGGATACCACATCCCTATATTTGAACTCCGCCTAGTGCAGAAGCCGCTATTTTTTTGTTCAGACTGCAGTAACTTCTTCATACTAATTCAAAATCTGGTGAGACTTCGACCAATTAACTCCCACCTAAATTACGGACAATATGGAACACTCGGATACTTCATCTTGTGAACGCATACTGTAGTTCTCCATGGGCACGGACAGTTGTACTTAGAAAATAACAGGATACCACATCCCCTTATTTGAATTCCGCCTAGTACAGAAGCCGCTATTTTTTTTGTTCAGACTGCAAAATTTTCTTCATAATAACTCGGAATCTGGCGAGACTTCGACCGATTAACTCCCGCCTAAATTACGGACAATATGAAACACTCGGATACTTCATCTTGTGAACGTACACTATAGTTCTCCATGAGGACTGACAGTTGTACTTAGAAAATAACAGGCTACTACATCCCCATATTTGAACCCCGCCTAGTGCAGAAGCCGCTATTTTTTTTGTTCATACTGCAATATTTTCTTCATACTAACTCGGAATCCGGTGAGACTTCGACCGATTAACTCCCACCTAAATTACGGACAATATGAAACACTCGGATACTTCATCTTGTGAACGCATACTGTAGTTCTCCATGGGCACTAACAGTTGTACTTAAAAATAACAGGATACCACATCCCCATATTTGAACTCCGCCTAGTGTAGAAGCCGTTATTTTTTTTGTTCAGACTGCAATAACTCCTTCATACTAATTCAAAATCCGGTGAGACTTCGACCAAATAACTTCCACCTAAATTACGGACAATATGGAACACTCAGATACTTCATCTTGTGAACGCATACTATAGTTCTCCATGGGCAGTGACAGTTGTACTTCGAAAATAACAGGATACCACATCCCCATATTTGAACTCCGCCTAGTGCAGAAGCCGCTATTTTTTTTGTTCAGATTGCAATAACTTCTTCATACTAATTCAGAATCCGGTGAGACGTCGACCGATTAACTACCACCTAAATTACGGACAATATGGAACACTCGGATAACTCATCTTCTGAACGCATACTGTAGTTCTCCATGGTCACTGACAGTTGTACTTAGAAAGTAACATGATACAACATCGCCATATTTGAACTCCGCCTAGTGTAGAAGCCGCTATTTTTTTTGTTCAGATTGCAATATTTTCTTCATACTAACTCGGAATCCGGCGAGACTTCGACCGATTAACTCCCACCTAAATTATGGACAATATGAAACACTCGGATACTTCATCTTGTGAACGTACACTGTAGTTCTCTATGGGACTGACAGTTGTACTTAGAAAATAACAGGCAACCACATCCCCATATTTGAACTCCGCCTAGTGCAGAAGCCGCAATTTATTTTGTTCAGACTGCAATAACTTCTTCATACTAATTCAGAATACGGTGAGACTTCGACCAATTAACTCCCACCTAAATTACGGACAATATGGAACACTCGGATACTTCATCTTTTGAACGCATACTGTAGTTCTCCATGGGCACTAACAGTTGTACTTAGAAAATAACAGCATACCACATCCCCTTATTTGAACTCCGCCTAGTGCAAAAGCCGCAATTTTTTTTGTTCAGACTGCAATATTTTCTTCATACTAACTCAGAATCCGGCGAGACTTCGACCAATTAACTCCCACCTAAATTATGGACAATATGGAACACTCGGATCCTTCATCTTGTGAATGCATACTATAGTTCTCCATGGGCATTAACAGTTGTACTTAGAAAATAACAGGATACCACATCCCCATATTTGAACTCCGCCTAGTGCAGAAGCCGCAATTTTTTTTGTTCAGACTGCAATAACTTCTTCATACTAATTCAGAATACGGTGAGACTTCGACCAATTAACTCCCACCTAAATTACGGACAATATGGAACACTCGGATACTTCATCGTGTGAACGCATGATGTAGTTCTCCATGGACACTGACAGTTGTACTTAAAAATAAAAGGATACGACATCCCCATATTTGAACTCCGCCTAGAGCAGAAGCCGCTATTTTTTGTTCAGACTGCAATAACTTCTTCATACTAATTCAGAATCCGGTGAGACTTCGACCGATTAACTCCCACCTAAATTACGGACAATATGAAACACTCGGATACTTCATCTTGTGAACGTACACTGTATATTTCTCCATTGGGACTGACAGTTGTACTTAAAAAATAACAGGCTACCACATCCCCATATTTGAACTCCGCCTAGTGCAGAAGCCGCTATTTTTTTTGTTCAGACTGCAATAACTTCTTCATAATAATTCAGAATCCGGTGAGACTTCGACCAATTAACTCCCACCTAAATTACTGCCAATAAGGAACACTCGGATACTTCATCTTTTGAACGCATACTATAGTTCTCCATGGGCACTGACAGTTGTACTCGGAAAATAACAGGATACCACCTCCCCAAATTTGAACTCCGCCTAGTGCAAAAGCCGCTATTTTTTTGTTCAGGCTACAATAACTTCTTCATACTAATTCAGAATCCGTTGAGATTTCGACCAATTAACTCCCACCAAAATTACGAACAATATGGAACACTCGGATACTTCATCTTGTGAACACATATTGTAGTTCTCTATGGGCACTGACAGTTGTACTTAGAAAATAACCGGCAACCACATCCCCATATTTGAACTCCGCCTAGTGCAGAATCCGCTATTTTTTTGTTCAGACTGCAATAACTTCTTCATACTAACTCGGATCCGGCAAGACTTCGACCAATTAACTCCTACCTAAATTACGGACAATATGGAACAGTCGAATACTTCATCTTGTGAACGCATATTATAGTTCTCCATAGGCACTGACAGTTGTACTTGAAAATAACAGGATACCACATCCCCATATTTGAACTCCGCCTGTTGTAGAAGCCGTTATTTTTTTGTTCGGACTGCAATAACTTCTTCATACTAATTCAAAATCCGGTGAGACTTCGACCAATTAACTCCCACCTAAATTACGGACAATATGGAACACTCAGATACTTCATCTTGTGAACGCATACTATAGTTCTCCATGGGCACTGACAGGTGTACTTAGAAAATAACAGGATACCACATCCCCTTATTTGATTTCCGCCTAGTACAGAAGCCGCTATTTTTTTTGTTCAGACTGCAATATTTTCTTCATACTAACTCGGAATCCGCCGAGACTTCGACCGATTAACTCCCACCAAAATTACGAACAATATGAAACACTCAGATACTTCATCTTGTGAACGTACACTGTTGTTCTCCATGGGGACTGACAGTTGTACTTAGAAAATAACAGGCTACCGCATCCCCATATTTGAACTCCGCCTAGTGCAGAAGCCACTATTTTTTTGTTCAGACTGCAATAACTTCTTCATACTAATTCTGAATCCGGTGAGACTTCGACCAATTAACTCCCACCTAAATTACGGACAATATGGAACACTCAGATACTTCATCTTATGAACGCATACTGTAGTTCTCCATGGGCACTGACAGTTGTACTTATTTGAACTCCGTCTAGTACAAAAGCTGCTATTTTTTTTGTTCAGACTGCAATATTTTCTTCATACTAACTCAGAATCCGCCGAGACTTCGACCGATTAACTCCCACCAAAATTACGGACAATATGAAACACTCGGATACTTCATCTTGTGAACGTATACTTAGTTCTCCATGGGGACTGACAGTTGTACTTAGAAAATAATAGGTTACCACATCCCCATATTTGAACTCCGCCTAGTGCAGAAGCAGCTATTTTTTTGTTCAGACTACAATAACTTCTTCATACTAATTCAGAATCCGATGAAACTTCGACCAATTAACTCCCACCAAAATTACGGACAATGTGGAACACTCGGATATTTCATCTTGTGAGCGCATACTGTAGTTCTCCATGGGCACCGACAGTTGTACTTAGAAAAACAGGATACCACATCCCCTTATTTGAACTCCGCCTGGTACAGAAGCCGCTATTTTTTTTGTTCCGACTGTAATATATACTTCATACTAACTAGAAATCCGGCGAGACTTCGACCGATTAACTCCCACCTAAATTAAGTACAATATGAAACACTCGGATACTTCATCTTGTGAACGTACACTGTAGTTCTCCATGGGGACTGACAGTTGTACTTAGAAAATAACAGGCTACGATATACCCATATTTGAACTCCGCCTAGTGCAGAAGCCGCTATTTTATTTTGTTCAGACTGCAATAACTTCTTCATACTAATCCAGAATCCGGTGAGACTTCGACCAATTAACACCCACCTAAATTACGGACAATATGGAACACTCGGATACTTCATCTTGTGAACGCATACTATAGTTCTCTATGGGCACTGACAGTTGTACTTAGAAAATAACAGGATACCACATCCCCATATTTGTACTCCGCCTATTGCAGAAGCCGCCATTTTTTTTGTTCAGGCTGCAATTACGTCTTCATACTAATTCAGAATCCTGTGAGACTTCGACCGATTAACTTCCGCCTAAAATACGGACAATATGAAACACTCGGATACTTCATCTTGTGAACGTACACTGTAGTTCTCCATGGGGACTGACAGTTGTACTTAGAAAATAACAGGCAACCACATCCCCATATTTGAACTCCGCATAGTGCAGAAGCCGCTATTTTTTTTGTTCAGACTGCAATAACTTCTTCATACTAATTGATAATACGGTGAGACTTCGACCGATTAACTCCCACCTAAATTACGGACAATATGGACCACTCGGATACTTCATCTTGTGAACGCATACTGTAGTTCTCCATGGGCACTGACAGTTGTACTTCGAAAATAACAGAATACCACATCCCCATATTTGAACTCCGCCTAGTGCAGAAGCCGCTATTTTTTTGTTCAGACTGCAATAACTTCTTCATACTAATACAATATCTGGTGAGACTTCGACCAATTAACTCCCACCTAAATTACGGACAATATGGAACACTCGGATACTTCATCTTGTGAACGCATACTGTAGTTCTCCTTGGGCACGGACAGTTGTACTTAGAAAATAACAGGATACCACATCCCTTTATTTGAACTCCGCCTAGTACAGAAGCCGCTATTTTTTTTGTTCAGACCGCAAAATTTTCTTCATAATAACTCGGAATCCGGCGAGACTTCGACCAATTAACACCCACCTAAATTACAGACAATATGAAACACTCGGATACTTCATCTTGTGAACGCATACTGTAGTTCTCCATGGGCACTGACAGTTGTACTTAAAAATAACAGGATACCACATCCCCATATTTGAACTCCGCCTAGTGAAGAAGCCGTTATTTTTTTGTTCAGACTACAATAACTTCTTCATACTAATTCAAAATCCGGTGAGACTTCGACCAATTAACTCCCACCTAAATTACGGACAATATGGAACACTCAGATACTTCATCTTGTGAACGCATACTATAGTTCTCCATGGGCACTGACAGTTGTACTAAAAAATAACAGGATACCACATCCCCTTATTTGAATTCCGCCTAGTACAGAAGCCGTTATTTTTTTGTTCAGACTGCAATATTTTCTTCATACTAACTCGGAATCCGCCGAGACTTCGACCGATTAACTCCCACCAAAATTACGGACAATATGAAACACTCGGATACTTCATCTTGTGAACGTACACTGTAGTTCTCCATGGGGACTGACAGTTGTACTTAGAAAATAACAGGCTACCACATCCCCATATTTAAACTCCGCCTAGTGCAGAAGCCACTATTTTTTTGTTCAGACTGCAATAACTTCTTCATACTAATTCAGAATCCGGCGTGACTTCGACCTATTAACTCCCACCTAAATTACGGACAATATGGAACACTCGGATACTTCATCTTGTGAACGCATACTGTAGTTCTTCATGGGCACTGACAGTTGTACTTAGAAAATAACAAGATACCACATCCCCATATTTGAACTCCGCCTAGTGCAGAAGCCGCTATTTTTTTGTTTAGACTGCAATAACTTCTTCATACTAATTCAGAATTCGGTGAGACTTCGACCGATTAACTCCCACCTAAATTACGGACAACATGAAACACTCGGATACTTCATCTTTTGAACGTACACTGTATATTTCTCCATGGGGACTGACAGTTGTACTTAAAAAATAACAGGCTACCACATCCCCATATTTGAACTCCGCCTAGTGCAGAAGCCGCTTTTTTTTGTTCAGACTGCAATAACTTCTTCATAATAATTCAGAATCCGGTGAGACTTCGACCAATTAACTCCCACCTAAATTACGGACAATATGGAACACTCGGATACTTCATCTTTTGAATGCATACTGTAGTTCTCCATGGGCACTGACAATTGTACTTAGAAAATAATAGGATACCACCTCCCCAAATTTAAACTCCGCCTAGTGTAGAAGCCGCTATTTTTTTTGTTTAGGCTGCAATAACTTCTTCATACTAATTCATAATCCGGTGAGATTTCGACCAATTAACTGCCACCAAAATTACGAACAATATGGAACACTCGGATACTTCATCTTGTGAACGCAAACTGTAGTTCTCTATGGGCACTGACTGTTGTACCTAGAAAATAACCGGCAACCACATCCTCATATTTGAACTCCGCCTAGTGCAGAATCCGCTATTTTATTGTTCAGACTGCAATAACTTCTTCATACTAATTCAAAATCCGGTGAGACTTCGACCAATTAACTCCCACCTAAATTACGGACAATATGGAACACTCGGATACTTCATCTTTTGAATGCATACTGTAGTTCTCCATGGGCACTGACAATTGTACTTAGAAAATAATAGGATACCACCTCCCCAAATTTAAACTCCGCCTAGTGTAGAAGCCGCTATTTTTTTTGTTCAGGCTGCAATAACTTCTTCATACTAATTCATAATCCGGTGAGATTTCGACCAATTAACTGCCACCAAAATTACGAACAATATGGAACACTCGGATACTTCATCTTGTGAACGCAAACTGTAGTTCTCTATGGGCACTGACTGTTGTACCTAGAAAATAACCGGCAACCACATCCCCATATTTGAACTCCGCCTAGTGCAGAATCCGCTATTTTATTGTTCAGACTGCAATAACTTCTTCATACTAACTCGGAATCCGGCGAGACTTCGACCAATTAACTCCCACCTAAATTACGGACAATATGGAACACTCGGATACTTCATCATGTGAACGCATACTATAGTTCTCCATGGGCACTGACAGTTGTACTTAAAAATAACAGGATACCACATCCCCATATTTGAACTCCGCCTAGTGAAGAAGCCGTTATTTTTTTGTTCAGACTACAATAACTTCTTCATACTAATTCAAAATCCGGTGAGACTTCGACCAATTAACTCCCACCTAAATTACGGACAATATGGAACACTCAGATACTTCATCTTGTGAACGCATACTATAGTTCTCCATGGGCACTGACAGTTGTACTAAAAAATAACAGGATACCACATCCCCTTATTTGAATTCCGCCTAGTACAGAAGCCGTTATTTTTTTGTTCAAACTGCAATATTTTCTTCATACTAACTCGGAATCCGCCGAGACTTCGACCGATTAACTCCCACCAAAATTACGGACAATATGAAACACTCGGATACTTCATCTTGTGAACGTACACTGTAGTTCTCCATGGGGACTGACAGTTGTACTTAGAAAATAACAGGCTACCACATCCCCATATTTAAACTCCGCCTAGTGCAGTAGCCACTATTTTTTTGTTCAGACTGCAATAACTTCTTCATACTAATTCAGAATCCGGTGTGACTTCGACCAATTAACTCCCACCTAAATTACGGACAATATGGAACACTCGGATACTTCATCTTTTGAACGCATACTGTAGTTCTCCATGGGCACTGACAGTTGTACTTAGAAAATAATAGGATACCACCTCCCCAAATTTAAACTCCGCCTAGTGCAGAAGCCGTTATTTTTTTTGTTCACGCTGCAATAACTTCTTCATACTAATTCAGAATCCGGTGAGATTTCGACCAATTAACTCCCACCAAAATTACGAACAATATGGAACACTCGGATACTTCATCTTGTGAACGCAAACTGTAGTTCTCTATGGGCACTGACAGTTGTACCTAGAAAATAACCGGCAACCACATCCCCATATTTGAACTCCGCCTAGTGCAGAATCCGCTATTTTATTGTTCAGACTGCAATAACTTCTTCATAATAATTCAGAATCTGGTGTGACTTCGACCTATTAACTCCCACCTAAATTACGGACAATATGGAACACTCGGATACTTCATCTTGTGAACGCATACTGTAGTTCTTCATGGGCACTAACAGTTGTACTTAGAAAATAACAGGATACCACATCCCCTTATTTGAACTCCGCCTAGTACAGAAGCCGCTATTTTTTTTGTTCAGACTGCAATAACTTCTTCATACTAATTCAAAATCCGGTGAGACTTCGTCCAATTAACTCCCACCTAAATTACGGACAATATGGAACACTCGGATACTTCATCTTGTGAACGCATACTGTAGTTCTCCATGGGCACTGACACTTGTACTTAGAAAATAACAGGATACCACATCCCCTTATTTAAACTCCGCCTAGTACAGAAGCCGCTATTTTTTTGTTCAGACTGCAATATTTTCTTCATACTAACTCGGAATCCGGCGAGACTTCGACCGATTAACTCCCACCTAAATTACAGACAATATGAAACACTCGGATACTTCATCTTGTGAACGTACACTGTAGTTCTCCATGGGGACTGACAGTTGTACTTAGAAAATAACAGGCTACTACATCCCCATATTTGAACTCCGCCTAGTGCAGAAGCCGCTAATTTTTTTGTTCAGACTGCAATAACTTCTTCATACTAATTCAGAATCCGGTGAGACTTCGACCGATTAACTCCCACCTAAATTACGGACAAAATGAAACACTCGAATACTTCATCTTGTGAACGTACACTGTATATTTCTCCATGGGGACTGACAGTTGTACTTAAAAAATAACAGGCTACCACATCCCCATATTTAAACTCCGCCTAGTGCAGTAGCCACTATTTTTTTGTTCAGACTGCAATAACTTCTTCATACTAATTCAGAATCCGGTGTGACTTCGACCAATTAACTCCCACCTAAATTACGGACAATATGGAACACTCGGATACTTCATCTTTTGAACGCATACTGTAGTTCTCCATGGGCACTGACAGTTGTACTTAGAAAATAATAGGATACCACCTCCCCAAATTTAAACTCCGCCTAGTGCAGAAGCCGTTATTTTTTTTGTTCACGCTGCAATAACTTCTTCATACTAATTCAGAATCCGGTGAGATTTCGACCAATTAACTCCCAACAAAATTACGAACAATATGGAACACTCGGATACTTCATCTTGTGAACGCAAACTGTAGTTCTCTATGGGCACTGACAGTTGTACCTAGAAAATAACCGGCAACCACATCCCCATATTTGAACTCCGCCTAGTGCAGAATCCGCTATTTTATTGTTCAGACTGCAATAACTTCTTCATAATAATTCAGAATCTGGTGTGACTTCGACCTATTAACTCCCACCTAAATTACGGACAATATGGAACACTCGGATACTTCATCTTGTGAACGCATACTGTAGTTCTTCATGGGCACTAACAGTTGTACTTAGAAAATAACAGGATACCACATCCCCTTATTTGAACTCCGCCTAGTACAGAAGCCGCTATTTTTTTTGTTCAGACTGCAATAACTTCTTCATACTAATTCAAAATCCGGTGAGACTTCGTCCAATTAACTCCCACCTAAATTACGGACAATATGGAACACTCGGATACTTCATCTTGTGAACGCATACTGTAGTTCTCCATGGGCACTGACACTTGTACTTAGAAAATAACAGGATACCACATCCCCTTATTTAAACTCCGCCTAGTACAGAAGCCGCTATTTTTTTGTTCAGACTGCAATATTTTCTTCATACTAACTCGGAATCCGGCGAGACTTCGACCGATTAACTCCCACCTAAATTACAGACAATATGAAACACTCGGATACTTCATCTTGTGAACGTACACTGTAGTTCTCCATGGGGACTGACAGTTGTACTTAGAAAATAACAGGCTACTACATCCCCATATTTGAACTCCGCCTAGTGCAGAAGCCGCTAATTTTTTTATTCAGACTGCAATAACTTCTTCATACTAATTCAGAATCCGGTGAGACTTCGACCGATTAACTCCCACCTAAATTACGGACAAAATGAAACACTCGAATACTTCATCTTGTGAACGTACACTGTATATTTCTCCATGGGGACTGACAGTTGTACTTAAAAAATAACAGGCTACCACATCCCCATATTTGAACTCCGCCTAGTGCAGAAGCCGCTATTTTTTTTGTTCAGACTGCAATATTTTCTTCATACTAACTCGGAATCCGCCGAGACTTCGACCGATTAACTCCCACCAAAATTACGGACAATATGAAACACTCGGATACTTCATCTTGTGAACGTACACTTTAGTTCTCCATGAGGACTGACAGTTGTACTAAGAAAATAACAGGCTACTACATCCCCATATTTGAACTCCGCCTAGTGCAGAAGCCGATATTTTTATTGTTCAGACTGCAATATTTTCTTCATACTAACTCGGAATCCGGCGAGACTTCGACTGATTAACTCCCACCTAAATTACGGACAATATGAAACACTCGGATACTTCATCTTGTGAACGTACACTGTAGTTCTCCATTGGGACTGACAGTTGTACTTAGAAAATAACAGGCTACTACATCCCCATATTTGAACTCCGCCTAGTGCAGAAGCCGCTAATTTTTTTGTTCAGACTGCAATAACTTCTTCATACTAATTCAGAATCCGGTGAGACTTCGACCGATTAACTCCCACCTAAATTACGGACAAAATGAAACACTCGAATACTTCATCTTGTGAACGTACACTGTATATTTCTCCATGGGGACTGACAGTTGTACTTAAAAAATAACAGGCTACCACATCCCCATATTTGAACTCCGCCTAGTGCAGAAGCCGCTATTTTTTTTGTTCAGACTGCAATATTTTCTTCATACTAACTCGGAATCCGCCGAGACTTCGACCGATTAACTCCCACCAAAATTACGGACAATATGAAACACTCGGATACTTCATCTTGTGAACGTACACTGTAGTTCTCCATGGGGACTGACAGTTGTACTTAGAAAATAACAGGCTACCACATCCCCATATTTGAACTCCGCCAAGTGCAGAAGCCGCTATTTTTTTGTTCAGACTGCAATAACTTCTTCATACTAATTAAAAATCCGGTGAGACTTCGACCAATTAACTGCCACCTAAATTACGGACAATATGGAACACTCGGATATTTCATCTTGTGAATGCATACTGTAGTTCTCCATGGGCATTGACAGTTGTACTTAGAAAAACTGGATACCACATCCCCTTATATGAACTCCGCCTGGTACAGAAGCCGCTATTTTTTTTGTTCAGACTGCAATATTTTCTTCATACTAACTCGGAATCCGGCGAGACTTCGACCGATTAACTCCCACCTAAATTAAGTACAATATGAAACACTCGGATACTTCATCTTGTGAACGTACACTGTAGTTCTCCATGGGGACTGATAGTTGTACTTTGAAAATAACAGGATACCACATCCCCATATTTGAACTCCGCATAGTGCAGAAGCCACAATTTTTTTTGTTCAGACTCCAATAACTTCTTCATACTAATTCAAAATACGGTGAAACTTCGACCAATTAACTCCCACCTAAATTACGAACAATATGGAACACTCGGATACTTCATCTTGTGAACGCATACTGTAGTTCTCCATGGGCACTGACAGTTGTACTTAGAAAATAACAGGATACCACATCCCCATATTTGAACTCCGCCTAGTGCAGAAGCCGCTATTTTTTTTGTTTAGACTACAATAACTTCTTCATACTAATTCAGAATCCGGTGAGACTTCGACCGATTAACTCCCACCTAAATTACGGACAACATGAAACACTCGGATACTTCATCTTTTGAACGTACACTGTATATTTCTCCATGGGGACTGACAGTTGTACTTAAAAAATAACAGGCTACCACATCCCCATATTTGAACTCCGCCTAGTGCAGAAGCCGCTTTTTTTTGTTCAGACTGCAATAACTTCTTTATAATAATTCAGAATCCGGTGAGACTTCGACCAATTAACTCCCACCTAAATTACGGACAATATGGAACACTCGGATACTTCATCTTTTGAATGCATACTGTAGCTCTCCATGGGCACTGACAATTGTACTTAGAAAATAATAGGATACCACCTCCCCAAATTTAAACTCCGCCTAGTGTAGAAGCCGCTATTTTTTTTGTTCAGGCTGCAATAACTTCTTCATACTAATTCATAATCCGGTGAGATTTCGACCAATTAACTGCCACCAAAATTACGAACAATATGGAACACTCGGATACTTCATCTTGTGAACGCAAACTGTAGTTCTCTATGGGCACTGACTGTTGTACCTAGAAAATAACCGGCAACCACATCCCCATATTTGAACTCCGCCTAGTGCAGAATCCGCTATTTTATTGTTCAGACTGCAATAACTTCTTCATACTAACTCGGAATCCGGCGAGACTTCGACCAATTAACTCCCACCTAAATTACGGACAATATGGAACACTCGGATACTTCATCATGTGAACGCATACTATAGTTCTCCATGGGCACTGACAGTTGTACTTAAAAATAACAGGATACCACATCCCCATATTTGAACTCTGCCTAGTGAAGAAGCCGTTATTTTTTTGTTCAGACTACAATAACTTCTTCATACTAATTCAAAATCCGGTGAGACTTCGACCAATTAACTCCCACCTAAATTACGGACAATATGGAACACTCAGATACTTCATCTTGTGAACGCATACTATAGTTCTCCATGGGCACTGACAGTTGTACTAAAAAATAACAGGATACCACATCCCCTTATTTGAATTCCGCCTAGTACAGAAGCCGTTATTTTTTTGTTCAGACTGCAATATTTTCTTCATACTAACTCGGAATCCGCCGAGACTTCGACCGATTAACTCCCACCAAAATTACGGACAATATGAAACACTCGGATACTTCATCTTGTGAACGTACACTGTAGTTCTCCATGGGGACTGACAGTTGTACTTAGAAAATAACAGGCTACCACATCCCCATATTTAAACTCCGCTAGTGCAGAAGCCACTATTTTTTTGTTCAGACTGCAATAACTTCTTCATACTAATTCAGAATCCGGCGTGACTTCGACCTATTAACTCCCACCTAAATTACGGACAATATAGAACACTCGGATACTTCATCTTGTGAACGCATACTGTAGTTCTTCATGGGCACTGACAGTTGTACTTAGAAAATAACAAGATACCACATCCCCATATTTGAACTCCGCCTAGTGCAGAAGCCGCTATTTTTTTGTTCAGACTGCAATAACTTCTTCATACTAATTCAAAATCCGGTGAGACTTCGACTAATTAACTCCCACCTAAATTACGGACAATATGGAACACTCGAATACTTCATCTTGTGAACGTATACTGTAGTTCTCCATGGGCACTGACACTTGTACTTAGAAAATAACAGGATACCACATCCCCTTATTTGAACTCCGCCTAGTACAGAAGCCGCTATTTTTTTGTTCAGACTGCAATATTTTCTTCATACTAACTCGGAATCCGGCGAGACTTCGACCGATTAACTCCCACCTAAATTACGGACAATATGAAACACTCGGATACTTCATCTTGTGAACGTACACTTTAGTTCTCCATGAGGACTGACAGTTGTACTTAGAAAATAACAGGCTACTACATCCCCATATTTGAACTCCGCCTAGTGCAGAAGCCGCTATTTTTATTGTTCAGACTGCAATATTTTCTTCATACTAGCTCGGAATCCGGCGAGACTTCGACTGATTAACTCCCACCTAAATTACGGACAATATGAAACACTCGAATACTTCATCTTGTGAACGTACACTGTAGTTCTCCATGGGGACTGACAGTTGTACTTAGAAAATAACAGGCTACTACATCCCCATATTTAAACTCCGCCTAGTGCAGAAGCCGCTAATTTTTTTGTTCAGACTGCAATAACTTCTTCATACTAATTCAGAATCCGGTGAGACTTCGACCGATTAACTCCCACCTAAATTACGGACAATATGAAACACTCGGATACTTCATCTTGTGAACGTACACTGTCTATTTCTCCATGGGGACTGACAGTTGTACTTAAAAAATAACAGGCTACCACATCCCCATATTTGAACTTCGCCTAGTGTAGAAGCCGCTATTTTTTTTGTTCAGACTGCAATATTTTCTTCATACTAACTCGGAATCCGCCGAGACTTCGACCGATTAACTTCCACCAAAATTACGGACAATATGAAACACTCGGATACTTTATCTTGTGAACGTACAATGTAATTCTTCATGGGGACTGACAGTTGTACTTAGAAAATAACAGGCTACCACATCCCCATATTTGAACTCCGCCTAGTGCAGAAGCCGCTATTTTTTTGTTCATACTACAATAACTTCTTCATACTAATTTAGAATCCAGTGAGACTTCGACCAATTAACCTCCACCTAAATTACGGACAATATGGAACACTCGGATATTTCATCTTGTGAATGCATACTGTAGTTCTCCAAGGGCATTGACAGTTGTACTTAGAAAAACAGGATACCACATCCCCTTATTTGAACTCCGCCTGGTACAAAAGCCGCTATTTTTTTTGTTCAGACTGCAATATTTTCTTCATACTAACTCGGAATCCGGCGAGACTTCGACCGATTAACTCCCACCTAAATTAAATACAATATGAAACACTCGGATACTTCATCTTGTGAACGTACACTGTAGTTCTCCATGGGGACTAATAGTTGTACTTTGAAAATAACAGGATACCACATCCCCATATTTGAACTCCGCCTAGTGCAGAAGCCGCAATTTTTTTGTTCAGACTCCAATAACTTCTTCATACTAATTCAAAATACGGTGAAACTTCGACCAATTAACTCCCACCTAAATTACAGACAATATGGAACACTCGGATACTTCATCTTGTGAACGCATATTGTAGTTCTCCATGGGCACTGACAGTTGTACTTAGAAAATAACAGGATACCACATCCTCATATTTGAACTCCGCCTAGTGCAGAAGCCGCTATTTTTTTTGTTTAGACTGCAATAACTTCTTCATACTAATTCAGAATCCGGTGAGACTTCGACCGATTAACTCCCACCTAAATTACAGACAATATGAAACACTCGGATACTTCATCTTTTGAACGTACACTGTATATTTCTCCATGGGGACTGACAGTTGTACTTAAAAAATAACAGGCTACCACATCCCCATATTTGAACTCCGCCTAGTGCAGAAGCCGCTTTTTTTTGTTCAGACTGCAATAACTTCTTCATAATAATTCAGAATCCGGTGAGACTTCGACCAATTAACTCCCACCTAAATTACGGACAATATGGAACACTCGAATACTTCATCTATTGAACGCATACTGTAGTTCTCCTTGGGCACTGACAGTTGTACTTAGAAAATAATAGGATACCACCTCCCCAAATTTAAACTCCGCCTAGTGCAGAAGCCGCTATTTTTTTTGTTCAGGCTGCAATAAGTTCTTCATACTAATTCAGAATCCGGTGAGATTTCGACCAATTAACTCCCACCAAAATTACGGACAATATGGAACACTCGGATACTTCATCTTGTGAACGCAAACTGTAGTTCTCTATGGGCACTGACTGTTGTACCTAGAAAATAACCGGCAACCACATCCCCATATTTGAACTCCGCCTAGTGCAGAATCCGCTATTTTATTGTTCAGACTGCAATAACTTCTTCATACTAACTCGGAATCCGGCGAGACTTCGACCAATTAACTCCCACCTAAATTACGGACAATATGGAACACTCGGATACTTCATCATGTGAACGCATACTATAGTTCTCCATGGGCACTGACAGTTGTACTTAAAAATAACAGGATACCACATCCCCATATTTGAACTCTGCCTAGTGAAGAAGCCGTTATTTTTTTGTTCAGACTACAATAACTTCTTCATACTAATTCAAAATCCGGTGAGACTTCGACCAATTAACTCCCACCTAAATTACGGACAATATGGAACACTCGGATACTTCATCTTGTGAACGCATACTATAGTTCTCCATGGGCACTGACAGTTGTACTAAAAAATAACAGGATACCACATCCCCTTATTTGAATTCCGCCTAGTACAGAAGCCGTTATTTTTTTGTTCAGACTGCAATATTTTCTTCATACTAACTCGGAATCCGCCGAGACTTCGACCGATTAACTCCCACCAAAATTACGGACAATATGAAACACTCGGATACTTCATCTTGTGAACGTACACTGTAGTTCTCCATGGGGACTGACAGTTGTACTTAGAAAATAACAGGCTACCACATCCCCATATTTAAACTCCGCCTAGTGCAGAAGCCACTATTTTTTTGTTCAGACTGCAATAACTTCTTCATACTAATTCAGAATCCGGCGTGACTTCGACCTATTAACTCCCACCTAAATTACGGACAATATGGAACACTCGGATACTTCATCTTGTGAACGCATACTGTAGTTCTTCATGGGAACTGACAGTTGTACTTAGAAAATAACAAGATACCACATCCCCATATTTGAACTCCGCCTAGTGCAGAAGCCGCTATTTTTTTGTTCAGACTGCAATAACTTCTTCATACTAATTCAAAATCCGGTAAGACTTCGACTAATTAACTCCCACCTAAATTACGGACAATATGGAACACTCGAATACTTCATCTTGTGAACGTATACTGTAGTTCTCCATGGGCACTGACACTTGTACTTAGAAAATAACAGGATACCACATCCCCTTATTTGAACTCCGCCTAGTACAGAAGCCGCTATTTTTTTGTTCAGACTGCAATATTTTCTTCATACTAACTCGGAATCCGGCGAGACTTCGACCGATTAACTCCCACCTAAATTACGGACAATATGAAACACTCGGATACTTCATCTTGTGAACGTACACTTTAGTTCTCCATGAGGACTGACAGTTGTACTTAGAAAATAACAGGCTACTACATCCCCATATTTGAACTCCGCCTAGTGCAGAAGCCGCTATTTTTATTGTTCAGACTGCAATATTTTCTTCATACTAGCTCGGAATCCGGCGAGACTTCGACTGATTAACTCCCACCTAAATTACGGACAATATGAAACACTCGAATACTTCATCTTGTGAACGTACACTGTAGTTCTCCATGGGGACTGACAGTTGTACTTAGAAAATAACAGGCTACTACATCCCCATATTTAAACTCCGCCTAGTGCAGAAGCCGCTAATTTTTTTGTTCAGACTGCAATAACTTCTTCATACTAATTCAGAATCCGGTGAGACTTCGACCGATTAACTCCCACCTAAATTACGGACAATATGAAACACTCGGATACTTCATCTTGTGAACGTACACTGTCTATTTCTCCATGGGGACTGACAGTTGTACTTAAAAAATAACAGGCTACCACATCCCCATATTTGAACTTCGCCTAGTGTAGAAGCCGCTATTTTTTTTGTTCAGACTGCAATATTTTCTTCATACTAACTCGGAATCCGCCGAGACTTCGACCGATTAACTTCCACCAAAATTACGGACAATATGAAACACTCGGATACTTTATCTTGTGAACGTACAATGTAATTCTTCATGGGGACTGACAGTTGTACTTAGAAAATAACAGGCTACCACATCCCCATATTTGAACTCCGCCTAGTGCAGAAGCCGCTATTTTTTTGTTCATACTACAATAACTTCTTCATACTAATTTAGAATCCAGTGAGACTTCGACCAATTAACCTCCACCTAAATTACGGACAATATGGAACACTCGGATGTTTCATCTTGTGAATGCATACTGTAGTTCTCCATGGGCATTGACAGTTGTACTTAGAAAAACAGGATACCACATCCCCTTATTTGAACTCCGCCTGGTACAAAAGCCGCTATTTTTTTTGTTCAGACTGCAATATTTTCTTCATACTAACTCGGAATCCGGCGAGACTTCGACCGATTAACTCCCACCTAAATTAAATACAATATGAAACACTCGGATACTTCATCTTGTGAACGTACACTGTAGTTCTCCATGGGGACTAATAGTTGTACTTTGAAAATAACAGGATACCACATCCCCATATTTGAACTCCGCCTAGTGCAGAAGCCGCAATTTTTTTGTTCAGACTCCAATAACTTCTTCATACTAATTCAAAATACGGTGAAACTTCGACCAATTAACTCCCACCTAAATTACAGACAATATGGAACACTCGGATACTTCATCTTGTGAACGCATATTGTAGTTCTCCATGGGCACTGACAGTTGTACTTAGAAAATAACAGGATACCACATCCTCATATTTGAACTCCGCCTAGTGCAGAAGCCGCTATTTTTTTTGTTTAGACTGCAATAACTTCTTCATACTAATTCAGAATCCGGTGAGACTTCGACCGATTAACTCCCACCTAAATTACAGACAATATGAAACACTCGGATACTTCATCTTTTGAACGTACACTGTATATTTCTCCATGGGGACTGACAGTTGTACTTAAAAAATAACAGGCTACCACATCCCCATATTTGAACTCCGCCTAGTGCAGAAGCCGCTTTTTTTTTGTTCAGACTGCAATAACTTCTTCATAATAATTCAGAATCCGGTGAGACTTCGACCAATTAACTCCCACCTAAATTACGGACAATATGGAACACTCGAATACTTCATCTATTGAACGCATACTGTAGTTCTCCTTGGGCACTGACAGTTGTACTTAGAAAATAATAGGATACCACCTCCCCAAATTTAAACTCCGCCTAGTGCAGAAGCCGCTATTTTTTTTGTTCAGGCTGCAATAAGTTCTTCATACTAATTCAGAATCCGGTGAGATTTCGACCAATTAACTCCCACCAAAATTACGGACAATATGGAACACTCGGATACTTCATCTTGTGAACGCAAACTGTAGTTCTCTATGGGCACTGACAGTTGTACCTAGAAAATAACCGGCAACCACATCCCCATATTTGAACTCCGCCTAGTGCAGAATCCGCTATTTTATTGTTCAGACTGCAATAACTTCTTCATACTAACTCGGAATCCGGCGAGACTTCGACCAATTACCTCCCACCTAAATTACGGATAATATGGAACACTCAGATACTTCATCTTGTGAACGCATACTATAGTTCTCCATGGGCACTGACAGTTGTACTTAAAAATAACAGGATACCATATCCCTATATTTGAACTCCGCCTAGTGAAGAAGCCGTTATTTTTTTGTTCAGACTGCAATAACTTCTTCATACTAATTCAAAATCCGGTGAGACTTCGACCAATTAACTCCCACCTAAATTACGGACAATATGGAACACTCGGATACTTCATCTTGTGAACGCATACTATAGTTCTCCATGGGCACTGACAGTTGTACTTAGAAAATAACAGGATACCACATCCCCTTATTTGAATTCTGCCTAGTACAGAAGCCGCTATTTTTTTGTTCAGACTGCAATATTTTCTTCATACTAACTCGGTATCCGCCGAGACTTCGACCGATTAACTCCCACCAAAATTACGGACAATATGAAACACTCGGATACTTCATCTTGTGAACGTACACTGTAGTTCTCCATGGGGACTGACAGTTGTACTTAGAAAATAACAGGCTACCACATCTCCATATTTAAACTCCGCCTAGTGCAGAAGCCACTATTTTTTTGTTCAGACTGCAATAACTTCTTCATACTAATTCAGAATCCGTTGTGACTTCGACCAATTAACTCCCACCTAAATTACGGACAATATGGAACACTCGGATACTTCATCTTGTGAACGCATACTGTAGTTCTTCATGGGCACTGACAGTTGTACTTAGAAAATAACAGGATACCACATCCCCATATTTGAACTCCGCCTAGTGCAGAAGCCGCTATTTTTTTGTTCAAACTGCAATAACTTCTTCATACTAATTCAAAATCCGGTGAGACTTCGACCAATTAACTCCCACCTAAATTACGGACAATATGGAACACTCGAATACTTCATCTTGTGAACGCATACTGTAGTTCTCCATGGGCACTGACACTTGTACTTAGAAAATAACAGGATACCACATCCCCTTATTTGAACTCCGCCTAGTACAGAAGCCGCTATTTTTTTGTTCAGACTGCAATATTTTCTTCATACTAACTCGGAATCCGGCGAGACTTCCACCGATTAACTCCCACCTAAATTACGGACAATATGAAACATTCGGATACTTCATCTTGTGAACGTACACTTTAGTTCTCCAGGAGGACTGACAGTTGTACTTAGAAAATAACAGGCTACTACATCCCCATATTTGAACTCTGCCTAGTGCAGAAGCCGCTATTTTTATTGTTCAGACTGCAATATTTTCTTCATACTAACTCGGAATCCGGCGAGACTTCGACTGATTAACTCCCACCTAAATGAAGGACAATATGAAACACTCGGATACTTCATCTTGTGAACGTACACTGTAGTTCTCCATGGGGACTGACAGTTGTACTTAGAAAATAACAGGCTACTACATCCCCATATTTGAACTCCGCCTAGTGCAGAAGCCGCTAATTTTTTTGTTCAGACTGCAATAACTTCTTCATACTAATTCAGAATCCGGTGAGACTTCGACCGATTAACTCCCACCTAAATTACGGACAATATGAAACACTCGGATACTTCATCTTGTGAACGTACACTGTATATTTCTCCATGGGGACTGACAGTTGTACTTAAAAAATAACAGGCTACCACATCCCCATATTTGAACTCCGCCTAGTGCAGAAGCCGCTATTTTTTTTGTTCAGACTGCAATATATTCTTCATACTAACTCGGAATCCGCCGAGACTTCGACCGATTAACTCCCACCAAAATTACGGACAATATGAAACACTCAGATACTTCATCTTGTGAACGTACACTGTAGTTCTCCATGGGGACTGACAGTTGTATTTAGAAAATAACAGGCTACCACATCCTCATATTTGAACTCCGCCAAGTGCAGAAGCCGCTATTTTTTTGTTCAGACTGCAATAACTTCTTCATACTAATTCAAAATCCGGTGAGACTTCGACCAATTAACTACCACCTAAATTACGAACAATATGGAACATTTGGATATTTCATCTTGTGAACGCATACTGTAGTTCTCCATGGTCACTGACAGTTGTACTTAGAAAAACAGGATACCACATCCCCTTATTTGAACTCCGCCTGGTAAAGAAGCCGCTATTTTTTTTGTTCAGACTGCAATATTTTCTTCATACTAACTCGGAATCCGCCGAGACTTCGACCGATTAACTCCCACCAAAATTACGGACAATATGAAACACTCGGATACTTCATCTTGTCAACGTACAATGTAGTTTTTCATGGGGACTGACAGTTGTACTTAGAAAATAACAGGCTACCACATCCCCATATTTGAACTCCGCCTAGTGCAGAAGCCGCTATTTTTTTGTTCATACTACAATAACTTCTTCATACTAATTTAGAATCCGGTGAGACTTCGACCAATTAACTCCCACCTAAATTACGGACAATATGGAACACTCGGATATTTCATCTTGTGAACGCATACTGTAGTTCTCCATGGGCATTGACAGTTGTACTTAGAAAAACAGGATACCACATCCCCTTATTTGAAATCCGCCTAGTACAGAAGCCGCTATTTTTTTTGTTCAGACTGCAATATTTTCTTCATACTAACTCGGAATCCGGCGAGACTTCGACCGATTAACTCCCACCTAAATTAAGTACAATATGAAACACTCGGATACTTCATCTTGTGAACGTACACTGTAGTTCTCCATGGGGACTGATAGTTGTACTTTGAAAATAACAGGATACCACATCCCCATATTTGAACTCCGCCTAGTGCAGAAGCCGCAATTTTTTTTGTTCAGACTCCAATAACTTCTTCATACTAATTCAAAATACGGTGAAACTTCGACCAATTAACTCCCACCTAAATTACGGACAATATGGAACACTCGGATACTTCATCTTGTGAACGCATACTGTAGTTCTCCATGGGCACTGACAGTTGTACTTAGAAAATAACAGGATACCACATCCTCATATTTGAACTCCGCCTAGTGCAGAAGCCGCTATTTTTTTGTTTAGACTGCAATAACTTCTTCATACTAATTCAGAATCCGGTGAGACTTCGACCGATTAACTCCCACCTAAATTACGGACAATATGAAACACTCGGATACTTCATCTTTTGAACGTACACTATATATTTCTCCATGGGGACTGACAGTTGTACTTAAAAAATAATAGGCTACCACATCCCCAGATTTGAACTCCGCCTAGTGCAGAAGCCGCTTTTTTTTTGTTCAGACTGTAATAACTTCTTCATAATAATTCAGAATCCGGTGAGACTTCGACCAATTAACTCCCACCTAAATTACGGACAATATGGAACAGTCGGATACTTCATCTTTTGAACGGATACTGTAGTTCTCCATGGGCACTGACAGTTGTACCTAGAAAATAACCGGCAACCACATCCCCATATTTGAACTCCGCCTAGTGCAGAATCCGCTATTTTATTGTTCAGACTGCAATAACTTCTTCATACTAACTCGGAATCCGGCGAGACTTCGACCAATTAACTCCCACCTAAATTACGGACAATATGGAACACTCGGATACTTCATCTTGTGAACGCATACTATAGTTCTCCATGGGCACTGACAGTTGTACTTAAAAATAACAGGATACCACATCCCCATATTTGAACTCCGCCTAGTGAAGAAGCCGTTATTTTTTTGTTCAGACTGCAATAACTTCTTCATACTAATTCAAAATCCGGTGAGACTTCGACCAATTAAATCCCACCTAAATTACGGACAATATGGAACACTCGGATACTTCATCTTGTGAACGCATACTATAGTTCGCCATGGGCACTGACAGTTGTACTTAGAAAATAACAGGATACCACATCCCCTTATTTGAATTCCGCCTAGTACAGAAGCCGCTATTTTTTTGTTCAGACTGCAATATTTTCTTCATACTAACTCGGAATCCGCCGAGACTTCGACCGATTAACTCCCACCAAAATTACGGACAATATGAAACACTCGGATACTTCATCTTGTGAACGTACACTGTAGTTCTCCATGGGGACTGACAGTTGTACTTAGAAAATAACAGGCTACCACATCCCCATATTTAAACTCCGCCTAGTGCAGAAGCCACTATTTTTTTGTTCAGACTACAATAACTTCTTCATACTAATTCAGAATCCGGTGTGACTTCGACCAATTAACTCCCACCTAAATTACGGACAATATGGAACACTCGGATACTTCATCTTGTGAACGCATACTGTAGTTCTTCATGGGCACTGACAGTTGTACTTAGAAAATAACAGGACACCACATCCCCATATTTGAACTCCGCCTAGTGCAGAAGCCGCTATTTTTTTGTTCAGACTGCAATAACTTCTTCATACTAATTCAAAATCCGGTGAGACTTCGACCAATTAACTCCCACCTAAATTACGGACAATATGGAACACTCGAATACTTCATCTTGTGAACGCATACTGTAGTTCTCCATGGGCACTGACACTTATACTTAGAAAATAACAGGATACCACATCCCCTTATTTGAACTCCGCCTAGTACAGAAGCCACTATTTTTTTGTTCAGACTGCAATATTTTCTTCATACTAACTCGGAATCCGGCGAGACTTCGACCGATTAACTCCCACCTAAATTACGGACAATATGAAACACTCGGATACGTCATCTTGTGAACGTACACTTTAGTTCTCCATGAGGACTGACAGTTGTACTTAGAAAATAACAGGCTACTACATCCCCATATTTGAACTCTGCCTAGTGTAGAAGCCGCTATTTTTATTGTTCAGACTGCAATATTTTCTTCATACTAACTCGGAATCCGGCGAGACTTCGACTGATTAACTCCCACCTAAATTACGGACAATATGAAACACTCAGATACTTCATCTTGTGAACGTACACTGTAGTTCTCCATGGGGACTGACAGTTGTACTTAGAAAATAACAGGCTACTACATCCCCATATTTGAACTCCGCCTAGTGCAGAAGCCGCTAATTTTTTTGTTCAGACTGCAATAACTTCTTCATACTAATTCAGAATCCGATGAGACTTCGACCGATTAACTCCCACCTAAATTACGGACAATATGAAACACTCATATACTTCATCTTGTGAACGTACACTGTATATTTCTCAATGGGGACTGACAGTTGTACGTAAAAAATAACAGGCTACCACATCCCCATATTTGAACTCCGCCTAGTGCAGAAGCCGCTATTTTTTTTGTTCAGACTGCAATATTTTCTTCATACTAACTCGTAATCCGTCGAGACTTCGACCGATTAACTCCCACCAAAATTACGGACAATATGAAACACTCAGATACTTCATCTTGTGAACGTACACTGTAGTTCTCCATGGGGACTGACAGTTGTACTTAGAAAATAACAGGCTACCACATCCTCATATTTGAACTCCGCCAAGTGCAGAAGCCGCTATTTTTTTGTTCAGACTGTAATAACTTCTTCTTACTAATTCAAAATCCGGTGAGACTTCGACCAATTAACTACCACCTAAATTACGAACAATATGGAACATTTGGATATTTCATCTTGTGAACGCATACTGTAGTTCTCCATGGGCACTGACAGTTGTACTTAGAAAAACAGGATACCACATCCCCTTATTTGAACTCCGCCTGGTACAGAAGCCGCTTTTTTTTTTGTTCAGACTGCAATATTTTCTTCATACTAACTCGCAATCTGCCGAGACTTCGACCGATTAACTCCCACCAAAATTACGGACAATATGAAACACTCGGATACTTCATCTTGTGAACGTACAATGTAGTTTTTCATGGGGACTGACAGTTGTACTTAGAAAATAACAGGCTACCACATCCCCATATTTGAACTCCGCCGAGTGCAGAAGCCGCTATTTTTTCGTTCATACTACAATAACTTCTTCATACTAATTTAGAATCCGGTGAGACTTCGACCAATTAACTCCCACCTAAATTACGGACAATATGGAACACTCGGATATTTCATCTTGTGAACGCATACGGTAGTTCTCCATGGGCATTGACAGTTGTACTTAGAAAAACAGGATACCACATCCCCTTATTTGAACTCCGCCTAGTACAGAAGCCGCTATTTTTTTTGTTCAGACTGCAATATTTTCTTCATACTAACTCGGAATCCGGCGAGACTTCGACCGATTAACTCCCACCTAAATTAAGTACAATATGAAACACTCGGATACTTCATATTGTGAACGTACACTGTAGTTCTCCATGGGGACTGATAGTTGTACTTTGAAAATAACAGGATACCACATCCCCATATTTGAACTCCGCCTAGTGCAGAAGCCGCAATTTTTTTTGTTCAGACTCCAATAACTTCTTCATACTAATTCAAAATACGGTGAAACTTCGACCAATTAACTCCCACCTAAATTACGGACAATATGGAACACTCGGATACTTCATCTTGTGAACGCATACTGTAGTTCTCCATGGGCACTGACAGTTGTACTTAGAAAATAACAGGATACCACATCCTCATATTTGAACTCCGCCTAGTGCAGAAGCCGCTATTTTTTTTGTTTAGACTGCAATAACTTCTTCATACTAATTCAGAATCCGGTGAGACTTCGACCGATTAACACCCACCTAAATTACGGACAATATGAAACACTCGGATACTTCATCTTTTGAACGTACACTGTATATTTCTCCATGGGGACTGACAGTTGTACTTAAAAAATAACAGGCTACCACATCCCCATATTTGAACTCCTCCTAGTGCAGAAGCCGCTTTTTTTGTCCAGACTGCAATAACTTCTTCATAATAATTCAGAATCCGGTGAGACTTCGACCAATTAACTCCCACCTAAATTACGGACAATATGGAACACTCGGATACTTCATCTTTTGAACGCATATTGTAGTTCTCCATGGGCACTGACAGTTGTACTTAGAAAATAATAGGATACCGCCTCCCCAAATTTAAACTCCGCCTAGTGCAGAAGCCGCAATTTTTTTTTGTTCAGGCTGTAATAACTTCTTCATACTAATTCAGAATCCGGTGAGATTTCGACCAATTAACTCCCACCAAAATTACGAACAATATGGAACACTCGGATACTTCATCTTGTGAACGCAAACTGTAGTTCTCTATGGGCACTGACAGTTGTACCTAGAAAATAACCGGCAACCACATCCCCATATTTGAACTCCGCCTAGTGCAGAATCCGCTATTTTATTGTTCAGACTGCAATAACTTCTTCATACTAACTCGGAATCCGGCGAGACTTCGACCAATTAACTCCCACCTAAATTACGGACAATATGGAACACTCGGATACTTTATCTTGTGAACGCATACTATAGTTCTCCATGGGCACTGACAGTTGTACTTAAAAATAACAAGATACCACATCCCCATAGTTGAACTCCGCCTAGTGAAGAAGCCGTTATTTTTTTGTTCAGACTGCAATAACTTCTACATACTAATTCAAAATCCGGTGAGACTTCGACCAATTAACTCCCACCTAAATTACGGACAATATGGAACACTCGGATACTTCATCTTGTGAACGCATATTATAGTTCTCCATGGGCACTGACAGTTGTACTTAGAAAATAACAGGATACCACATCCCCTTATTTGAATTCCGCCTAGTACAGAAGCCGCTATTTTTTTGTTCAGACTGCAATATTTTCTTCATACTAACTCGGAATCCGTCGAGACTTCGACCGATTAACTCCCACCAAAATTACGGACAATATGAAACACTCGGATACTTCATCTTGTGAACGTACACTGTAGTTCTCCATGGGGACTGATAGTTGTACTTAGAAAATAACAGGCTACCACATCCCCATATTTAAACTCCGCCTAGTGCAGAAGCCGCTATTATTTTGTTCATACTACAATAACTTCTTCATACTAATTTAGAATCCGGTGAGACTTCGACCAATTAACTCCAAACTAAATTACGGACAATATGGAACACTCGGATATTTCATCTTGTGAACGCATACTGTAGTTCTCCATGGGCATTGACAGTTGTACTTAGAAAAACAGGATACCACATCCCCTTATTTGAAATCCGCCTAGTACAGAAGCCGCTATTCTTTTTGTTCAGACTGCAATATTTTCTTCATACTAACTCGGAATCCGGCGAGACTTCGACCGATTAACTCCCACCTAAATTAAGTACAATATGAAACACTCGGATACTTCATCTTGTGAACGTACACTGTAGTTCTCCATGGGGACTGATAGTTGTACTTTGAAAATAACAGGATACCACATCCCCATATTTGAACTCCGCCTAGTGCAGAAGCCGCAATTTTTTTTGTTCAAACTCCAATAACTTCTTCATACTAATTCAAAATACGGTGAAACTTCGACCAATTAACTCCAACCTAAATTACGGACAATATGGAACACTTGGATACTTCATCTTGTGAACGCATACTGTAGTTCTTCATGGGCACTGACAGTTGTACTTAGAAAATAACAGGATACCACATCCCCATATTTGAACTCCGCCTAGTGCAGAAGCCGCTATTTTTTTATTCCGACTGCATTAACTTCTTCATACTAATTCAAAATCCGGTGAGACTTCGACCAATTAACTCCCACCTAAATTACGGACAATATGGAACACTCGGATATTTCATCTTGTGAACGCATACTGTAGTTCTCCATGGGCACTGACACTTGTACTTCGAAAATAACAGGATACCACATCCCCTTATTTGAACCCGCCTAGTACAGAAGCCGCTATTTTTTTGTTTAGACTGCAATATTTTCTTCATACTAACTCGAAATCTGGCGAGACTTCGACCGATTAACTCCTACCTAAATTACGGACAATATGAAACACTCGGATACTTCATCTTGTGAACGTACACTTTAGTTCTCCATGAGGACTGACAGTTGTACGTAGAAAATAACAGGCTACTACATCCCCATATTTGAACTCTGCCTAGTGCAGAAGCCGCTATTTTTATTGTTCAGACTGCAATATTTTCTTCATACTAACTCGGAATCCGGCGAGACTTCGACTGATTAACTCCCACCTAAATTACGGACAATATGAAACACTCGGATACTTCATCTTGTGAACGTACACTGTAGTTCTCCTTGGGGACTGACAGTTGTACTTAGAAAATAACAGGCTACTACATCCCCATATTTGAACTCCGCCTAGTGCAGAAGCCGCTAATTTTTTGGTTCAGACTGCAATAACTTCTTCATACTAATTCAGAATCCGGTGAGACTTCGACCGATTAACTCCCACCTAAATTACGGACAATATGAAACACTCGGATACTTCATCTTGTGAACGTACACTGTATATTTCTCCATGGGGACTGACAGTTGTACTTAAAAAATAACGGGCTACCACATCCCCATATTTGAACTCCGCCTAGTGCAGAAACCGCTATTTTTTTGGTTCAGACTGCAATATTTTCTTCATACTAACTCGGAATCCGCCGAGACTTCGACCGATTAACTCCCACCAAAATTACGGACAATATGAAACACTCAGATACTTCATCTTGTGAACGTACACTGTAGTTCTCCATGGGGACTGACAGTTGTACTTAGAAAATAACAGGCTACCACATCCCCATATTTGAACTCCGCCAAGTGCAGAAGCCGCTATTTTTTTGTTCAGACTGCAATAACTTCTTCATAATAATTCAAAATCCGGTGAGACTTCGACCAATTAACTGCCACCTAAATTACGAACAATATGGAACATTTGGATATTTCATCTTGTGAACGCATACTATAGTTCTCCATGGGCACTGACAGTTGTACTTAGAAAAACAGGATACCACATCCCCTTATTTGAACTCCGCCTGGTACAGAAGCCGCTATTTTTTTGTTCAGACTACAATATTTTCTTCATACTAACTCGGAATCCGCCGAGACTTCGACCGATTAACTCCCACCAAAATTACGGACAATATGAAACACTCGGATACTTCATCTTGTGAACGTACAATGTAGTTCTTCATGGGGACTGACAGTTGTACTTAGAAAATAACAGGCTACCACATCCCCATATTTGAACTCCGCCTAGTGCAGAAGCCCTTTTTTTTTGTTCATACTACTATAACTTCTTCATACTAATTTAGAATCCGGTGAGACTTCGACCAATTAACTCCCACCTAAATTACGGACAATATGGAACACTCGGATATTTCATCTTGTGAACGCATACTGTAGTTCTCCATGGGCATTGACAGTTGTACTTAGGAAAACAAGATACCACATCCCCTTATTTGAACTCTGCCTAGTACAGAAGCCGCTATTTTTTTTGTTCAGACTGCAATATTTTCTTCATACTAACTCGGAATCCGGCGAGACTTCGACCGATTAACTCCCACCTAAATTAAGTACAATATGAAACACTCGGATACTTCATATTGTGAACGTACACTGTAGTTCTCCATGGGGACTGATAGTTGTACTTTGAAAATAACAGGATACCACATCCCCATATTTGAACTCCGCCTAGTGTAGAAGCCGCAATTTTTTTTGTTCAGACTCCAATAACTTCTTCACACTAATTCAAAATCCGATGAGACTTCGACCAATTAACTTCCACCTAAATTACGGACAATATGGAATAGTCGGATACTTCATCTTGTGAATGCATACTGTAGTTCTCCATGGGCATTGACAGTTGTACTTAGAAAAACAGGATACCACATCCCCTTATTTGAACTCCGCCTAGTGAAGAAGCCGCTATTTTTTTGTTCAGACTGTAATAACTTCTTCATACTGATTCAGAATCCGGTGAGACTTCGACCAATTAACTCCCACCTAAATTACGGACAATATGGAACACTCGGATACTTCCTCTTGTGAACGCATATTGTAGTTCTCCATGGGCACTGACAGTTGTACTTAAAAATAACAGGATAAGACATCCCCATATTTGAACTCCGCCTAGTGTAGAAGCTGCTATTTTTTTTGTTCAGACTGCAATATTTTCTTCATACTAACTTGGAATCCGACGATACTTCGACCGATTAACTCCCACCTAAATTACGGACAATATGAAACACTCGGATACTTCATCTTGTGAACGTACATTGTAGTTCTTTATGGGGACTGACATTTGTACTTAAAAAATAATAGGCTACCACATCTCCATATTTGAACTCCGCCTAGTGCAGAAGCCGCTATTTTTTTTGTTCAGACTGCAATATTTTCTTCATACTAACTCGGAATCCGGCGAGACTTCGACCGATTAACTCCCACCTAAATTACGGACAATATGAAACACTCGGATACTTCATCTTGTGAACGTACACTGTAGTTCTCCATGGGGACTGCAGTTGTACTTTGAAAATAACAGGCCACCACATCCCCATATTTGAACTCCGCCTAGTGTAGAAGCCGCTATTTTTTTTGTTCAGACTGCAATAACTTCTTCATACTAATTTAGAATCCGGTGAGACTTCGACCAATTAACTCCCACCTAAATTACGGACAATATGGAACACTCGTATACTTCATCTTGTGAACGCATACTGTAGTTCTCCATGGGCACTGACAGTTGTACTTAGAAAATAACAGGATACCACATTCCCATATTTGAACTCCGCCTAGTGCAGAAGCCGCTATTTTTTTTGTTCAGAGTGCAATAACTTCTTCATACTAATTTAGAATCCGGTGAGACTTCGACCAATTAACTCCCACCTAAATTACGGACAATATGGAACACTCGTATACTTCATCTTGTGAACGCATACTGTAGTTCTCCATGGGGACTGACAGTTGTACTTAGAAAATAACAGGATACCACATCCCCATATTTGAACTCCGCCTAGTGCAGAAGCCGTTATTTTTTTGTTCAGACTGTAATAACTTCTTCATACTAATTCATAATCCGGTGAGACTTCAACCAATTAACTCCTACCTAAATTATGGACAATATGGAACACTCGGATACTTCATCTTGTAAACGCATACTGTAGTTCTCCATGGGCACTGACAGTTGTACTTAGAAAATAACAGGATACCACATCCCCATATTTGAACTCCGCCTAGTGCAGAAGCCGCTATTTTTTCTTTTCAGACTGCAATAACTTCATCATACTAATTAGAATCCGGTGAGACTTCGACCAATTAACTCCCACCTAAATTACGGACAATATGGAACACTTGGATAATTCATCTTGTGAACGCATACTGTAGTTCTCCATGGACAGTGACAGTTGTAATTAGAAAATAACAGGATACCATATCCCCTTATTTGAACTCGGCCTAGTACAGAAGCCGATATTTTTTTTGTTTCGACTGCAATATTTTCTTCATACTATCTCGGAATCCGACGAGACTTCGACTAATTAACTCCCACCTAAATTACGAACAATATGAAACACACAGATACTTCATTTTGTGAACGTACACTATAGTTCTCCATGGGGACTGACAGTTGTACTTTGAAAATAACAGGCTACCACATGCCGATATTTGAACTCCGCCTAGTGCAGAAGCCGCTATTTTTTTTGTTCAGACTGCAATAACTTCTTCATACTAATTCAGAACCCGGTGAGACTTTGACCAATTAACTCCCACCTAAATTACGGACAATATGGAACACACGGATACTTCATCTTGTGAACGCATACTGTAGTTCTCCATGGGCACTGACAATTGTACTTAGAAAATAACAGGATACCACATCCCCATATTTGAACCCCGCCAAGTGCAGAAGCCGCTATTTTTTTGTTCAGAATGCAATATTTTCTTCATACTAACTCGGAATCCGGCGATACTTCGACCGATTAACTCCCACCTAAATTACGGACAATATGAAACACTCGGATACTTCATCTTGTGAACGTACACTGTAGTTCTCCATGAGGACTGACATTTTTATACTTAAAAAATAACAGGCTACCACATCCCCATATTTGAACTCCGCCTAGTGCAGAAGCCGTTATTTTTTTGTTCAGAATGCAATAACTTCTTCATACTAATTCATAATCCGGTGAGACTTCGACCAATTAACTCCCACCTAAATTACGGACAATATGGAACACTCGGATACTTCATCTTGTGAACGCATACTGTAGTTCTCCTTTGGCACTGACAGTTGTACTTAGAAAATAAAAGAATACTACATCCCTATATTTGAACTCCGCCTTGTGCAGAAGCCGCTATTTTTTGTTCCGAATGCAATAACTTCTTCATACTGATTCAGAATCCGGTGAGACTTCGACCAATTAACTCCCACCTAAATTACGGACAATATGGAACACTCGGATACTTCATCTTGTGAACACATACTGTAGTTCTCCATGGGCACTGACAGTTGTACTTAAAAATAACAGGATAAGACATCCCCATATTTGAACTCCGCCTAGTGCAGAAGCCGCTATTTTTTTTGTTCAGACTGCAATATTTTCTTCATACTAACTCGAAATCCGACGATTCTTCGACCGATTAACTCCCACCTAAATTACGGATAATATGAAACACTCGGATACTTCATCTTGTGAACGTACACTGTAGTTCTCCATGGGGACTGACATTTGTACTTAAAAAATAGTGACCTAATTGCATAAGTGTATGTCATTATTCAGTAACTTAATTCTAGGGACCTAATTTACAAACTTTATTTTACTGGGGTTTTTGTGTATTTTGAAACTTATTAGGGACCTGTGCCAAACTATCCCTAAAAAATAACAGGCTACCACATCCCCATATTTGAGCTCCGCCTAGTGCAGAAGCCGCTATTTTTTTTGTTCAGACTGCAATATTTTCTTCATACTAACTCGGAATCCGGTGAGTCTTCGACCGATTAACTCCCACCTAAATTACGGACAATATGAAACACTCGGATACTTCATCTTGTGAACGTACACTGTAGTTCTCCATGGGGACTGACAGTTGTACTTTGAAAATAACAGGCTACCACATCCCCATATTTGAACTCCGCCTAGTGAAGAAGCCGCTATTTTTTTTGTTCAGACTGCAATAACTTCTTCATACTAATTCAGAATTCGGTGAGACTTCGACCAATTAACTCTCACCTAAATTACAGACAATATGGAACACTCGGATACTTCATCTTGTGAACGCATACTGTAGTTCTCCATGGACATTGACAGTTGTACTTAGAAAATAACAGGATACCACATCACCATATTTGAACTCCGCCTAGTGCAGAAGCCGCTATTTTTTTTGTTCAGACTGCAATATTTTCTTCATACTAACTCGGAATCCGACGATACATCGACCGATTAACTCCCACCTAAATTACGGACAATATGAAACACTCAGATACTTCATCTTGTGAACGTACACTGTAGTTCTCCATGGGGACTGCAATATTTTCTTCATACTAACTCGGAATCCGACGATACTTCGACCGATTAACTCCCACCTAAATTACGGACAATATGAAACACTCGGATACTTCATCTTGTGAACGTACACTGTAGTTCTCCGAGTGCAGAATCCACTATTTTTTTGTTCAGACTGCAATAACTTCTTCATACTAATTCAGAATCCGGTGAGACTTCGACCAATTAACTCCCACCTAAATTACGGACAATATGGAACACTCAGATACTTCATCTTGTGAACACATACTGTAGTTCACCATGGGCACTGACAATTGTACTTAAAAATAACAGGATAAGACATCCCCATATTTGAACTCCGCCTAGTGCAGAAGCCGCTATTTTTTTTGTTCAGACTGCAATATTTTCTTCATACTAACTCGGAATCCGACGATACTTCGACCGATTAACTCCCACCTAAATTACGGACAATATGAAACACTCAGATACTTCATCTTTTGAACGTACACTGTAGTTCTCCATGGGGACTGCAATATTTTCTTCATACTAACTCGGACCCAACGATACTTCGACCGATTAACTCCCACCTAAATTACGGACAATACGAAACACTCGGATACTTCATCTTGTGAACGTACACTGTAGTTCTCCGAGTGCAGAATCCACTATTTTTTTGTTCAGACTGCAATAACTTCTTCATACTAATTCAGAATCCGGTGAGACTTCGACCAATTAACTCCCACCTAAATTACGGACAATATGGAACACTCGGATACTTCATCTTGTAAACACATACTGTAGTTCTCCATGGGCACTGACAGTTGTACTTAAAAATAACAGGATAAGACATCCCCATATTTGAACTCCGCCTAGTGCAGAAGCCGCTATTTTTTTTGTTCAGACTGCAATATTTTCTTCATACTAACTCGGAATCCGGCGATACTTCGACCGATTAACTCCCACCTAAATTACGGACAATATGAAACACTCAGATACTTCATCTTGTGAACGTACACTGTAGTTCTCCATGGGGACTAACATTTTTATACTTAAAAAATAACAGGCTACCACATCCCCATATTTGAACTCCGCATAGTGCAGAAGCCGTTATTTTTTTGTTCAGAATGCAATAACTTCTTCATACTAATTCATAATCCGGTGAGACTTCGACCAATTAACTCCCACCTAAATTACGGACAATATGGAACACTCGGATACTTCATCTTGTGAACGCATACTGTAGTTCTCCTTTGGCACTGACAGTTGTGATTAGAAAATAACAGGATACCACATCCCTATATTTGAACTGCGCCTAGTGTAGAAGCCGCTATTTTTTTGTTCCGACTGCAATAACTTCTTCATACTGATTCAGAATCCGGTGAGACTTCGACCAATTAACTCCCACCTAAATTACGGACAATATGGAACACTCGGATACTTCATCTTGTGAACACATACTGTAGTTCTCCATGGGCACTGACAGTTGTACTTAAAAATAACAGGATAAGACATCCCCATATTTGAACTCCGCCTAGTGCAGAAGCCGCTATTTTTTTTGTTCAGACTGCAATATTTTCTTCAAACTAACTCGAAATCCGACGATACTTCGACCGATTAACTCCCACCTAAATTACGGACAATATGAAACACTCGGATACTTCATCTTGTGAACGTACGCTGTAGTTCTCCATGAGGACTGACATTTGTACTTAAAAAATAGTGAATATTAGGCTCAGGTACCTAGTAAGTTTCAAAATACAAAAAAACCCTAGTAAAAAAAAGTGTGTAAATTAGGTCCCTAGAATTAAGTTACTAAGTAATTGCATATAGTTATGCAATTTTTTTGGTGAATAATTGCGGAATTTTCCGCAACTTTTTGAAAAAATTGCGAAAAGTTCCGCAATTTTTTGGGTGAATAATTGCGGGATTTTACGCAATTTTTTGAAAAAATTGCGTAAATTTCCGCAATTTTTTGGATGAATAATTGCGGAATTTTCCGCAATTTTTTGATATAATTGCATAAATGTCTGCAATTATTCACTGAATAATTGCATAAGTGAATGTCATTATTCAGTAACTTAATTCTAGGGACCTAATTTACAAACTTTATTTTACTGGGGTTTTTGTGTATTTTGAAACTTATTAGGGACCTGTGCCAAACTGTCCCTAAAAAATAACAGGCTACCACATCCCCATATTTGAACTCCGCCTAGTGCAGAAGCCGCTATTTTTTTGGTTCAGACTACAATATTTTCTTCATACTAACTCGGAATCCGGCGAGACTTCGACCGATTAACTCCCACCTAAATTACGGACAATATGAAACACTCGGATACTTCATCTTGTGAACGTACACTGTAGTTCTCCATGGGGACTGACAGTTGTACTTTGAAAATAACAGGCTACCACATCCCCATATTTGAACTCCGCCTAGTGAAGAAGCCGCTATTTTTTTTTGTTCAGACTGCAATAGCTTCTTCATACTAATTCTGAATCCGGTGAGACTTCGACCAATTAACTCTCACCTAAATTACAGACAATATGGAACACTCGGATACTTGATCTTGTGAACGCATACTGTAGTTCTCCATGGACATTGACAGTTGTACTTAGAAAATAACAGGATACCACATCCCCATATTCGAACTCCGCCTAGTGCAGAAGCCACTATTTTTTTTGTTCAGACTGCAATATTTTCTTCATACTAACTCGGAATCCGACGATACTTCGACCGATTAACTCCCACCTAAATTACGGACAATATGAAACACTCAGATACTTCATCTTGTGAACGTACACTGTAGTTCTCCATGGGGACTGCAATATTTTCTTCATACTAACTCGGAATCCGACGATACTTCGACCGATTAACTCCCACCTAAATTACGGACAATATGAAACACTCGGATACTTCATCTTGTGAACGTACACTGTAGTTCTCCGAGTGCAGAATCCACTATTTTTTTGTTCAGAATGCAATAACTTCTTCATACTAATTCAGAATCCGGTGAGACTTCGACCAATTAACTCCCACCTAAATTACGGACAATATAGAACACTCGGATACTTCATCTTGTGAATGCATACTGTAGTTCTCTATGGGCACTCACAGTTGTACTTAGAAAATAACAGGATAACACATCCCCATATTTGAACTCCGCCTAGTGTAGAAGCCGCTATTTTTTTGTTCAGACTACAATAACTTTTTCATACTAATTCAGAATCCGGTGAGACTTCGACCAATTAACTCCCACCGAAATTACGGACAATATGGAACACTCGGAAACTTCATCTTGTGAACGCATACTGTAGTTCTCCATGGGCACTGACAGTTGTACTTAGAAAATAACAGCATACCACATCCCCATATTTGAACTCCGCCTAGTGCAGAAGCCGCTATTTTTTTGTTCAGACTGCAATAACTTCTTCAAACTAATTCAGAATCCGGTGAGACTTCGACCAATTAACTCCCACCTAAATTACGGACAATATGGAACACTCGGATACTTCATCTTGTGAACGCATATTGTAGTTCTCCATGGGCACTGACAGTTGTACTTAAAAATAACAGGATACGACATCCCATATTCGAACTCCGCCTAATGCAAAAGCCGCTAATTTTTTTCCGACTGCAATAACTTCTTCACACTAATTCACAATCCGGTGTGACTTCGACCAATTAACTCTCACTTAAATTACGGACAATATAGAACACTCGGATACATCATCTTGTGAACGCATACTGTAGTTCTCTATGGGCACTGACAGTTGTAATTAGAAAATAACAGGATAACACATCCCCATATTTGAACTCCGCCTAGTGCAGAAGCCGCTAATTTTTTTGTTCATACTGCAATAACTTTTTCATACTAATTCAGAATCCGGTGAGACTTCGACCAATTAACTCCCACCGAAATTACGGACAATATGGAACACTCGGAAACTTCATCTTGTGAACGCATACTGTAGTTCTCCATGGGCACTAACAGTTGTACTTAGAAAATAACAGCATACCACATCCCCATATTTGAACTCCACCTAGTGCAGAAGCCGCTATTTTTTTGTTCAGACTGCAATAACTTCTTCATACTAATTCAGAATCCGGTGAGACTTCGACCAATTAACTCCCACCTAAATTACGGATAATATGGAACACTTGGATACTTCATCTTGTGAACGCATATTGTAGTTCTCCATGGGCACTGACAGTTGTACTTAAAAATAACAGGATACGACATCCCCATATTTGAACTCCGCCTAGTGCAAAAGCCGCTATTCTTTTTGTTCAGACTGCAATAACTTCTTCACACTAATTCAGCATCCGGTGAGACTTCGACCAATTAACTCCCACCTAAATTACAGACAATATGGAACACTCGGATACTTCATCTTGTGAACGCATACTGTAGTTCCATGGGCACAGACGGTTGTACTTAGAAAATAACAGGATACCACATCCCCTTATTTGAACTCCGCCTAGCACAGAAGCCGCCATTTTTTTTGTTCAGACTGCAATATTTTCTTCATACTAACTCGGAATCCGGCGAGACTTCGACCGATTAACTCCCACCTAAATTACGTACAATATGAAACACTCGGATACTTCATCTTGTGAACATACACTGTAGTTCTCCATGGGGACTGACAGTTGTACTTAGAAAATAACAAGCTACCACATCCCCATATTTGAACTCCGCCTAGTGCAGAAGCCGTTATTTTTTTGTTCAGACTGTAATAACTTCTTCATACTAATTCATAATCCGGTGAGACTTCGACCAATTAACTCCCACCTAAATTACGGACAATATGGAACACTCTGATACTTCATCTTGTGAACGCATACTGTAGTTCTCCATGGGCACTGACAGTTGTACTTAGAAAATAACAGGATACCACATCCCCATATTTGAACTCCGCCTAGTGCAGAAGCTGCTATTTTTTCTTTTCAGACTACAATAACTTCATCATACTAATTCAGAATCCGGTGAGACTTCGACCAATTAACTCCCACCTAAATAACGAACAATATGGAACACTCGGATAATTCATCTTATGAACGCATACTGTAGTTCTCCATGGACAGTGACAGTTGTACTTAGAAAATAACAGGATACCATATCCCCTTATTTGAACTCGGCCTAGTACAGAAGCCGCTATTTTTTTTATTTCGACTGCGATATTTTCTTCATACTAACTCGGAATCCGATGAGACTTCGACCGATTAACTCACACCTAAATTACAGACAATATGAAACACACAGATACTTCATCTTGTGAACGTACACTGTAGTTCTCCATGGGGACTGACAGTTGTACTTTGAAAATAACAGGCTACCACATCCCCATATTTGAACTCCGCCTAGTGCAGAAGCCGCTATTTTTTTGTTCAGACTGCAATAACTTCTTCATACTAATTCAGAATCCGGTGAGACTTTGACCAATTAACTCCCACCTAAATTACGGACAATATGGAACACTCGGATACTTCATCTTGTGAACGCATACTGTAGTTCTCCATGGGCACTGACAGTTGTACTTAGAAAATAACAGGATACCACATCCCCATATTTGAACTCCGCCAAGTGCAGAAGCCGCTATTTTTTTTGTTCAGACTGCAATATTTTCTTCATACTAACTCGGAATCCGGCGATACTTCGACCGATTAACTCCCACCTAAAATACGGACAATATGAAACACTCGGATACTTCATCTTGTGAACGTACACTGTAGTTCTCCATGGGGACTGACATTTTTGTACTTAAAAAATAACAGGCTACCACATCCCCATATTTGAACTCCGCCTAGTGCAGAAGCCGTTATTTTTTTGTTCAGATTGCAATAACTTATTCATACTAATTCAGATTCCGGTGAGACTTCAACCAATTAACTCCCACCTAAATTACGGACAATATAGAACACTCGGATACTTCATCTTGTGAACGCATACTGTAGTTCTCTATGGGCACTAACAGTTGTACTTAGAAAATAACAGGTTAACACATCCCCATATTTGAACTCCGCCTAGTGTAGAAGCCGCTATTTTTTTTGTTCAGACTGCAATTACTTCTTCATACTAATTCAGAATCCGGTGAGACTTCTACCAATTAACTCCCACCTAAATTACGGACAATACGGAACACTCGGTTACTTCATCTTGTGAACGCATATTGTAGTTCTCCAAGGACACTGACAGTTGTACTTAAAAATAACAGGATACGACATCCCCATATTTGAACTCTGCCTAGTGCAAAAGCCGCTATATTTTTTGTTCAGACTGCAATAACTTCTTCACACTAATTCAGAATCCGGTGAGACTTCGACCAATTAACTCCCACCTAAATTACGGACAGTATGGAACACTCGGATACTTCATCTTGTGAACGCATACTGTAGTTCCATGGTCACTGACAGTTGTACTTAGAAAATAACAGGATACCACATCCCCTTATTTGAACTCCGCCTAGTATAGAAGCCGCCAATTTTTTTGTTCAGACTGCAATATTTTCTTCATACTAACTCGGAATCCGGCGAGACATCGACCGATTAACTCCCACCTAAATTACGTACAATATGAAACAATCGGATACTTCATCTTGTGAACGTACACTGTAGTTCTCCATGGGGACTAACAGTTGTACTTAGAAAATAACAGGCTACCACATCCCCATATTTGAACTCCGCCTAGTGCAGAAGCCGTTATTTTTTTGTTCAGACTGCAATAACTTCTTCATACTAATTCATAATCCGTTGAGACTGCGACCAACTAACTCCCACCTAAATTACGAACAATATGGAACACTCAGATAATTCATCTTATGAACGCATACTGTAGTTCTCCATGGACAGTGACAGTTGTACTTAGAAAATAACAGGATACCATATCCCCTTATTTGAACTCGGCCTAGTACAGAAGCCGCTATTTTTTTATTTCGACTGCGATATTTTCTTCATACTAACTCGGAATCCGATGAGACTTCGACCGATTAACTCACACCTAAATTACAGACAATATGAAACACACATATACTTCATCTTGTGAACGTACACTGTAGTTCTCCATGGGGACTGACAGTTGTACTTTGAAAATAACAGGCTACCACATCCCCATTTTTGAACTCCGCCTAGTGCAGAAGCCGCTATTTTTTTGTTCAGACTGCAATAACTTCTTCATACTAATTCAGAATCTGGTGAGACTTTGACCAATTAACTTCCACCTAAATTACGGACAATATGGAACACTCGGATACTTCATCTTGTGAATGCATACTGTAGTTCTCCATGGGCACTGACAGTTGTACTTAGAAAATAACAGGATACCACATCCCCATATTTGAACTCCGCCAAGTGCAGAAGCCGCTATTTTTTTTGTTCAGACTACAATATTTTCTTCATACTAACTCGGAATCCGGCGATACTTCGACCGATTAACTCCCACCTAAATTACGGACAATATGAAACCCTCGGATACTTCATCTTGTGAACGTACACTGTAGTTCTCCATGGGGACTGACATTTTTGTACTTAAAAAATAAAAGGCTACCACATCCCCATATTTGAACTCCGCTTAGTGCAGAAGCCGTTATTTTTTTGTTTAGATTGCAATAACTTATTCATACTAATTCAGATTCCGGTGAGACGTCAACCAATTAACTCCCACCTAAATTACGGACAATATAGAACACTCAGATACTTCATCTTGTGAACGCATACTGTAGTTCTCTATGGGCACTAACAGTTGTACTTAGAAAATAACAGGTTAACACATCCCCATATTTGAACTCCGCCTAGTGTAGAAGCCGCTATTTTTTTTGTTCAGACTGCAATTACTTCTTCATACTAATTCAGAATCCGGTGAGACTTCTACCAATTAACTCCCACCTAAATTACGGACAATACGGAACACTCGGTTACTTCATCTTGTGAACGCATATTGTAGTTCTCCATGGGCACTGACAGTTGTACTTAAAAATAACAGGATACGACATCCCCATATTTGAACTCTGCCTAGTGCAAAAGCCGCTATATTTTTTGTTCAGACTGCAATAACTTCTTCACACTAATTCAGAATCCGGTGAGACTTCGACCAATTAACTCCCACCTAAATTACGGACAGTATGGAACACTCGGATACTTCATCTTGTGAACGCATACTGTAGTTCCATGGTCACTGACAGTTGTACTTAGAAAATAACAGGATACCACATCCCCTTATTTGAACTCCGCCTAGTATAGAAGCCGCCAATTTTTTTGTTCAGACTGCAATATTTTCTTCATACTAACTCGGAATCCGGCGAGACATCGACCGATTAACTCCCACCTAAATTACGTACAATATGAAACAATCGGATACTTCATCTTGTGAACGTACACTGTAGTTCTCCATGGGGACTGACAGTTGTACTTAGAAAATAACAGGCTACCACATCCCCATATTTGAACTCCGCCTAGTGCAGAAGCCGTTATTTTTTTTTTCAGACTGCAATAACTTCTTCATACTAATTTATAATCCGTTGAGACTGCGACCAATTAACTCCCACCTAAATTACAGACAATATAGAACACTCAGATACTTCATCTTGTGAACGCATACTGTAGTTCTCCTTGGGCACTGACAGTTGTACTTAGAAAATAACAGGATACCACATCCCCATATTTGAACTCCGCCTAGTGAAGAAGCCGCTATGTTTTTGTTCAGACTGCAATAACTTCTTCATACTGATTCAGAATCCGGTGAGACTTCGACCAATTAACTCCCACCTAAATTACGGACAATATGGAACACTCGGATACTTCATCTTGTGAACGCATACTGTAGTTCTCCATGGGCACTGACAGTTGTACTTAAAAATAACAGGATAAGACATCCCCATATTTGAACTCCGCCTAGTGTAGAAGCCGCTATTTTTTTTGTTCAGACTGCAATAACTTCTTCATACTGATTCAGAATCCGGTGAGACTTCGACCAATTAACTCCCACCTAAATTACGGACAATATGGAACACTCGGATACTTCATCTTGTGAACGTACACTGTAGTTCTTTATGGGGACTGACATTTGTACTTAAAAAATAATAGGCTACCACATCCCCATATTTGAACTCTGACTAGTGTAGAAGCCGCTATTTTTTTTGTTCAGACTGCAATATTTTCTTCATACTAACTCGGAATCCGGCGAGACTTCGACCGATTAACTCCCACCTAAATTACGGACAATATGAAACACTCGGATACTTCATCTTGTGAACGTACACTGTAGTTCTCCATGGGGACTGCAGTTGTACTTTGAAAATAACAGGCTACCACATCCCCATATTTGAACTCCGCCTAATGCAGAAGCCGCTATTTTTTTTGTTCAGACTGCAATATTTTCTTCATACTAACTCGGAATCCGGCGAGACATCGACCTATTAACTCCCACCTAAATTACGTACAATATGAAACAATCGGATACTTCATCTTGTGAACGTACACTGTAGTTCTCCATGGGGACTGACAGTTGTACTTAGAAAATAACAGGCTACCACATCCCCATATTTGAACTCCGCCTAGTACAGAAGCCGTTATTTTTTTGTTCAGACTGCAATAACTTCTTCATACTAATTCATAATCCGTTGAGACTGCGACCAATTAACTCCCACCTAAATTACGGACAATATAGAACACTCAGATACTTCATCTTGTGAACGAATACTGTAGTTCTCCTGGGGCACTGACAGTTGTACTTAGAAAATAACAGGATACCACATCCCCATATTTGAACTCCGCCTAGTGAAGAAGCCGCTATGTTTTTGTTCAGACTGCAATAACTTCTTCATACTGATTCAGAATCCGGTGAGATTTCGACCAATTAACTCCCACCTAAATTACGGACAATATAAAACACTCGGATACTTCATCTTGTGAACGCATACTGTAGTTCTCCTTGGGCACTGACAGTTGTACTTAGAAAATAACAGGATACCACATCCCCATATTTGAACTCCGCCTAGTGAAGAAGCCGCTATTTTTTTGTTCAGACTGCAATAACTTCTTCATACTGATTCAGAATCCGGTGAGACTTCGACCAATTAACTCCCACCTAAATTACGGACAATATGGAACACTCGGATACTTCATCTTGTGAACGTACACTGTAGTTCTTTATGGGGACTGACATTTGTACTTAAAAAATAATAGGCTACCACATCCCCATATTTGAACTTCGACTAGTGTAGAAGCCGCTATTTTTTTTGTTCAGACTGCAATATTTTCTTCATACTAACTCGGAATCCGGCGAGACTTCGACCGATTAACTCCCACCTAAATTACGGACAATATGAAACACTCGGATACTTCATCTTGTGAACGTACACTTTAGTTCTCCATGGGGACTGCAGTTGTACTTTGAAAATAACAGGCTACCACATCCCCATATTTGAACTCCGCCTAGTGCAGAAGCCGCTATTTTTTTTGTTCAGACTGCAATATTTTCTTCATACTAACTCGGAATCCGGCGAGACATCGACCGATTAACTCCCACCTAAATTACGTACAATATGAAACAATCGGATACTTCATCTTGTGAACGTACACTGTAGTTCTCCATGGGGACTGACAGTTGTACTTAGAAAATAACAGGCTACCACATCCCCATATTTGAACTCCGCCTAGTGCAGAAGCCGTTATTTTTTTGTTCAGACTACAATAACTTCTTCATACTAATTCATAATCCGTTGAGACTGCGACCAATTAACTCCCACCTAAATTACGGACAATATAGAACACTCAGATACTTCATCTTGTGAACGCATACTGTAGTTCTCCTTGGGCACTGACAGTTGAACTTAGAAAATAACAGGATACCACATCCCCATATTTGAACTCCGCCTAGTGAAGAAGCCGCTATTTTTTTGTTCAGACTGCAATAACTTCTTCATACTGATTCAGAATCCGGTGAGACTTCGACCAATTAACTCCCACCTAAATTACGGACAATATGGAACACTCGGATAATTCATCTTGTGAACGTACACTGTAGTTCTTTATGGGGACTGACATTTGTACTTAAAAAATAATAGGCTACCACATCCCCATATTTGAACTCCGACTAGTGTAGAAGCCGCTATTTTTTTTGTTCAGACTGCAATATTTTCTTCATACTAACTCGGAATCCGGCGAGACTTCGACCGATTAACTCCCACCTAAATTACGGACAATATGAAACTCTCGGATACTTCATCTTGTGAACGTACACTGTAGTTCTCCATGGGGACTGCAGTTGTACTTTGAAAATAACAGGCTACCACATCCCCATATTTGAACTCCGCCTAGTGCAGAAGCCGTTATTTTTTTGTTCAGACTGCAATAACTTCTTCATACTAATTCATAATCCGTTGAGACTGCGACCAATTAACTCCCACCTAAATTACGGACAATATAGAACACTCAGATACTTCATCTTGTGAACGAATACTGTAGTTCTCCTGGGGCACTGACAGTTGTACTTAGAAAATAACAGGATACCACATCCCCATGTTTGAACTCCGCCTAGTGAAGAAGCCGCTATGTTTTTGTTCAGACTGCAATAACTTCTTCATACTGATTCAGAATCCGGTGAGACTTCGACCAATTAACTCCCACCTAAATTACGGACAATATAGAACACTCGGATACTTCATCTTGTGAACGCATACTGTAGTTCTCCTTGGGCACTGACAGTTGTACTTAGAAAATAACAGGATACCACATCCCCATATTTGAACTCCGCCTAGTGAAGAAGCCGCTATTTTTTTGTTCAGACTGCAATAACTTCTTCATACTGATTCAGAATCCGGTGAGACTTCGACCAATTAACTCCCACCTAAATTACGGACAATATGGAACACTCAGATACTTCATCTTGTGAACGTACACTGTAGTTCTTTATGGGGACTGACATTTGTACTTAAAAAATAATAGGCTACCACATCCCCATATTTGAACTTCGACTAGTGTAGAAGCCGCTATTTTTTTTGTTCAGACTGCAATATTTTCTTCATACTAACTCGGAATCCGGCGAGACTTCGACCGATTAACTCCCACCTAAATTACGGACAATATGAAACTCTCGGATACTTCATCTTGTGAACGTACACTGTAGTTCTCCATGGGGACTGCAGTTGTACTTTGAAAATAACAGGCTACCACATCCCCATATTTGAACTCCGCCTAGTGCAGAAGCCGTTATTTTTTTGTTCAGACTGCAATAACTTCTTCATACTAATTCATAATCCGTTGAGACTGCGACCAATTAACTCCCACCTAAATTACGGACAATATAGAACACTCAGATACTTCATCTTGTGAACGAATACTGTAGTTCTCCTGGGGCACTGACAGTTGTACTTAGAAAATAACAGGATACCACATCCCCATGTTTGAACTCCGCCTAGTGAAGAAGCCGCTATGTTTTTGTTCAGACTGCAATAACTTCTTCATACTGATTCAGAATCCGGTGAGACTTCGACCAATTAACTCCCACCTAAATTACGGACAATATAGAACACTCGGATACTTCATCTTGTGAACGCATACTGTAGTTCTCCTTGGGCACTGACAGTTGTACTTAGAAAATAACAGGATACCACATCCCCATATTTGAACTCCGCCTAGTGAAGAAGCCGCTATTTTTTTGTTCAGACTGCAATAACTTCTTCATACTGATTCAGAATCCGGTGAGACTTCGACCAATTAACTCCCACCTAAATTACGGACAATATGGAACACTCAGATACTTCATCTTGTGAACGTACACTGTAGTTCTTTATGGGGACTGACATTTGTACTTAAAAAATAATAGGCTACCACATCCCCATATTTGAACTTCGACTAGTGTAGAAGCCGCTATTTTTTTTGTTCAGACTGCAATATTTTCTTCATACTAACTCGGAATCCGGCGAGACTTCGACCGATTAACTCCCACCTAAATTACGGACAATATGAAACACTCGGATACTTCATCTTGTGAACGTACACTTTAGTTCTCCATGGGGACTGCAGTTGTACTTTGAAAATAACAGGCTACCACATCCCCATATTTGAACTCCGCCTAGTGCAGAAGCCGCTATTTTTTTTGTTCAGACTGCAATATTTTCTTCATACTAACTCGGAATCCGGCGAGACATCGACCGATTAACTCCCACCTAAATTACGTACAATATGAAACAATCGGATACTTCATCTTGTGAACGTACACTGTAGTTCTCCATGGGGACTGGTAGTTGTACTTAGAAAATAACAGGCTACCACATCCCCATATTTGAACTCCGCCTAGTGCAGAAGCCGTTATTTTTTTGTTCAGACTGCAATAACTTCTTCATACTAATTCATAATCCGTTGAGACTGCGACCAATTAACTCCCACCTAAATTACGGACAATATAGAACACTCAGATACTTCATCTTGTGAACGCATACTGTAGTTCTCCTTGGGCACTGACAGTTGTACTTAGAAAATAACAGGATACCACATCCCCATATTTGAACTCCGCCTAGTGAAGAAGCCGCTATTTTTTTGTTCAGACTGCAATAACTTCTTCATACTGATTCAGAATCCGGTGAGACTTCGACCAATTAACTCCCACCTAAATTACGGACAATATGGAAAACTCGGATACTTCATCTTGTGAACGTACACTGTAGTTCTTTATGGGGACTGACATTTGTACTTAAAAAATAATAGGCTACCACATCCCCATATTTGAACTCCGACTAGTGTAGAAGCCGCTATTTTTTTTGTTCAGACTGCAATATTTTCTTCATACTAACTCGGAATCCGGCGAGACTTCGACCGATTAACTCCCACCTAAATTACGGACAATATGAAACACTCGGATACTTCATCTTGTGAACGTACACTGTAGTTCTCCATGGGGACTGCAGTTGTACTTTGAAAATAACAGGCTACCACATCCCCATATTTGAACTCCGCCTAGTGCAGAAGCCGCTATTTTTTTTGTTCAGACTGCAATAACTTCTTCATACTAATTTAGAATCCGGTGAGACTTCGACCAATTAACTCCCACCTAAATTACGGACAATATGGAACACTCGTATACTTCATCTTGTGAACGCATACTATAGTTCTCCATGGGCACTGACAGTTGTACTTAGAAAATAACAGGATACCACATTCCCATATTTGAACTCCGCCTAGTGCAGAAGCCGCTATTTTTTTTGTTCAGACTGCAATATTTTCTTCATACTAACTCGTAATCCGACGATACTTCGACCGATTAACTCCCACCTAAATTACGGACAATATGAAACACTCGGATACTTCATCTTCTTAACGTACACTGTAGTTCTCCATGGGGACTGACATTTGTACTTAAAAAATAACAGTCTACCACATCACCATATTTGAACTCCGCCTAGTGCAGAAGCCACTATTTTTTTGTTCAGACTACAATAACTTCTTCATACTAATTCAGAATCCGGTGAGACATCGACCAATTAACTCCCACCTAAATTACGGACAATATAGAACACTCGGATACTTCATCTTGTGAACGCATACTGTAGTTCTCTATGGGCACTGACAGTTGTACTTAGAAAATAACAGGATAACACATCCCCATATTTGAACTCCGCCTAGTGCAGAAGCCGCTATTTTTTTTGTTCAGACTGCAATAACTTGTTCATACTAATTCAGAATCCGGTGAGACTTCGACCAATTAACTCCCACCTAAATTACGGACAATATGGAACTCTCGGATACTTCATCTTGTGAATGCATATTGTAGTTCTCCATGGGCACTAACAGTTGTACTTAAAAACAACAGGATAAGACATCCCCATATTTAAACTCCGTCTAGTGCAAAAGCCGCTATTTTTTTTTGTTCAGACTGCAATAACTTCTTCACACTAATTCAGAATCCGGTGAGACTTCGACCAATTAACTCCCACCTAAATTACGGACAATATAGAACACTCGGATACTTCATCTTGTGAACGCATACTGTAGATCTCTATGGGCACTGACAGTTGTACTTAGAAAATAACAGGATAACACATCCCCATATTTGAACTCCGCCTAGGGCAGAAGCCGCTATTTTTTTTGTTCAGACTGCAATAACTTGTTCATACTGATTCAGAATCCGGTGAGACTTTGACCAATTAACTCCCACCTAAATTACGGACAATATGGAACACTCGGATACTTCATCTTGTGAACGCATACTGTAGTTCTCCATGGGCACTGACAGTTGTACTTAAAAACAACAGGATACGACATCCCCATATTTGAACTCCGCCTAGTGCAAAAGCCGCTGTTTTTTTTGTTCAGACTGCAATAACTTCTTCACACTAATTCAGAATCCGATGAGACTTCGACCAATTAACTCCCACCTAAATTACGGACAATATGGAACACTTGGATACTTCTTCTTGTGAACGCATATTGTAGTTCTCCATGGGCACTGACAGTTGTACTTAAAAATAACAGGATACGACATCCCTATATTTAAACTCCGCCTAGTGCAAAAGCCGCTATTTTTTTTGTTCAGACTGCAATAACTTCTTCATACTAATTCATAATCCGGTGAGACTTCGACCAATTAACTCCCACCTAAATTACGGACAATATGGAACACTCGGATACTTCATCTTGTGATAGCATACTATAGTTCTCCATGGGCACTGACAGTTGTACTTAGAAAATAACAGGATACCACATCCCCATATTTGAACTCCGCCTAGTGTAGAAGATGCTATTTTTTCTTTTCAGACTGCAATAACTTCATCATACCAATTCAAAATCCTGTGAGACTTCGACCAATTAACTCCCACCTAAATTACGGACAATATGGAACACAAGGATAATTCATCTTGTGAACGCATACTGTAGTTCTCCATGGACAGTGATAGTTGTACTTAGAAAATAACAAGATACCATATCCCCTTTTTTGAACTCGGCCTAGTACAGAAGCCGCTATTTTTTTTGTTCGGACTGCAATATTTTCATCATACTAACTCGGAATCCGACGAGACTTCGACCGATTAACTCCCACATAAATTACGGACAATATGAAACACATGGATACTTCATCTTGTGAACGTACACTGTAGTTCTCCATGGGGACTGACAGTTGTACTTTGAAAATAACAGGCTACCACATCCCCATATTTGAACTCCGCCTAGTGCAGAAGCCGCTATTTTTTTGTTCAGACTGCAATAACTTCTTCATACTAATTCAAAATCCGGTGAGACATCGACAAATTAACTCCCACCTAAATTACGGACAATATGGAACACTCGGATACTTCATCTTGTGAACGCATACTATAGTTCTCCATGGGCACTGACAGTTGTACTTAGAAAATAACAGGATACCACATCCCCATATTTGAACTCCGCCAAGTGCAGAAGCCGCTATTTTTTTTGTTCAGACTAGAATATTTTCTTCATACTAACTTGGAATCCGACGATACTTCGACCGATTAACTCCTACCTAAATTACGGACTATATGAAACACTCAGATACATCATCTTGTGAACGTACACTGTAGTTCTCCATGGGGACTGACATTTGTACTTAAAAAATAACAGGCTACCACTTCCCCATATTTGAACTCCTCCTTGTGCAGAAGCCGTTATTTTTTTGTTCAGGCTGCAATAACCTATTCATACTAACTCGGAATCCGGCGAGACTTCGACCGATTAACTCCCACCTAAATTACGGACAATATGAAACACTCGGATACTTCATCTTGTGAACGTACACTATAGTTCTCAATGGGGACTGACAGTTGTACTTAGAAAATGACAGGTTAACACATCCCCATATTTGAACTCCGGCTAGTGTAGAAGCCGCTATTTTTTTTGTTCAGACTGCAATAACTTCTTCATACTAATTCAGAACCCGGTGAGACTTTGACCAATTAACTCCCACCTAAATTACGGACAATATGGAACACTCAGATACTTCATCTTGTAAACGCATACTGTAGTTCTCCATGGGCACTGACAGTTGTACTTAAAAATAACATGATACGACATCCCCATATTTGAACTCTGCCTAGCGCAGAAGCCGCTATTTTTTTGTTCAGACTGCAATAACTTCTTCACACTAATTCAGAATTCGGTGAGACTTCGACCAATTAACTCCCACCTAAATTACGGACAATATGGAACACTCGGATACTTCATCTTGTGAACGCATACTGTAGTTCCATGGGCACTGACAGTTGTACTTAGAAAATAACATGATACCACATCCCCTTATTTGAACTCCGCCTAATACAGAAGCCGCCATTTTTTTTGTTCAGACTGCAATATTTTCTTCATACTAACTCGAAATCCGGCGAGACTTCGACTGATTAACTCCCACCTAAATTATGTACAATATGAAACACTCGGATACTTCATCTTGTGAACGTACACTGTAGTTCCCCATGGGGACTGACAGTTGTACTTAGAAAATGACTGGCAACCACATCCCCATATTTGAACTCCGCCTAGTGTAGAAGCCGGTATTTTTTTGTTCAGACTGCAATAACTTCTTCATACTAATTCATAATCCGGTGAGACTTCGACCAATTAACTCCCACCTAAATTACGGACAATATGGAACACTCGGATACTTCATCTTGTGAACGCATACTATAGTTCTCCATGGGCACAGACAGTTGTACTTAGAAAATAACAGGATACCACATCCCCATATTTGAACTCCGCCTAGTGCAGAAGATGCTATTTTTTCTTTTCAGACTGCAATAACTTCATCATACCAATTCAGAATCCGGTGAGAATTCGACCAATTAACTCCCACCTAAATTACGGACAATATGGAACACAAGGATAATTCATCTTGTGAACGCATACTGTAGTTCTCCATGGACAGTGATAGTTGTACTTAGAAAATAACAGGATACCATATCCCCTTTTTTGAACTCGGCCTAGTACAGAAGCCGCTATTTTTTTTGTTCAGACTGCAATATTTTCTTCATACTAACTCGGAATCCGACGAGACTTCGACCGATTAACTCCCACCTAAATAACGGACAATATGAAACACATGGATACTTCATCTTGTGAACGTACACTGTAGTTCTCCATGGGGACTGACAGTTGTACTTTGAAAATAACAGGCTACCACATCCCCATATTTGAACTCCGCCTAGTGCAGAAGCCGCTATTTTTTTTGTTCAGACTGCAATAACTTCTTCATACTAATTCAAAATCCGGTGAGACATCGACAAATTAACTCCCACCTAAATTACGGACAATATGGAACACTCGGATACTTCATCTTGTGAACGCATACTGTAGTTCTCCATGGGCACTGACAGTTGTACTTAGAAAATGACAGGTTAACACATCCCCATATTTGAACTCCGCCTAGTGTAGAAGCCGCTATTTTTTTTGTTCAGACTGCAATAACTTCTTCATACTAATTCAGAACCCGGTGAGACTTTGACCAATTAACTCCCACCTAAATTACGGACAATATGGAACACTCAGATACTTCATCTTGTAAACGCATACTGTAGTTCTCCATGGGCACTGACAGTTGTACTTAAAAATAACAGGATACGACATCCCCATATTTGAACTCCGCCTAGCGCAGAAGCCGCTATTTTTTTTGTTCAGACTGCAATAACTTCTTCACACTAATTCAGAATTCGGTGAGACTTCGACCAATTAACTCCCACCTAAATTACGGACAATATGGAACACTCGGATACTTCATCTTGTGAACGCATACTGTAGTTCCATGGGCACTGACAGTTGTACTTAGAAAATAACATGATACCACATCCCCTTATTTGAACTCCGCCTAATACAGAAGCCGCCATTTTTTTTGTTCAGACTGCAATATTTTCTTCATACTAACTCGAAATCCGGCGAGACTTCGACTGATTAACTCCCACCTAAATTATGTACAATATGAAACACTCGGATACTTCATCTTGTGAACGTACACTGTAGTTCCCCATGGGGACTGACAGTTGTACTTAGAAAATGACTGGCAACCACATCCCCATATTTGAACTCCGCCTAGTGTAGAAGCCGGTATTTTTTTGTTCAGACTGCAATAACTTCTTCATACTAATTCATAATCCGGTGAGACTTCGACCAATTAACTCCCACCTAAATTACGGACAATATGGAACACTCGGATACTTCATCTTGTGAACGCATACTATAGTTCTCCATGGGCACAGACAGTTGTACTTAGAAAATAACAGGATACCACATCCCCATATTTGAACTCCGCCTAGTGCAGAAGATGCTATTTTTTCTTTTCAGACTGCAATAACTTCATCATACCAATTCAGAATCCGGTGAGAATTCGACCAATTAACTCCCACCTAAATTACGGACAATATGGAACACAAGGATAATTCATCTTGTGAACGCATACTGTAGTTCTCCATGGACAGTGATAGTTGTACTTAGAAAATAACAGGATACCATATCCCCTTTTTTGAACTCGGCCTAGTACAGAAGCCGCTATTTTTTTTGTTCAGACTGCAATATTTTCTTCATACTAACTCGGAATCCGACGAGACTTCGACCGATTAACTCCCACCTAAATAACGGACAATATGAAACACATGGATACTTCATCTTGTGAACGTACACTGTAGTTCTCCATGGGGACTGACAGTTGTACTTTGAAAATAACAGGCTACCACATCCCCATATTTGAACTCCGCCTAGTGCAGAAGCCGCTATTTTTTTTGTTCAGACTGCAATAACTTCTTCATACTAATTCAAAATCCGGTGAGACATCGACAAATTAACTCCCACCTAAATTACGGACAATATGGAACACTCGGATACTTCATCTTGTGAACGCATACTGTAGTTCTCCATGGGCACTGACAGTTGTACTTAGAAAATAACAGGATACCACATCCCCATATTTGAACTCCGCCAAGTGCAGAAGCCGCTATTTTTTTTTGTTCAGACTACAATATTTTCTTCATACTAACTCGGAATCCGGCGATACTTCGACCGATTAACTCCCACCTAAATTACGGACAATATGAAACACTCAGATACTTCATCTTGTGAACGTACACTATAGTTCTCCATGGGGACTGACATTTGTACTTAAAAAATAACAGGCTACCACTTCCCCATATTTGAACTCCGCCTTGTGCAGAAGCCGTTATTTTTTTGTTCAGACTGCAATAACCTATTCATACTAATTCAGAATCCGATGAGACTTCGACCAATTAACTCCCACCTAAATTACACACAATATAGAACACTCGGATACTTCATCTTGTGAATGCATACTGTAGTTCTCTATGGGCACTGACTGTTGTACTTAGAAAATAACAGGATACCACATCCCCATATTTGAACTCCGCCAAGTGCAGAAGCCGCTATTTTTTTTTGTTCAGACTACAATATTTTCTTCATACTAACTTGGAATCCGACGATACTTCGACCGATTAACTCCCACCTAAATTACGGACAATATGAAACACTCAGATACTTCATCTTGTGAACGTACACTGTAGTTCTCCATGGGGAATGACATTTGTACTTAAAAAATAACAGGCTACCACTTCCCTATTTGAACTCCTCCTTGTGCAGAAGCCGTTATTTTTTTGTTCAGACTGCAATAACCTATTCATACTGACTCGGAATCCGGCGAGACTTCGACCGATTAACTCCCACCTAAATTACGGACAATATGAAACACTCGGATACTTCATCTTGTGAACGTACACTATAGTTCTCAATGGGGACTGACAGTTGTACTTAGAAAATGACAGGTTAACACATCCCCATATTTGAACTCCGCCTAGTGTAGAAGCCGCTATTTTTTTTGTTCAGACTGCAATAACTTCTTCATACTAATTCAGAACCCGGTGAGACTTTGACCAATTAACTCCCACCTAAATTACGGACAATATGGAACACTCAGATACTTCATCTTGTGAACGCATACTGTAGTTCTCCATGGTCACTGACAGTTGTACTTAAAAATAACAGGATACGACATCACCATATTTGAACTCCGCCTAGTGCAGAAGCCGCTATTTTTTTTGTTCAGACTGCAATAACTTCTTCACACTAATTCAGAATTCGGTGAGACTTCGACCAATTAACTCCCACCTAAATTACGGACAATATGGAACACTCGGATACTTCATCTTGTGAACGCATACTGTAGTTCCATGGGCACTGACAGTTGTACTTAGAAAATAACATGATACCACATCCCCTTATTTGAACTCCGCCTAATACAGAAGCCGCCATTTTTTTTGTTCAGACTGCAATATTTTCTTCATACTAACTCGGAATCCGGCGAGACTTCGACTGATTAACTCCCACCTAAATTACGTACAATATGAAACACTCGGTTACTTCATCTTGTGAACGTACACTGTAGTTCCCCATGGAGACTGACAGTTGTACTTAGAAAATGACTGGCAACCACATCCCCATATTTGAACTCCGCCTAGTGTAGAAGCCGGTATTTTTTTGTTCAGACTGCAATAACTTCTTCATACTAATTCATAATCCGGTGAGACTTCGACCAATTAACTCCCACCTAAATTACGGACAATATGGAACCCTCGGATACTTCATCTTGTGAACGCTTACTATAGTTCTCCATGGGCACAGACAGTTGTACTTAGAAAATAACAGGATACCACATCCCCATATTTGAACTCCGCCTAGTGCAGAAGATGCTATTTTTTCTTTTCAGACTGCAATTACTTCATCATACCAATTCAGAATCCGGTGAGAATTCGACCAATTAACTCCCACCTAAATTACGGATAATATGGAACACAAGGATAATTCATCTTGTGAACGCATACTGTAGTTCTCCATGGACAGTGATAGTTGTACTTAGAAAATAACAGGATACCATATCCCCTTTTTTGAACTCGGCCTAGTACAGAAGCCGCTATTTTTTTTGTTCAGACTGCAATATTTTCTTCATACTAACTCGGAATCCGACGAGACTTCGACCGATTAACTCCCACCTAAATAACGGACAATATGAAACACATGGATACTTCATCTTGTGAACGTACACTGTAGTTCTCCATGGGGACTGACAGTTGTACTTTGAAAATAACAGGCTACCACATCCCCATATTTGAACTCCGCCTAGTGCAGAAGCCGCTATTTTTTTTGTTCAGACTGCAATAACTTCTTCATACTAATTCAAAATCCGGTGAGACATCGACAAATTAACTCCCACCTAAATTACGGACAATATGGAACACTCGGATACTTCATCTTGTGAACGCATACTGTAGTTCTCCATGGGCACTGACAGTTGTACTTAGAAAATAACAGGATACCACATCCCCATATTTGAACTCCGCCAAGTGCAGAAGCCGCTATTTTTTTTGTTCAGACTACAATATTTTCTTCATACTAACTTGGAATCCGACGATACTTCGACCGATTAACTCCCACCCAAATTACGGACAATATGAAACACTCAGATACTTCATCTTGTGAACGTACACTGTAGTTCTCCATGGGGACTGACATTTGTACTTAAAAAATAACAGGCTACCACTTCCCCATATTTGAACTCCGCCTTGTGCAGAAGCCGTTATTTTTTTGTTCAGACTGCAATAACCTATTCATACTAATTCAGAATCCGATGAGACTTCGACCAATTAACTCCCACCTAAATTACAGACAATATAGAACACTCGGATACTTCATCTTGTGAATGCATACTGTAGTTCTCTATGGGCACTGACAGTTGTACTTAGAAAATAACAGGTTAACACATCCCCATATTTGAACTCCGCCTAGTGTAGAAGCCGCTATTTTTTTTGTTCAGGCTGCAATAACTTCTTCATACTAATTCAGAATCCGGTGAGACTTCGACCAATTAACTCCCAACTAAATTACGGACAGTATGGAACACTCGGATACTTCATCTTGTGAACGCATATTGTAGTTCTCCATGGGCACTGACAGTTGTACTTAAAAATAACAGGATACGACATCCCCATATTTGAACTCCGCCTAGTGCAATAGCCGCTATTTTTTTTTGTTCAAACTGCAATAACTTCTTCACACTAATTCAGAATTTGGTGAGACTTCGACCAATTAACTCCCACCTAAATTACGGACAATATGGAACACTCGGATACTTCATCTTGTGAACGCATACTGTAGTTCCATGGGCACTGACAGTTGTACTTAGAAAATAACTAGATACCACATCCCCTTATTTGAACTCCGCCTAATACAGAAGCCGCCAATTTTTTTGTTCAGACTGCAATATTTTCTTCATACTCACTCGGAATCCGGCGAGGCTTCGACCGATTAACTCCCACCTAAATTACGTACAATATGAAACACTCGGATACTTCATCTTGTGAACGTACAATGTTGTTCTCCATGTGGACTGACAGTTGTACTTTGAAAATAACAGGCTACCACATCCTCATATTTGAACTCCGCCTAGTGCAGAAGCCGTTATTTTTTTGTTCAGACTACAATAACTTCTTCATACTAATTCATAATCCGGTGAGACTTCGACCAATTAACTCCCACCTAAATTGCGGACAATATGGAACACTCGGATACTTCATCTTGTGAATGCATACTGTAGTTCTCCTTGGGCACTGACAATTGTACTTAGAAAATAACAAGATACCACATCCCCATATTTGAACTCCGCCTAGTGCATAAGCCGCTATTTTTTTGTTCAGACTACAATAACTTCTTCATACTGATTCGAAATCCGGTGAGACTTCGACCAATTAACTCCCACCTAAATTACGGACAATATGGAACACTCGGATACTTCATCTTCTGAATGCATACTGTAGTTCTCCATGGGCACCGACAGTTGTACTTAAAAATAACAGGATAAGACATCCCCATATTTGAACTCCGCCTAGTACAGAAGCCGCTATTTTTATTGTTCAGACTGCAATATTTTCTTCATACTAACTCGGAATCCGGCGAGACTTCAACCGATTAACTCCCACCTAAATTACGGACAATATGAAACACTCGGATACTTCATCTTGTGAACGTACACTATAGTTCTCAATGGGGACTGACAGTTGTACTTCGAAAATAACAGGCTACCACATCCCCATATTTAAACTCCGCCTAGTGCAGAAGCCGCTATTTTTTTGTTCAGACTGCAATAACTTCTTCATACTAATTCAGAATAAGGTGAGACTTCAACCAATTAACTCCCACCTAAATTACGGACAATATGGAACACTCGGATACCTCATCTTGTGAACGCATACTGTATTCTCCATGGGCACTGACAGTTGTACTTAGAAAATAACAGGACACCACATCCCCTTATTTGAACTCTGCCTAGTGCAAAAGCCGCTATTTTTTTTGTTCAGACTGCAATAACTTCTTCATACTAATGCAGAATCCGGTGAGACTTCGACCAATTAACTTCCACCTAAATTAAGGACAATATGGAACACTCGGATACTTCATCTTGTGAACGCATTCTGTAGTTCTCCATGGACAGTGACAGTTGTACTTAGAAAATAACAGGATACCATATCCCCTTATTTGAACTCCGCCTAGTACAGAAGCCGCTAGTTTTTTTGTTCAGACTGCTATAACTTCTTCATACTAATTTAGAATCTGGCGAGACTTCGACCGATTAACTCCCACCTAAATTACGGACAATATGAAACACTCGGATACTTCATCTTGTGAACGTACACTGTAGTTCTCCTAGGGCACTGACAAGTGTACTTAGAAAATAACAGGATACCACATCCCCATATTTAAACTCCGCCTAGTGCAGAAGCCGCTATTTTTTTGTTCAGACTGCAATAATTTCTTCATACTGATTCGAAATCCGGTGAGACTTCGACCGATTAACTCCCACCTAAATTACGGACAATATGAAACACTCAGATACTTCATCTTGTGAACGTACACTATAGTTCTCCATGGGGACTGACATTTGTACTTAAAAAATAACAGGATAAGACATCCCCATATTTGAACTCCGCCTAGTGCAGAAGCCGCTATTTTTTTGTTCAGACTGCAATAACTTCTTCATACTAATTCAGAATCCGGCGAGACTTCGGCCGATTAACTCCCACCTAAATTATGGACAATATGGAACACTCGGATACTTCATCTTTTGAATGCATACTGTAGTTCTCCATGGGCACTGACAGTTGTACTTAGAAAATAACAGGATACCACATCCCCTTATTTGAACTCCGCCTAGTACCGAAGCCGCTATTTTTTTTGTTCAGACTGCAATATTTTCTTCATACTAACTCGGAATCCGGCGAGACTTCGACCGATTAACTCCCACCTAAATTACGGACAATATGAAACACTCGGATACTTCATCTTGTGAACGTAAACTGTAGTTCTCCATGGGGACTGACAGTTGTACTTTGAAAATAACAGGCTACCACATCCCCATATTTAAACTCCGCCTAGTGCAGAAGCCGCTGTTTTTTTGTTCAGACTGCAATAACTTCTTCATACTAATTCAGAATCCGGTGAGACTTCGACCAATTAACTCCCACCTAAATTACAGACAATATGGAACACTCGGATACTTCATCTCTTGAATGCATACTGTAGTTCTCCATGGGCACTGACAGTTGTACTTAAAAATAACAGGATAACACATCCCATATTTAAACTCCGCCTAGTGCAGAAGCCGCTATTTTTTTGTTCAGACTGCAATAACTTCTTCATACTAATTCAGAATCCGGCGAGACTTCGACCGATTAACTCCCACCTAAATTATGGACAATATGGAACACTCGGATACTTCATCTTTTGAACGCATACTGTAGTTCTCCATGGGCACTGACAGTTGTACTTAGAAAATAACAGGATACCACATCCCCTTATTTGAACTCCGCCTAGTACAAAAGACGCTATTTTTTTTGTTCAGACTGCAATATTTTCTTCATACTAACTCGGAATCCGGCGAGACTTCGACCGATTAACTCCCACCTAAATTACGGACAATATGAAAAACTCGGATACTTCATCTTGTGAACGTACACTGTAGTTCTCCTTGGGCACTGACAGTTGTACTTAGAAAATAACAGGATACCACATCCCCATATTTAAACTCCGCCTAGTGCAGAAGCCGCTATTTTTTTGTTCAGACTGCAATAACTTCTTCATCCTGATTCGAAATCCGGTGAGACTTCGACCAATTAACTCCCACCTAAATTACAGACAATATGGAACACTCGGATACTTCATCTGCTGAACGCATACTGTAGTTCTCCATGGGCACTGACAGTTGTACTTAAAAATAACAGGATAAGACATCCCCATATTTGAACTCCGCTTAGTGCAGAAGCCGCTATTTTTTTGTTCAGACTGTAATAACTTCTTCATACTAATTCAAAATCCGGCGAGACTTCGACCGATTAACTCCCACCTAAATTATGGACAATATGGAACACTCGGATACTTCATCTTTTGAACGCATACTGTAGTTCTCCATGGGCATTGACAGTTGTACTTAGAAAATAACAGGATACCACATCCCCTTATTTGAACTCCGCCTAGTACCGAAGCCGCTATTTTTTTTTTCAGACTGCAATATTTTCTTCATACTAACTCGGAATCCGGCGAGACTTCGACCGATTAACTCCCACCTAAATTACGGACAATATGAAACACTCGGATACCTCATCTTGTGAACGCATACTGTATTCTCCATGGGCACTGACAGTTGTACTTAGAAAATAACAGGACACCACATCCCCTTATTTGAACTCTGCCTAGTGCAAAAGCCGCTATTTTTTTTGTTCAGACTGCAATAACTTCTTCATACTAATGCAGAATCCGGTGAGACTTCGACCAATTAACTTCCACCTAAATTAAGGACAATAAGGAACACTCGGATACTTCATCTTGTGAACGCATTCTGTAGTTCTCCATGGACAGTGACAGTTGTACTTAGAAAATAACAGGATACCATATCCCCTTATTTGAACTCCGCCTAGTACAGAAGCCGCTAGTTGTTTTGTTCAGACTGCTATAACTTCTTCATACTAATTTAGAATCTGGCGAGACTTCGACCGATTAACTCCCACCTAAATTATTGACAATATGGAACACTCGGATACTTCATCTTTTGAACGCATACTGTAGTTCTCCATGGGCACTGACAGTTGTACTTAGAAAATAACAGGATACCACATCCCCTTATTTGAACTCCGCCTAGCACAGAAGCCGCTATTTTTTTTGTTCAGACTGCAATAACTTCTTCATACTAATTCAAAATCCGGTGAGACTTCGACCAATTAACTCCCACCTAAATTACAGACAATATGGAACACTCGGATACTTCATCTCTTGAATGCATACTGTAGTTCTCCATGGGCACTGACAGTTGTACTTAAAAATAACAGGATAACACATCCCATATTTGAACTCCGCCTAGTGCAGAAGCCGCTATTTTTTTGTTCAGACTGCAATAACTTCTTCATACTAATTCAGAATCCGGCGAGACTTCGACCGATTAACTCCCACCTAAATTATGGACAATATGGAACACTCGGATACTTCATCTTTTGAACGCATACTGTAGTTCTCCATGGGCACTGACAGTTGTACTTAGAAAATAACAGGATACCACATCCCCTTATTTGAACTCCGCCTAGCACAGAAGCCGCTATTTTTTTTGTTCAGACTGCAATATTTTCTTCATACTAACTCGGAATTCGGCGAGACTTCGACCGATTAACTCCCACCTAAATTACGGACAATATGAAACACTCGGATACTTCATCTTGTGAACGTACACTGTAGTTCTCCTTGGGCACTGACAAGTGTACTTAGAAAATAACAGGATACCACATCCCCATATTTAAACTCCGCCTAGTGCAGAAGCCGCTATTTTTTTGTTCAGACAGCAATAATTTCTTCATACTGATTCGAAATCCGGTGAGACTTCGACCAATTAACTCCCACCTAAATTACAGACAATATGGAACACTCGGATACTTCATCTTCTGAACGCATACTGTAGTTCTCCATGGGCACTGCCAGTTGTACTTAAAAATAACAGGATAAGACATCCCCATATTTGAACTCCGCCTAGTGCAGAAGCCGCTATTTTTTTGTTCAGACTGCAATAACTTCTTCATACTAATTCAGAATCCGGCGAGACTTCGGCCGATTAACTCCCACCTAAATTATGGACAATATGGAACACTCGGATACTTCATCTTTTGAATGCATACTGTAGTTCTCCATGGGCACTGACAGTTGTACTTAGAAAATAACAGGATACCACATCCCCTTATTTGAACTCCGCCTAGTACCGAAGCCGCTATTTTTTTTGTTCAGACTGCAATATTTTCTTCATACTAACTCGGAATCCGGCGAGACTTCGACCGATTAACTCCCACCTAAATTACGGACAATATGAAACACTCGGATACTTCATCTTGTGAACGTACACTGTAGTTCTCCATGGGGACTGACAGTTGTACTTTGAAAATAACAGGCTACCACATCCCCATATTTAAACTCCGCCTAGTGCAGAAGCCGCTGTTTTTTTGTTCAGACTGCAATAACTTCTTCATACTAATTTAGAATCCGGTGAGACTTCGACCAATTAACTCCCACCTAAATTACAGACAATATGGAACACTCGGATACTTCATCTCTTGAATGCATACTGTAGTTCTCCATGGGCACTGACAGTTGTACTTAAAAATAACAGGATAACACATCCCATATTTGAACTCCGCCTAGTGCAGAAGCCGCTATTTTTTTGTTCAGACTGCAATAACTTCTTCATACTAATTCAGAATCCGGCGAGACTTCGACCGATTAACTCCCACCTAAATTATGGACAATATGGAACACTCGGATACTTCATCTTTTGAACGCATACTGTAGTTCTCCATGGGCACTGACAGTTGTACTTAGAAAATAACAGGATACCACATCCCCTTATTTGAACTCCGCCTAGTACAAAAGACGCTATTTTTTTTGTTCAGACTGCAATATTTTCTTCATACTAACTCGGAATCCGGCGAGACTTCGACCGATTAACTCCCACCTAAATTACGGACAATATGAAACACTCGGATACTTCATCTTGTGAACGTACACTGTAGTTCTCCTTGGGCACTGACAGTTGTACTTAGAAAATAACAGGATACCACATCCCCATATTTAAACTCCGCCTAGTGCAGAAGCCGCTATTTTTTTGTTCAGACTGCAATAACTTCTTCATCCTGATTCGAAATCCGGTGAGACTTCAACCAATTAACTCCCACCTAAATTACAGACAATATGGAACACTCGGATACTTCATCTGCTGAACGCATACTGTAGTTCTCCATGGGCACTGACAGTTGTACTTAAAAATAACAGGATAAGACATCCCCATATTTGAACTCCGCCTAGTGCAGAAGCCGCTATTTTTTTGTTCAGACTGCAATAACTTCTTCATACTAATTCAAAATCCAGCGAGACTTCGACCGATTAACTCCCACCTAAATTATGGACAATATGGAACACTCGGATACTTCATCTTTTGAACGCATACTGTAGTTCTCCATGGGCATTGACAGTTGTACTTAGAAAATAACAGGATACCACATCCCCTTATTTGAACTCTGCCTAGTACCGAAGCCGCTATTTTTTTTTTCAGACTGCAATATTTTCTTCATACTAACTCGAAATCCGGCGAGACTTCGACCGATTAACTCCCACCTAAATTACGGACAATATGAAACACTCGGATACTTCATCTTGTGAACGTACACTGTAGTTCTCCATGGGGACTGACAGTTGTACTTTGAAAATAACAGGCTACCACATCCCCATATTTAAACTCCGCCTAGTGCAGAAGCCGCTATTTTTTTGTTCAGACTGCAATAACCTCTTTATACTAATTCAGAATCCGGTGAGACTTCGACCAATTAACTCCCACCTAAATTACAGACAATATGGAACACTCGGATACTTCATCTTCTGAATGCATACTGTAGTTCTCCATGGGCATTGATAGTTGTACTTAAAAATAACAGGATAACACATCCCCATATTTGAACTCCGCCTAGTGCAGAAGCCGCTATTTTTTTGTTCAGACTGCAATAACTTCTTCATACTAATTCAGAATCCGGCGAGACTTCGATCGATTAACTCCCACCTAAATTATGGACAATATGGAACACTCGGATACTTCATCTTTTGAACGCATACTGTAGTTCTCCATGGGCACTGACAGTTTTACTTAGAAAATAACAGGATACCACACCCCTTATTTGAACTCCGCCTAGTACAGAAGCCGCTATTTTTTTTGTTCAGACTGCAATATTTTCTTCATACTAACTCGGAATCCGGCGAGACTTCGACCGATTAACTCCCACCTAAATTACGGACAATATGAAACACTCGGATACTTCATCTTGTGAACGTACACTGTAGTTCTCCTTGGGCACTGACAGTTGTACTTAGAAAATAACAGGATACCACATCCCCATATTTAAACTCCGCCTAGTGCAGAAGCCGCTATTTTTTTGTTCAGACTGCAATAACTTCTTCATACTGATTCGAAATCCGGTGAGACTTCGACCAATTAACTCCCACCTAAATTACAGACAATATGGAACACTCGGATACTTCATCTGCTGAACGCATACTGTAGTTCTCCATGGGCACTGACAGTTGTACTTAAAAATAACAGGATAAGACATCCCCATATTTGAACTCCGCCTAGTGCAGAAGCCGCTATTTTTTTGTTCAGACTTCAATAACTTCTTCATACTAATTCAAAATCCGGCGAGACTTCGACCGATTAACTCCGACCTAAATTATGGACAATATGGAACACTCGGATACTTCATCTTTTGAACGAATACTGTAGTTCTCCATGGGCACTGACAGTTGTACTTAGAAAATAACAGGATACCACATCCCCTTATTTGAACTCAGCCTACTACCGAAGCCGCTATTTTTTTTGTTCAGACTGCAATATTTTCTTCATACTAACTCGGAATCCGGCGAGACTTCGACCGATTAACTCACACCTAAATTACGGACAATATGAAACACTCGGATACTTCATCTTGTGAACGTACACTATAGTTCTCCATGGGGACTAACAGTTGTACTTTGAAAATAACAGGCTACCACATCCCCATATTTAAACTCCGCCTACTGCAGAAGCCGCTATTTTTTTGTTCAGATTGCAATAACTTCTTCATACTAATTCAGAATCCAGTGAGACTTCGACCAATTAACTCCCACCTAAATTACAGACAATATGGAACACTCGGATACTTCATCTTCTGAACGCATACTGTAGTTCTCCATGGACACTGACAGTTGTACTTAAAAATAACAGGATAATACATCCCCATATTTGAACTCCGCCTAGTGCAGAAGCCGCTATTTTTTTGTTCAGACTGCAATAACTTCTTCATACTAATTCAGAATCCGGCGAGACTTCGACCGATTATCTCCCACCTAAATTATGGACAATATGGAACACTCGGATACTTCATCTTTTGAACGCATACTGTAGTTCTCCATGGGCACTGACAGTTGTACTTAGAAAATAACAGGATACCACATCCCCTTATTTGAACTCCGCCTAGTACAGAAGCCGCTATTTTTTTTGTTCAGACTGCAATATTTTCTTCATACTAACTCGGAATCTGGCGAGACTTCGACCGATTAACTCCCACCTAAATTACGGACAATATGAAACACTCGGATACTTCATCTTGTGAACGTACACTATAGTTCTCAATGGGGGCTGACAGTTGTACTTTGAAAATAACAGGCTACCACATCCCCATATTTAAACTCCGCCTAGTGCAGAAGCCGCTATTTTTTTGTTCAGACTGCAATAACTTCTTCATACTAATTCAGAATCCGGTGAGACTTCAACCAATTAACTCCCACCTAAATTACGGACAATATGGAACACTTGGATACCTCATCTTGTGAACGCATACTGTAGTTCTCCATGGGCACTGACAGTTGTACTTAGAAAATAACAGGACACCACATCCCCTTATTTGAACTCCGCCTAGTGCAGAAGCCGCTATTTTTTTTGTTCAGACTGCAATAAATTCTTCATACTAATTTAGAATCCGTTGAGACTTCGACCAATTAACTTCCACCTAAATTAAGGACAATATGGAACACTCGGATACTTCATCTTGTGAACGCATACTGTAGTTCTCCATGGACAGTGACAGTTGTACTTAGAAAATAACAGGATACCATATCCCCTTATTTGAACTCCGCCTTGTACAGAAGTCGCTATTTTTTTTGTTCAGACTGCAATATTTTCTTCATACTAACTCGGAATTCGGCGAGACTTCGACCGATTAACTCCCACCTAAATTACGGACAATATGAAACACTCGGATACTTCATCTTGTGAACGCATACTGTAGTTCTCCATGGGGACTGACAGTTGTACTTTGAAAATAACAGGCTACCACATCCCCTTATTTGAACTCCGCCTAGTGCAGAAGCCGCTATTTTTTTTTCAGACTACAATAACTTCTTCATACTAATTCAGAATCCGATGAGACTTCGACCGATTAACTTCCACCTAAATTACGGATAATATGGAACACTCGGATACCTCAACTTGTGAACGCATACTGTATTTCTCCATGGGCACTGACAGTTGTACTTAGAAAATAACAGGACACCACATCCCCTTATTTGAACTCCGCTTAGTGTAGAAGCCGTTATTTTTTTTGTTCAGACTGCAATATTTTCTTCATACTAACTTGGAATCCGGCGATACTTCGACCGATTAACACCCACCTAAATTACGGACAATATGAAACACTCGGATACTTCATCTTGTGAACGTACACTATAGTTCTCCATGGGGACTGACAGTTGTACTTAGAAAATAACAGGATATCACATCCCCTTATTTGAACTCCGCCTAGTACAAAAGCCGCTATTTTTTTGTTCAGCCTACAATATTTTCTTCATACTAACTCGGAATCCGGCGAGACTTCGACCGATTAACTCCCACCTAAATTACGGACAATATGAAACACTCGGATACTTCATCTTGTGAACGTACACTGTAGTTCTCCATGGGGACTAATAGTTGTACTTAGAAAATAACAGGCTACCACATCCACATATTTGAACTCCGCCTAGTGCAGAAGCTGCTATTTTTTTGTTCAGACTGTAATAACTTCTTCATACTAATTCAGAATCTGGGGAGACTTCGACCAATTAACTCCTACCTAAATTACGGACTATATGAAACACTCGGATACTTCATCTTGTGAACGCATACTGTAGTTCTCCATGGGGACTGATAGTTGTACTTAGAAAATAACAGGATACCACATACCCTTATTTGAACTCCGCCTAGTACAGAAGCCGCTATTTTTTTTGTTCAGACTGCAATAACTTCTTCATACTAACTCGGAATCCGGTGAGCCTTCGACCGATTAACTCACACCTAAATTACGGACAATATGGAGCACTCGGATACTTCATCTTGTTAACGCATACTATAGTTCTCCATGGGCACTGTCAGTTGTACTTAAAAATAACAGGATACGACATCCCCATATTTGAACTCCGCCTAGTGTAGAAGGCGCTATTTTTTTGTTCAGACTACAAAAACTTCTTCATACTAACTCGGAATCCGGCGAGACTTCGACCGATTAACTCCCACCTAAATTATGGATAATATGAAATACTCGGATACTACATCTTGTGAACGTACACTTTTGTTCTCCATTGGGACTGACAGTTGTACTTTGAAAATAACAGGCTACCACATCCCCATATTTGAACTCCACCTAGTGTAGAAGCCGCTATTTTTTTTGTTCAGACTTTAATAAATTTTTCATACTAATTCAGAATCCGGTGAGACTTCGACCAATTAACTCCCACCGAAATTACGGACAATATGGAACACTCGGAAACTTCATCTTGTGAATGCATACTGTAGTTCTCCATGGGCACTAACAGTTGTACTTACAAAATAACAGCATACCACATCCACATATTTGAACTCCGCCTAGTGCAGAAGCCGCTATTTTTTTGTTCAAACTGCAATAACTTCTTCATACTAATTCAGAATCCGGTGAGACTTCGACGAATTAACTCCCACCTAAATTACGGACAATATGGAACACTCGGGTACTTCATCTTGTGAACGCATACTGTAACTCTCTATGGGCACTGACAGTTGTACTTAGAAAATAACAGGATACCACATCCCCATATTTGAACTCCGCATAGTTCAGAAGCCGCTATTTTTTTTGTTCAGACTGCAATAACTTCTTCATACTAATTCAGAATCCGGTGAGACTTCGACCAATTAACTCCCACCTAAATTACAGATAATATGGAACCCTCGGATACTTCATCTTTTGAACGCATACTATAGTTCTCCATGGGCACTGACAGTTGTACTTAAAAATAACAGGATAAGACATCCCCATTTTTGAACTCCGCCTAGTGCAGAAGCCGCTATTTTTTTGTTCAGACTGCAATAACTTCTTCATAATAACTCGGAATCCGGCGAGACTTCGACCGATTAACTCCCACCTAAATTACGGACAATATGTAACACTCGGATACTTCATCTTTTGAACGCATACTGTAGTTCTCCATGGGCACTGACAGTTGTACTTTGAAAATAACAGGCTACCACTTCCCCTTATTTGAACTCCGCCTAGTGCAGAAGCCGCTATTTTTTTGTTCAGACTACAATAACTTCTTCATACTAATCCAGAATCCGATGAGACTTCAACCGATTAACTCCCACCTAAATTACGGACAATATGGAACACTCGGATACCTCATCTTGTAAACGCATACTGTAGTTTTCCATGGGCACTGACAGTTGTACTTAGAAAATAACAGGACACCACATCCCCTTATTTGAACTCCGCCTAGTGTAGAAGCCGCTATTTTTTTGGTTCAGACTGCAATATTTTCTTCATACTAACTCGGAATCCGGCGATACTTCGACCGATTAACACCCACCTAAATTCTGGACAATATGAAACACTCGGATACTTCATCTTGTGAACGTACACTGTAGTTCTCCATGGGGACTGACAGTTGTACTTAGAAAATAACAGGATACCACATCCCCTTATTTGAACTCCACCTAGTACAGAAGCCGCTATTTTTTTTGTTCAAACTGCAATATTTTCTTCATACTAACTCGGAATCCGGTGAGACTTCGACCGATTAACTCCCACCTAAAGTACGGACAATATGAAACACTCGGATACTTCATCTTGTGAACGTACACTATAGTTCTCAATGGGGGCTGACAGCTGTACTTTGAAAATAACAGGCTACCACATCCCCATATTTAAACTCCGCCTAGTGCAGAAGCCGCTATTTTTTTGTTCAGACTGCAATAACTTCTTCATACTAATTCAGAATCCGGTGAGACTTCAACCAAATAACTCCCACCTAAATTACGAACAATATGGAACACTCGGATACCTCATCTTGTGAATGCATACTGTAGTTCTCCATGGGCACTGACAGTTGTACTTAGAAAATAACAGGACACCACATCCCCTTATTTGAACTCCGCCTAGTGCAGAAGCCGCTATTTTTTTTGTTCAGACTGCAACAACTTCTTCATACTAACTCGCAATTCGGCGAGACTTCGACCGATTAACTTCCACCTAAATTAAGGACAATATGGAACACTCGGATACTTCATCTTGTGAACGCATACTGTAGTTCTCCATGGACAGTGACAGTTGTACTTAGAAAATAACAGGATACCATATCACCTTATTTGAACTCCGCCTAGTATAGAAGTCGCTATTTTTTTTGTTCAGACTGCAATATTTTCTTCATACTAACTCAGAATTCGGCGAGACTTCGACCGATTAACTCCCACCTAAATTACGGACAATATGAAACACTCGGATACTTCATCTTGTGAATGCATACTGTAGTTCTCCATGGGGACTGACAGTTGTACTTTGAAAATAACAGGCTACCACATCCCCTTATTTGAACTCCGCCTAGTGTAGAAGCCGCTATTTTTTTGTTCAGACTGCAATAACTTCTTCATACTAATTCAGAATCCGATGAGACTTCGACCGATTAACTCCCACCTAAATTACGGACAATATGGAACACTCGGATACCTCATCTTGTGAACGCATACTATAGTTCTCCATAGGCACTGACAGTTGTACTTAGAAAATAACAGGACACCACATCCCCTTATTTGAACTCCGCCTAGTGCAGAAGCCGCTATTTTTTTTGTTCAGACTGCAATATTTTCTTCATACTAACTCGAAATCCGGCGATACTTCGACCGATTAACACCCACCTAAATTACGGACAATATGAAACACTCGGATACTTCATCTTGTGAACGTACACTGTAGTTCCCATGGGGACTGACAGTTGTACTTAGAAAATAACAGGATACCACATCCCCTTATTTGAACTCCGCCTAGTACAGAAGCCGCTATTTTTTTTATTCAGATTGCAATAACTTCTTCATACTAACTCGGAATCCGGTGAGCCTTCGACCGATTAACTCACACCTAAATTACGGACAATATGGAGCACTCGGATACTTCATCTTGTGAACGCATACTATAGTTCTCCATGGGCACTGACAGTTGTACTTAAAAAATAACAGGATACGACATCCCCATATTTGAACTCCGCCTAGTGCAGAAGGCGCTATTTTTTTTGTTCAGACTACAAAAACTTCTTCATACTAACTCGGAATCCGGCGTGACTTCGACCGATTAACTCCCACCTAAATTATGGACAATATGAAATACTCGGATACTACATCTTGTGAACGAACACTGTTGTTCTCCATTGGGACTGACAGTTGTACTTTGAAAATAACAGGCTACCACATCCCCATATTTGAACTCCTCCTAGTGCAGAAGCCGCTATTTTTTTGTTCAGACTTCAATAAATTTTTCATACTAATTCAGAATCCGGTGAGACTTCGACCAATGAACTCCTACCGAAATTACGGACAATATGGAACACTCGGAAACTTCATATTGTGAACGCATACTGTAGTTCTCCATGGGCACTAACAGTTGTACTTAGAAAATAACAGCATACCACATCCACATATTTGAACTCCGCCTAGTGCAGAAGCCGCTATTTTTTTGTTCAGACTGCAATAACTTCTTCATACTAATTCAGAATCCGGTGAGACTTCGACGAATTAACTCCCACCTAAATTACGGACAATATGGAACACTCGGGTACTTCATCTTGTGAACGCATACTGTAACTCTCTATGGGCACTGACAGTTGTACTTAGAAAATAACAGGATACCACATCCCCATATTTGAACTCCGCCTAGTGTAGAAGCCGCTATTTTTTTTGTTCAGACTGCAATAACTTCTTCATACTAATTCAGAATCCGGTGAGACTTCGACCAATTAACTCCCACCTAAATTACAGAAAATATGGAACACTCGGATACTTCATCTTCTGAACGCATACTGTAGTTCTCCATGGGCACTGACAGTTGTACTTAAAAATAACAGGATAAGACATCCCCATATTTGAACTCCGCCTAGTGCAGAAGCCGCTATTTTTTTGTTCAGACTGCAATAACTTCTTCATACTAATTCAGAATCCGGCGAGACTTCGACCGATTAACTCCCACCTAAATTATGGACAATATGGAACACTCGGATACTTCATCTTTTGAACGCATACTGTAGTTCTCCATGGGCACTGACAGTTGTACTTAGAAAATAACAGGATACCACATCCCCTTATTTGAACTCAGCCTAGTACAGAAGCCGCTATTTTTTTTGTTCAGACTGCAATATTTTCTTCATACTAACTCGGAATCCGGCGAGACTTCGACCGATTAACTCCCACCTAAATTACGGACAATATGAAACACTCGGATACTTCATCTTGTGAACGTACACTATAGTTCTCAACAGGGACTGACAGTTGTATTTTGAAAATAACAGGCTAACACATCCCCATATTTAAACTCCGCCTAATGCAGAAGCCGCTATTTTTTTTCAGACTGCAATAACTTCTTCATACTAATTCAGAATCCGGTGAGACTTCAACCAATTAACTCCCACCTAAATTACGGACAATATGGAACACTCGGATACCTCATCTTGTGAACGCATACTGTAGTTCTCCATGGGCACTGACAGTTGTACTTAGAAAATAACAGGACACCACATCCCCTTATTTGAACTCCGCCTAGTGCAGAAGCCGATATTTTTTTTGTTCAGACTCCAATAACTTCTTCATACTAATTCAGAATCCGGTGAGACTTCGACCAATTAACTTCCACCTAAATTAAGGACAATATGGAACACTCGGATACTTCATCTTGTGAACGCATACTGTAGTTCTCCATGGACAGTGACAGTTGTACTTAGAAAATAACAGGATACCATATCCCCTTATTTGAACTCCGCCTAGTACAAAAGTCGCTATTTTTTTTGTTCAGACTGCAATATTTTCTTCATACTAACTCGGAATTCGGCGAGACTTCGACCGATTAACTCCCACCTAAATTACGGACAATATGAAACACTCGGATACTTCATCTTGTGAACGCATAACAGGCTACTACATCCCCATATTTGAACTCCGCCTAGTGCAGAAGCCGCTATTTTTTTTGTTCAGACTGCAATAACTTTTTCATATTAATTAAGAATCCGGCGAGACTTCGACCAATTAACTCCCACCGAAATTATGGACAATATGGAACACTTACCTCATCTTGTGAACGCATACTGTAGTTCTCCATGGGCACTAACAGTTGTACTTTGAAAATAACAGCATACCACATCCACATATTTGAACTCCGCCTAGTGCAGAAGCCGCTATTTTTTTGTTCAGACTGCAATAACTTCTTCATACTAATTCAGACACTACTACAAAACAGACCATTTGCATCGGTTGTTTACCCCCCTTTTGCATCAGTTCAGCAACCGATGCAACAGGCTTAACACTTTTGCATCAGTTCTAAAACCGATGCAAAAAGGTCCTTTTTGCATCGGTTGTTACTAATAACTGATGTAAAATATCATGGTTGGTTGCTTGGACACAGCCCCCATGTTGCATCGGTTGTAATGAAAACTGATGCAACAAAGGAACTTGTTGCATAGGTTGTTGCTGAAAACCGATGCAAACTAATCCCTCTATTGCATCAGTTTTTTATAACAACCGATGCAAACTAATCCCTCTATTGCATCAGCTATTTATACCTGATGCAAAAAAGCCATTCTCAGAAACCATTATTACAGTACTCAAATAGACTATATATATATATATATATTATTGATTATAACAAACAATTATTGCATGCAATATTACAATCATTTAAAATTAAATTTGATGGCAAATACAAATGGAATAACATAATACCAAAATAAACATATATCATCAATTATAGTGTTGATAATCTATACAAAATAATGGTTCATACATTCATTTTAGCAGCATAATTCAAATCTTTAGTACAATCATTTAGTTGTACGTTCATCTATCTCTTGTTGGCAACACATAATTATAGTGTTAATAATCTATACATACCAGCGCCATCTCCATTAACCAACCATCAATCATACCTCTTCAACTTGCTGCCATCCTATACGACTGTCTTCCTCTCACTGCCACAAACTGCAACTCAAACCACCACATCACTGCCTACTGTACTTCCAACCATCTACACTTCATCACTGAAATCATCACACTCCATTACTGCAGTACAACCTCCACTTTTCCTACTGACCATACCATCATCACAGTCATCACTATTATTGCTGCTGCTGATATACCATCATCCCACTACCACACATAACCAACTACAACTGCCATCCACAAAACTGTGCAACACTTCTCTGACCATACCATTTCCATTACAACAATACCACCATAACCAAACTTCCTGTCGTCTACACTGTCCTCTACTTCCAAATCAAGCAAAATAGGTAGGTAGGGTATGTGGTAGCTATACATCCATTTGGATCTACAAACAACGCACTTTTCAACTACCACTAGAAACATAATACATATTAGGCTACATTTATCAAGAATCAGGACCAATGTTAAATACTGATATGATGTTTAGTTCAAACAGCAAACTTATCATAACAGTAGCAGTAGCATTCTTTGGCTTATAATTTATATCTGTGCTGTAAAAAACTTAATTTTAGTGGAAAAAATAATAAGACTTACAGAGTATCCAGAAAGGCCAGCAGGATCAGTAAAGGCAGAGGTGTGAAAAACACATGCAAACTTAACAGTGAAAAATTCAGTACATCAAAATTAGATCCGACCCGTAGCAACCGGTGTGAATAAATTCACATGGGTTTCGTACTTAAAAGATACCATCAACCTACCTCTTATTTTTAACGTGCTAATGAATAAGTTTAGAGAAATTAACTAGGTTGCTATGTTTATGCATCTCAGATTGAGTTAAAAATGAACAAGGGAACGGTTGACAATGATATTTTTTAAACGATTTCGTGTCATTTATACTATATGAGAACCTTAAATAAACGATTTCGTGTCATTCAGACTCAGTTTGATACTTCATCTTATAAAATTTAATTATTAGTTGGTGTTAGTTAAATATAAAAAAACAATTAACTTATTAGAGTAAGGATCAACTTAGTTTGAATGACAAGAAATTATATATTTAAGCTTTTACAACAATAATAATGATTATATACGAACAAATATGGGAACTGCCCCAAGTTCAATCACAACCTTAGCGTGCTCTGATGTTCCAGAAGCTATATTTGTAAGAACCCATGCAGCTTCAAACTGATCAACAATCCATTTTGATTAAAACAGAAAGAAACATTATTAAAACAAAAACAAAACACACCTGTAGTTGGGGGAAATCGGCTACTGAAAGGAACACCACAAAGTGGGGAACAACTCCTGTGGCAATCACCTCACTTACTAGAGGGTTGTGTTCTATAAATACCCAATAAAAATATTAGCATAGAAATCAAAGCATAAAAATACCCAAATTTCCTCAATAATGGTCTTCCTCTTACTCCCTATTTCCTAATACTCAAACAACGGCATCTGCTCCTCATGGATTTCTAGGTGTGATTATATCTTTTTTGTGTTTTACATCTTTCATGCATTAACATCTTACTAATTTGACTTTTACACATGGGTTTTTATCTTGGAGTTGTTTCAATTGTTCTTTTTTATAAAAAAACAGCAAGACCACAATTACAAGAGAACTTAAAGGCATAAGCAACTGGAGCTCATTTCTTCTAAACCTAGGAACCTAGGTAATCCAAGCAGAAGCGCCATAAGCCAAAAGAGGTTGACTAATTAAAAGAAATATGTAAAAATGTGCACATCAGTTTTTGGGCATACATCTCTTTTATCAGGGTCTTTACTGTTAATGGCATCTAACAATAACACAGTTGGGTTACATAACATTGGCAGCATACAATGTTTTTAGTCAATTAGGCAGCAGAATTAGAGTTAAACATCAGGCGGCAGCATATTATTTCAAAATTCAATAATCTATATGAAGATTAACTAGTTTACTCGATAACTTGTTAATCGCAGATTGATTTTGTCGGCTTTACATTCTACAGCATGAAATATGTATTAAATCAAAGGAAAACATTGCACAGGTTCACGCTTGTATCAATGATCAAATACCTTAGCTATGTCTTTCCACGATTTGTTGTTGCTTGCAACAAAGTTTGCAACATCCCAACGTGCTCCAATTTTGATTTTAATTTTTTTCCGATTCGTGAAGTCTTTCATATTCTGATCGTGCTTATCCTCCACTTATGTAGCGTTCAATAGCGAACGGTATCCAAGTTAAATCTCTTAGCACTTGGTGAATATTTACGTAAATTCAGTCTCGTTAATCCTAGCAAACGTGTTGGACAACTCGAAAGTCCAGAAAGTGAAAGTTTTGCTTGATTCAGTTCTCAGGGTATTCATTTCTACAGTTGTATATAATTACCATTTTGAATTGATTAAAGTTAAATGGATGAAAGAAATTTACAGGTGAAAAACACAATATTTGGACACCGTTCGACGTAGGAGAACGTAGTGTAAATCTTACTATTTTTGTTTTTAACCTAGCAATCAGTAAAAGTAGAACGTAGAATGAAGCAGTTGGGAAAAAACTTCATCTGTTATTAGAACAAACGACCGATTTGTAAAAGAATAATCTTTTTAAGGAGCAGGAGATATGTGTGGTGTCATCGGAATCAAACATGGAAAGCTCACACTCCAGTCTATTTGATTAGGACGGATAAAAGCCTAATTTTTTTACTTCTATGAAAAATGTCGAATGTCCTTTAATTCCAATAATTTGTACTGGAAAATTAGAGAAAAATAACTAGAAACCATAATTGAATATTAGCAATAACATATGAACTTTAACTACAGAAATGCACAATGCCACTGTAGTGTTACCCATCTACAGAGAAAGTATCACGATGAATCCTGTTGTAAATTTAAGAACAGCTGCATTCCAAATAGTTGAATAGTTGCAACAAAAAAGGAAAAAAAAATCCTTCTTCTTCGGTTCATCCAAATCATATTTCCCATAATAAACAATTAAACATTGGCCAAATGTTTTCGCACATACAACTTTTACTAAGAAACAACACTAACATTAGATGAAATTCTAAAACTACGTTATCATCAACATACAAACACTAAATACCTTGTCCTTGCCCAACTATATTTTTATCTATCAAGGATTCAACTATCTCATGCTGATCGATAATCAACTTGTGAAAACTAGTGACATCAAAAGAAGAACAATAGGATAACCTATCTTGCTCTATTGCTTCTATTTTTCGACCACAGCAATGCTTAACTATTAAGAGGATCGCTAATATTGCTAGCAGTGTTGAAACTGCAAAGATCCAGATATGGTTGAACCTCTTTTTTACATTGGGTTGAGGGCATATTTGTATAACTAGATTGCTTAGATTGATACGAACTGGTATGCACAAATTTAAGTTACCCGAAACACTGTCTAATAATCCTTCTCTAATTAATGGGAGAGGAACTGGTCCTGAAAGTTGGTTATTAGAAAAGTCTAATAAATTTGGCAATAAACTACAAAGGCTTTCAGGAATTTTACCTGTCAAAATGTTATTAGATAGGTTTAGCACATTAAGATACCTTAAAGAAGACAGAGATTGAGGAATAGAGGAAGTTAATCTATTTCCTTGCAGGGATAACTGATTAAGATTACTCAAACTGCCAATATCAAAAGGGATCGAACTCGAACTCTAGACTTCAATCACTTTACCATCTCACTGCCTACGGTCCCTTGTCACTGCAGTTTTATTGCCTCCACCAACAACGATTTCCAAATCGCGAGTTCCTTAGCATCGATGCATATCTTAGATCTGAGAAACATCAGCAGTTGCAAACAAGCCAACCCAACAACAACTTCTACCAAAGGCAAATTTTTGTCAACATCACCTAATGATTCTGCAGTACACAAGCAAAAGAGAGAAGAGATCATCATCATTACTAGATCTCAACAACAACTCAACTTCAACGTCAGACCCATATCCAACATCATAGTTCTGATCGGCAGCCTACTGTCAGCAATAAGCTCCATATCTCATCGTCCAGTCATCAGCGAGCATAAATTCATCAGGTAATGGCTAGCTCGGATACGACGATGATACTCTTAGGAACAAGACTCAAATCCGAATCAATGGCGCTGTTAGATATTTGAGGCATAAAGGTCGATATTCCCAAGCATAGTCTATAGCAAGGCAGAAAATACGGATCGTGGCATTACTATTCCGGATCTGATTCGATAGAAATCTCAAGACATCGAGAGCGAAGAACTCCAGGCACACGACAAACATTTTAGGCATCATCTCAAGACTATGAGATTTGCTTTTGAATTCTGAATCGAGATATGAGTTTATAAAGATTTCATTTGATTTAAAGTCGTTCAATTTGATTTGAAGTCGTTCAATTTGATTTCATTTGATTTGAAGTCGTTCAATTTAGAGGGATAAATGAAAGCTAAGCGGGAAATGAAAAGTTAAGGGGAGGGAAAATGAAAGTTGGGTAGCAAACCGATGGAAAATGAATGCAAACTAATGTAGTTGCATCGGTTGAATTTAAAACCGATGCGACTAAAACTATTTGCACGTACCAATTGCATCGGTTGTTGGTGGCAACTGATGCAAATTTGATTTTTTATTACCTATTGTTTTTCACGTACCAATTGCATCGGTTATTAAGATGGAACTGATGCAAATAGTTCTATTTGCATCAGTTTTTACTTCAACTGATGCAAATGAGGCGAAGCAATATGTACTTTTTGTACTAGTGAGAATCCGGTGAGACTTTGACCAATTATCTCCCACCTAAATTACGGACAATATGGAACACTCTGTTACTTCATCTTGTGAACGCATACTGTAACTCTCTATGGGCACTGACAGTTGTACTTAGAAAATAACAGGATACCACATCACCATATTTGAACTCCGCCTAGTGCAGAAGCCGCTATTTTTTTTTCAGCCTGCAATAACTTCTTCATACTAATTCAGAATCCGGTGAGACTTCGACCGATTAATTCCCACCTAAATTGCGGACAATATGGAACACTTGAATACTTCATCTTGTGAATGTACACTGTAGTTCTCCATGGGGACTGACAGTTGTACTTTGAAAATAACAGGCTACCACATCCCCATATTTAAACTCCGCCTAGTGCAGAAGCCGCTATATTTTTGTTCAGACTACAATAACTTCTTCATACTAATTCAGAATCCGGCGAGACTTCGACCAATTAACTCCCACCTAAATTACGGACAATATGGAACACTCGGATACTTCATCTTGTGAACGCATACTGTAATTCTCCATGGGCACTGACAGTAGTACTTAAAAATAACAGGATACGACATCCCCATATTTGAACTCCGCATAGTGCAGAAGACGCTATTTTTTTTGTTCAGACTGCAATAACTTCTTCATACTAATTCCGAATCCGGTGAGACTTCGACCGATTAACTCCCACCTAAATTACAGACAATATGAAACACTCGGATACTTCATCGTGTGAACGTACACTGTAGTTCTCCATGGGGACTGACAGCTGTACTAAAAAATAACAGGCTACCACATTCTCATATTTGAACTCCGACCAATTTTTTTGTTCAGACTGCAATAACTTCTTCATAATAATTCAAAATTCGGTGAGACTTCGACCAATTAACTCTCACCTAAATTACGGACAACATGGAACACTTGGATACTTCATCTTTTGAACGTATACTGTAGTTCTCCATGGGCACCGACAGTTATACTTAGAAAATAACAGGATGCGACATCCCCTTATTTGAACTCCGCCTAGTACAGAAGCCGCTATTTTTTTTGTTCAGACTGCAATAACTTCTTCATACTAATTCCGAATCTGGTGAGACTTCGACCGATTAACTCCCACCTAAATTGCGGACAATATGGAACACTCGAATACTTCATCTTGTGAATGTACACTGTAGTTCTCCATTGGGACTGACAGTTGTACTTTGAAAATAACAGGCTACCACATCCCCATATTTAAACTCCGCGTAGTGCAGAAGCCACTATATTTTTGTTCAGACTACAATAACTTCTTCATACTAATTTAGAATCCGGCGAGACTTCGACCAATTAACTCCCACCTAAATTACGGACAATATGAAACACTCGGATACTTCGTCTTGTGAACGCATACTGTAGTTCTCCATGGGCACTGACAGTTGTACTTAAAAATAACAGGATACGACATCCCCATATTTGAACTCCGCATAGTGCAGAAGCCGCTATTTTTTTTGTTCAGACTGCAATAACTTCTTCATACTAATTCCGAATCCGGTGAGACTTCGACCGATTAACTCCCACCTAAATTACGGACAATATGAAACACTCGGATACTTCATCTTGTGAACGTACACTATAGTTCTCCATGGGGACTGACAGCTGTACTAAAAACTAACAGGCTACCACATTCTCATATTTGAACTCCGTCTAGTGCAGAAGCCGCTATTTTTTTGTTCAGACTGCAATAACTTCTTCATAATAATTCAAAATTCGGTGAGACTTCGACCAATTAACTCCCACGTAAATTACGGACAATATGGAACACTTGGATACTTCATCTTTTGAACGCATACTGTAGTTCTCCATGGGGACTGACAGTTGTACTTTTAAAATAACAGGCTACCACATCCCCATATTTGAACTCCGCCTAGTGCAGAAGCCGCTATTTTTTTGTTCAGACAGCAATAACTTCTTCATACTAATTCAGAATCCGGTGAGACTTCGACTAATTAACTCCCACCTAAATTACGGACAATATGGAACACTCGGATACTTCATTTTGTGAACGCATACTGTAGTTCTCCATGGGCATTGACAGTTATACTTAAAAATAACAGGATACCACATCCCTATATTTGAACTCCGCCTAGTGCAGAAGCCGCTATTTTTTTTGTTCGGACGGCAATAACTTCATCATACTAATTCAGAATCCGGTGAGACTTCGACCAATTAACTCCCACCTAAATTACGGACAATATGGAATACTCAGATACTTCATCTTGTGAATGCATACTGTAGTTCTTCTCCATGGGCAGTGACAGTTGTACTTAGAAAATAACAGGATACCATATCCTCTTATTTGAACTCCGCCTAGTATAGAAGCCGCTATTTTTTTTGCTTAGACTGAAATATTTTCTTCATACTAACTCGGAATCCGGCGAGACTTCGACCGATTAACTCCCACCTAAATTACGGACAATATGAAACACTCGGATACTTCATCTTGTGAACGTACACTGTAGTTCTCCATGGGGACTGATAGTTGTACTTTCAAAATAATAGGCTACCACATCCCCATATTTGAACTTCGCCTAGTGCAGAAGCCGCTATTTTTTTTGTTCAGACTGCAATAACTTCTTCATACTAATTCAGAATCCGGTGAGACTTCAACCAATTAACTCCCACCTAAATTACGGACAATATGGAACACTCGGATACCTCATCTTGTGAACGCATACTGTAGATCTCCATGGGCACTGACAGTTGTACTTAGAAAATAACAGGACACCACATCCCTTTATTGGAACTCCGCCTAGTGCAGAGGCCGCTATTTTTTTTGTTCAGACTGCAATAACATCTTCATACTAATTCAGAATCCGGTGAGACTTCGACCAATTAACTTCCACCTAAATTAAGGACAATATGGAACACTCGGATACTTCATCTAGTGAACGCATATTGTAGTTCTCCATGGACAGTGACAGTTGTACTTAGAAAATAACAAGATACCATATCCCCTTATTTGAACTCCGCCTAGTACAGAAGTCGCTATTTTTTTGTTCAGACTGCAATATTTTCTTCATACTAACTCGGAATTCGGCGAGACTTCGACCGATTAACTCCCACCTAAATTACGGACAATATGAAACACTCGGATACTTCATCTTGTGAACGCATATTGTAGTTCTCCATGGGGACTGACAGTTGTACTTTGAAAATAATAGGCTACCACATCCCCTTATTTGAACTCCGCCTAGTGTAGAAGCCGCTATTTTTTTGTTCAGACTGCAATAACTTCTTCATACTAATTCAGAATCCGATGAGACTTCGACCGATTAACTCCCACCTAAATTACGGACAATATGGAACACTCGGATACCTCATCTTGTGAACGCATACTGTAGTTCTCCATGGGCACTGACAGTTGTACTTAGAAAATAACAAGTTACCACATCCCCTTATTTGAACTCCGCCTAGTGCAGAAGCCGCTATTTTTTTTGTTCAGACTGCAATATTTTCTTCATACTAACTCGGAATCCGACGATACTTCGACCGATTAACACCCACCTAAATTACGGACAATATGAAACTCTCGAATACTTCATCTTGTGAACGTACATTGTAGTTCTCCATAGGGACTGACAGTTGTACTTAGAAAATAACAGGATATCACATCCCCTTATTTGAACTCCGCCTAGTACAGAAGCCGCTATTTTTTTGTTCAGCCTGCAATATTTTCTTCATACTAACTCGAAATCCGACGAGACTTCGACCGATTAACTCCCACCTAAATTACGGACAATATGAAACACTCGGATACTTCATCTTGTGAACGTACACTGTAGTTCTCCATGGGGACTAACAGTTGTACTTAGAAAATAACAGGCTACCACATCCACATATTTGAACTCCGCCTAGTGCAGAAGCCGCTATTTTTTTTGTTCTGACTGCAATAACTTCTTCACACTAATTCAGAATCTGGGGAGACTTCGACCAATTAACTCCTACCTAAATTACGGAGTATATGAAACACTCGGATACTTCATCTTGTGAACGCATACTGTAGTTCTCCATGGGGACTGACAGTTGTACTTAGAAAATAACAGGATACCACATCCCCTTATTTGAAATCCGCATAGTACAGAAGCCGCTATTTTTTTTGTTCAGACTGCAATAACTTCTTCATACTAACTCGGAATCCGGTGAGCCTTCGACCGATTAACTCACACCTAAATTACGGACAATATGAAATACTCGGATACTTCATCTTGTGAACGCATACTATAGTTCTCCATGGGCACTGACAGTTGTACTTAAAAATAAGAGGATACGACATCCCCATATTTCAACTCCGCATAGTGCAGAAGCCGCTATTTTTTTTGTTCAGACTGCAATAACTTCATCATACTAACTCGGAATCCGGCGAGACTTCGACCGATTAACTCCCACCTAAATTATGGACAATATGAAATACTCGGATACTACATCTTGTGAACGTACACTGTTGTTCTCCATTGGGACTGACAGTTGTACTTTGAAAATAACAGGCTACCACATCCCCATATTTGAACTCCGCCTAGTGCAGAAGCCGCTATTTTTTTTGTTCAGACTTCAGTAAATTTTTCATACTAATTCAGAATCCGGTGAGACTTCGACCAATTAACTCCCACCAAAATTACGGACAATATGGAACACTCTGAAACTTCATCTTGTGAAGGCATACTGTAGTTCTCCATGGGCACTAACAGTTGTACATAGAAAATAACAGCATACCACATCCACATATTTGAACTCCGCCTAGTGCAGAAGCCACTATTTTTTTGTTCAGACTGCAATAACTTCTTCATACTAATTCAGAATCCGGTGAGACTTCGACCAATTAACTCCCACCTAAATTACGGACAATATGGAACACTCGGGTACTTCATCTTGTGAACGCATACTGTAACTCTCTATGGGCACTGACAGTTGTACTTAGAAAATAACAGGATACCACATCACCATATTTGAACTCCGCCTAGTGCAGAAGCCGCAATTTTTTTTGTTCAGACTGCAATACCTTCTTCATACTAATTCAGAATCCGGTGAGATTTCGACCAATTAACTCCCACCTAAATTACGGACAATATGGAATACTCGGATACTTCATCTTGTGAACGCATATTGTAGTTCTCCATGGGGCACTGACAGTTGTACTTAAAAATTACAAGATACGACATCACCATATTTGAACTCCGCCTAGTGCAGAAGGCGCTTTTTTTTTGTTTAGACTACAACAACTTCTTCCTACTAACTCGGAATACAACGAGCCTTCGACCGATTAACTCCCACCTAAATTACGAACAATATAAAACACTCGGATACTTCATCTTGTGAACGTACACTGTTGTTCTCCATTGGGACTGACAGTTGTACTTTGAAATTAACAGGCTACCACATCCCCATATTTGAACTCCGCCTAGTGCAGAAGCCGCTATTTTTTTCTTCAGCCTGCAATAACTTCTTCATACTAATTCAGAATCCGGTGAGACTTCGACCGATCAACTCCCACCTAAATTACGGACAATATGGAACACTCGGATACTTCATCTTGTGAACGTATACTGTAGTTCTCCATGGGCATTGACTGTTGTACTTACAAATAATAGGATACGACATCCCCATATTTGAACTCCGCATAGTGCAGAAGCCGCTATTTTTTTTGTTCAGACTGCAATAACTTCTTCATACTAATTTCGAATCCGGTGAGACTTCGACCGATTAATTCCCACCTAAATTGCGGACAATATGGAACACTTGAATACTTCATCTTGTGAATGTACACTGTAGTTCTCCATGGGGACTGACAATTGTACTTTGAAAATAACAGGCTACCACATCCCCATATTTAAACTCCGCCTAGTGCAGAAGCCGCTATATTTTTGTTCAGACTACAATAACTTCTTCATACTAATTCAGAATCCGGCGAGACTTCGACCAATTAACTCCCACCTAAATTACGGACAATATGGAACACTCGGATACTTCATCTTGTGAACGCATACTGTAGTTCTCCATGGGCACTGACAGTTGTACTTAAAAATAACAGGATACGACATCCCCATATTTGAACTCCGCATAGTGCAGAAGCCGCTATTTTTTTTGTTCAGACTGCAATAACTTCTTCATACTAATTCCGAATCCGGTGAGACTTCGACCGATTAACTCCCACCTAAATTACGGACAATATGAAACACTCGGATACTTCATCGTGTGAACGTACACTGTAGTTCTCCATGGGGACTGACAGCTGTACTAAAAAATAACAGGCTACCACATTCTCATATTTGAACTCCGTCTAGTGAAGAAGCCGCTATTTTTTTGTTCAAACTGCAATAACTTCTTCATAATAATTCAAAATTCGGTGAGACTTCGACCAATTAACTCCCACCTAAATTACGGACAATATGGAACACTTGGATACTTCATCTTTTGAACGTATACTGTAGTTCTCCATGGGCACCGACAGTTATACTTAGAAAATAACAGGATGCGACATCCCCTTATTTGAACTCCGCCTAGTACAGAAGACGCTATTTTTTTGTTCAGACTGCAATATTTTCCTCATTCTAACTCGGAATCCGGCGAGACTTCGACCGATTAACTCACACCTAAATTACAGACAATATGAAACACTCGGATACTTCATCTTGTGAACGTACACTGTAGTTCTCCATGGGGACTGACAGTTGTACTTTTAAAATAACAAGCTACCACATCCCCATATTTGAACTCCGCCTAGTGCAGAAGCCGCTATTTTTTGTTCAGACAGCAATAACTTCTTCATACTAATTCAGAATCCGGTGAGACTTCGACCAATTAACTCCCACCTAAATTACGGACAATATGGAACACTCGGATACTTCATTTTGTGAACGCATACTGTAGTTCTCCATAGGCATTGACAGTTATACTTAAAAATAACAGGATACCACATCCCTATATTTGAACTCCGCCTAGTGCAGAAGCCGCTATTTTTTTTTCAGACAGCAATAACTTCATCATACTAATTCAGAATCCGGTGAGACTTCGACCAATTAACTCCCACCTAAATTACGGACAATATGGAACACTCGGATACTTCATCTTGTGAATGCATACTGTAGTTCTCTAGGGGTAGTGACAGTTGTACTTAGAAAATAACAGGATACCATATCCTCTTATTTGAACTCCGCCTAGTATAGAAGCCGCTATTTTTTTGTTTAGACTGCAATATTTTCTTCATACTAACTCGGAATCCGGCGAGACTTCGACCGATTAACTCCCACCTAAATTACGGACAATATGAAACACTCGGATACTTCATCTTGTGAACGTACACTGTAGTTCTCCATGGGGACTGACAGTTGTACTTTCAAAATAACAGGCTACCACATCCCCATATTTGAACTTCGCTTAGTGTAGAAGCCGCTTTTTTTTCTTCTTCAGACTGCAATAACTTCTTCATACTAATTCAGAATCCGATGATACTTCGACCAATTAACTCCCACCTAAATTACGGACAATATGGAACACTCGGATACTTCATGTTGTGAACGCATACTCTAGTTCTCCATGGACACAGACAGTTGTACTTAGAAAATAACAGGATACCACATCCCCATATTTGAACTCCGCCTAGTGCAGAAGCCGCTATTTTTTTTGTTCAGACTGCAACAACTTCTTCATACTAACTCGCAATCCGGCGAGACTTCGACCTATTAACTCCCACCTAAATTACGGACAATATGAAATACTCGGATACTTCATCTTGCGAACGTACACTGTTGTTCTCCATTGGGACTGACAGTTGTACTTTGAAAATAACAGGCTACCACATCACCATATTTGAACTCCGCCTAGTGCAGAAACCGCTATTTATTTTTGTTCAGACTGCAATAACTTCTTCATACTAATTCAGATTCTGGTGAGACTTCGACCGATTAACTCCCACCTAAATTACGGACAATATGAAACACTCGGATACTTCATCTTGTGAACGTACACTATAGTTCTCCATGGAGACTGCAGTTGTACTTGGAAAATAACAGGCTACTACATCCCCATATTTGAACTCCGCCTAGTGCAGAAGCCGCTATTTTTTTTGTTCAGACTGCAATAACTTTTTCATATTAATTCAGAATCCGGTGAGACTTCGACCAATTAACTCCCACCGAAATTACGGATAATATGGAACACTTACTTCATCTTGTGAACGCATACTGTAGTTCTCCATGGGCACTAACAGTTGTACTTAGAAAACAACAGCATACCACATCCCCATATTTGAACTCCGCCTAATGCAGAAGCCGCTATTTTTTTTGTTCAGACTGCAATAACTTCTTCATACTAATTCAGAATCCGGTGAGACTTCGACCAATTAACTCCCACCTAAATTACGGACAATATGGAACACTCGGATACTTCATCTTGTGAACGCATACTGTAGTTCTCCATGGGCACTGACAGTTGTACTTAAAAATAACAGGATACGACATCCCCATATTTGAACTCCGCCTAGTGCAGAAGCCGCTATTTTTTTTTCTGACTGCAACAACTTCTTCATACTAAATCGGAATCCGGCGAGACTTCGACCGATTAACTCCCACCTAAATTACGGACAATATGAAACACTCGGATACTTCATCTTGTGAACGTACACTGTTGTTCTCCCTTGGGACTGACAGTTGTACTTTGAAAATAACAGGCTACCACATCCTCATATTGGAACTCCGCCTAGTGCAGAAGCCGCTATTTTTTTTGTTCAGACTGCAATAACTTCTTCATACTAATTCATAATCCGGTGAGACTTCGACCAATTAACTCCCACCTAAATTACGGACAATATGGAACACTCGGATACTTCATCTTGTGAACGCATACTGCAGTTCTCCATAGGCACTGACAGTTGTACTTAAAAATAACAGGATATGACATCCCCATATTTGAACTCCGCATAGTGCAGAAGCCGCTATTTTTTTTGTTCAGACTACAATAACTTTTTCATACTAATTCCGAATCCGGTGAGACTTCGACCGAATAACTACCACCTAAATTACGGACAATATGAAACACTCGAATACTTCATCTTGTGAATGTACACTGTAGTTCTCCATATGGACGGACAGTTGTACTTTGAAAATAACAGGCTATCACATCCCTATATTTGAACTCCGCCAAGTGCAGAAGCCGCTATTTTTTTGTTCAGACTACAATAACTTCTTCATACTAATTCAGAATCCGGCGAGACTTCGACCAATTAACTCCCACCGAAATTACGGACAATATGGAACACTCGGATACTTCATCTTGTGAACGCATACTGTAGTTCTCCATGGGCACTGACAGTTGTACTTAAAAATAACAGGATATGACATCCCCATATTTGAATTCCGCATAGTACAGAAGCCGCTATTTTTTTTGTTCAGACTGCAATAACTTTTTCATACTAATTCCGAATCCGGTGAGACTTTGACCGATTAACTCCCACCTAAATTACGGACAATATGAAACACTCGGATACTTCATCTTGTGAATGCATATTGTAGTTCTCCATGGGCACTAACAGTTGTACTTAAAAATAACAGGATACGACATCCCCATATTTGAACTCCACCTAGTGCAGAAGGCGCTATTTTTTTTGTTCAGACTGCAACAACTTCTTCATACTAACTCGGAATCCAGCGAGACTTCGACCGATTAACTCCCACCTAAATTACAGACAATATGAAATACTCGGATACTTCATCTTGCGAACGTACACTGTTGTTCTCCATTGGAACTGACAGTTGTACTTTGAAAATAACAGGCTACCACATCCCCATATTTGAACTCCGCCTAGTGCAGAAACCGCTATTTATTTTTGTTCAGACTGCAATAACTTCTTCATACTAATTCAGATTCTGGTGAGACTTCGACCGATTAACTCCCACCTAAATTACGGACAATATGAAACACTCGGATACTTCATCTTGTGAACGTACACTATAGTTCTCCATGGAGACTGCAGTTGTACTTGGAAAATAACAGGCTACTACATCCCCATATTTGAACTCCGCCTAGTGCAGAAGCCGCTATTTTTTTTGTTCAGACTGCAATAACTTTTTCATATTAATTCAGAATCCGGTGAGACTTCGACCAATTAACTCCCACCGAAATTACGGATAATATGGAACACTTACTTCATCTTGTGAACGCATACTGTAGTTCTCCATGGGCACTAACAGTTGTACTTAGAAAACAACAGCATACCACATCCCCATATTTGAACTCCGCCTAATGCAGAAGCCGCTATTTTTTTTGTTCAGACTGCAATAACTTCTTCATACTAATTCAGAATCCGGTGAGACTTCGACCAATTAACTCCCACCTAAATTACGGACAATATGGAACACTCGGATACTTCATCTTGTGAACGCATACTGTAGTTCTCCATGGGCACTGACAGTTGTACTTAAAAATAACAGGATACGACATCCCCATATTTGAACTCCGCCTAGTGCAGAAGGCGCTATTTTTTTTTCTGACTGCAACAACTTCTTCATACTAAATCGGAATCCGGCGAGACTTCGACCGATTAACTCCCACCTAAATTACGGACAATATGAAACACTCGGATACTTCATCTTGTGAACGTACACTGTTGTTCTCCCTTGGGACTGACAGTTGTACTTTGAAAATAACAGGCTACCACATCCTCATATTGGAACTCCGCCTAGTGCAGAAGCCGCTATTTTTTTTGTTCAGACTGCAATAACTTCTTCATACTAATTCATAATCCGGTGAGACTTCGACCGATCAACTCCTACCTAAATTACGGACAATATGGAACACTCGGATACTTCATCTTGTGAACGCATACTGCAGTTCTCCATAGGCACTGACAGTTGTACTTAAAAATAACAGGATATGACATCCCCATATTTGAACTCCGCATAGTGCAGAAGCCGCTATTTTTTTTGTTCAGACTACAATAACTTTTTCATACTAATTCCGAATCCGGTGAGACTTCGACCGAATAACTACCACCTAAATTACGGACAATATGAAACACTCGAATACTTCATCTTGTGAATGTACACTGTAGTTCTCCATATGGACGGACAGTTGTACTTTGAAAATAACAGGCTATCACATCCCTATATTTGAACTCCGCCAAGTGCAGAAGCCGCTATTTTTTTGTTCAGACTACAATAACTTCTTCATACTAATTCAGAATCCGGCGAGACTTCGACCAATTAACTCCCACCGAAATTACGGACAATATGGAACACTCGGATACTTCATCTTGTGAACGCATACTGTAGTTCTCCATGGGCACTGACAGTTGTACTTAAAAATAACAGGATATGACATCCCCATATTTGAATTCCGCATAGTACAGAAGCCGCTATTTTTTTTGTTCAGACTGCAATAACTTCTTCATACTAATTCCGAATCCGGTGAGACTTTGACCGATTAACTCCCACCTAAATTACGGACAATATGAAACACTCGGATACTTCATCTTGTGAATGCATATTGTAGTTCTCCATGGGCACTAACAGTTGTACTTAAAAATAACAGAATACGACATCCCCATATTTGAACTCCGCCTAGTGCAGAAGGCGCTATTTTTTTTGTTCAGACTGCAACAACTTCTTCATACTAACTCGGAATCCAGCGAGACTTCGACCGATTAACTCCCACCTAAATTACAGACAATATGAAATACTCGGATACTTCATCTTGCGAACGTACACTGTTGTTCTCCATTGGAACTGACAGTTGTACTTTGAAAATAACAGGCTACCACATCCCCATATTTGAACTCCGCCTAGTGCAGAAACCGCTATTTTTTTTGTTCAGACTGCAATAACTTCTTCATACTAATTCAGATTCTGGTGAGACTTCGACCGATTAACTCCCACCTAAATTACGGACAATATGAAACACTCGGATACTTCATCTTGTGAACGTACACTATAGTTCTCCATGGAGACTACAGTTGTACTTAGAAAATAACAGGCTACTACATCCCCATATTTGAACTCCGCCTAGTGCAGAAGCCGCTATTTTTTTTGTTCAGACTGCAATAACTTTTTCATATTAATTAAGAATCCGGCGAGACTTCGACCAATTAACTCCCACCGAAATTACGGACAATATGGAACACTTACCTCATCTTGTGAACGCATACTGTAGTTCTCCATGGGCACTAACAGTTGTACTTAGAAAACAACAGCATACCACATCCCCATATTTGAACTCCGCCTAGTGCAGAAGCCGCTATTTTTTTTGTTCAGACTGCAATAACTTCTTCATACTAATTCAGAATCCGGTGAGACTTCGACTAATTAACTCCCACCTAAATTACGGACAATATGGAACACTCGGATACTTCATCTTGTGAACGCATACTGTAGTTCTCCATGGGCACTGATAGTTGTACTTAAAAATAACAGGATAAGACATCCTCATATTTGAACACCGCCTAGTGCAGAAGGCGCTATTTTTTTTCAGACTGCAACAACTTCTTCATACTAATTCGGAATCCGGCGAGACTTCGACCGATTAACTCCCACCTAAATTACGGACAATATGAAACACTCAAATACTTCATCTTGTGAACGTACACTGTTGTTCTCCCTTGGGACTGACAGTTGTACTTTTAAAATAACAGGCTACCACATCCCCATATTTGAACTCCGCCTAGTGCAGAAGCCGCTATATTTTTGTTCAGACAGCAATAACTTCTTCATACTAATTCAGAATCCAGTGAGACTTCGACCAATTAACTCCCACCTAAATTACGGACAATATGGAACACTCGGATACTTCATTTTGTGAACGCATAATGTAGTTCTCCATAGGCATTGACAGTTATACTTAAAAATAACAGGATACCACATCCCTATATTTGAACTCCGCCTAGTGCAGAAGCCGCTATTTTTTTTGTTCAGACAGCAATAACTTTTTCATACTAATTCCGAATCCGGTGAGACTTCGATCGATTAACTCCCACCTAAATTACGGACAATATGGAACACTCGGATACTTCATCTTGTGAATGCATACTGTAGTTCTCCATGGGCAGTGACAGTTGTACTTAGAAAATAACAGGATACCATATCCTCTTATTTGAACTCCGCCTAGTATAGAAGCGGCTATTTTTTTGTTTAGACTGCAATATTTTCTTCATACTAACTCGGAATCCGGCGAGACTTCGAACGATTAACTCCCACCTAAATTACGGACAATATGAAACACTCGGATACTTCATCTTGTGAACGTACACTGTAGTTCTCCATGGGGACTGACAGTTGTACTTTCAAAATAACAGGCTACCACATCCCCATATTTGAACTTCGCCTAGTGCAGAAGCCGCTATTTTTTTTGTTCAGACTGCAATAACTTCTTCATACTAATTCAGAATCCGATGAGACTTCGACCAATTAACTCCCACCTAAATTACAGACATAATGGAACACTCGGATACTTCATCTTGTGAACGCATACTCTAGTTCTCCATGGGCACTGACAGTTGTACTTAGAAAATAACAGGATACCACATCCCCATATTTGAACTCCGCCTAGTGCAGAAGCCGCTATTTTTTTTGTTCAGACTGCAACAACTTCTTCATACTAACTCGCAATTCGGCGAGACTTCGACCGATTAACTCCCACCTAAATTACGGACAATATGAAATACTCGGATACTTCATCTTGCGAACGTACACTGTTGTTCTCCATTGGGACTGACAGTTGTACTTTTAATATAACAGGCTACCACATCCCTATATTTGAACTCCGCCTAGTGCAGAAACCGCTATTTATTTTTGTTCAGACTGCAATAACTTCTTCATACTAATTCAGATTCTGGTGAGACTTCGACCGATTAACTCCCACCTAAATTACGGACAATATGAAACACTCGGATACTTCATCTTGTGAACGTACACTATAGTTCTCCATGGAGACTACAGTTGTACTTAGAAAATAACAGACTACTACATCCTCATATTTGAACTCCGCCTAGTGCAGAAGCCGCTATTTGTTTTGTTCAGACTGCAATTACTTTTTCATATTAATTCAGAATCCGGTGAGACTTCGACCAATTAACTCCCACCGAAATTACGGACAATATGGAACACTTACTTCATCTTGTTAACGCATACTGTAGTTCTCCATAAGCACTAACAGTTGTACTTAGAAAACAACAGCATACCACATCCCCATATTTTAACTCCGCCTAATGCAGAAGCCGCTATTTTTTTTGTTCAGACTGCAATAACTTCTTCATACTAATTCAGAATCGGGTGAGACTTCGACCGATCAACTCCTACCTAAATTACGGACAATATGGAACACTCGGATACTTCATCTTGTGAACGCATACTGCAGTTCTCCATAGGCACTGACAGTTGTACTTAAAAATAACAGGATATGACATCCCCATATTTGAACTCCGCATAGTGCAGAAGCCGCTATTTTTTTTGTTCAGACTACAATAACTTTTTCATACTAATTCCGAATCCGGTGAGACTTCGACCGATTAACTACCACCTCAATTACGGACAATATGAAACACTCGAATACTTCATCTTGTGAATGTACACTGTAGTTCTCCATAGGGACGGACAATTGTACTTTGAAAATAACAGGCTATCACATCCCCATATTTGAACTCCGCCAAGTGCAGAAGCCGCTATTTTTTTGTTCAGACTACAATAACTTCTTCATACTAATTCAGAATCCGGCGAGACTTCGACCAATTAACTCCCACCGAAATTATGGACAATATGGAACACTCGGATACTTCATCTTGTGAACGCATACTGTAGTTCTCCATGGGCACTGACAGTTGTACTTAAAAATAACAGGATACAACATCCCCATATTTGAACTCCGCATAGTACAGAAGCCGCTATTTTTTTTGTTCAGACTGCAATAACTTCTTCATACTAATTCCGAATCCGGTGAGACTTTGACCAATTAACTCCCACCTAAATTACGGACAATATGAAACACTCGGATACATCATCTTGCGAATGCATACTGTAGTTCTCCATGGGCACTAACAGTTGTACTTAAAAATATCAGGATACGACATCCCCATATTTGAACTCCGCCTAGTGCAGAAGGCGCTATTTTTTTTGTTCATACTGCAACAACTTCTTCATACTAACTCGGAATCCGGCGAGACTTCGACCGATTAACTCCCACCTAAATTACGGACAATATGAAACACTCGGATACTTCATCTTGTGAACGTACACTATAGTTCTCCTTGGAGACTACAGTTGTACTTAGAAAATAACAGGCTACTACATCCCCATATTTGAACTCCGCCTAGTGCAGAAGCCGCTATTTTTTTTGTTCAGACTGCAATAACTTCTTCATATTAATTCAGAATCCGGTGAGACTTCGACCAATTAACTCCCACCGAAATTACGGACAATATGGAACACTTACCTCATCTTGTGAACGCATACTGTAGTTCTCCATGGGCACTAACAGTTGTACTTAGAAAACAACAGCATACCACATCCCCATATTTGAACTCCGCCTAGTGCAGAAGCCGCTATTTTTTTTGTTCAGACTGCAATAACTTCTTCATACTAATTCAGAATCCGATGAGACTTCGACCAATTAACTCCCACCTAAATTACGGACAATATGGAACATTCGGATACTTCATCTTGTGAACGCATACTGTAGTTCTTCATGGGCACTGACAGTTGTACTTAAAAATAACAGGATACGACATCCCCATATTTGAACTCCGCCTAGTGCAGAAGGCGCTATTTTTTTTTTCAGACTGCATCAACTTCTTCATACTAAATCGGAATCCGGCGAGACTTCGACCGATTAACTCCCACCTAAATTACGGACAATATGAAACACTCGGGTACTTCATCTTATGAACGTACACTGTTGTTCTCCCTTGGGACTGACAGTTGTACTTTGAAAATAACAGGCTACCACATCCTCATATTTGAACTCCGCCTAGTGCAGAAGCCGCTATTTTTTTTGTTCAGACTGCAATAACTTCTTCATACTAATTCAGAATCGGGTGAGACTTCGACCGATCAACTCCTACCTAAATTACGGACAATATGGAACACTCGGATACTTCATCTTGTGAACGCATACTGCAGTTCTCCATAGGCACTGACAGTTGTACTTAAAAATAACAGGATATGACATCCCCATATTTGAACTCCGCATAGTGCAGAAGCCGCTATTTTTTTTGTTCTGACTGCAACAACTTCTTCATACTAAATCGGAATCCGGCGAGACTTCGACCGATTAACTCCCACCTAAATTACGGACAATATGAAACACTCGGATACTTCATCTTGTGAACGTACATTGTTGTTCTCCCTTGGGACTGACAGTTGTACTTTGAAAATAACAGGCTACCACATCCTCATATTTGAACTCCGCCTAGTGCAGAAGCCGCTATTTTTTTTGTTCAGACTGCAATAACTTCTTCATACTAATTCAGAATCGGGTGAGACTTCGACCGATCAACTCCTACCTAAATTACGGACAATATGGAACACTCGGATACTTCATCTTGTGAACGCATACTGCAGTTCTCCATAGGCACTGACAGTTGTACTTAAAAATAACAGGATATGACATCCCCATATTTGAACTCCGCATAGTGCAGAAGCCGCTATTTTTTTTGTTCAGACTACAATAACTTTTTCATACTAATTCCGAATCCGGTGAGACTTCGACAGATTAACTACCACCTCAATTACGGACAATATGAAACACTCGAATACTTCATCTTGTGAATGTACACTGTAGTTCTCCATAGGGACGGACAGTTGTACTTTGAAAATAACAGGCTATCACATCCCCATATTTGAACTCCGCCAAGTGCAGAAGCCGCTATTTTTTTGTTCAGACTACAATAACTTCTTCATACTAATTCAGAATCCGGCGAGACTTCGACCAATTAACTCCCACCGAAATTATGGACAATATGGAACACTCGGATACTTCATCTTGTGAACGCATACTGTAGTTCTCCATGGGCACTGACAGTTGTACTTAAAAATAACAGGATACAACATCCCCATATTTGAACTCCGCATAGTACAGAAGCTGCTATTTTTTTTGTTCAGACTGCAATAACTTCTTCATACTAATTCCGAATCCGGTGAGACTTTGACCAATTAACTCCCACCTAAATTACGGACAATATGAAACACTCGGATACATCATCTTGCGAATGCATACTGTAGTTCTCCATGGGCACTAACAGTTGTACTTAAAAATATCAGGATACGACATCCCCATATTTGAACTCCGCCTAGTGCAGAAGGCGCTATTTTTTTGTTCATACTGCAACAACTTCTTCATACTAACTCGGAATCCGGCGAGACTTCGACCGATTAACTCCCACCTAAATTACGGACAATATGAAACACTCGGATACTTCATCTTGTGAACGTACACTATAGTTCTCCATGGAGACTACAGTTGTACTTAGAAAATAACAGGCTACTACATCCCCATATTTGAACTCCGCCTAGTGCAGAAGCCGCTATTTTTTTTGTTCAGACTGCAATAACTTCTTCATATTAATTCAGAATCCGGTGAGACTTCGACCAATTAACTCCCACCGAAATTACGGACAATATGGAACACTTACCTCATCTTGTGAACGCATACTGTAGTTCTCCATGGGCACTAACAGTTGTACTTAGAAAACAACAGCATACCACATCCCCATATTTGAACTCCGCCTAGTGCAGAAGCCGCTATTTTTTTTGTTCAGACTGCAATAACTTCTTCATACTAATTCAGAATCCGATGAGACTTCGACCAATTAACTCCCACCTAAATTACGGACAATATGGAACATTCGGATACTTCATCTTGTGAACGCATACTGTAGTTCTTCATGGGCACTGACAGTTGTACTTAAAAATAACAGGATACGACATCCCCATATTTGAACTCCGCCTAGTGCAGAAGGCGCTATTTTTTTTTCAGACTGCAACAACTTCTTCATACTAAATCGGAATCCGGCGAGACTTCGACCGATTAACTCCCACCTAAATTACGGACAATATGAAACACTCGGGTACTTCATCTTGTGAACGTACACTGTTGTTCTCCCTTGGGACTGACAGTTGTACTTTGAAAATAACAGGCTACCACATCCTCATATTTGAACTCCGCCTAGTGCAGAAGCCGCTATTTTTTTTGTTCAGACTGCAATAACTTCTTCATACTAATTCAGAATCGGGTGAGACTTCGACCGATCAACTCCTACCTAAATTACGGACAATATGGAACACTCGGATACTTCATCTTGTGAACGCATACTGTAGTTCTCCATGGACAGTGACAGTTGTACTTAGAAAATAACAGGATATGACATCCCCATATTTGAACTCCACATAGTGCAGAAGCCGCTATTTTTTTTGTTCAGACTGCAATAACTTTTTCATACTAATTCCGAATCCGGTGAGACTTCGACCGATTAACTCCCACCTAAATTACAAACAATATGAAACACTCGAATACTTCATCTTGTGAATGTACACTGTAGTTCTCCATGGGGACGGACAGTTGTACTTTGAAAATTACAGGCTATCACATCCCCATATTTGAACTCCGCCAAGTGCAGAAGCCGCTATTTTTTTGTTCAGACTACAATAACTTCTTCATACTAATTCAGAATCCGGCGAGACTTCGACCAATTAACTCCCACCTAAATTACGGACAATATGGAACACTCGGATACTTTATCTTGTGAACGTATACTGTAGTTCTCCATGGGCACTGACAGTTGTACTTAAAAATAACAGGATACGACATTCCCATATTTGAACTCCGCATAGTACAGAAGCCGCTATTTTTTTTGTTCAGACTACAATAACTTCTTCATACTAATTCCGAATCCGGTGAGACTTCGACCGATTAACTCCCACCTAAATTACGGACATATGAAACGCTTGGATACTTCATCTTCTGAACGTACACTGTAGTTCTCCATGGGGACTGACAGCTGTACTTAAAAATAACAGGATACCACATCCCTATATTTGAACTCCGCCTAGTGAAGAAGCCGCTATTTGTTTTGTTCAGACTGCAATAACTTCATCATAATAATTCAGAATTCGGTGAAACTTTGACCAATTAAATCCCACCTAAATTACGGACAATATGCAACACTCGGATACTTCATCTTGTGAACGCATACTGTAGTTCTCCATGGACAGTGACAGTTGTACTTAGAAAATAACAGGATACCATATCCCCTTATTGAACTCGGCCTAGTACAGAAGCCGCTTTTCTTTTGTTCAGACCGCAATATTTTCTTCATACTAACTCGGAATCCGGCGAGACTTCGACCGATTAACTCCCACCTAAATTACGGACAATATGAAACACTCGGATACTTCATCTTGTGAACGTACACTGTAGTTCTCCATGGGGACTGACAGTTGTACTTTGAAAATAACAGGCTACCACATCCCCATATTTGAACTCCGCCTAGTGCAGAAGCCGCTATTTTTTTTGTTCAGACTTCAATAACTTCTTCATACTAATTCAGAATCCGGTGAGACTTCGACCAATTAACTCCCACCTAAATTACGGACAATATGGAACACTCGGATACTTCATTTTGTGAACACATACTGTATTTCTCCATGGGCATTGACAGTTATACTTAAAAATAACAGGATACCACATCCCCATATTTGAACTCCGCCTAGTGCAGAAGCCGCTATTTGTTTTGTTCAGACTGCAATAACATCATCATACTAATTCAGAATCCGGTGAGACTTTGACCAATTAAATCCCACCTAAATTACGGACAATATGGAACACTCAGATACTTCATCTTGTGAATGCATACTGTAGTTCTCCATGGACAGTGACAGTTGTACTTAGAAAATAACAGGATACCATATCTCCTTATTTGAACTCGGCCTAGTACAGAAGCCGCTATTTTTTTTGTTCAGACTGCAATATTTTCTTCATACTAACTCGGAATCCGGCAAGACTTCAACCGATTAACTCCCACCAAAATTACGGACAATATGAAACACTCGGATACTTCATCTTGTGAACGTACACTGTAGTTCTCCATGGGGACTGACAGTTGTACTTTGAAAATAACAGGATACCACATCCCCATATTTGAACTCCGCCTACTGCAGATCAAGCCGTTATTTTTTTTGTTCAGACTGCAATATTTTCTTCATACTAACTTGGAATCCGACGATACTTCGACCGATTAACTCTCACCTAAATTACGGACCATATGAAACACTCGGATACTTCATCTTGTGAACGTGCACTATAGTTCTCCATGGGGACTGACATTTGTACTTAAAAAATAACAGGCTATCACATCCCCATATTTGAACTTCGCCTAGTGCAGAAGCCGCTATTTTTTTGTTCAGACTGCAATAACTTCGTCATACTAATTCAGAATCCGGTGAGACTTCGACCAATTAACTCCCACCTAAATTACGGACAATATAGAACACTCGGATACTTCATCTTGTGAACGCATACTTTAGTTCTCTATGGGCACTGACAGTTGTACTTAGAAAATAACAGGATAACACATACCCATATTTGAACTCCGCCTAGTGTAGAAGCCGCTATTTTTTTTGTTCAGACTGCAATAACTTCTTCTTACTAATTCAGAATCCGGTGAGACTTCGACCAATTAACTCCCACCTAAATTACAGACAATATGGAACGCTCGGATACTTCATCTTGTGAACGCATATTGTAGTTCTCCATGGGCACTGACAGTTGTACTTAAAAATAACAGGATACGACATCCCCATATTTGAACTCCGCCTAGTGCAAAAGCCGCTATTTTTTTTGTTCAGACTGCAATAACTTCTTCACTAATTCAGAATCCGGTGAGACTTCGACCAATTAACTCCCACCTAAATTACGGACAATATGGAACACTCGGATACTTCATCTTGTGAATGCATACTGTAGATCCATGGGCACTGACAATTGTACTTAGAAAATAACAGGATACCACATCCCCATATTTGAACTCCGCCTAGTGTAGAAGCCGCTATTTTTTTGTTCAGACTGCAATAACTTCTTCATACTAATTCTGAATCCGGTGAGACTTCGACCAATTAACTCCCACCTAAATTACGGACAATACGGAACACTCGGATACTTTATCTTGTGAACGCATACTGTAGTTCTCCATGGGCACTGACAGTTTTACTTAGAAAATAACAGGATACCACATCCCCATATTTGAACTCCGCCTAGTGCAGAAGCCGCTATTTTTTTGTTCAGACTGCAATAACTTCTTCATATTGATTCAGAATCCGGTGAGACTTCGACCAATTAACTCCCACCTAAATTACGGACAATATGGAACACTCGGATACTTCATCTTGTGAACGCATATTGTAGTTGTCCATAGGCACTGACAGTTGTACTTAGAAAATAACAGGATACCACATCCCCATATTTGAACTCCGCCTAGTGCAGAAGCCGCTATTTTTTTTGTTCAGACTGCAACAACTTCTTCATACTAACTCGCAATTCGGCGAGACTTCGACCGATTAACTCCCACCTAAATTACGGACAATATGGAACACTCGGATACTACATCTTGTGAATGCATACTGTAGTTCTCCATGGGCACTGACAGTTGTACTTAAAAATAACAGGATAAGACATCCCGATATTTGAACTCCGCCTAGTGCAGAAGCCGCTAGTATTTTTGTTCAGACTGCAATAACTTCTTCATACTAATTCAGAATCCGGTGAGACTTCGACCAATTAACTCCCACCTAAATTACGGACAATATGGAACACTCGGATACTACATCTTGTGAATGCATACTGTAGTTCTCCATGGGCACTGACAGTTGTACTTAAAAATAACAGAATAAGACATCCCCATATTTGAACTCCGCCTAGTGAAGAAGCCGCTATTTTTTTGTTCAGACTGCAATAACTTCTTCATACTTATTCAGAATCCGGCGAGACTTCGACCGATTAACTCCCACCTAAATTATGGAAAATATGGAACACTCGGATACGTCATTTTGTGAACGCATACTGTATTTCTCCATGGGCATTGACAGTTATACTTAAAAATAACAGGATACCACATCCCTATATTTGAACTCCGCCTAGTGAAGAAGCCGCTATTTGTTTTGTTCAGACTGCAATAACTTTATCATAATAATTCAGAATCCGGTGAGACTTTGACCAATTAAATCCCACCTAAATTACGGACAATATGCAACACTCGGATACTTCATCTTGTGAACGCATACTGTAGTTCTCCATGGACAGTGACAGTTGTACTTAGAAAATAACAGGATACCATATCCCCTTATTGAACTCGGCCTAGTACAGAAGCCGCTTTTTTTTGTTCAGACCGCAATATTATCTTCATACTAACTCGGAATCCGGCGAGACTTCGACCGATTAACTCCCACCTAAATTACGGACAATATGAAACACTCGGATACTTCATCTTGTGAACGTACACTATAGTTCTCCATGGGGACTGACAGTTGTACTTAAAAATAACAGGATAAGACATCCCGATATTTGAACTCCGCCTAGTGCAGAAGCCGCTAGTATTTTTGTTCAGACTGCAATAACTTCTTCATACTAATTCAGAATCCGGTGAGACTTCGACCAATTAACTCCCACCTAAATTACGGACAATATGGAACACTCGGATACTACATCTTGTGAATGCATACTGTAGTTCTCCATGGGCACTGACAGTTGTACTTAAAAATAACAGGATAAGACATCCCCATATTTGAACTCCGCCTAGTGCAGAAGCCGCTATTTTTTTGTTCAGACTGCAATAACTTCTTCATACTTATTCAGAATCCGGCGAGACTTCGACCGATTAACTCCCACCTAAATTATGGAAAATATGGAACACTCGGATACGTCATTTTGTGAACGCATACTGTATTTCTCCATGGGCATTGACAGTTATACTTAAAAATAACAGGATACCACATCCCTATATTTGAACTCCGCCTAGTGAAGAAGCCGCTATTTGTTTTGTTCAGACTGCAATAACTTTATCATAATAATTCAGAATCCGGTGAGACTTTGACCAATTAAATCCCACCTAAATTACGGACAATATGCAACACTCGGATACTTCATCTTGTGAACGCATACTGTAGTTCTCCATGGACAGTGACAGTTGTACTTAGAAAATAACAGGATACCATATCCCCTTATTGAACTTGGCCTAGTACAGAAGCCGCTTTTTTTTGTTCAGACCGCAATATTATCTTCATACTAACTCGGAATCCGGCGAGACTTCGACCGATTAACTCCCACCTAAATTACGGACAATATGAAACACTCGGATACTTCATCTTGTGAACGTACACTATAGTTCTCCATGGGGACTGACAGTTGTACTTTGAAAATAACAGGCTACCACATCCCCATATTTGAACTCCGCCTAGTGCAGAAGCCTCTATTTTTTTTGTTCAGACTGCAATAACTTCTTCATACTAATTCAGAATCCGGTGAGACTTCGACCAATTAACTCCCACCTAAATTACGGACAATATGGAACACTCGGATACTTCATCTTGTGAACACATATTGTAGTTCTCCATGGGCACTGACAGTTGTACTTAAAAACAACAAGATACGACATCCCCATATTTGAACTCCGCCTAGTGCAAAAGCCGCTATTTTTTTTGTTCAGACTACAATAACTTCTTCACACTAATTCAGAATCCGGTGAGACTTCGATCAATTAACTCCCACCTAAATTACGGACAATATGGAACACTCGGATACTTCATCTTGTGAATGCATACTGTAGTTCCATGGGCATTGACAGTTGTACTTAGAAAATAATAGGATACCACATCCCCTTATTTGAACTCCGCCTAGTACAGAAGCCGCCATTTTTTTTGTTCAGACTGCAATATTTTCTTCATACTAACTCGGAATCCAACGAGACTTCGACTGATTAACTCCCACCTAAATTACGTACAATATGAAACACTCGGATACTTCAACTTGTGAACGTACACTGTAGTTCTCCATGGGGACTGACAGTTGTACTTTAAAAATAACAGGCTACCAGATCCCCATATTTGAACTCCGCCTAATGCAGAAGCCGCTATTTTTTTGTTCAGACTGCAATAAGTTCTTCATATTGATTCAGAATCCGGTGAGACTTCGACCAATTAACTCCCACCTAAATTACGGACAATATGGAACACTCGGATACTTCATCTTGTGAACGCATATTGTAGTTATCCTTTGGCACAGACAGTTGTACTTAGAAAATAACAGGATAACACATCCCTATATTTGAACTCCGCCTAGTGCAGAAGCCGCTAGTATTTTTGTTCAGACTGCAATAACTTCTTCATACTAATTCAGAATTCGGTGAGACTTCGACCAATTAACTCCCACCTAAATTACGGACAATATGGAACACTCGGATACTTCATCTTGTGAATGCATACTGTAGTTCTCCATGGGCACTGACAGTTGTACTTAAAAATAACAGGATAAGACATCCCCATATTTGAACTCCGCCTAGTGCAGAAGCCGCTATTTTTTTGTTCAGACTGCAATAACTTCTTCATACTAATTCAGAATCCTACGAGACTTCGACCGATTAACTCCCACCTAAATTATGGAAAATATGAAACACTCGGATACGTCATTTTGTGAACGCATACTGTATTTCTCCATGGGCATTGACAGTTATACTTAAAAATAACAGGATACCACATCCCCATATTTGAACTCCGCCTAGTGCAGAAGCCGCTATTTTTTTGTTCAGACTGCAATACCTTCTTCATATCGATTCAGAATCCGGTGAGACTTCGACCAATTAACTCCCACCTAAATTACGGACAATATGGAACACTCGGATACTTCATCTTGTGAACGCATATTGTAGTTGTCCATGGGCACTGACAGTTGTACTTAGAAAATAACAGGATAACACATCCCTATATTTGAACTCCGCCTAGTGCAGAAGCCGCTAGTATTTTTGTTCAGACTGCAATAACTTCTTCATACTAATTCAGAATCCGGTGAGACTTCGACCAATTAACTCCCACCTAAATTACGGACAATATGGAACACTCGGATACTACATCTTGTGAATGCATACTGTAGTTCTCCATGGGCACTGACAGTTGTACTTAAAAATAACAGGATAAGACTTCCCCATATTTGAACTCCGCCTAGTGCAGAAGCCGCTATTTTTTTGTTCAGACTGCAATAACTTCTTCATACTTATTCAGAATCCGGCGAGACTTCGACCGATTAACTCCCACCTAAATTATGGAAAATATGGAACACTCAGATACGTCATTTTGTGAACGCATACTGTATTTCTCCATGGGCATTGACAGTTATACTTAAAAATAACAGGATACCACATCCCTATATTTGAACTCCGCCTAGTGAAGAATCCGCTATTTGTTTTGTTCAGACTGCAATAACTTTATCATAATAATTCAGAATCCGGTGAGACTTTGACCAATTAAATCCCACCTAAATTACGGACAATATGCAACACTCGGATACTTCATCTTGTGAACGCATATTGTAGTTCTCCATGGACAGTGACAGTTGTACTTAGAAAATAACAGGATACCATATCCCCTTATTGAACTCGGCCTAGTACAGAAGCCGCTTTTTTTTGTTCAGACCGCAATATTTTCTTCATACTAACTCGGAATCCGGCGAGACTTCGACCGATAAACTCCCACCTAAATTACGATCAATATGAAACACTCGGATACTTCATCTTGTGAACGTACACTATAGTTCTCCATGGGGACTGACAGTTGTACTTTGAAAATAACAGGCTACCACATCCCCATATTTGAACTCCGCCTAGTGCAGAAGCCTCTATTTTTTTTGTTCAGACTACAATAACTTCTTCATACTAATTCAAAATCCGGTGAGACTTCGACCAATAAACTCCCACCTAAATTACGGACAATATGGAACACTCGGATACTTCATCTTGTGAACACATATTGTAGTTCTCCATGGGCACTGACAGTTGTACTTAAAAACAACAAGATAAAACATCCCCATATTTGAACTCCGCCTAGTGCAAAAGCCGCTATTTTTTTTGTTCAGACTACAATAACTTCTTCACACTAATTCAGAATCCGGTGAGACTTCGATCATTTAACTCCCACCAAAATTACGGACAATATGGAACACTCGGATACTTCATCTTGTGAACGCATACTGTAGTTCCATGGGCATTGACAGTTGTACTTAGAAAATAATAGGATACCACATCCCCTTATTTGAACTCCGCCTAGTACAGAAGCCGCCTCTTTTTTTGTTCAGACTGCAATATTTTCTTCATACTAACTCGGAATCCAACGAGACTTCGACCGATTAACTCCCACCTAAATTACGTACAATATGAAACACTCGGATACTTCAACTTGTGAACGTACACTTTAGTTCTCCATGGGGACTGACAGTTGTACTGTAAAAATAACAGGCTACCACATCCCCATATTTGAACTCCGCCTAATGCAGAAGCCGCTATTTTTTTGTTCAGACTGCAATAACTTCTTCATATTGATTCAGAATCCGGTGAGACTTCGACCAATTAACTCCCACCTAAATTACGGACAATATGGAACACTCGGATACTTCATCTTGTGAACGCATATTGTAGTTGTCCATGGGCACTGACAGTTGTACTTAGAAAATAACAGGATAACACATCCCTATATTTGAACTCCGCCTAGTGCAGAAGCCGCTTGTATTTTTGTTCAGACTGCAATAACTTCTTCATACTAATTCAGAATCCGGTGAGACTTCGACCAATTAACTCCCACCTAAATTACGGACAATATGGAACACTCGAATACTACATCTTGTGAATGCATACTGTAGTTCTCCATGGGCACCGACAGTTGTACTAAAAAAGAACAGGATAAGACATCCCCATATTTGAACTCTGCCTAGTGCAGAAGCCGCTATTTTTTTGTTCAGACTGCAATAATTTCTTCATACTTATTCAGAATCCGGCGAGACTTCGACCGATTAACTCCCACCTAAATTATGGAAAATATGGAACACTCGGATACGTCATTTTGTGAACGCATACTGTATTTCTCCATGGGCATTGATAGTTATACTTAAAAATAACAGGATACCACATCCCTATATTTGAACTCCGCCTAGTGAAGAAGCCGCTATTTGATTTGTTCATACTGCAATAACTTTATCATAATAATTCAGAATCCGGTGAGACTTTGACCAATTAAATTCCACCTAAATTACGGACAATATGCAACACTCGGATACTTCATCTTGTGAACGCATACTGTAGTTCTCCATGGACAGTGACAGTTGTAGTTAGAAAATAACAGGATACCATATCCCCTTATTGAACTCGGCCTAGTACAGAAGCCGCTTTTTTTTGTTCAGACCGCAATATTTTCTTCATACTAACTCGGAATCCGGCGAGACTTCGACCGATTAACTCCCACCTAATTTACGGACAATATGAAACACTCGGATACTTCATCTTGTGAACGTACACTATAGTTCTCCATGGGGACTGACAGTTGTACTTTGAAAATAACAGGCTACCATATCCCCATATTTGAACTCCGCCTAGTGCAGAAGCCTCTATTTTTTTTGTTCAAACTGCAATAACTTCTTCATACTAATTCAGAATCCGGTGAGACTTCGACCAATTAACTCCCACCTAAATTACGGACAATATGGAACACTCGGATACTTCATCTTGTGAACACATATTGTAGTTCTCCATGGGCACTGACAGTTGTACTTAAAAACAACAAGATACGACATCCCCATATTTGAACTCCGCCTAGTGCAAAAGCCGCTATTTTTTTTGTTCAGACTACAATAACTTCTTCACACTAATTCAGAATCCGGTGAGACTTCACCCAATTAACTCCCACCTAAATTACGGACAATATGGAACACTCGGATACTTCATCTTGTGAACGCATACTGTAGTTCCATGGGCATTGACAGTTGTACTTAGAAAATAATAGGATACCACATCCCCTTATTTGAACTACGCCTAGTATAGAAGCCGCCATTTTTTTTGTTCAGACTGCAATATTTTCTTCATACTAACTCGGAATCCAACGAGACTTCGACCGATTAACTCCCACCTAAATTACGTACAATATGAAACACTCGGATACTTCAACTTGTGAACGTACACTGTAGTTCTCCATGGTGACTGACAGTTGTACTTTAAAAATAATAGGCTACCACATCCCCATATTTGAACTCCGCCTAATGCAGAAGCCGCTATTTTTTTGTTCATACTGCAATAACTTCTTCACACTAATTCAGAATCCGGTGAGACTTCGACCAATTAACTCCCACCTAAATTACGGACAATATGGAACACTCGGATACTTCATCTTGTGAACACATACTGTAGTTCTCCATGGGCACTGACAATTGTACTTAGAAAATAACAGGATATCACATCCCCATATTTGAACTCCGCCTAGTGCAGAAGCCGCTATTTTTTTGTTCAGACTGCAATAAGTTCTTCATATTGATTCAGAATCCGGTGAGACTTCGACCAATTAACTCCCACCTAAATTACGGACAATATGGAACACTCGGATACTTCATCTTGTGAACGCATATTGTAGTTATCCTTAGGCACAGACAGCTGTACTTAGAAAATAACAGGATAACACATCCCTATATTTGAACTCCGCCTAGTGCAGAAGTCGCTAGTATTTTTGTTCAGACTGCAATAACTTCTTCATACTAATTCAGAATCCGGTGAGACTTCGACAAATTAACTCCTACCTAAATTACGGACAATATGGAACACTCGGATACTTCATCTTGTGAATGCATATTGTAGTTCTCCATGGGCACTGACAGTTGTACTTAAAAATAACAGGATAAGACATCCCCATATTTGAACTCCGCCTAGTGCAGAAGCCGCTATTTTTTTGTTCAGACTGCAATAACTTCTTCATACTAATTCAGAATCCTGCGAGACTTCGACCGATTAACTCCCACCTAAATTATGGAAAATATGAAACACTCGGATACGTCATTTTGTGAACGCATACTGTATTTCTCCATGGGCATTGACAGTTATACTTAAAAATAACAGGATACCACATCCCCATATTTGAACTCTGCCTAGTGAAGAAGCCGCTATTTGTTTTGTTCAGACTGCAATAACTTCATCATACTAATTCAGAATCCGGTGAGACTTTGACCAATTAAATCCCACCTAAATTTCGGACAATATGGAACACTCGGATACTTCATCTTGTGAACGCATACTGTAGTTCTCCATGGACAGTGACAGTTGTACTTAGAAAATAACAGGATACCATATCCCTTATTGAACTCGGCCTAGTATAGAAGCCGCTTTTCTTTTGTTCAGACAACAATATTTTCTTCATACTAACTCGGAATCCGGCGAGACTTCGACCGATTAACTCCCACCTAAATTACGGACAATATGAATCACTCGGATACTTCATCTTGTGAACATACACTGTAGTTCTCCATGGGGACTGACAGTAGTACTTTGAAAATAACAGGCTACCACATCCCCATACTTGAACTCCACCTAGTGCAAAAGCCGCTATTTTTTTGTTCAGACAACAATAACTTCTTCATACTAATTCAGAATTCAGTGAGACTTCGACCAATTAACTCCCACCTAAATTACGGACAATATGGAACACCTGGATACTTCATTTTGTGAACGCATACTGTAGTTCTCCATGGGCATTGACAGTTATACTTAAAAATAACGGGATACCACATCCCCATATTTGAACTCCGCCTAGTGCAGAAGCCGCTATTTGTTTTGTTCAGACTGCAATAACTTCTTCATACTAATTCAGAATCCGGGGAGACTTCGAACTATTAACTCCCACCTAAATTACGGACAATATGGAACACTCGGATACTTCATCTTGTGAACACATACTGTAGTTCTCCATGGGCACTGACAGTTGTACTTAGAAAATAACAGGATACCACATCCCCATATTTGAACTCCTCCTAGTGCAGAAGCCGCTATTTTTTTGTTCAGACTGCAATAACTTCTTCATATTGATTCAGAATTCAGTGAGATTTCGACCAATTAACTCCCACCTAAATTACGAACAATATGGAACACTCGGATACTTCATCTTGTGAACGCATATTGTAGTTCTCCTTGGGCACTGACAGTTGTACTTAGAAAATAACAGGATAACACATCCCTATATTTGAACTCCGCCTAGTGCAGAAGCCGCTAGTATTTTTGTTCAGACTGCAATAACTTCTTCATACTAATTCAGAATCCGGTGAGACTTCGACCAATTAACTCCCACCTAAATTACGAACAATATAGAACACTCGAATACTTCATCTTGTGAATGCATACTGTAGTTCTCCATGGGCACTGACAGTTGTACTTAAAAATAACAGGATAAGACATCCCTATATTTGAACTCCGCCTAGTGCAGAAGCCGCTATTTTTTTGTTTAGACTGCAATAACTTCTTCATACTAATTCAGAATCCGGCGAGACTTCGACCGATTAACTCCCACCTAAATTATGGAAAATATGAAACACTCGGATACATCATTTTGTGAACGCATACTGTATTTCTCCATGGGCATTGACAGTTATACTTAAAAATAACAGGATACCACATCCCCATATTTGAACTCCGCCTAGTGAAGAAGCCGCTATTTGTTTTGTTCAGACTGCAATAACTTCATCATACTAATTCAGAATCCGGTGAGAATTTGACCAATTAAATCCCACCTAAATTACGGACAATATGGAACACTCGGATACTTCATCTTGTGAATGCATACTGTAGTTCTCCATGGACAGTGACAGTTGTACTTAGAAAATAACAGGATACCATATCCCCTTATTGAACTCGGCCTAGTAAAGAAGCCGCTTTTCTTTTGTTCAGACCGCAATATTTTCTTCATACTAACTCGGAATCCGGCGAGACTTCGACCGATTAACTCCCACCTAAATTACGGACAATATGAAACACTCGGATACTTCATCTTGTGAACGTACACTGTAGTTCTCCATGGGGACTGACAGTTGTACTTTGAAAATAACAGGCTACCACATCCCCATATTTGAACTCCACCTAGTGCAAAAGCCGCTATTTTTTTGTTCAGACAGCAATAACTTCTTCATAATAATTCAGAATTCAGTGAGACTTCGACCAATTAACTCCCACCTAAATTACGGACAATATGGAACACTTGGATACTTCATTTTGTGAACGCATACTGTAGTTCTCCATGGGCATTGACAGTTATACTTAAAAATAACAGGATACCACATCCCCATATTTGAACTCCGCCTAGTGCAGAAGCCGCTATTTGTTTTGTTCAGACTGCAATAACTTCTTCATACTAATTCAGAATCCGGGGAGACTTCGAACAATTCACTACCACCTAAATTACGGACAATATGGAACACTCGGATACGTCATCTTGTGAACGCATACCGTAGTTCTCCATGGGCACTGACAGTTGTACTTAGAAAATAACAGGATACCACATCCCCATATTTGAACTCCGCCTAGTGAAGAAGCCGCTATTTTTTTGTTCAGACTGCAATAACTACTTCATATTGATTCAGAATCCGGTGAGACTTCGACCAATTAACTCCCACCTAAATTACGGACAATATGGAACAATCAGATACTTCATCTTGTGAACGCATACTGTAGTTCCATGGGCACTGACAGTTGTACTTAGAAAATAACAGGATACCACATCCCCTTATTTGAACTCCGCCTAGTACAGAAGCCGCCATTTTTTTGTTCAGACTGCAATAGTTTCTTCATACTAACTCGGAATCCAGCGAGACTTCGACCGATTAACTCCCACCTAAATTGAGTACAATATGAAACACTCGGATACTTCAACTTGTGAACGTACACTGTAGTTCTCCATGGGGACTGACAGTTGTACTTTGAAAATAACAGGCTACCACATCCCCATATTTAAACTCCGCCTAGTGCAGAAGCCGCTATTTTTTTGTTCAGACTGCAATAACTTCTTCATACTAATTCTGAATCCGGTGAGACTTCGACCAATTAACTCCCACCTAAATTACGGACAATATGGAACACTCGGATACTTCATCTTGTGAACGCATACTGTAGTTCTCCATGGGAACTGACAATTGTACTTAGAAAATAACAGGATACCACATCCCCATATTTGAACTCCGCCTAGTGCAGAAGCCGCTATTTTTTTGTTCAGACTGCAATAACTTCTTCATATTGATTCAGAATCCGGTGAGACTTCGACCAATTAACTTCCACCTAAATTATGGACAATATGGAACACTCGGATACTTCATCTTGTGAACGCATGCTGTAGTTCCATGGGCACTGACAGTTGTACTTAGAAAATAATAGGATACCACATCCCCTTATTTGAACTCCGCCTAGTACAGAAGCCGCCATTTTTTTTGTTCAGACTGCAATATTTTCTTCATACTAACTCGGAATCCAGCGAGACTTCGACCGATTAACTCCCACCTAAATTACGTACAATATGAAACACTCGGATACTTCAACTTGTGAATGTACACTGTAGTTCTCAATGGGGACCGACAGTTGTACTTTAAAAATAACAAGCTACCACATCTCCATATTTGAACTCCGCCTAGTGCAGAAGCCGCTATTTTTTTGTTTAGACTGTAATAACTTCTTCATACTAATTCTAAATCCGGTGAGACTTCGACCAATTAACTCCCACCTAAATTACGGACAATATGGAACACTCGGATACTTCATCTTGTGAACGCATACTGTAGTTCTCCATGGGCACTGACAGTTGTACTTAGAAAATAACAGGATACCACATCCCCATATTTGAACTCCGCCTCTTGCAGAAGCCGCTATTTGTTTTGTTCAGACTGCAATAACTTCATCATACTAATTCAGAATCCGGTGAGACTTTGACCAATTAAATCCCACCTAAATTACGGACAATATGGAACACTCGGATACTTCATCTTGTGAACGCATACTGTAGTTCTCCATGGACAGTGACAGTTGTACTTAGAAAATAACAGGATACCATATCCCCTTATTGAACTCGGCCTAGTACAGAAGCCGCTTTTCTTTTGTTCAGACCGCAATATTTTCTTCATACTAACTCGGAATCCGGCGAGACTTTGACCGATTAACTCCCACCTAAATTACGGACAATATGAAACACTCGGATACTTCATCTTGTGAACGTACACTGTAGTTCTCTATGGGGACTGACAGTTGTACTTTGAAAATAACAGGCTACCACATCCCCATATTTGAACTCAACCTAGTGCAAAAGCCGCTATTTTTTTGTTCAGACAGTAATAACTTCTTCATACTAATTCAGAATCCAGTGAGACTTCGACCATTTAACTCCCACCTAAATTACGGACAATATGGAACACCTGGATACTTCATTTTGTGAACGCATACTGTAGTTCTCCATGGGCATTGACAGTTATACTTAAAAATAACAGGATACGACATCCCCATATTTGAACTCCGCCTAGTGCAGAAGCCGCTATTTTTTTTGTTCAGACTGCAATAACTTCTTCATACTAATTCAGAATCCGGGGAGACTTCGAACAATTCACTACCACCTAAATTACGGACAATATGGAACACTTGGATACTTCATCTTGTGAACGCATACCGTAGTTCTCCATGGGCACTGACAGTTGTACTTAGAAAATAACAGGATACCACATCCCCATATTTGAACTCCGCCTAGTGAAGAAGCCGCTATTTTTTTGTTCAGACTGCAATAACTACTTCATATTGATTCAGAATCCGATGACACTTCGACCAATTAACTCCCACCTAAATTACGGACAATATGGAACAATCAGATACTTCATCTTGTGAACGCATACTGTAGTTCCATGGGCACTGACAGTTGTACTTAGAAAATAACAGGATACCACATCCCCTTATTTGAACTCCGCCTAGTACAGAAGCCGCCATTTTTTTTGTTCAGACTGCAATAGTTTCTTCATACTAACTCGGAATCCAGCGAGACTTCGACCGATTAACTCCCACCTAAATTGAGTACAATATGAAACACTCGGATACTTCAACTTGTGAACGTACACTGTAGTTCTCCATGGGGACTGACAGTTGTACTTTGAAAATAACAGGCTACCACATCCCCATATTTAAACTCCGCCTAGTGCAGAAGCCGCTATTTTTTTGTTCAGACTGCAATAACTTCTTCATACTCTGAATCCGGTGAGACTTCGACCAATTAACTCCCACCTAAATTACGGACAATATGGAACACTCGGATACTTCATCTTGTGAACGCATACTGTAGTTCTCCATGGGCACTGACAGTTGTACTTAGAAAATAACAGGATACCACATCCCCATATTTGAACTCCGCCTAGTGCAGAAGCCGCTATTTTTTTGTTCAGACTGCAATAACTTCTTCATATTGATTCAGAATCCGGTGAGACTTCGACCAATTAACTTCCACCTAAATTACGGACAATATGGAACACTCGGATACTTCATCTTGTGAACGCATGCTGTAGTTCCATGGGCACTGACAGTTGTACTTAGAAAATAATAGGATACCACATCCCCTTATTTGAACTCCGCCTAGTACAGAAGCCGCCATTTTTTTTGTTCAGACTGCAATATTTTCTTCATACTAACTCGGAATCCAGCGAGACTTCGACCGATTAACTCCCACCTAAATTACGTACAATATGAAACACTCGGATACTTCAACTTGGGAACGTACACTGTAGTTCTCAATGGGGACCGACAGTTGTACTTTAAAAATAACAAGCTACCACATCCCCATATTTGAACTCCGCCTAGTGCAGAAGCCGCTATTTTTTTGTTCAGACTGCAATAGCTTCTTCATACTAATTCTGAATCCGGTGAGACTTCGACCAATTAACTCCCACCTAAATTACGGACAATATGGAACACTCGGATACTTCATCTTGTGAACGCATACTGTAGTTCTCCATGGGCACTGACAGTTGTACTTAAAAAATAACAGGTTACCACATCCCCATATTTGAACTCCGTCTAGTGCAGAAGCCGCTATTTGTTTTGTTCAGACTGCAATAACTTCTTCATATTGATTCAGAATCCGGTGAGACTTCGACCAATTAACTTCCACCTAAATTATGGACAATATGGAACACTCGGATACTTCATCTTGTGAACGCATGCTGTAGTTCCATGGGCACTGACAGTTGTACTTAGAAAATAATAGGATACCACATCCCCTTATTTGAACTCCGCCTAGTACAGAAGCCGCCATTTTTTTTGTTCAGACTGCAATATTTTCTTCATACTAACTCGGAATCCAGCGAGACTTCGACCGATTAACTCCCACCTAAATTACGTACAATATGAAACACTCGGATACTTCAACTTGTGAATGTACACTGTAGTTCTCAATGGGGACCGACAGTTGTACTTTAAAAATAACAAGCTACCACATCTCCATATTTGAACTCCGCCTAGTGCAGAAGCCGCTATTTTTTTGTTTAGACTGTAATAACTTCTTCATACTAATTCTAAATCCGGTGAGACTTCGACCAATTAACTCCCACCTAAATTACGGACAATATGGAACACTCGGATACTTCATCTTGTGAACGCATACTGTAGTTCTCCATGGGCACTGACAGTTGTACTTAGAAAATAACAGGATACCACATCCCCATATTTGAACTCCGCCTAGTGCAGAAGCCGCTATTTGTTTTGTTCAGACTGCAATAACTTCATCATACTAATTCAGAATCCGGTGAGACTTTGACCAATTAAATCCCACCTAAATTACGGACAATATGGAACACTCGGATACTTCATCTTGTGAACGCATACTGTAGTTCTCCATGGACAGTGACAGTTGTACTTAGAAAATAACAGGATACCATATCCCCTTATTGAACTCGGCCTAGTACAGAAGCCGCTTTTCTTTTGTTCAGACCGCAATATTTTCTTCATACTAACTCGGAATCCGGCGAGACTTTGACCGATTAACTCCCACCTAAATTACGGACAATATGAAACACTCGGATACTTCATCTTGTGAACGTACACTGTAGTTCTCTATGGGGACTGACAGTTGTACTTTGAAAATAACAGGCTACCACATCCCCATATTTGAACTCAACCTAGTGCAAAAGCCGCTATTTTTTTGTTCAGACAGTAATAACTTCTTCATACTAATTCAGAATCCAGTGAGACTTCGACCATTTAACTACCACCTAAATTACGGACAATATGGAACACCTGGATACTTCATTTTGTGAACGCATACTGTAGTTCTCCATGGGCATTGACAGTTATACTTAAAAATAACAGGATACGACATCCCCATATTTGAACTCCGCCTAGTGCAGAAGCCGCTATTTGTTTTGTTCAGACTGCAATAACTTCTTCATACTAATTCAGAATCCGGGGAGACTTCGAACAATTCACTACCACCTAAATTACGGACAATATGGAACACTTGGATACTTCATCTTGTGAACGCATACCGTAGTTCTCCATGGGCACTGACAGTTGTACTTAGAAAATAACAGGATACCACATCCCCATATTTGAACTCCGCCTAGTGAAGAAGCCGCTATTTTTTTGTTCAGACTGCAATAACTACTTCATATTGATTCAGAATCCGATGACACTTCGACCAATTAACTCCCACCTAAATTACGGACAATATGGAACAATCTGATACTTCATCTTGTGAACGCATACTGTAGTTCCATTGGCACTGACAGTTGTACTTAGAAAATAACAGGATACCACATCCCCTTATTTGAACTCCGCCTAGTACAGAAGCCGCCATTTTTTTTGTTCAGACTGCAATAGTTTCTTCATACTAACTCGGAATCCAGCGAGACTTCGACCGATTAACTCCCACCTAAATTGAGTACAATATGAAACACTCGGATACTTCAACTTGTGAACGTACACTGTAGTTCTCCATGGGGACTGACAGTTGTACTTTGAAAATAACAGGCTACCACATCCCCATATTTAAACTCCGCCTAGTGCAGAAGCCGCTATTTTTTTGTTCAGACTGCAATAACTTCTTCATACTCTGAATCCGGTGAGACTTCGACCAATTAACTCCCACCTAAATTACGGACAATATGGAACACTCGGATACTTCATCTTGTGAACGCATACTGTAGTTCTCCATGGGCACTGACAGTTGTACTTAGAAAATAACAGGATACCACATCCCCATATTTGAACTCCGCCTAGTGCAGAAGCCGCTATTTTTTTGTTCAGACTGCAATAACTTCTTCATATTGATTCAGAATCCGGTGAGACTTCGACCAATTAACTTCCACCTAAATTACGGACAATATGGAACACTCGGATACTTCATCTTGTGAACGCATGCTGTAGTTCCATGGGCACTGACAGTTGTACTTAGAAAATAATAGGATACCACATCCCCTTATTTGAACTCCGCCTAGTACAGAAGCCGCCATTTTTTTTGTTCAGACTGCAATATTTTCTTCATACTAACTCGGAATCCAGCGAGACTTCGACCGATTAACTCCCACCTAAATTACGTACAATATGAAACACTCGGATACTTCAACTTGGGAACGTACACTGTAGTTCTCAATGGGGACCGACAGTTGTACTTTAAAAATAACAAGCTACCACATCCCCATATTTGAACTCCGCCTAGTGCAGAAGCCGCTATTTTTTTATTCAGACTGCAATAGCTTCTTCATACTAATTCTGAATCCGGTGAGACTTCGACCAATTAACTCCCACCTAAATTACGGACAATATGGAACACTCGGATACTTCATCTTATGAACGCATACTGTAGTTCTCCATGGGCACTGACAGTTGTACTTAGAAAATAACAGGTTACCACATCCCCATATTTGAACTCCGTCTAGTGCAGAAGCCGCTATTTGTTTTGTTCAGACTGCAATAACTTCATCATACTAATTCAGAATCCGGTGAGACTTTGACCAATTAAATCCCACCTAAATTACGGACAATATGGAACACTCGGATACTTCATCTTGTGAACGCATACTGTAGTTCTCCATGGACAGTGGCAGTTGTACTTAGAAAATAACAGGATACCATATCCCCTTATTGAACTCGGCCTAGTACAGAAGCCGCTTTTCTTTTGTTCAGACCGCAATATTTTCTTCATACTAACTCGGAATCCGGCGAGACTTTGACTGATTAACTCCCACCTAAATTACGGACAATATGAAACACTCGGATACTTCATCTTGTGAACGTACATTGTAGTTCTCCATGGGGACTGACAGTTGTACTTTGAAAATAACAGGCTACCACATCCCCATATTTGAACTCAACCTAGTGCAAAAGCAGCTATTTTTTTGTTCAGACAGTAATAACTTCTTCATACTAATTCAGAATCCAGTGAGACTTCGACCAATTAACTCCCACCTAAATTACGGACAATATGGAACACCTGGATACTTCATTTTGTTAACGCATACTGTAGTTCTCCATGGGCATTGAAAGTTATACTTAAAAATAACAGGATACCACATCCCCATATTTGAACTCCGCCTAGTGCATAAGATGCTATTTGTTTTGTTCAGACTGCAATAACTTCTTCATACTAATTCAGAATCTGGGGAGACTTCGACCAATTAACTCCCACCTAAATTACGGACAATATGGAACACTCGGATACTTCATCTTGTGAACGCATACTGTAGTTTTTCATGGGCACTGACAGTTGTACTTAGAAAATAACAGGATACCACATCCCCATATTTGAACTCCGCCTAGTGCAGAAGCCGCTATTTTTTTGTTCAGACTGCAATAACTTCTTCATATTGATTAAGAATCCGGTGAGACTTCGCCCAATTAACTCCCACCTAAATTACGGACAATATGGAACAATCAGATACTTCATCTTGTGAACGCATACTGTAGTTCCATAGGCACTGACAGTTGTACTTAGAAAATAACAGGATACCACATCCCCTTATTTGAACTCCGCCTAGTACAGAAGCCGCCATTTTTTTGTTCAGACTGCAATATTTTCTTCATACTAACTCGGAATCCAGCGAGACTTCGACCGATTAACTCCCACCTAAATTGAGTACAATATGAAACACTCGGATACTTCAACTTGTGAACGTACACTGTAGTTCTCCATGGGGACTGACAGTTGTACTTTGAAAATAACATGCTACCAAATCTCCATATTTGAACTCCGCCTAGTGCAGAAGTCGCTATTTTTTTGTTCAAACTGCAATAACTTCTTCATACTAATTCTGAATCCGGTGAGACTTCGACCAATTAACTCCCACCTAAATTACGGACAATATGGAACACTCGGATACTTCATCTTGTGAACGCATACTGTAGTTCTCCATGGGCACTGACAGTTGTACTTAGAAAATAACAGGATACCACATCCCCATATTTGAACTCCGCCTAGTGCAGAAGCCGCTATATTTTTGTTCAGACTGCAATAACTTCTTCATATTGATTCAGAATCCGGTGAGACTTCGACCAATTAACTCCCACCTAAATTACGGACAATATGGAACACTCGGATACTTCATCTTGTGAACGCATATTGTAGTTCTCCATTGGACTGACAGTTGTACTCAGAAAATAACAGGATAACACATCCCTATATTTGAACTCCGCCTAGTGCAGAAGCCGCTAGTATTTTTGTTCAGACTGCAATAACTTCTTCATACTAATTCAGAATCCGGGGAGACTTCGACCAATTAACTCCCACCTAAATTACGGACAATATGGAACACTCGGTTACTTCATCTTGTGAACGCATACTGTAGTTCTCCATGGGCACTGACAGTTGTACTTAGAAAATAACAGGATACCACATCCCCATATTTGAACTCCGCCTAGTGCAGAAGCCGCTATTTTTTTGTTCAGACTGCAATAACTTATTCATACTAATTCAGATTCCGGTGAGACTTCAACCAATTAACTCCCACCTAAATTACGGACAATATGGAACACTCAGATACTTCATCTTGTGAACGCATATTGTAGTTCTCCATGGGCACTGACAGTTGTACTCAGAAAATAACAGGATAACACATCCCTATATTTGAACTCCGCCTAGTGCAGAAGCCGCTAGTGTTTTTGTTTAGACTGCAATAACTTCTTCATACTAATTCAGAATCCGGTGAGACTTCGACCAATTAACTCCCACCTAAATTACGGACAATATGGAACACTCGGATACTTCATCTTGTGAATGCATACTGTAGTTCTCCATGGGCACTAATAGTTGTACTTAAAAATAACAGGATAAGACATCCCCATATTTGAACTCCGCCTAGTGCAGAAGCCGCTATTTTTTTGTTCAGACTGCAATAATTTTTCATACTAATTCAGAATCCGGTAAGACTTCGACCGATTAACTCCCACCTAAATTATGGAAAATATGGAACACTCGGATACGTCATTTTGTGAACGCATACTGTATTTCTCCATGGGTATTGACAGTTATACTTAAAAATAACAAGATACCACATCCCTATATTTGAACTCCGCCTAGTGAAGAAGCCGCTATTTGTTTTGTTCAGACTGCAATAACTTCATCATACTAATTCAGAATCCGGTGAGACTTTGACCAATTAAATCCCACCTAAATTATAGACAATATGCAACACTCGGATACTTCATCTTGTGAACGCATACTGTAGTTCTCCATGGACAGTGACAGTTGTACTTAGAAAATAACAGGATACCATATCCCCTTATTGAACTCGGCCTAGTACAGAAGCCGCTTTTTTTTGTTAAGACCGCAATATTTTCTTCATACTAACTCGGAATCCGGCGAGACTTCGACCGATTAACTCCCACCTAAATTACGGACAATATGAAACACTCGGATACTTCATCTTGTGAACGTACACTGTAGTTCTCCATGGGGACTGACAGTTGTACTTTGAAAATAACAGGCTACCACATCCCCATATTTGAACTCCGCTTAGAGCAGAAGACGCTATTTTTTTGTTCAGACTGCAATAACTTCTTCATACTAATTCAGAATCCGGTGAGACTTCGACATATTAACTCCCACCTAAATTACGGACAATATGGAACACTCGGATACTTCATCTTGTGAACGCAAATTGTAGTTCTCCATGGGCACTGAGAGTTGTACTTAAAAACAACAAGATACGACATCCCCATATTTGAACTCCGCCTAGTGCAAAAGCCGCTATTTTTTTTTGTTCAGACTGCAATAACTTCTTCACACTAATTCAGAATCCCGTGAGATTTCGATCAATTAACTCCCACCTAAATTACGGACAATATGGAACACTCGGATACTTCATCTTGTGAACGCATACTGTAGTTCCATGGGCATTGACAGTTGTACTTAGAAAATAACAGGATACCACATCCCCTTATTTGAACTCCGCCTAGTACAGAAGCCGCCATTTTTTTGTTCAGACTGCAATATTTTCTTCATACTAACTCGAAATCCAGCAAGACTTCGACCGATTAATTCCCACCTAAATTACGTACAATATGAAACACCCGGATACTTCAACTTGTGAACGTACACTGTAGTTCTCCATGAGGATTGACAGTTGTACTTTAAAAATAACAGGCTACCACATCCCCATATTTGAACTCCGCCTAGTGCAGAAGCCACTATTTTTTTGTTCAGACTGCAATAACTTCTTCATACTAATTCAGAATCCGGTGAGACTTCGACCAATTAACTCCCACCTAAATTACGGACAATATGGAACACTCGGATACTTCATCTTGTGAACGCATACTGTAGTTCTCCATGGGCACTGACAGTTGTACTTAGAAAATAACAGGATACCACATCCCCATATTTGAACTCCGCCTAGTGCAGAAGCCGCTATTTTTTTTTCAGACTGCAATAACTTCTTCATATTGATTCAGAATCCGGTGAGACTTCGACCAATTAACTCCCACCTAAATTACGGACAATATGGAACACTCGGATACTTCATCTTATGAACGCATATTGTAGTTCTCCTTGGGCACTGACAGTTGTACTTAGAAAATAACAGGATAACACATCCCTATATTTGAACTTCGCCTAGTGCAGAAGCCGCTAGTATTTTTGTTCAGACTGCAATAACTTCTTCATACTAATTCAGAATCCGGTGAGACTTCTACCAATTAAATCCCACCTAAATTACGGACAATATGGAACACTCGGATACTTCATCTTGTGAATGCATACTGTAGTTCTCCATGGGCACTGACAGTTGTACTTAAAAATAACAGGATAAGACATCCCCATATTTGAACTCCGCCTAGTGCAGAAGCCGCTATTTTTTTGTTCAGACTGCAATAACTTCTTCATACTAATTCAGAATCCGGCGAGACTTCGACCGATTAACTCCCTCCTAAATTATGGAAAATATGAATCACTCGGATACATCATTTTGTGAATGAATACTGTATTTCTCCATGGGTATTGACAGGTATACTTAAAAATAACAGGATACCACATCCCCATATTTGAACTCCGCCTAGTGAAGAAGTCGTTATTTGTCTTGTTCAGACTGCAATAACTTCATCATACTAATTCAGAATCTGGTGAGACTTCGACCAATTAACTCCCACCTAAATTACGGAAAATATGGAACACTCGGATACCTAATCTTGTGAACGCATACTGTATTTCTCCATGGGCACTGACAGTTGTACTTAGAAAATAACAGGATACAACATCGCCATATTTGAACTCCGCCTAGTGTAGAAGCCGCTATTTTTTTTTGTTCAAATTGCAATATTTTCTTCATACTAACTCGAAATCCGGCGAGACTTCGAACGCTTAAATCCCACCTAAATTACGAACAATATGAAACACTCGGATATTTCATCTTGTGAATGTACACTGTAGTTCTCCATGGGAACTGACAGTTGTACTTTGAAAATAACGGGCAACCACATCCCTATATTTGAACTCCGCCTAGTGCAGAAGCCGCTATTTTTCTAGTTCAGACTGCAATAACTTCTTCATAATAATTCAGAATCCGGTGAGACTTCGACCAGTTAACTCCCACCTAAATTACGGACAATATGGAACACTCAGATACTTCATCTTGTGAACGCATACTGTAGTTCTCCAAGGGCACAGACAGTTGTACTAAGAAAATAACAGGATACCACATCCCCATATTTGAACTCCGCCTAGTGCAGAAGCTGCTATTTTTTTGTTCAGACTACAATAACTTCTTTATACTAATTTAGAATCCGGTGAGACTTCGACCAATTAACTCCCACCTAAATTACGGACAATACGGAACACTCGGATACTTCATCTTGTGAACGCATACTGTAGTTCTCCAAGGGCACAGACAGTTGGACTAAGAAAATAACAGGATACCATATCCCCATATTTGAACTTCGCCTAGTGCAGAAGCCGCTAATTTTTTTGTTCAGACTGCAATATTTTCTTTATACATACTCAGAATCTGGCGAGACATAAACCGATTAACTCCCACCTAAATTACGGACAATATGGAACACTCGGATACCTCATCTTGTGAACGCATACTGTAGTTCTCCATGGGCACTGACAGTTGTACTTAGAAAATAACAGGATACAACATCTCCATATTTGAACTCCGCCTAGTGCAGAAGCCACTATTTTTTTTGTTCAGACTGCAATAACTTCTTCGTACTAATTCAGAATCCGGTGAGACTTCGACCAATTAACTTCCACCTAAATAACGGACAATAAGGAACACTCGGATACTTCATCTTGTGAACGCATACAGTAGTTCTCGATGGGCACTGACAGTTGTACTTAGAAAAGAACAGGATACCACATCCCCATATTTGAACTCCGCCTAGTGCAGAAGCCGCTATTTTTTTGTTCATACTACAATAACCTCTTTATACTAATTCAGAATCCGGTGAGACTTCAACCGATTAACTCTCACCAAATTACGGACAATATGAAACACTCGGATACTTCATCTTGTGAACGTACACTGTAGTTTTCCATTGGGACTGACAGTTGTACTTAGAAAATAACAGACTACCACATCCCCATATTTGAACTCCGCCCAGTACAGAAGCCGCTATTTTTTTTATTCAGACTGCAATATTTTCTTCATACTAACTCGGAATCCGGTGAGACTTCGACCGATTAACTCCCACCTAAATTACGGACAATATGGAACACTCGAATACCTCATCTTGTGAACGCATACTGTAGTTCTCCATGGGCACTGACAGTTGTACTTAGAAAATAACAGGATACAACATCCCCATATTTGAACTCCGCCTAGTGTAGAAGCCGCTATTTTTTGTGTTCAGACTGCAATAACTTCCTCCTACTAATTCAGAATCCGGTGAGACTTCGACCAATTAACTCCCACCTAAATTACGGACAATATGGAACACTCGGATACTTCATTTTGTGAACGCATATTGTAGTTCTCGATGGGCACTGACAGTTGTACTTAGAAAATAACAGGATACCACATCCCCATATTTGAACTCCACCTAGTGCAGAAGCCGCTATTTTTTTTGTTCAGACTGCAATAACTTCTTCATAATAATTCAAAATCCGGTGGGACTTCGGCCAATTAACTCCCACCTAAATTGCGGACAATATGGAACACTCGGATACTTCATCTTGTGAACGCATACTGTAGTTCTCCATGGGCACTGACAGTTGTACTTAGAAAAGAATAGGATACAACATCCCCATATTTGAACTCCTCCTAGTGCAGAAGCCGCAATTTTTTTGTTTATACTACAATAACTTCTTTATACTAATTCAGAATCCGGTGAGACTTCAACCGATTAACTCTCACCTAAATTACGGACAATATGAAACACTCGGATACTTCATCTTGTGAACGTACACTGTAGTTTTCCATGGGGACTGACAGTTGTACTTAGAAAATAACAGGCTACCACATCCCCATATTTGAACTCCGCGTAGTGCAGAAGCCGCTATTTTTTTTATTCAGACTGCAATATTTTCTTCATACTAACTCGGAATCCGGTGAGACTTCGACCGATTAACTCCCACCTAAATTACGGACAATATGGAACACTCGAATACCTCATCTTGTGAACGCATACTGTACTTCTCTATGAGCAATGACAGTTGTACTTTGAAAATAACAGGATACAACATCCCCATATTTGAACTCCGCCTAGTGTAGAAGCCGCTATTTTTTTTTGTTCAGACAGCAATATTTTCTTCATACTTACACGGAATCCGGCGAGACTTCGACCGATTAACTCCCACCTAAATTACGGACAATATGAAACACTCGGATACATCATCTTGTGAACATACACTGTAGTTCTCCATGGGGACTGATAGTTGTACTTAGAAAATAACAGGATACCACATCCCCATATTTGAAATCTGCCTAGTGCAGAAGCCGCTATTTTTTTTGTTCAGACTGCAATAACTTCTTCATACAAATTCAGAATCCAGTGAGACTTCGACCAACTAACTCCCACCAAAATTACGGATAACGTGGAACACTCGGATACCTCATCTTGTGAACGCATACTGTAGTTCTCTATGGGCACTGACAGTTGTACTTAAAAAATAACAGGATACCACATCCCCATATTTGAACTCCGCCTAGTGTAGAATCCGCTATTTTTTTGTTCGGACTGCAATAACTTCTTCATACTAATTCAGAATCCGGTGAGACTTCGACCAATTAACTCCAACCTAAATTACGGACAATATGGAACACTCGGATACTTCATCTTGTGAACGCATACTGTAGTTCTCTATGGGCACTGAAAGTTGTACTTAGAAAAGAACAGGATACCACATCCCCATATTTGAACTCGACCTACTGCAGAAGCCGCTATTTTTTTGTTCAGACTGCAATAACTTCTTCATACTAATTCAGAATCCGGTGAGACTTCGAACAATTAACTCCCACCTAAATTACTGACAATATGGAACACTCGGAAACTTAATATTGTGAACGCATACTATAGTTCTCCATGGGCACTGACAGTTGTACATAGAAAATAACAGGATACCACATCCCCATATTTGAACTCCGCCTAGTACAGAAGCCGCTATTTTTTTGTTCAGACTGTAATAATTTCTTCATACTTACTCGGAATCCGGCGAGACATCGACCGATTAACTCCCACCTAAATTACGAACAATATGGAACACTTGGATACCTCATCTTGTGAACGCATACTGTAGTTCTCCATGGGCACTGACAGATGTACTTAGAAAATAACAGGATACAACATCTCCATATTTGAACTCCACCTAATGTAGAAGCCGCTATTTTTTTCTTAAGACGGCAAAAACTACTTCATACTAATTCAGAATCCGGTGAGACTTCGACCAATTAACTCCCACCTAAATTACAGATAATATGGAACACTCAGATACTTCATCTTGTGAACGTACACTGTCGTTCTCCTTTGGGGACTGACAGTTGTACTTAGAAAATAACAGGCTACTACATCCCCATATTTGAACTCTGCCTAGTGCATAAGCCGCTATTTTTTTGTTCAGACTGCAATAACTTCTTCATAATAATTCAGAATCCGGTGAGACTTCGACCAATTAACTCCCACCTAAATTACGGACAATATGGAACACTCGGATACTTCATCTTGTGAACGCATACTGTAGTTCTCCATAGGCACTGACAGTTATACTTAGAAAAGAACAGGATACCACATCCCTATATTTGAACTCCGCCTAGTGCAGAAGCCGCTAATTTTTTGTTCAGACTGCAATAACTTCTTCATGCTAATTCAGAATCCGGTGAAACTTCGACCAATTAACTCCCACCTAAATTACGGACAATATGGAACACTTGGATACTTCATCTTGCGAACGCATACTGTAGTTCTCGATGGGCACTGATAGTTGTACTTAGAAAATAACATGATACCACATCCCCATATTTGAACTCCGCCTAGTGCAGAGGCCGCTATTTTTTTTTGTTCAGACTGCCATAACTTCTTCATACTAATTCAGAATCCAGTGAGACTTCGACCAATTAACTCCCACCTAAATTAGGGACAATATGGAATACACGGATACCTCATCTTCTGAACGCATACTGTAGTTCTCCATGGGCACTTATAGTTGTACTTAGAAAATAACAGGATACAACATCCCCATATTTGAAATCCGCCTAGTGCAGAAGCCGCTATTTTTTTGTTTAGACTGCAAGATTTTCTTCATACTAACACGAAATCCGATGAGACTTCGACCGATTAACTCCCACCTAAATTACGGACAATATGGAACACTCGGATACTTCATCTTGTGAACGCATACTGTAGTTCTCTATAGGCACTGAAAATTGTACTTAGAAAAGAACAGGATACCACATCCCCATGTTTGAACTCCGCCTAGTGCAGAAGCCGCTATTTTTTTTCTTCAGACTGCAATATTTTCTTCATAGTAATTTGGAATCCGGCGAGACTTCGACCGATTAACTGCCACCTAAATTACGAACAATATGAAACACTTGGATACTTCATCTTGTGAACATACACTGTCGTTCTCCTTGGGGACTGACATTTGAACTTAGAAAATAACAGGCTACTACAACCCCATATTTGAACTCCGCCTAGTGAAGAAGCCGCTATTATTTTGTTCAGACTGCAAAAACTTCTTCACACTAATTCAGAATCCGGTGAGACTTCGACCAATTAACTCCCACCTAAATTACGGACAATATGGAACACTCGGATACTTCATCTTGTGAACGCATGCTGTAGTTCTCCATGGGCACTGACGGTTGTACTTAGAAAATAGCAGAATACCACATCCCCATATTTGAACTCCGCCTAGTGCAGAAGCCGCTATTTTTTTTCCAGACTGCAATAACTTCTTCATATTGATTCAGAATCCGGTGAGACTTCGACCAATTAACTCCCACCTAAATTACGGACAATATGGAACACTCGGATACTTCATCTTGTGAACGCATATTGTAGTTCTCCTTGGGCACTGACAGTTGTACTTAGAAAATAACAGGATAACACATCCCTATATTTGAACTCCGCCTAGTGCATAAGCCGCTAGTATTTTTGTTCAGACAGCAATAACTTCTTCATACTAATTCAAAATCCGATGAGACTTCGACCAATTAACTCCCACCTAAATTATGGACAATATGGAACACTCGGATACCTCATCTTATGAACGCATACTGTAGTTCTCCATGGGCACTGACAGTTGTACTTAGAAAATAATAGGATACAACATCCCCATATTTGAACTCCCACTAGTGTAGAAGCCGCTGTTTTTTTTCAGACTGCAATATTTTCTTCATACTAACTCGGAATCCTGCGAGACTTCGACCGATTAACTCCCACCTAAATTACGGACAATATGAAACACTCGGATACTTCATCTTGTGAACGTACACTGTAGTTCTCCATGGAGACTGACAGTTGTACTTAGAAAATAACACGCAACCACATCCCCATATTTGAACTCCGCCTAGTGTAGAAGCCGCTTTTTTTTCAGACTGCATTATTTTTTTCATACTAATTCGGAATCCAGCGAGACTTCGACCGATTAACTCCCACCTAAATTACGGACAATATAAAACACTCGAATACTTCATCTTGTGAACGTACACTGTAGTTCTCCCCGGGGACTGACAGTTCTACTTAGAAAATAACAGGCTACCACATCCCATATTTGCACTCCGCCTAGTGCAGAAGCCACTATTTTTTTTGTTCAGACTGCAATAACTTCTTCATAATAATTCAGAATCCGGTGAGACTTCGACCAATTAACTCCCACCTAAATTACGGACAATATGGAACACTCGAATATTTCATCTTGTGAACGCATACTGTAGTTCTCCATGGACACTGACAGTTATACTTAGAAAATAACAGGATACCACATCCCCATATTTGAACTCCGCCTAGTGCAGAAGCCGCTATTTTTTTGTTCGGACTGCAATAACTTCTTCATGCTAATTCAGAATCCGGTGAGACTTCGACCAATTAACTCCCACCTAAATTACGGACAATATGGAAGACTCGGATACTTCATCTTGTGAACGCATACTGTAGTTCTCCATGGTCACTAACAGTTGTACATAGAAAATAGCAGGATACCACATCCCCATATTTGAACTTCGCCTAGTACAGAAGCCGCTATTTTTTTGTTGAGACTGCAATATTTTATTCATACTTACTCGAAATCCGGCGAGACTTCGACCGATTAACTCCCACCTAAATTACGGACAATATGGAACACTCGGATACCTCATCTTGTGAACGCATACTGTAGTTCTCCATGGGCACTGACAGTTGTACTTAGAAAATAACAGGATACAACATCTCCATATTTGATTTCCGCCTAGTGCAGAAGCCGCTATTTTTTTTGTTCAGACAGCAATAAGTTCTTCATACTAATTCAGAATCCGGTGAGACTTTGACCAATTAACTCCCACCTAAATTACGGACAATATGGAACAGTCGGATACTTCATCTTGTGAATGCATACTGTAGTTCTCGATGGGCAACTGACAGTTGTACTTAAAAAATAACAGGATACCACATCCCCATATTTGAACTCCGCCTAGTGCAAAACCCGCTTTTTTTTTGTTCGGACTGCAATAACTTCTTCATACTAATTCAGAATCCGGTGAGACTTCGACCAATTATCTCCCACCTAAATTACGGACAATATGGAACACTTGGATACTTCATCTTGTGAACGCATACTGTAGTTCTCCATGGGCACTGACAGTTGTACATAGAAAATAACAGGATACCTCATCCCCATATTTGAACTCCGCCTAGTACAGAAGCCGCTATTTTTTTGTTCAGGCTACAGTATTTTATTCATACATACTCGGAATCCGGCGAGACTTTGACCGATTAACTCCCACCTAAATTACGGACAATATGGAACACTCGGATGCCTCATCTTGTGAACGCATATTGTAGTTCTCCATGGGCACTGACAGTTGTACTTAGAAAATAACAGGATACAATATCTCTATATTTGAACTCCGCCTACTGCAGAAGCCGCTATTTTTTTGGTTCAGACTATAATAACTTCTTCATACTAATTCAGAATCCGGTGAGACTTCCACCAATTAACTCCCACCTAAATTACGGACAATATGGAACACTCGGATACTTCATCTTGTGAACGCATACTGTAGTTCTCGATGGGCACTGACAGTTGGACTTAGAAAATAACAGGATACCACATCCCCATATTTGAACTCCACCAAGTGCAGAAGCCGCTATTTTTTTTGTTCAGGCTGCAATAACTTCTTCATGCTAATTCAGAATCCGGTGAGACTTCGACCAATTAACTCCCACCTAAATTACGGAAAATATGGAACACTCGGATACCTAATCTTGTAAACGCATACTGTATTTCTCCATGGGCACTAACAGTTGTACTTAGAAAATAACAGGATACAACATCGCCATATTTGAACTCCGCCTAGTGTAGAAGCCGCTATTTTTTTTTGTTCAAATTGCAATATTTTCTTCATACTAACTCGAAATCCGGCGAGACTTCGAACGCTTAAATCCCACCTAAATTACGAACAATATGAAACACTCGGATACTTCATCTTGTGAACGTACACTATAGTTCTCCATGGGAACTGACAGTTGTACTTTGAAAATAATGGGCAACCACATCCCTATATTTGAACTCCGCCTAGTGCAGAAGCCGCTATTTTTCTAGTTCAGACTGCAATAACTTCTTCATAATAATTCAGAATCCGGTGAGACTTCGACCAGTTAACTCCCACCTAAATTACGGACAATATGGAACACTCGGATACTTCATCTTGTGAACGCATACTGTAGTTCTCCATGGGCACAAACAGTTGTACTAAGAAAATAACAGGATACCACATCCCCATATTTGAACTCCGCCTAGTGCAGAAGCTGCTATTTTTTTGTTCAGACTGCAATAACTTCTTCATACTAATTCAGAATCCGGTGAGACTTCGACCAATTAACTCCCACCTAAATTACGGACAATACGGAACACTCGGATACTTCATCTTGTGAACGCATACTGTAGTTCTCCATGGGTACTGACAGTTGTATACAGAAAATAACAGGATACCATATCCCCATATTTGAACTTCGCCTAGTGCAGAAGCCGCTAATTTTTTTGTTCAGACTGCAATATTTTCTTTATACATACTCAGAATCTGGCGAGACTTAAACCGATTAACTCCCACCTAAATTAGGGACAATATGGAATACTCGGATACCTCATCTTGTGAACGCATACTGTAGTTCTCCATGGGCACTGACAGTTGTACTTAGAAAATAACAGGATACAACATCTCCATATTTGAACTCCGCCTAGTGCAGAAGCCGCTATTTTTTTTGTTCAGACTGCAATAACTTCTTCGTACTAATTCAGAATCTGGTGAGACTTCGACCAATTAACTTCCACCTAAATTACGGACAATAAGGAACACTCGGATACTTTATCTTGTGAACGCATACAGTAGTTCTCGATGGGCACTGACAGCTGTACTTAGAAAAGAACAGGATACCACATCCCCATATTTGAACTCCGCCTAGTGCAGAAGCCGCTATTTTTTTGTTCATACTACAATAACCTCTTTATACTAATTCAGAATTCGGTGAGACTTCAACCGATTAACTCTCACCAAATTACGGACAATATGAAACACTCGGATACTTCATCTTGTGAACGTACACTGTAGTTTTCCATTGGGACTGACAGTTGTACTTAGAAAATAACAGGCTACCACATCCCCATATTTGAACTCCGCCTAGTACAGAAGCCACTATTTTTTTTATTCAGACTGCAATATTTTCTTCATACTAACTCGGAATCCGGTGAGACTTCGACCGATTAACTCCCACCTAAATTACGGACAATATGGAACACTCGAATACCTCATCTTGTGAACGCATACTGTAGTTCTCCATGGGCACTGACAGTTGTACTTAGAAAATAACAGGATACAACATCCCCATATTTGAACTCCGCCTAGTGTAGAAGTCGCTATTTTTTTTGTTCAGACTGCAATAACTTCTTCCTACTAATTCAGAATCCGGTGAGACTTCGACCAATTAACTCCCACCTAAATTACGGACAATATGGAACACTCGGATACTTCATTTTGTGAACGCATATTGTAGTTCTCGATGGGCACTGACAGTTGTACTTAGAAAATAACAGGATACCACATCCTCATATTTGAACTCCACCTAGTGCAGAAGCCGCTATTTTTTTTGTTCAGACTGCAATAACTTCTTCATAATAATTCAAAATCCGGTGGGACTTCGGCCAATTAACTCCAACCTAAATTGCGGACAATATGGAACACTCGGATACTTCATCTTGTGAATGCATACTGTAGTTCTCCATGGGCACTGACAGTTGTACTTAGAAAAGAACAGGATACAACATCCCCATATTTGAACTCCTCCTAGTGCAGAAGCCGCTATTTTTTTGTTTATACTACAATAACTTCTTTATACTAATTCAGAATCCGGTGAGACTTCAACCGATTAACTCTCACCTAAATTACGGACAATATGAAACACTCGGATACTCCATCTTGTGAACGTACACTCTAGTTTTCCATGGGGACTGACAGTTGTACTTAGAAAATAACAGGCTACCACATCCCCATATTTGAACTCCGCCTAGTGCAGAAGCCGCTATTTTTTTTATTCAGACTGCAATATTTTCTTCATACTAACTCGGAATCCGGTGAGACTTCGACCGATTAACTCCCACCTAAATTACGGACAATATGGAACACTCGAATACCTCATCTTGTGAACGCATACTGTACTTCTCTATGAGCACTAACAGTTGTACTTTGAAAATAACAAGATACAACATCCCCATATTTGAACTCCGCCTAGTGTAGAAGCCGCTATTTTTTTTTGTTCAGACAGCAATATTTTCTTCATACTTACACGGAATCCGGCGAGACTTCGACCGATTAACTCCCACCTAAATTACGGACAATATGAAACACTCGGATACATCATCTTGTGAACATACACTGTAGTTCTCCATGGGGACTGATAGTTGTACTTAGAAAATAACAGGATACCACATCCCCATATTTGAAATCTGCCTAGTGCAGAAGCCGCTATTTTTTTTTGTTCAGACTGCAATAACTTCTTCATACAAATTCAGAATCCAGTGAGACTTCGACCAATTAACTCCCACCAAAATTACGGATAACGTGGAACACTCGGATACCTCATCTTGTGAACGCATACTGTAGTTCTCTATGGGCACTGACAGTTGTACTTAAAAAATAACAGGATACCACATCCCCATATTTGAACTCCGCCTAGTGTAGAATCCGCTATTTTTTGTTCGGACTGCAATAACTTCTTCATACTAATTCAGAATCCGGTGAGACTTCGACCAATTAACTCCAACCTAAATTACGGACAATATGGAACACTCGGATACTTCATCTTGTGAACGCATACTGTAGTTCTCTATGGGCACTGAAAGTTGTACTTAGAAAAGAACAGGATACCACATCCCCATATTTGAACTCGACCTACTGCAGAAGCCGCTATTTTTTTGTTCAGACTGCAATAACTTCTTCATACTAATTCAGAATCCGGTGAGACTTCGAACAATTAACTCCCACCTAAATTACTGACAATATGGAACACTCGGAAACTTAATATTGTGAACGCATACTATAGTTCTCCATGGGCACTGACAGTTGTACATAGAAAATAACAGGATACCACATCCCCAAATTTGAACTCCGCCTAGTACAGAAGCCGCTATTTTTTTGTTCAGACTGCAATGTTTTCTTCATACTTACTTGGAATACGGCGAGACATCGACCGATTAACTCCCACCTAAATTACGAACAATATGGAACACTTGGATACCTCATCTTGTGAACGCATACTGTAGTTCTCCATGGGCACTGACAGATGTACTTAGAAAATAACAGGATACAACATCTCCATATTTGAACTCCACCTAATGTAGAAGCCGCTATTTTTTTCTTAAGACGGCAAAAACTTCTTCATACTAATTCAGAATCCGGTGAGGCTTCGACCAATTAACTCCCACCTAAATTACAGACAATATGGAACACTCAGATACTTCATCTTGTGAACGTACACTGTCGTTCTCCTTGGGGACTGACAGTTGTACTTAGAAAATAACAGGCTACTACATCCCCATATTTGAACTCCGCCTAGTGCATAAGCCGCTATTTTTTTGTTCAGACTACAATAACTTCTTCATAATAATTCACAATCCGGTGAGACTTCGACCAATTAACTCCCACCTAAATTACGGACAATATGGAACACTCGGATACTTCATCTTGTGAACGCATACTGTAGTTCTCCATGGGCACTGACAGTTGTACTTAGAAAAGAACAGGATACCACATCCCTATATTTGAACTCCGCCTAGTGTAGAAGCCGCTAATTTTTTGTTCAGACTGCAATAACTTCTTCATGCTAATTCAGAATCCGGTGAAACTTTGACCAATTAACTCCCACCTAAATTACGGACAATATGGAACACTTGGATACTTCATCTTGCGAACGCATACTGTAGTTCTCGATGGGCACTGATAGTTGTACTTAGAAAATAACATGATACCACATCCCCATATTTGAACTCCGCCTAGTGCAGAGGCCGCTATTTTTTTTGTTCAGACTGCAATAACTTCTTCATACTAATTCAGAATCCAGTGAGACTTCGACCAATTAACTCCCACCTAAATTACGGACAATATGGAATACACGGATACCTCATCTTCTGAACGCATACTGTAGTTCTCCATGGGCACTTATAGTTGTACTTAGAAAATAACAGGATACAACATCCCCATATTTGTAATCCGCCTAGTGCAGAAGCCGCTATTTTTTTGTTCAGACTGCAAGATTTTCTTCATACTAACACGGAATCCGACGAGACTTCGACCGATTAACTCCCACCTAAATTACGGACAATATGGAACACTCGGATACTTCATCTTGTGAACGCATACTGTAGTTCTCTATGGGCACGGAAAATTGTACTTAGAAAAGAACAGGATACCACATCCCCATGTTTGAACTCCGCCTAGTGCAGAAGCCGCTATTTTTTTTCTTCAGACTGCAATATTTTCTTCATAGTAATTTGGAATCCGGCGAGACTTCGACCGATTAACTGCCACCTAAATTACGGACAATATGAAACACTTGGATACTTCATTTTGTGAACGTACACTGTCGTTCTCCTTGGGGACTGACATTTGAACTTAGAAAATAACAGGCTACTACAACCCCATATTTGAACTCCGCCTAGTGCAGAAGCCGCTATTATTTTGTTCAGACTGCAAAAACTTCTTCACACTAATTCAGAATCCGGTGAGACTTCGACCAATTAACTCCCACCTAAATTACGGACAATATGGAACACTCGGATACTTCATCTTGTGAACGCATACTGTAGTTCTCCATGGGCACTGACAGTTGTACTTAGAAAATAACAGAATACCACATCCCCATATTTGAACTCCGCCTAGTGCAGAAGCCGCTATTTTTTTTCCAGACTGCAATAACTTCTTCATACTAATTCAGAATCCGGGGAGACTTCGAACTATTAACTCCCACCTAAATTACGGACAATATGGAACACTCGGATACTTCATCTTGTGAACGCATATTGTAGTTCTCCTTGGGCACTGACAGTTGTACTTAGAAAATAACAGGATAACACATCCCTATATTTGAACTCCGCCTAGTGCATAAGCCGCTAGTATTTTTGTTCAGACTGCAATAACTTCTTCATACTAATTCAGAATCCGGTGAGACTTCTACCAATTAACTCCCACCTAAATTACGGACAATATGGAACACTCGGATACTTCATCTTGTGAATGCATACTATAGTTCTCCATGGGCACTGACAGTTGTACTTAAAAATAACAGGATAAGACATCCCCATATTTGAACTCCGCCTAGTGCAGAAGCCGTTATTTTTTTGTTCAGACTGCAATAACTTCTTTATACTAATTCAGAATCCGGCGAGACTTCGACCGATTAACTCCCTCCTAAATTATGGAAAATATGAAACACTCGGATACATCATTTTGTGAACGAATATTGTATTTCTCCATGGGTATTGACAGTTATACTTAAAAATAACAGGATACCACATCCCCATATTTGAACTCCGCCTAGTGAAGAAACCGTTATTTGTCTTGTTCAGACTGCAATAACTTCATCATACTAATTCAGAATCTGGTGAGACTTTGACCAATTAAATCCCACCTAAATTACGGACAATATGGAACACTCGGATACTTCATCTTGTGAACGCATACTGTAGTTCTCCATGGACAGTGACAGTTGTACTTAGAAAATAACAGGATATCATATCCCCTTATTGAACTCGGCCTAGTATTGAAGCTGCTTTTCTTTTGTCCAGACCGCAATATTTTCTTCATACTAACTCGTAATCCGGCGAGACTTCGACCGATTTACTCCCACCTAAATTACGGAAAATATGAAACACTCGGATACTTCATCTTGTGAACGTACACTTTAGTTCTCCATGGGGACTGATAGTTGTACTTTGAAAATAACAGGCTACCACATCCCCATATTTGAACTCCGCCAAGTGCAGAAGCCGCTATTTTTTTTGTTCAGACTGCAATAACTTCTTCATACTAATTCAGAATCCGGTGAGACTTCGACCAATTAACTCCCACCTAAATTACGGACAATATGGAGCACTCGGATACTTCATCTTGTGAACGCATACTATAGTTCTCCATGGACACTGACAGTTATACTTAGAAAATAACAGGATACCACATCCCCATATTTGAACTCCGCCTAGTGCAGAAGCCGCTATTTTTTTTGTTCAAACTGCAATAACTTCTTCATACTAATTCAGAATCCGGTGAGACTTCGACCAATTAACTCCCACCTAAATTACGGACAATATGGAAGACTCGGATACTTCATCTTGTGAACGCATACTGTAGTTCTCCATGGTCACTAACAATTGTACATAGAAAATAACAGGATACCACATCCCCATATTTGAACTTCGCCTAGTACAGAAGCCACTATTTTTTTATTGAGACTGCAATATTTTATTCATACTTACTCGAAATCCGGCGAGACTTCGACCGATTAACTTCCACCTAAATTACGGACAATATGGAACACTCGGATACCTCATCTTGTGAACGCATGTTGTAGTTCTCCATGGGCACTGACAGTTGTACATAGAAAATAACAGGATAACACATCCCCATATTTGAACTCCGCCTAGTACAGAAGCCGCTATTTTTTTGTTCAGACTACAGTATTTTATTCATACTTACTCGGAATCCGGCGAGACTTTGACCGATTAACTCCCACCTAAATTACAGACAATATGGAACACTCGGATGCCTCATCTTGTGAACGCATACTGTAGTTCTCCATGGGCACTGACAGTTGTACTTAGAAAATAACATGATACAATATCACCATATTTGAACTCCGCCTAGTGCAGAAGCCGCTATTTTTTTTGTTCAGACTGCAATAACTTCTTCATACTAATTCAGAATCCGGTGAGACTTCGACCAATTAACTCCCACCTAAATTCCGGACAATATGGAACACTCGGATACTTCATCTTGTGAACGCATACTGTAGTTCTCCATGGTCACTGACAGTTGTACATAGAAAATAAAAGAATACCACATCCCCATATTTGAACACCGCCTAGTACAGAAGCCGCTATTTTTTTTGTTCAGACTGCAATATTTTATTCATACTTACTCGGAATCCGGCGAGACTTCGACCGATTAACTCCCACCTAAATTACGGACAATATGGAACACTCGGATACCTCATCTTGTGAACGCATACTGTAGTTCTCCAGGGGCACTGACAGTTGTACTTAGAAAATAATAGGATACAACATCTCCATATTTGATCTCCGCCTAGTGTAGAAGCCGCTATTTTTTTGTTCAGACTGCAATAACTTCTTTATACTAATTCAGAATCCGGTGAGACTTCGATCAATTAACTCCCACCTAAATTACGGACAATATAAAACACTCGGATACTTCATCTTGTGAACGTACACTGTAGTTCTCCATGGGCACTGACAGTTGAACATAGAAAATAACAGGATACCACATCTCCGTATTTGAACTCCACCTAGTGCAGAAGCCGCAATTTTTTTTGTTCAGACTGCAATATTTTATTCATACTAATTCGGAATCCGGTGAGATCTCGACCAATTAACTCCCACCTAAATTACGGACGATATGGAACACTCAGATACTTCATCTTGTGAATGCATACTGTAGATCTCCATTGGCACTGACAGTTGTACATTGAAAATAACAGGATACCACATCACTATATTTGAACTCCACCTAGTACAGAAGCCGCCATTTTTTTTGTTAAGACTGCATTATTTTCTTCATACTAATTCGGAATCTGGCGAGACTTTGACCGATTAACTCCCACCTAAATTACGGACAATATGAAACACTCGAATACTTCATCTTGTGAACGTACACTGTAGTTCTCCCTGGGGACTGACAGTTCTACTTAGAAAATAAAAGGCTACCACATCCCATATTTGAACTCCGCCTAGTGCAGAAGCCACTATTTTTTTTGTTCAAACTGCAATAACTTCTTCATAATAATTCAGAATCCGGCGAGACTTCGACCAATTAACTCCCACCAAAATTACGAACAATATGGAACACTCGAATACTTCATCTTGTGAACGCATACTGTAGTTCTCCATGGACACTGTCAGTTATACTTAGAAAATAACAGAATACCACATCCCCATATTTGAACTCCGCCTAGTGCAGAAGCCGCTATTTTTTTTGTTCAAACTGCAATAACTTTTTCATACTAATTCAGAATCCGGTGAGACTTCGACCAATTAATTCCCACCTAAATTACGGACAATATGGAACACTCGGATACTTCATCTTGTGAACGCATACTGTAGTTCTTCATGGTCACTAACACTTGTACATAGAAAATAACAGGATACCACATCCCCATATTTGAACTTCGCCTAGTACAGAAGCCACTATTTTTTTATTGAGACTGCAATATTTTATTCATACTTACTCAAAATCCGGCGAGACTTCGACCGATTAACTTCCACCTAAATTACGGACAATATGGAACACTCGGATACCTCAGCTTGTGAATGCATACTGTAGTTCTCCATGGGCACTGACAGTTGTACTTAGAAAATAACAGGATACAACATCTCCATAGTTGATCTCCGCCTAGTGCAGAAGCCGCTATTTTTTTTTGTTCAGACAGCAATAACTTCTTCATACTAATTCAGAATCCGGTGAGACTTCGACCAATTAACTCCCACCTAAATTACGGACAATATGGAACACTCGGATACTTCATCTTGTGAATGCATACTGTAGTTCTCGATGGGCAACTGAAAGTTGTACTTAAAAAATAACAGGATACCACATCCCCATATTTGAACTCCGCCTAGTACAAAATCCGCTATTTTTTTGTTCGGACTGCAATAACTTCTTCATACTAATTCAGAATCCGGTGAGACTTCGACCAATTAACTCCCACCTAAATTACGGACAATATGGAACACTCGGATACTTCATCTTGTGAACGCATATTGTAGTTCTCCATGGGCACTGACAGTTGTACATAGAAAATAACAGGATACCACATCCCCATATTTGAACTCCGCCTAGTACAGAAGCCGCTATTTTTTTGTTCAGACTACAGTATTTTATTCATCCTTACTCGGAATACGACGAGACTTTGACCGATTAACTCCCACCTAAATTACAGACAATATGGAACACTCGAATGCCTCATCTTATGAACGCATACTGTAGTTCTCCATGGGCACTGACAGTTGTACTTAGAAAATAACAGGATACAATATCTCCATATTTGAACTCCGCCTAGTGCAGAAGCCGCTATTTTTTTTGTTCAGACTGCAATAACTTCTTCATACTAATTCAGAATCCGGTGAGACTTCGACCAATTAACTCCCACCTAAATTACGGACAATATGGAACACTCGGATACTTCATCTTGTGAACGCATATTGTAGTTCGATGGGCACTGACAGTTGTACTTAGAAAATAACAGGATACCACATCCCCATATTTTAACTCCGCCTAGTGCAAAAGCCGCTATTTTTTTTGTTCAAACCGCAATAACTTTTCATACTAATTCAGAATCTGGTGAGACTTCGACCAATTAACTCCCACCTAAATTACGGACAATATGGAACACTCGGATACTTCATCTTGTGAACGCATAATGTAGTTCTCGATGGCCACTGACAGTTGTTATTAGAAAATAACAAGATACAACATCCTCATATTTGAACTCCGTCTAGTTTAGAAGCCGCTATTTTTTTGTTCAGACTGCAATATTTTCTTCATACTAATTCGAAATCCGGCGAGACATCGATCGATTAACACCCATCTAAATTACGAACAATATGGAACACTCGGATACCTCATCTTGTGAACGCTTACTATAGTTCTCCATGGGCACTAACAGTTGTACTTTGAAAATAACAGGCTACCACATCCCCATATTTGAACCCCCTAGTGTAGAAGCCGCTATTTTTTTTGTTCAGACTGCAATAACTTCTTCATACTAATTCAAAATCCGATGAGACTTCGACCAATTAACTCCCACCTAAATTATGGACAATATGGAACACTCGGATACCTTATCTTTTGAACGCATACTGTAGTTCTCCATGGGCACTAACAGTTGTACTTAGAAAATAATAGGATACAACATCCCCATATTTGAACTCCCACTAGTGTAGAAGCCGCTGTTTTTTTTCAGACTGCAATATTTTCTTCATACTAACTCGGAATCCTGCGAGACTTCGACCGATTAACTCCCACCTAAATTACGGACAATATGAAACACTCGGATACTTCATCTTGTGAACGTACACTGTAGTTCTCCATGGTGACTGACAGTTGTACTTAGAAAATAACACGCAACCACATCCCCATATTTGAACTCCGCCTAGTGTAGAAGCCGCTTTTTTTTCCAGACTGCATTATTTTTTTCATACTAATTCGGAATCCAGCGAGACTTCGACCGATTAACTCCCACCTAAATTACGGACAATATAAAACACTCGAATACTTCATCTTGTGAACGTACATTGTAGTTCTCCCCGGGGACTGACAGTTCTACTTAGAAAATAACAGGCTACCACATCCCATATTTGCACTCCGCCTAGTGCAGAAGCCACTATTTTTTTTGTTCAGACTGCAATAACTTCTCAATAATAATTCAGAATCCGGTGAGACTTCGACCAATTAACTCCCACCTAAATTACGGACAATATGGAACACTCGAATATTTCATCTTGTGAACGCATACTGTAGTTCTCCATGGACACTGACAGTTATACTTAGAAAATAACAGGATACCACATCCCCATATTTGAACTCCGCCTAGTGCAGAAGCCGCTATTTTTTTGTTCGGACTGCAATAACTTCTTCATGCTAATTCAGAATCCGGTGAGACTTCGACCAATTAACTCCCACCTAAATTACGGACAATATGGAAGACTCGGATACTTCATCTTGTGAACGCATACTGTAGTTCTCCATGGTCACTAACAGTTGTACATAGAAAATAGCAGGATACCACATCCCCATATTTGAACTTCGCCTAGTACAAAAGCCGCTATTTTTTTGTTGAGACTGCAATATTTTATTCATACTTACTCGAAATCCGGCGAGACTTCGACCGATTAACTCCCACCTAAATTACGGACAATATGGAACACTCGGATACCTCATCTTGTGAACGCATACTGTAGTTCTCCATGGGCACTGACAGTTGTACTTAGAAAATAACAGGATACAACATCTCCATATTTGATCTCCGCCTAGTGCAGAAGCCGCTATTTTTTTTGTTCAGACAGCAATAAGTTCTTCATACTAATTCAGAATCCGGTGAGACTTCGACCAATTTACTCCCACGTAAATTACGGACAATATGGAACACTCGGATACTTCATCTTGTGAATGCATACTGTAGTTCTCGATGGGCAACTGACAGTTGTACTTAAAAAATAACAGGATACCACATCCCCATATTTGAACTCCGCCTAGTGCAAAATCCGCTATTTTTTTGTTCGGACTGCAATAACTTCTTCATACTAATTCAGAATCTGGTGAGACTTCGACCAATTAACTCCCACCTAAATTACGGACAATATGGAACACTTGGATACTTCATCTTGTGAACGCATACTGTAGTTCTCCATGGGCACTGACAGTTGTACATAGAAAATAACAGGATACAATATCTCTATATTTGAACTCCGCCTAGTGCAGAAGCCGCTATTTTTTTTGTTCAGACTATAATAACTTCTTCATACTAATTCAGAATCTGGTGAGACTTCGACCAATTAACTCCCACCTAAATTACGGACAATATGGAACACTCGGATGCCTCATCTTGTGAACGCATATTGTAGTTCTCCATGGGCACTGACAGTTGTACTTAGAAAATAACAGGATACAATATCTCTATATTTGAACTCCGCCTAGTGCAGAAGCCGCTATTTTTTTTGTTCAGACTATAATAACTTCTTCATACTAATTCAGAATCCGGTGAGACTTCGACCAATTAACTCCCACCTAAATTACGGACAATATGGAACACTCGGATACTTCATCTTGTGAACGCATACTGTAGTTCTCGATGGGCACTGACAGTTGGACTTAGAAAATAACAGGATACCACATCCCCATATTTGAACTCCACCAAGTGCAGAAGCCGCTATTTTTTTTTGTTCAGGCTGCAATAACTTCTTCATGCTAATTCAGAATCCGGTGAGACTTCGACCAATTAACTCCCACCTAAATTACGGAAAATATGGAACACTTGTATACCTAATCTTGTGAACGCATACTATATTTCTCCATGGGCACTGACAGTTGTACTTAGAAAATAACAGGATACAACATCGCTATATTTGAACTCCGCCTAGTGTAGAAGCCGCTATTTTTTTTTGTTCAAATTGCAATATTTTCTTCATACTAACTCGAAATCCGGCGAGACTTCGAACGCTTAAATCCCACCTAAATTACGAACAATATGAAACACTCGGATACTTCATCTTGTGAACGTACACTGTAGTTCTCCATGGGAACTGACAGTTGTACTTTGAAAATAACGGGCAACAACATCCCTATATTTGAACTCCGCCTAGTGCAGAAGCCGCTATTTTTCTAGTTCAGACTGCAATAACTTCTTCATAATAATTCAGAATCCGGTGAGACTTCGACCAGTTAACTCCCACCTAAATTACGGACAATATGGAACACTCGGATACTTCATCTTGTGAACGCATACTGTAGTTCTCCATGGGCACAGACAGTTGTACTAAGAAAATAACAGGATACCACATCCCCATATTTGAACTCCGCCTAGTGCAGAAGCTGCTATTTTTTTGTTCAGACTGCAATAACTTCTTCATACTAATTCAGAATCCGGTGAGACTTCGACCAATTAACTCCCACCTAAATTACGGACAATACGGAACACTCGGATACTTCATCTTGTGAACGCATACTGTAGTTCTCCATGGGTACTGACAGTTGTATACAGAAAATAACAGGATACCATATCCCCATATTTGAACTTCGCCTAGTGCAGAAGCCGCTAATTTTTTTGTTCAGACTGCAATAACTTCTTCATGCTAATTCAGAATCCGGTGAAACTTCGACCAATTAACTCCCACCTAAATTACAGACAATATGGAACACTTAGATACTTCATCTTGTGAACGTACACTGTCGTTCTCCTTGGCGACTGACAGTTGTACTTAGAAAATAACAGGCTACACATCCCCATATTTGAACTCCGCCTAGTGCATAAGCCGCTATTTTTTTGTTCAAACTGCAATAACTTCTTCATAATAATTCAGAATCCGGGGAGACTTCGACCAATTAACTCCCACCTTAATTACGGACAATATGGAACACTCGGATACTTCATCTTGTGAACGCATACTGTAGTTCTCGATGGGCACTGACAGTTGTACTTAGAAAATAACATGATACCACATCCCCATATTTGAACTCCGCCTAGTGCAGAGACCGCTATTTTTTTTTGTTCAGACTGCAATAACTTCTTCATACTAATTCAGAATCCAGTGAGACTTCGACCAATTAACTCCCACCTAAATTACGGACAATATGGAACACACGGATACCTCATCTTCTGAACGCGTAATGTAGTTATCCATGGGCACTTATAGTTGTACTTAGAAAATAACAGGATACAACATCCCCATATTTGAAATCCGCCTAGTGCAGAAGCGGCTATTTTTTTGTTCAGACTGCAAGATTTTCTTCATACTAACACGAAATCCGACGAGACTTCGACCGATTAACTCCCACCTAAATTACGGACAATATGGAACACTCGGATACTTCATCTTGTGAACGCATACTGTAGTTCTCTATGGGCACTGAAAATTGTACTTAGAAAAGAATAGGATACCACAACCCCATATTTGAACTCCGCCTAGTGTAGAAGCCGCTATTTTTTTTCTTCAGACTGCAATATTTTCTTCATAGTAATTCGGAATCCTGCGAGACTTCGACCGATTAACTGCCACCTAAATTACAGACAATATGAAACACTTGGATACTTCATCTTGTGAACGTACACTGTCGTTCTCCTTGGGGACTGACATTTGTACTTAGAAAATAACAGGCTACTACAACCCCATATTTGAACTCCGCCTAGTGCAGAAGCCGCTACTTTTTTTATTCAGACTGCAAAAACTTCTTCACACTAATTCAGAATCTGGTGAGACTTCGACCAATTAACTCCCATCTAAATTACGGACAATATGGAACACTCAGATAGTTCATCTTGTGAACGCATACTGTAGTTCTCCCTGGACATTGACAGTTGTACTTAGAAAATAATAGGATACCTCATCCCCATATTTGAACTCGCCTAGTGCAAAAGCCGCTATTTTTTTGTTCAGACTGCAATGACTTCTTCATACTAATTCAGAATCCGGTGAGACTTCGACCAATTAACTCCCACCTAAATTACGGACAATATGGAACACTCTGATACTTCATCTTGTAAACACATATTGTAGTTCTCAACGGGCACTGACAGTTGTACTTAGAAAATAACAAGATACCACATCCCCATATTTGAACTCCGCCTAGTGTAGAAGCCGCTATTTTTTTGTTCAGACTGCAATAACTTCTTTATACTAATTCAGAATCCGGTGAGACTTCGACCAATTAACTCCCACCTAAATTACGGACAATATGGAATACTCGGATACTTCATCTTGTGAACGCATACTGTAGTTCTCCATGGGCACTGACAGTTGTACTTAGAAAATAACAGGCTACCACTTCCCCATATTTAAACTCCGCCTATTGCAGAAGCCGCTATTTTTTTGTTCAGACTGCAATAACTTCTTCATAATAATTCAGAATCCGGTGAGACTTCGACCAATTAACTCCCACCTAAATTACGGACAATATGGAACACTCAGATACTTCATCTTGTGAACGCATACTGTAGTTCTCCATGGGCACTGACAGTTGTACTTAGAAAATAACAGGATACCACATACCCATATTTGAACTCCGCCTACTGCAGAAACCGTTATTTTTTTTGTTCAAACTGCAATATTTTCTTCATACTAACTCCGAATCCGGCGAGACTTCGACCGATTAACTCTCACCTAAATTACGGACAATATGAAACACTCGGATACTTCATCTTGTGAACGTACACTGTAGTTCTCCATGGGGACTGACAGTCGTACTTAGAAAATAACAGGCTACCACATCCCCATATTTGAAATCCGCCTAGTGCAGAACCCGGTATTTTTTTTGTTCAGACTGCAATAACTTCTTCATAATAATTCGGAATCCGGTGAGACTTCGACCAATTAACTCCCACCTAAATTACAAACAATATGGAACACTCGGATACTTCATCTTGTGAATGCATATTGTAGTTCTCCTTGGGCACTGGCAGTTGTACTTAGAAAATAACAGGATACCACATCTCTATATTTGAACTCCGCCTAGTGCAGAAGCCGCTATTTTTTTATTCAGACTGCAATATTTTCTTCATACTAACTCGGAATCTGACGAGACTTCGACCGATTAATTCCCACCTAAATTACGGAAAATATGGAACGCTCGGATACCTCATCTTGTGAATGCATACTGTAGTTCTCGATGGGCACTGACAGTTGTACTTAGAAAATAACAGGATACAACATCTCCATATTTGAACTCCGTCTAGTGTAGAAGCCGCTATTTTTTTTGTTCAGACTGCAATATTTTCTTCATACTAACACGGAATCCGACGAGACTTCGACCGATTAACTCCCACCTAAATTACGGACAATATTAAACACTAGGATACTTCATCTTGTGAACGTACATTATAGTTCTCCATGGGGACTGACAGTTGTACTTAGAAAATAATAGGTTACTACATCCCCATATTTGAACTCCGCCTAGTGCAGAAGCCGCTATTTTTTTTGTTCAGACTGCAATAATTTCTTCATACTAATTCAGAATCTGGTGAGACTTCGACCAATTAACTCCCACCTAAATGATGGACAATATGGAAAACTCGGATACTTCATCTTCTGAACGCATACTGTAGTTCTCTATGGGCACTGACAGTTGCACTTAGAAAATAACAGGATACCACATCCCCATATTTGAACTCCGCCAAGTGCAGAAGCCGCTATTTTTTTTGTTCAGACTGCAATATTTTCTTCATACTAACTCGGAATCCAGCGAGACTTCGACCGATTAACTCCCACCTAAATTACGGACAATATTAAACACTAGGATACTTCATCTTGTGAACGTACATTATAGTTCTCCATGGGGACTGACAGTTGTATTTAGAAAATAATAGGTTACTACATCCCCATATTTGAACTCCGCCTAGTGCAGAAGCCGCTATTTTTTTTGTTCAGACTGCAATAACTTCTTCATACTAATTCAGAATCTGGTGAGACTTCGACCAATTAACTCCCACCTAAATGATGGACAATATGGAAAACACGGATACTTCTTCTTCTGAACGCATACTGTAGTTCTCTATGGACACTGACAGTTGTACTTAGAAAATAATAGGATACCACATCCCCATATTTGAACTCCGCCTAGTGCAGAAGCCGCTATTTTTTTGTTCAGACTGCAATAACTTCTTCATACTAATTCAGAATCCGGTGAGACATCGACCAATTAACTCCCACCTAAATTACAGACAATATGGAACACTCGGATACTTAATCTTGTGAACGCATACTGCAGTTCTCCATGGGCACTGACAGTTGTACTTAGAAAATAACAGAATACCGCATCCTCATATTTGAACTCTGCCTAGTGCAGAAGCTGCTATTTTTTTGTTCAGAATACAATTTTTTCTTCATACTAACTCGGAATCCGGCGAGACTTCGACCGATTAACTACCACCTAAATTACGGACAATATGAAACACTCGGATACTTCATCTTGTGAACGTGCACTGTAGTTCTCCATGGGGACTGACAGTTGTACTTAAAAAATAACAGGCTACCACATCCCCATATTTGAACTCCGCCTAGTGCAGAAGCCGCTATTTTTTTTGTTCAGACTGCAATATTTTCTTCATACTAACTCGGAATCCGACGAGACTTCGACCGATTAACTCCCACCTAAATTACGGACAATATGAAACACACGGATACTTCATCTTGTGAACGTACACTGTAGTTCTCCATGGGGACTAACAGTTGTACTTTGAAAATAGCAGGCTACCACATCCCCATATTTGAACTCCGCCTGGTGCAGAAGCCGCTATTTTTTTTTCAGACTGCAATATTTTCTTCATACTAACTCGGAATCCGACGAGACTTCGACCGATTAACTACCACCTAAATTACGGACAGTATAAAACACTCGGATACTTCATCTTGTGAACGTACACTGTAGTTCTCCATGGGGACTGACAGTTGTACTTAGAAAATAACAGGTTACTACTTCCCCAAATTTGAACTCCGCCTAGTGCAGAAGCTACTATTTTTTTATTCAGACTGCAATAACTTCTTCATACTAATTCAGAATCCGGTGAGACTTCGACCAATTAACTCCCACCTAAATTACGGACAAAATGGAACACTCGAATACTTCATCTTGTGAACGCATACTGTAGTTCTCCATGGGCACTGACAGTTGTACTTAGAAAATAACAGGATACCACATCCCCATATTTGAATTCCGCCTAGTGCAGAAGCCGCTGTTTTTTTTGTTCAGACTGCCATATTTTCTTCGTACTAACTCGGAATCCGGCGAAACTTTGACCGATTAACTCCAACCTAAATTACGGACAATATGAAACACTCGGATACTTCATCTTGTGAACGTACATTGTAGTTCTCCATGGGGACTAACAGTTGTACTTAGAAAATAACAAGCTACTACATCCCCATATTTGAACTCCGCCTAGTGCAGAAGCCGCTATTTTTTTTGTTCAGACTGCAATAACTTCTTCATACTAATTCAAAATCCGGTGAGACTTCGACCATTTAACTCCCACCTAAATGATGGACAATATGGAACACTCGGATACTTCATCTTCTGAACGCATACTGTAGTTCTCTATGGGCACTGACAGTTGTACTTAGAAAATAACAGGATACCACATCCCCATATTTGAACTCCGCCTAGTGTAGAAGCCGCTATTTTTTTGTTCAGACTACAATTTTTTCTTCATACTAACTCGGAATCCGGCGAGACTTCGACCGATTAACTCCGACCTAAATTACGGACAATATGAAACACTCGGATACTTCATCTTGTGAACGTACACTGTAGTTCTCCATGGGGACTGACAGTTGTACTTAGAAAATAACAGGCTACCACATCCCCATATTTGAACTCCGCCTAGTGCAGAAGCCGCTATTTTTTTTGTTCAGACTGCAATATTTTCTTCATACTAACTCGAAATCCGACGAGACTTCGACCGATTAACTCCCACCCAAATTACGGACAATATGAAACACACGGATACTTCATCTTGTGAACGTACACTGTAGTTCTTCATGGGGACTGACAGTTGTACTTAGAAAATAGCTGGCTACCACATCCCCATATTTGAACTCCGCCTGGTGCAGAAGCCGCTATTTTTTTCGTTCAGACTGCAATATTTTCTTCATACTAACTCGAAATCCGGCGAGACTTCGACCGATTAACTCCCACCTAAATTACGGACATTATTAAACACTCGGATACTTCATCTTGTGAACATACACTGTAGTTCTCCATGGGGACTGACAGTTGTACTTAGAAAATAACAGGTTACTACTTCCCCAAATTTGAACTCCGCCTAGTGCAGAAGCTACTATTTTTTTGTTCAGACTGCAATAAATTCTTCATACTAATTCAGAATCCGGTGAGACTTCGACCAATTAACTCCCACCTAAATTACGGACAATATGGAACACTCGAATACTTCATCTTGTGAACGCATACTGTAGTTCTCCATGGGCACTGACAGTTGTACTTAGAAAATAACAGGATACCACATCCCCATATTTGAATTCCGCCTAGTGCAGAAGCCGCTGTTTTTTTTGTTCAGACTGCCATATTTTCTTCGTACTAACTCGGAATCCGGCGAAACTTTGACCGATTAACTCCAACCTAAATTACGGACAATATGAAACACTCGGATACTTCATCTTGTGAACGTACATTGTAGTTCTCCATGGGGACTAACAGTTGTACTTAGAAAATAACAAGCTACTACATCCCCATATTTGAACTCCGCCTAGTGTAGAAGCCGCTATTTTTTTTGTTCAGACTGTAATAACTTCTTCATACTAATTCAAAATCCGGTGAGACTTCGACCATTTAACTCCCACCTAAATGATGGACAATATGGAACACTCGGATACTTCATCTTCTGAACGCATACTGTAGTTCTCTATGGGCACTGACAGTTGTACTTAGAAAATAACAGGATACCACATCCCCATATTTGAACTCCGCCTAGTGTAGAAGCCGCTATTTTTTTGTTCAGACTACAATTTTTTCTTCATACTAACTTGGAATCCGGCGAGACTTCGACCGATTAACTCCGACCTAAATTACGGACAATATGAAACACTCGGATACTTCATCTTGTGAACGTACACTGTAGTTCTCCATGGGGACTGACAGTTGTACTTAGAAAATAACAGGCTACCGCATCCCCATATTTGAACTCCGCCTAGTGCAGAAGCCGCTATTTTTTTTGTTCAGACTGCAATATTTTCTTCATACTAACTCGGAATCCGACGAGACTTCGACCGATTAACTCCCACCCAAATTACGGACAATATGAAACACACGGATACTTCATCTTGTGAACGTACACTGTAGTTCTTCATGGGGACTGACAGTTGTACTTAGAAAATAGCTGGCTACCACATCCCCATATTTGAACTCCGCCTGGTGCAGAAGCCGCTATTTTTTTCGTTCAGACTGCAATATTTTCTTCATACTAACTCGAAATCCGGCGAGACTTCGACCGATTAACTCCCACCTAAATTACGGACATTATTAAACACTCGGATACTTCATCTTGTGAACGTACACTGTAGTTCTCCGTGGGGACTGACAGTTTTACTTAGAAAATAAAAGGTTACTACATCCCCAAATTTGAACTCCGCCTAGTGCAGAAGCTACTATTTTTTTGTTCAGACTTCAATAACTTCTTCATACTAATTCAAAATCCGGTGAGACTTCGACCAATTAACTCCCACCTAAATTACGGACAATATGGAACACTCGAATACTTCATCTTCTGAACGCATACTGTAGTTCTCCATGGGCACTGACAGTTGTACTTAGAAAATAACAGGATACCACATCCCCATATTTGAATTCCGCCTAGTGCAGAAGCCGCTATTTTTTTGTTCAGACTGCCATATTTTCTTCGTACTAACTCAGAATTCGGCGAAACTTTGACCGATTAACTCCAACCTAAATTACGGACAATAAGAAACACTCGGATACTTCATCTTGTGAACGTACATTGAGTTCTCCATGGGGACTGACAGTTGTACTTAGAAAATAACAGGCTACTACATCCCCATATTTGAACTCCGCCTAGTGCAGAAGCCGCTATTTTTTTGTTCAGACTACAATAACTTCTTCATACTAATTCAAAATCCGGTGAGACTTCGACCAATTAACTCCCACCTAAATGATGGACAATATGGAACACTCGGATACTTCATTTTCTGAACGCATACTGTAGTTCTCTATGGGCACTAACAGTTGTACTTAGAAAATAACATGATACCACATCCCCATATTTGAACTCCTCCTAGTGCAGAAGCCGCTATTTTTTTGTTCAGACTACAATAACTTCTTCATACTAATTCAGAATCCGGTGAGACATCGACCAATTAACTCCCACATAAATTACAGACAATATGGAACACTCAGATACTTCATCTTGTGAACGCATACTATAGTTCTCCATGGGCACTAACAGTTGTACTTAGAAAATAACAGAATACCACATCCTCATATTTGAACTCTGCCTAGTGCAGAAGCCGCTATTTTTTTGTTCAGACTACAATTTTTTCTTCATACTAACTCGGAATCCGGCAAGACTTCGACCGATTAACTCCCACCTAAATTACGGACAATATGAAACACTCGGATACTTCATCTTGTGAACGTACACTGTAGTTCTCCATGGGGACTGACAATTGTACTTAGAAAATAACAGGCTACCACATCCCCATATTTGAACTCCGCCTAGTGCAGAAGCCGCTATTTTTTTTGTTCAGACTGCAATATTTTCTTCATACTAACTCGGAATCCGACGAGACTTCAACCGATTAACTCCCACCTAAATTAACGACAATATGAAACACACGGATACTTCATCTTGTGAACGTACACTGTAGTTCTCCATGGGGACTGACAGTTGTACTTAGAAAATAGCAGGCTACCACATCCCCATATTTGAACTCCGCCTGGTGTAGAAGCCGCTATTTTTTTCGTTTAGACTGCAATATTTTCTTCATACTAACTCGGAATCCGGCGAGACTTCGACCGATTAACTCCCACCTAAATTACGGACAATATTAAACACTCGAATACTTCATCTTGTGAACGTACATTGTATTTCTCCATGGGGGCTGACAGTTGTACTTAGAAAATAACAGGCTACTACATCCCCATATTTGAACTCCGCCTAGTGCAGAAGCCGCTATTTTTTTTTGTTCAAACTACAATAACTTCTTCATACTAATTCAGAATCCGGTGAGACTTCGACCAATTAACTCCTACCTAAATGATGGACAATATGGAACACTCGGATCATTCATCTTCTAAACGCATATTGTAGTTCTCTATGGGCACTGACAGTTGTACTTAGAAAATAACAGGATACCACATCCCCATATTTGAACTCCGCCTAGTGCAGAAGCGCTATTTTTTTGTTCAGACTGCAATAACTTCTTCATACTAATTCAGAATCCGGTGAGACATCGACCAATTAACTCCCACCTAAATTACAGACAATATGGAACACTCGGATACTTCATCTTGTGAACGCATACTGTAGTTCTCCATGGGCACTGACAGTTGTACTTAGAAAATAACAGAATACCACATCCTCATATTTGAACTCTTCCTAGTGCAGAAGCCGCTATTTTTTTGTTCAGACTACAATTTTTTCTTCATACTAACTCGGAATCCGGCGAGACTTCGACCGATTAACTACCACCTAAATTACGGACAATATGAAACACTCGGATACTTCATCTTGTGAACATACGCTGTAGTTCTCCAAGGGGACTTACAGTTGTACTTAGAAAATAACAGGCTACCACATCCCCATATTTGAACTCCGCATAGTGCAGAAGCCGCTATTTTTTTTGTTCAGACTGCAATATTTTCTTCATACTAACTTGGAATCCGACGAGACTTCGACCGATTAACTCCCACCTAAATTACGGACAATATGAAACACACGGATACTTCATCTTGTGAACGTACACTGTAGTTCTCCATGGGGACTGACACTTGTACTTAGACAATAGCAGGCTACCACATCTCCATATTTGAACTCCGCCTGGTGCAGAAGCCGCTATTTTTTTATTCAGACTGCAATATGTTCATCATACTAACTCGGAATCCGGCGAGACTTCGACCAATTAACTCCCACCTAAATTATGGACAATATTAAACGCTCGGATACTTCATCTTGTGAACGTACACTGTAGTTCTCCATGGGGACTAACAGTTGTACTTAGAAAATAACAGGTTACTACATCCCCAAATTTGAACTCCGCCTAGTGCAGAAGCTACTATTTTTTTGTTCAGACTGCAATAACTTCTTCATACTAATTCAGAATCCAGTGAGACTTCGACCAATTAACTTCCACCTAAATTACAGACAATATTAAAGCTCGGATACTTCATCTTGTGAACGTACACTGTAGTTCTCTATGGGCACTGACAGTTATACTTAGAAAATAAAAGGATACCACATCCCCATATTTGAACTCCGTCTAGTGCAGAAGCCGCTATTTTTTTTGTTTAGACTGCAATATTTTCTTCATACTAAATCGAAATCCGACGAGACTTCAACCGATTAACTCCCACCTAAATTACGGACAATATGAAACAAACGGATACTTCATCTTGTGAACGTACACTGTAGTTCTCCATGGGGACTGGCATTTGTACTTTGAAAATAACAGGCTACCACATCCCCATATTTGAACTCCGCCTGGTGCAGAAGCCGCTATTTTTTTGTTCAGACTGCAATACTTTCTTCATACAAAGTCGGAATCCGACGAGACTTCGATCGATTAACTCCCACCTAAATTACGGACAATATGAAACACTCGGATACTTCATCTTGTGAACGTACACTGTAGTTCTCCATGGGGACTGACAGTTGTACTTAGAAAATAGTAGGCTACCACATCCCCATATTTGAACTCCGCCTGGTGTAGAAGCCGCTATTTTTTTTTTGTTTAGACTGCAATATTTTCTTCATACTAACTCGGAATCCGGCGAGACTTCGACCGATTAACTCCCACCTAAATTACGGACAATATTAAACACTCGGATACTTCATCCTTTGAACGTACACTGTAGTTCTCCATTGGGACTGACAGTTGTACTTTGAAAATAACAGGTTACTACATCCCCAAATTTGAACTCCGCCTAGTGCAGAAGCTACTATTTTTTTGTTCAGACTACAATAACTTCTTCATACTAATTCAGAATCCGGTGAGACTTCGACCAATTAACTTCCACCTAAATTACGGACAATATGGAACACTCGGATACTTCATCTTGTGAATGCATACTGTAGTTCTCTATGGGCACTGACAGTTATACTTAGAAAATAACAGGATACCACATCCCCATATTTGAACTCCGTCTAGTGCAGATGCCGCTATTTTTTTTGTTCAGACTGCAATATTTTCTTCATACTAACTCGGAATTCGACGAGACTTCGACCGATTAACTCCCACCTAAATTACGGACAATATGAAACACACGGATACTTCATCTTGTGAACGTACACTGTAGTTCTCCATGGGGACTGACAGTTGTACTTAGGAAATAACAGGCTACCACATCCCCATATGTGAACTCCGCCTAGTGCAGAAGCCGCTATTTTTTTTGTTCAAACTGCAATATTTTCTTTATACTAACTCGGAATCCGACGAGACTTCGATCGATTAACTCCCACCTAAATTATGGACAATATAAAACACACGGATACTTCATCTTGTGAACGTACACTGTAGTTCTCCATGGGGACTGACAATTGTACTTAGAAAATAACACGCTACCGCATCCCCTTATTTGAACTCCGCCTAGTGCAGAAGCCGCTATCTATTTTGTTCAGACTGCAATATTTTCTTCATACTAACTCGGAATCCGACGAGACTTCGACCGATTAACTCCCACCTAAATTACGGACAATATGAAACACTCGGATACTTCATCTTGTGCTGTAGTTCTCCATGGGGACTTACAGTTGTACTTTGAAAATAACAGGTTACTACATCCCCAAATTTGAACTCCGCCTAGTGTAGAAGCTACTATTTTTTTGTTCAGACTGCAATAACTTCTTCATACTAATTCAGAATCCAGTGAGACTTCGACCAATTAACTTCCACCTAAATTACGGATAATATTAAACGCTCGGATACTTCATCTTGTGAACGTACACTGTAGTTCTCTATGGGCACTAACAGTTATACTTAGAAAATAAAAGGATACCACATCCCCATATTTGAACTCCGTCTAGTGCAGAAGCCGCTATTTTTTTTGTTCAGACTGCAATATTTTCTTCATACTAAATCGAAATCCGACGAGACTTCAACCGATTAACTCCCACCTAAATTACGGACAATATGAAACACACGGATACTTCATCTTGTGAACGTACACTGTAGTTCTCCATGTGGACTGACATTTGTACTTTGAAAATAACAGGCTACCACATCCCCATATTTGAACTCCGCCTGGTGCAGAAGCCGCTATTTTTTTTGTTCAGACTGCAATATTTTCTTCATACAAAGTCGGAATCCGACGAGACTTCGATCGATTAACTCCCACCTAAATTATGGACAATATAAAACACACAGATACTTCATCTTGTGAACATACACTGTAGTTCTCCATGGGGACTGACAATTGTACTTAGAAAATAACAGGCTACCACATCCCCATATTTGAACTCCGCCTAGTGCAGAAGCCGCTATTTTTTTGTTCAGACTGCAATATTTTCTTCATACTAACTCGGAATCCGACGAGACTTCGACCGATTAACTCCCACCTAAATTACGGACAATATGAAACACACGGATACTTCATCTTGTGAACGTACACTGTAGTTCTCCATGGGGACTGACAGTTGTACTTAGACAATAGCAGGCTACCACATCCCCCCCATATTTGAACTCCGCCTGGTGTAGAAGCCGCTATTTTTTTATTCTGACTGCAATATGTTCTTCATACTAACTCGGAATCCGGCGAGACTTCGACCAATTAACTCCCACCTAAATTATGGACAATATTAAACGCTCGGATACTTCATCTTGTGAACGTACACTATAGTTCTCCTTGGGGACTGACAGTTGTACTTAGAAAATAACAGGTTACTACATCCCCAAATTTGAACTCCGCCTGGTGCAGAAGCTACTATTTTTTTGTTCAGACTGCAATAACTTCTTCATACTAATTCAGAATCCAGTGAGACTTCGACCAATTAACTTCCACCTAAATTACGGACAATATTAAACGCTCGGATACTTCATCTTGTGAACGTACACTGTAGTTCTCTATGGGCACTGACAGTTATACTTAGAAAATAAAAGGATACCACATCCCCATATTTGAACTCCGTCTAGTGCAGAAGCCGCTATTTTTTTGTTCAGACTGCAATATTTTCTTCATACTAAATCGAAATCCGACGAGACTTCAACCGATTAACTCCCACCTAAATTACGGACAATATGAAACACACGGATACTTCATCTTGTGAACGTACACTGTAGTTCTCCATGGGGACTGACATTTGTACTTTGAAAATAACAGGCTACCACATCCCCATATTTGAACTCCGCCTGGTGCAGAAGCCGCTATTTTTTTTGTTCAGACTGCAATATTTTCTTCATACAAAGTCGGAATCCGACGAGACTTCGATCGATTAACTCCCACCTAAATTACGGACAATATGAAACACTCGGATACTTCATCTTGTGAACGTACACTGTAGTTCTCCATGGGGACTGACAGTTGTACTTAGAAAATAGCAGGCTACCACATCCCCATATTTGAACTTCGCCTGGTGTAGAAGCCGCTATTTTTTTTTGTTTAGACTGCAATATTTTCTTCATACTAACTCGGAATCCGGCGAGACTTCGACCGATTAACTCCCACCTAAATTACGGACAATATTAAACACTCGGATACTTCATCCTTTGAACGTACACTGTAGTTCTCCATGGGGACTGACAGTTGTACTTTGAAAATAACAGGTTACTACATCCCCAAATTTGAACTCCGCCTAGTGCAGAAGCTACTATTTTTTTGTTCAGACTACAATAACTTCTTCATACTAATTCAGAATCCGGTGAGACTTCGACCAATTAACTTCCACCTAAATTACGGACAATATGGAACACTCGGATACTTCATCTTGTGAATGCATACTGTAGTTCTCTATGGGCACTGACAGTTATACTTAGAAAATAACAGGATACCACATCCCCATATTTGAACTCCGTCTAGTGCAGATGCCGCTATTTTTTTTGTTCAGACTGCAAATTTTCTTCATACTAACTCGGAATCCGACGAGACTTCGACCGATTAACTCCCACCTAAATTACGGACAATATGAAACACACGGATACTTCATCTTGTGAACGTACACTGTAGTTCTCCATGGGGACTGACAGTTGTACTTAGGAAATAACAGGCTACCACATCCCCATATGTGAACTCCGCCTAGTGCAGAAGCCGCTATTTTTTTTGTTCAAACTGCAATATTTTCTTTATACTAACTCGGAATCCGACGAGACTTCGATCGATTAACTCCCACCTAAATTATGGACAATATAAAACACACGGATACTTCATCTTGTGAACGTACACTGTAGTTCTCCATGGGGACAGACAATTGTACTTAGAAAATAACACGCTACCACATCCCCATATTTGAACTCCGCCTAGTGCAGAAGCCGCTATCTATTTTGTTCAGACTGCAATATTTTCTTCATACTAACTCGGAATCCGACGAGACTTCGACCGATTAACTCCCACCTAAATTACGGACAATATGAAACACTCGGATACTTCATCTTGTGCTGTAGTTCTCCATGGGGACTTACAGTTGTACTTTGAAAATAACAGGTTACTACATCCCCAAATTTGAACTCCGCCTAGTGTAGAAGCTACTATTTTTTTGTTCAGACTGCAATAACTTCTTCATACTAATTCAGAATCCAGTGAGACTTCGACCAATTAACTTCCACCTAAATTACGGACAATATTAAACGCTCGGATACTTCATCTTGTGAACGTACACTGTAGTTCTCTATGGGCACTGACAGTTATACTTAAAAAATAAAAGGATACCACATCCCCATATTTGAACTCCGTCTAGTGCAGAAGCCGCTATTTTTTTTGTTCAGACTGCAATATTTTCTTCATACTAAATCGAAATCCGACGAGACTTCAACCGATTAACTCCCACCTAAATTACGGACAATATGAAACACACGGATACTTCATCTTGTGAACGTACACTGTAGTTCTCCATGGGGACTGACATTTGTACTTTGAAAATAACAGGCTACCACATCCCCATATTTGAACTCCGCCTGGTGCAGAAGCCGCTATTTTTTTTGTTCAGACTGCAATATTTTCTTCATACAAAGTCGGAATCCGACGAGACATCGATCGATTAACTCCCACCTAAATTACGGACAATATAAAACACACGGATACTTCATCTTGTGAACGTACACTGTAGTTCTCCATGGGGACTGACAATTGTACTTAGAAAATAACAGGCTACCACATCCCCATATTTGAACTCCGCCTAGTGCAGAAGCCGCTATTTTTTTTGTTCAGACTGCAATATTTTCTTCATACTAACTCGGAATCCGACGAGACTTCGACCGATTAACTCCCACCTAAATTACGGACAATATGAAACACACGGATACTTCATCTTGTGAACGTACACTGTAGTTCTCCATGGGGACTGACAGTTGTACTTAGACAATAGCAGGCTACCACATCCCCCCCATATTTGAACTTCGCCTGGTGTAGAAGCCGCTATTTTTTTATTCAGACTGCAATATGTTCTTCATACTAACTCGGAATCCGGCGAGACTTCGACCAATTAACTCCCACCTAAATTATGGACAATATTAAACGCTCGGATACTTCATCTTGTGAACGTACACTATAGTTCTCCATGGGGACTGACAGTTGTACTTAGAAAATAACAGGTTACTACATCCCCAAATTTGAACTCCGCCTAGTGCAGAAGCTACTATTTTTTTGTTCAGACTGCAATAACTTCTTCATACTAATTCAGAATCCAGTGAGACTTCGACCAATTAACTTCCACCTAAATTACGGACAATATTAAACGCTCGGATACTTCATCTTGTGAACGTACACTGTAGTTCTCTATGGGCACTGACAGTTATACTTAGAAAATAAAAGGATACCACATCCCCATATTTGAACTCCGTCTAGTGCAGAAGCCGCTATTTTTTTTGTTCAGACTGCAATATTTTCTTCATACTAAATCGAAATCCGACGAGACTTCAACCGATTAACTCCCACCTAAATTACGGACAATATGAAACACACGGATACTTCATCTTGTGAACGTACACTGTAGTTCTCCATGGGGACTGACATTTGTACTTTGAAAATAACAGGCTACCACATCCCCATATTTGAACTCCGCCTGGTGCAGAAGCCGCTATTTTTTTTGTTCAGACTGCAATATTTTCTTCATACAAAGTCGGAATCCGACGAGACTTCGATCGATTAACTCCCACCTAAATTACGGACAATATGAAACACTCGGATACTTCATCTTGTGAACGTACACTGTAGTTCTCCATGGGGACTGACAGTTGTACTTAGAAAATAGCAGGCTACCACATCCCCATATTTGAACTCCGCCTGGTGTAGAAGCCGCTATTTTTTTTTGTTTAGACTGCAATATTTTCTTCATACTAACTCGGAATCCGGCGAGACTTCGACCGATTAACTCCCACCTAAATTACGGACAATATTAAACACTCGGATACTTCATCCTTTGAACGTACACTGTAGTTCTCCATGGGGACTGACAGTTGTACTTTGAAAATAACAGGTTACTACATCCCCAAATTTGAACTCCGCCTAGTGCAGAAGCTACTATTTTTTTGTTCAGACTACAATAACTTCTTCATACTAATTCAGAATCCGGTGAGACTTCGACCAATTAACTTCCACCTAAATTACGGACAATATGGAACACTCGGATACTTCATCTTGTGAATGCATACTGTAGTTCTCTATGGGCACTGACAGTTATACTTAGAAAATAACAGGATACCACATCCCCATATTTGAACTCCGTCTAGTGCAGATGCTGCTATTTTTTTTGTTCAGACTGCAATATTTTCTTCATACTAACTCGGAATCCGACGAGACTTCGACCGATTAACTCCCACCTAAATTACGGACAATATGAAACACATGGATACTTCATCTTGTGAACGTACACTGTAGTTCTCCATGGGGACTGACAGTTGTACTTAGGAAATAACAGTCTACCACATCCCCATATGTGAACTCCGCCTAGTGCAGAAGCCGCTATTTTTTTTGTTCAAACTGCAATATTTTCTTTATACTAACTCGGAATCCGACGAGACTTCGATCGATTAACTCCCACCTAAATTATGGACAATATAAAACACACGGATACTTCATCTTGTGAACGTACACTGTAGTTCTCCATGGGGACTGACAATTGTACTTAGAAAATAACACGCTACCGCATCCCCATATTTGAACTCCGCCTAGTGCAGAAGCCGCTATTTATTTTGTTCAGACTGCAATATTTTCTTCATACTAACTCGGAATCCGACGAGACTTCGACCGATTAACTCCCACCTAAATTACGGACAATATGAAACACTCGGATACTTCATCTTGTGAACGTACACTGTAGTTCTCCATGGGGACTTACAGTTGTACTTAGAAAATAGCAGGCTACCACATCCCCATATTTGAACTCCGCCTGGTGTAGAAGCCGCTATTTTTTTTTGTTTAGACTGCAATATTTTCTTCATACTAACTCGGAATCCGGCGAGACTTCGACCGATTAACTCCCTCCTAAATTACGGACAATATGGACCACTCGGATACTTCATCTTGTGAACGTACACTGTAGTTCACCATGGGGACTGATAGTTGTACTTAGAAAATAACAGGCTACTACATCCTCATATTTGAACTCCGCCTAGTGCAGAAGCCGCTATTTTTTTGATCAGACTGCAATAACTTCTTCATACTAATTCAGAATCCGGTGAGACTTCGACCTATTAACTCCCACCTAAATTACGGACAATATGGAACACTCGGATACTTCAGCTTGTGAACGCATACTGTAGTTCTCCATGGGCACTGACAGTTGTACTTAGAAAATAACAGGATACCACATCCCCATATTTGAACTCCGCCTAGTGCAGAAGCCGCTATTTTTTTTGTTCAGACTGCAATATTTTCTTCGTACTAACTCGGAATCCGGCGAAACTTCGACCGTTTAACTCCCACCTAAATTACGGACAATATGAAACACTTGGATACTTCATCTTGTGAACGTACACTGTAGTTCTCCATGGTGACTGATAGTTGCACTTAGAAACTAATAGGCTACTACATCCCCATATTTGAACTCCGCCTAGTGCAAAACCGCTATTTTTTTTGTTCAGACTGCAATAACTACTTCATACTAATTTAGAATCCGATGAAACTTCGACCAATTAACTCCCACCTAAATGATGGACAATATGGAACACTCGGATACTTCATCTTCTGAACGCATATTGTAGTTCTCTATGGCCACTGACAGTTGTACTTAGAAAATAACAAGATACCACATCCCCATATTTGAACTCCGCCTAGTGCAGAAGCCGCTATTTTTTTGTTCAGACTGCAATAACTTCTTCATACTAATTCAGAATCCGGTGAGACTTCGACCATTTAACTCCCACCTAAATTACAGACAATATGGAACACTCGGATACTTCATCTTGTGAACGCATACTGTAATTCACCATGGGCACTGACAGTTGTACTTAGAAAATAACAGAATACCACATCCGCATATTTGAACTCTGCCTAGTGCAGAAGCCGATATTTTTTTGTTCAGACTGCAATATTTTCTTCATACTAACTCGGAATCCGGCGAGACTTCGACCGGTTAACTCCCACCTAAATTACGGACATAATGTAACACTCAGATACTTCATCTTGTGAACGTACATTGTAGTTCTCCATGGTGACTGACAGTTGTACTTAGAAAATAACAGGTTACTACATCCCCAAATTTGAACTCCGCCTAGTGCCGAAGCTGCTATTTTTTTTGTTCAGATTGCAATAACTTCTTCATACTAATTCAGAATCCTGTGAGACTTCGACCAATTAACTCCCACCAAAATTACAGACAATATGGAACACTCGGATACTTCATCTTGTGAACGCATTCTGTAGTTCTCCATGGGGACTGACAGTTGTACTTAGATAATAACAAGATACCACATCCCCATATTTGAACTCCGCCTAGTGCAGAAGCTGCTATTTTTTTGTTCAGACTGCAATAGCTTCTTCATACTAATTCAGAATCCGGTGAGACTTCGACCAATTAACTCCCTCCTAAATTACGGACAATATGGAACACTCGGATACCTCATCTTGTGAACGCATGTTGTAGTTCTCCATGGGCACTGACAGTTGTACTTAGAAATTAACAGGATACCACATCCCCATATTTGAACTCCGCCTAGTGCAGAAGCCGCTATTTTTTTTGTTCAGACTGCAATATTTTCTTCATACTAACTCGGAATCCGGCGAAACTTCGACCGATTAACTACCACATAAATTACTAATTATATGAAACACTCGGATACTTCATCTTGGAACACACACTGTAGTTCTCCATGGGGACTGACAGTTGTACTTAAAAAATAACAGGATACACATCCCTATGTTTGAACTCCGCCTAGTGCAGAAGCCGCTATTTTTTTTGTTCAGACTGCAATAACTTCTTCATACTAATTCAGAATCCGGTGAGACTTCGACCAATTAACTCCCACCTAAATTACGGACAATATGGAACACTCAGATACTTCATCTTGTGAACGCATACTGTAATTCTCCATGGGCACTGACAGTTGTACATAGAAAATAACAGGATACCACATCCCCATATTTGAAATCCGCCTAGTGTAGAAGCCGCTATTTTTTTGTTCAGACTGCAATATTTTCTTCATACTAACTCGGAATCCGGCGAGACTTCTACCGATTAACTCCCACATAAATTACGGATAATATGAAACGCTCACATACTTCATCTTGTGAACGTACACTGTAGTTTTCCATGGGGACTGACAGTTGTACTTAGAAAATAACAGGCTACCACATCCCCATATTTGAACTCCGCTTAGTGCAGAAGCCGCTTTTTTTTTTGTTCAGACTGCAATAACTTCTTCATACTAATTCAGAATCCGGTGAGACTTCGACCAATTAACTCCCACCTAAATTACTGACATTATGGAACACTCGGATACTTTATCTTGTGAACGCATACTGTAATTCTCCATGGGCACTGACAGTTGTACTTAGAAAATAACAGGATACCACATCCACATATTTGAACTCTGCCTAGTGCAGAAGTCGCTATTTTTTTTGTTCAGACTGCAATAACTTTTTCATACTAATTCAGAATCCGGTGAGACTTCGACCAATTAACTCCCACCTAAATTACAGACAATATGGAACACTCGGATACTTTATCTTGTGAACGCATACTGTAGTTCTCTATGGGCACTGACAGTTGTACTTAGAAAATAACAGGATACCACATCCCCATATTTGAACTCCGCCTAGTACAGAAGCCGCTATTTTTTTTGTTCAGACTGCAATAACTTTTTCATACTAATTCAGAATCCGGTGAGACTTCGACCAATTAACTCCCACCTAAATCACGGACAATATGGAATACTCGAATACTTCATCTTGTGAACGCATATTGTAGTTCTCTATGGACACTGACAGTTGTACTTAGAAAATAATAGGATACCACATCCCCATATTTGAACTCCGCCTAGTGCAGAAGCCGCTATGTTTTTTTTCAGACTGCATTATTTTCTTTATACTAACTCGAAATCCGGCGAGACTTCGACCGATTAACTCCCACCTAAATTACGGACACTATGAAACGCTCGCATACTTCATCTTGTGAACGTACACTTTAGTTCTCCATGGGGACTGACAGTTGTACTTAGAAAATAACAGGCTACCACATCTCCATATTTGAACTCCTCTTAGTGTAGAAGCCGCTATTTTTTTGTTCAGACTGCAATAACTTCTTCATACTAACTCGAAATCCGGCGAGACTTCGACCGATTAACTCCCACCTAAATTACGGACACTATGAAACGCTCGCATACTTCATCTTGTGAACGTACACTTTAGTTCTCCATGGGGACTGACAGTTGTACTTAGAAAATAACAGGCTACCACATCCTCATATTTGAACTCCGCCTAGTGCAAAAGCCGCTATTTTTTTTGTTCAGACTGTAATAACTTCTTCATACTAATTCAGAATCCGGTGAGACTTCGACCAATTAACTCCCACCTAAATTACAGACAATATGGAACACTCGGATACTTTATCTTATGAACGCATATTGTAATTTTCCATGGGCACTGACAGTTGTACTTAGAAAATAACACGATACCACATCCCCATATTTGAACTCCGCCTAGTGCAGAAACCGCTATTTTTTTTGTTCAGACTGCAATAACTTCTTCATACTAATTCAGAATCCGGTAAGACTTCGACCAAGTAACTTCCACCTAAATTACGGACAATATGGAACACTCGGATAATTTATCTTGTGAACGCATACTGTAGTTCTCCATGGGCACTGACAGTTGTACTTAGAAAACAACAGCATACAACATCTCCATATTTGAACTCCGCCTAGTGTAGAAGCCGTTATTTTTTTGTTCTGATTGCAATATTTTCTTCATACTAACACGGAATCCGGCGAGACTTCGACCGATTAACTTCCACCTAAATTACGGACAATATGAAACGTTCGGATACTTCATCTTGTGAACGTACACTGTAGTTCTCCATGGGGACTGATAGTTGTACTTAGAAAATAACACGCTACCACATCCCCATATTTAAACTCCGCCTAGTGCAGAAGCCGTTATTTTTTTGTTCAGACTGCAATAACTTCTTCATACTAATTCAGAATCCGGTGAGACTTCGACCAATTAACTCCCACCTAAATTACGAACAATATGGAACACTCGGATACTTTATCTTGTGAACGCATACTGTAGTTCTCTATGGGCACTGACAGTTGTACATAGAAAATAACAGGATACCACATCCCCATATTTGAACTCCGCCTAGTACAGAAGCCGCTATTTTTTTTGTTCAGACTGTAATAACTATTTCATACTAATTCAGAATCCGGTGAGACTTCGACCAATTAACTCCCACCTAAATTACGGACAATATGGAATACTCGTATACTTCATCTTGTGAACGCATATTGTAGTTCTCGATGGACAATGACAGTTGTACTTAGAAAATAATAGGATACCACATCCCCATATTTGAACTCCGCCTAGTGCAGAAGCCGCTATTTTTTTTCAAAATGCAATATTTTCTTCATACTAACTCGGAATTCGGCGAGACTTCAACCGATTAACTCCCACCTAAATTATGGACAATATGAAACACTCGGATACTTCATCTTACGAACGTACACCGTAGTTCTCCATGGGACTGACAGTTGTACTTAGAAAATAACAGGCTACTACATCCCCATATTCGAACTCCGCCTAGTGCAGAAGCCGCTATTTTTTTTGTTCAGACTGCATTATTTTCTTCATACTACCTCGGAATCCGACGAGACTTCGATCGATTAACTCCCACCTAAATTACGGACAATATGAGAGACTCGGATACTTGATATTGTGAACGTACACTGTAGTTCTCCATCGGGACTGACAAATGTACTTTGAAAATAACAGGCTACCACATCCCCATATTTGAACTCCGCCTAGTGTAGAAGCCGCTATTTTTTTTGTTTAGACTACAATATTTTCTTCATACTAACTCGGAATTCGACGAAACTTCGACGAAACTTCGACCGATTAACTACCACCTAAATTACGGACAATATGAAACACAAGGATATTTCATCTTGTGAACGTACACTGTAGTTCTCCATTGGCACTGACAGTTGTACTTAGAAAATAACAGGCTACCACATCCCCATATTTGAACTCCGCCTAGTGAAGAAGCCGCTATTTTTTTTGTTCAGACTGCAATAACTTCTTCATACTAATTCAGAATCCGGTAAGACTTCGACCAATTAACTGCCACCTAAATTACGGACAATATGGAACACTCGGATACTTCATCTTGTGAACGTATATTGTAGTTCTCCGTGGGCACAGACAGTTGTACTTAGAAAATAACAGGATACCACATCCGCATATTTGAACTCCGCCTAGTACAGAAGCCGCTATTTTTTTTGTTCAGACAGCAATATTTTCTTCATACTAACTCAGAATCCGGCGAGACTTCAACCGATTAACTCCCATCTAAATTACGGACAATATGAAACACTCGGATACTTCATCTTGTGAACGTACACTATAGTTCTCCATGGGGACTGATAGTTGTACTTAGAAAATAACAGGCTATATTCCCATATTTGAATACTATTTCTCTATAGGATAAGATGTAAAAGGGTATATTTGGAATTTCAAAAAGATAGTGATTAAATCTGTTCAATGAATTCTCTTTATTAGTAGTAAAATATATATATATATATACATACATATATATATTTAAAAACTATGGATTGTCACATCATTATATATATAAGTTTAATTATTAATTAAAGCTAAGATGTGATAAGATATGATGATGGGTAATGATTACAAATCTAAGATGTGACAATAATTAATATATAGGGTACTTTTGGCATAGGTGCTTATTAAGGTTCAAAATAAAGGAAAAGTCCTTCACTAAATTTCAGTGTAAATTAGGTCCCTGTTTTTTATTCATGATTATTGCAGAGCATGATGCAACTTTTCATAAAAGTTGCTGACATTTTCACAACTTTTCTGTACACTATGAACATAGTGTATGAAAGTTGCTGAAATTTAAGACTACAATATTTTCTTCATACTAACTCGGAATCCGGCGAGACTTCGACCGATTAACTCCCACCTAAATTACGGACAATATGAAACACTCGGATACTTCATCTTGTGAACGTACACTGTAGTTCTCCATGGGGACTGACAGTTGTACTTAGAAAATAACATACTACCACATCCCCATATTTGACCTCCGCCTAGTGCAGAAGCCGCTATTTTTTTGTTCAGACTGCAATAACTTCTTCATAATAATTCAGATCCGGTGAGACTTCGACCAATTAACTCCCACCTAAATTACGGACAATATGGAACACTCGGATACTTCATCTTGTGAACGCATACTTTAGTTCTCCATGGGCACTGATAGTTGTACATAGAAAACAACAGGATACCACATCCCCATATTTGAACTCCGCCTAGTGCAGAAGCCGCTATTTTTTTTGTTCAGACTGCAATATTTTCTTCATACTAACTCGAAATCCGGCGAGACTTTGACTGATTAACTCCCACCTAAATTACGGACAATATGAAACACTCGGATACTTCATCTTGTGAACTTACACTGTAGTTCTCCTTGGGGACTGACAGTTGTACTTAGAAAATAACAGACTACTACATCCCCATATTTGAACTCCGCCCAGTGCAGAAGCCGCTATTTTTTTGTTCAGACTGGAATAACTTCTTCATATTAATTCAGAATCCGGTGAGACTTTGACCAATTAACTCCCACCTAAATTACGAACAATATGGAAAACTCAGATACTTCATCTTGTGAACGCATACTGTAGTTCTCTATGGGCACTGACAGTTGTACTTAGAAAATAGCAAGACACCACAAACCCATATTTGAACTCCGCCTAGTGTAGAAGCCGCTATTTTTTTGTTCAGACTACAATAACTTCTTCATACTAATTCAGAATCCGGTGAGACTTCGACCGATTAACTCCCACCTAAATTACGGACAATATGAAACACTCAGATACTTCATCTTGTGAACGTACACTGTAGTTCTCCATGGGGACTGACAGTTGTACTTAGAAAATAACATACTACCACATCCCCATATTTGAACTCCGCCTAGTGCAGAAGCCGCTATTTTTTTGTTCAGACTGCAATAACTTCTTCATAATAATTCAGAATCCGGTGAGACTTCGACCAATTAACTCCCACCTAAATTATGGACAAAATGGAACACTTGGATACTTCATCTTGTGAACGCATACTGTAATTCTCTATGGGCACTGACAGTTGTACTTAGAAAATAACAGGATACCACATCCCCATATTTGAACTCCGCCTAGTGCAGAAGCCGCTATTTTTTTTGTTCAGACTGGAATAACATCTTCATATTAATTCAGAATCCGGTGAGACTTTGACCAATTAACTCACACCTAAATTACGGACAATATGGAAAACTCAGATACTTCATCTTGTGAACGCATATTGTAGTTCTCTATGGGCACTGACAGTTGTACTTAGAAAATAGCAGGACACCACAAACCCATATTAGAACTCCACCTAGTGCAGAAGCCGCTATTTTTTTGTTCAGACTACAATAACTTCTTCATACTAATTCAGAATCCGGTGAGACTTCGACCGATTAACTCCCACCTAAATTACGGACAATATGAAACACTCAGATACTTCATCTTGTGAACGTACATTGTAGTTCTCCATGGGGACTGACAGTTGTACTTAGAAAATAACAGACTACCACATCCCCATATTTGACCTCCGCCTAGTGCAGAAGCCGATATTTTTTTTGTTCAGACTGCAATAACTTCTTCATAATAATTCAGAATCCGGTGAGACTTCGACCAATTAACTCCCACCTAAATTACGGACAATATGGAACACTCGGATACTTCATCTTGTGAACGCATACTGTAATTCTCCATGGGCACTGACAGTTGTACTTAGAAAATAACAGGATACCACATCCCCATATTTGAACTCCGCCTAGTGTAGAAGCCGCTATTTTTTTTGTTCAGACTGCAATAACTTCTTCATACTAATTCAGAATCCGGTGAGACTTCGACCGATTAACTCTCACCTAAATTACGGACAATATGAAACACTCGGATACTTCATCTTGTGTACGTACACTGTAGTTCTTCATGGGGACTGACAGTTGTACTTAGAAAATAAAAGGCTACCACATCCCCATATTTGAACTCCGCCTATTGCAGAAGCCGCTATTTTTTTGTTCAGACTGCAATAACTTCTTCATACTAATTCAGAATCCGGTGAGACTATGACCAATTAACTCCCACCTAAATTACGGACAATATGGAACACTCGGATAGTTCATCTTGTGAATGCATACTGTAGTTCTCCATGAGCACTAACAGTTGTACTTAGTAAAACATGGTACCACATCCCCTTATTTGAACTCCGCCTGGTACAGAAGCCGCTATTTTTTTTGGGTTCAGAATGCAATATTTTCTTCATACTAACTCGGAATCCGACGAGACTTCGACCAATTAACTCCCACCTAAATTACAGACAATATGAAACACTCGGATACTTCATCTTGTGAACGTACACTGTAGTTCTCTATGGGGACTGACAGTTGTACTTGGAAAATAACATGCTACCACATCCCCATATTTGAACTCCGCCTAGTGAAGAAGCCGCTATTTTATTTTGTTCAGACTGCAATAACTTCTTCATACTAATTCAGAATCCGGTGATACTTCGACCGTTTAACTCCCACCTAAATTACGGACAATATGGAACACTCGGATACTTCGTCTTGTGAACACATACTGTAGTTCTCCATGGGCACTGACAGTTGTACTTAGAAAATAACAGGATACTACATCCCTATATTTGAACTCCGCCTAGTGCAGAAGCCGATATTTTTTTGCTCAGACTGCAGTAACTTCTTCATACTAATTCAGAATCCGGTGAGACTTCGACCAATCAACTCCCACCTAAATTACGGAGAATATAGAACACTCGGATACTTCATCTTGTGAACGCATACTGTAGTTCTCCATGGGCACTGACAGTTGTACATAGAAAATAACAGGATTGCACATCGCCATATTTGAACTCCGCCTGGTATAGAAGCCGCTATTTTTTTTGTTCAGACTGCAATATTTTCTTCATACTAACTCGGAATCCGGCGAGACTTCGACCGATTAACTCCCACCTAAATTACGGACAATACGAAACGCTCGGATACTTCATCTTATGAACGTACACTGTAGTTCTCCATGGGGACTGACAGTTGTACTTAGAGAATAACAGGCTACCACATCCCCATATTTGAACTCTGCTTAGTGTAGAAGCCGCTATTTTTTTGTTCAGACTGCAATAACTTCTTCATACTAATTCAGAATCCGGTGAGACTTCTACCAATTAACTCCCACCTAAATTACGTACATTATGGAACACTCGGATACTTTATCTTGTGAATGCATACTATAATTCTCCATGGGCACTGACAGTTGTACTTAGAAAATAACAGGATACCACATCCCCATATTTGAACTCCGCCTAGTGCAGAAACCGCTATTTTTTTGTTCAGACTGCAATAACTTCTTCATACTAATTCAGAATCCGGTAAGACTTCGACCAAGTAACTCCCACCTAAATTACGGACAATATGGAACACTCAGATAATTTATCTTGTGAACGCATACTGTAGTTCTCCATGGGCACTGACAGTTGTATTTATAAAATAACAGGATACAACATCTCCATATTTGAACTCGGAATCCGGCGAGACTTCGACCGATTAACTCCCACCTAAATTACGGACAATATGAAATGCTCGGATACTTCATCTTGTGAACGTACACTGTAGTTCTCCATGGGGACTTCCAGTTGTACTTAGAAAATAGGGAAAGTTTGGCTCACATCCTTAACAAGTTTTAAAATAAACAAAACATCCTTCACATACAAAACTTACATTTCCGCTCCCTATTTTCAAATTCGCGCAAGCAAAAATACACAAATACCCTTTAAGTTTTAAACAATTCAAACGCGTATAACTTTATGTACAAAAACCGGATCAACAAACCGTTCTCACCAAAATATCACAAATTTTATGATCTTTGAAATGAGATCCATTGTTGATACCAAAAATTCATATTTGTATTAAAGGTGCAATTATTTCAAATATTTGCAGATAATTCAACAAATTTTAAACCTTTTTGAATTTTTTTTCAAATTTACAAAATTTGCAAATAATTGCAGATATTTCTGCAGCTATATGGTATAGCTGCAGAAATGTCTGCAACTATTGGGTATAGTTGTAGAAATTTATGCAACTATATGGTATAGGTGCAGAAATATCTGCAACTATTGCATATAGTTGCAGACATTTCTGCAACTATTGCATATAGTTGCAGAAATGCAACTATATGCAATAAATTGCAGAAATGTCTGCAACTATTGCGCATAGTTGCAGAAATGTCTACAACTATTGCACATAGTTGAAAACATTTCTGCAACTATTGAATATAGTTGCAGAAATGCAACTATTGCAAATAGTTGCAGAAATGTCTGCAACTATTGCTTATAGTTGCAGAAATATCTGCAACTATTGCATATAGTTGCAGAAATGCAACTATTGCTAATAGTTGCAGAAATGTCTGCAACTATTGCGTATAGTTGCAGAAATTACCGCAACTATTGGTTATAGTTGCAGACATTTCTGCAACTATTGCTAGTTGCAGAAATGTCTGCAACTATTGCGTATAGTTGCAGAAATTTCTACAACTATTGCGCATATATTTGCAGAAATTTGTTGCAATTATTCGTAACTGCAAAAATATTAAGAATATCATATTTCATAAAAAAAAATTGATTCGTCTTTAATTTGATTGCAGTTTTACATTTAAATCGAAAAATAAGAAGAAGAATCAGCTCGAAAGCGAAGCGCAAGGGTAATTTGGGGAAAAAATTGGCGGAAAACAGAAACAGGGATGTAGAAAATATATATTTTACCACAGGGATCCGCTTTGAATTAACTTCCGTTTTAAGGATGTGTGTCTAATTTTCACTAGAAAATAACAGGCTACCACATCATCATATTTGAACTCCGCCAAGTGTAGAAGCCGCTATTTTTTTGTTCAGACCGCAATATTTTCTTCATACAAACTCGGAATCCGGCGAGACTTCGACCGATTAACTCCCACCTAAATTACGGACAATATGAAATGCTCGGATACTTCATCTTGTGAACGTACACTGTAGTTCTCCATGGGAACTGGCAGTTGTACTTAGAAAATTACAGGCTACCACATCCCCATATTTGAACTCCGCCTAGTGCAGAAACCGCTATTTTTTTTGTTCAGACTGCAATAACTTCTTCATACTAATTCAGAATCTGGTGAGACTTCGACCAATTAACTCCCACCTAAATTACGTACATTATGGAACACTCGGATACTTTATCTTGTAAACGCATATTGTAATTCTCCATGGGCACTGACAGTTGTACTTAGAAAATAACAGGATACCACATCCCCATATTTGAACTCCGCCTAGTGCAGAAACCGCTATTTTTTTATTCAGACTGCAATAACTTCTTCATACTAATTCAGAATCCGGTAAGACTTCGACCAAGTAACTCCCACCTAAATTACAGACAATATGGAACACTCGGATACTTCATCTTGTGAACGCATATTGTAGTTCTCGATGGACACTGCCAGTTGTACTTAGAAAATGGATACCACATCCCCATATTTAAACTCCGCCTAGTGCAGAAGCCGCTATTTTTTTTCAGAATGCATTATTTTCTTCATACTAACTCGGAATTCGGCGAGACTTCAACCGATTAACTCCCACCTAACTTACGGACAATATGTAACACTCGGATACTTCATCTTATGAACGTACACTGTAGTTCTCCATGGGACTGACAGTTGTACTTAGAAAATAACAGGCTACTACATCCCCATATTCGAACTCCGCTTAGTGCTGAAGCCGCTATTTTTTTTGGTCAGACTGCAATAACTTCTTCATACTAGTTTAGAATCCGGTGAGACTTCGACCAATTAACGCCCACCTAAATTACGGACAATATGGAATTCTCTGATACTTCATCTTGTGAACGTACACTGTATTTCTCCATGGGGACTGACAGTTGTACTTAGAAACTAACAGGCTAACACATCCCCATATTGAACTCCGCCTAGTGCAGAAGCCGCTATTTTTTTTGTTCAGACTGCAATAACTTCTTCATACTAATTCGAAATCCGGTGTGACTTTGACCGATTAACTCCTACCTAAATTACGGACAATATGGAACTCTCGGATACTTCATCTTGTGAACGCATACTGTAGTTCTCCATGGGCACTGACAGTTATACTTTGAAAATAATAGGATACCACGTCCCCATATTTGAACTCCGCCCAGTGTAGAAGCCGCTATTTTTTATGTTCAGACTGCAATATTTTCTTCATACTAACTCGGAATCCGGTGAGAATTCGACCGATTAACTCCCACCTAAATTACGGACAATATGAAACGCTCGGATACGTCATCTTGTGAACGCATACTGTAGTTCTCCATGGGTACTAACAGTTGTACTTAGAAAATAACAGGATACAACATCGCCATATTTGAACTCCGCCTAGTGAAGAAGCCACTATTTTTTTTGTTCAGACTGCAATATTTTCATCATACTAACTCGAAATCCGACGAGACTTCGACCGATTAACTTCCACCTAAATTACGGATAATATGAAACACTCGGATACTTCATCTTGTGAACGCATACTGTAGTTCTCCATGGGCATTGACAGTTGTACTTAGAAAACAACAAGATACCACATCCCCATATTTGAACTCCGCTTAGTGTAGAAGCCGCTATTTTTTTGTTCGGACTGCAATATTTTCTTCATACTAACTCGGAATCCGGTGAGACTTCGACCGATTAACTCCCACCTAAATTACGGACAATATGAAACGCTCGGATACGTCATCTTGTGAACGCATACTGTAGTTCTCCATGGGTACTGACAGTTGTACTTATCGCCATATTTGAACTCCGCCTAGTGAAGAAGCCACTATTTTTTTTGTTCAGACTGTAATATTTTCTTCATACTAACTCGAAATCCGGCGAGACTTCGATCGATTAACTTCCACCTAAATTACGGATAATATGAAACACTCGGATACTTCATCTTGTGAACGTACACTGTAGTTCTCCTTGGGGACTGACAGTTGTACTTAGAAAATAACAGGCTACTACATCCCCATATTTGAACTCCGCCTAGTGCAGAAGCCGCTATTTTTTGTTCAGACTGCATTAACTTATTCATACTAATTCAGAATCCGGTGAGACTTCGATCAGTTAACTACCACCTAAATTACGGACAATATGGAACACTCGGATACTTCATCTTGTGAACGCATACTGTAGTTCTCTATGGGCACTGACAGTTGTACTTAAAAAATAACAGGATACTACATCCCCATATTTGAACTCCGCCTATTGCAGAAGCCGCTATTTTTTTTGTTCAGACTGTAATAACTTCTTCATACTAATTCAGAATCCGGTGAGACTTCGACCAATTAACTCCCACCTAAATTACGGACAATAAGGAACGCTCAGATACTTCATCTTGTGAACGCATACTGTAGTTCTCCTTGGGCACTGACAGTTGTACTTAGAAAATAACAGGATACTACATCCCTATATTTGAACTCCGCCTAGTGCAGAAGCCGCTATTTTTTTTTCAGACTGCAATATTTTCTTCATACTAACTCGGAATCCGACGAGACTTCGACCGATTAACTCCCACCTAAATTACGGACAATATGAAAGACTTGGATACTTGGTATTGTGAACGTACATTATAGTTCTCCATGGGGACTGACAATTGTACTTTGAAAATAACAGTTTACCACATCCTCATATTTGAACTCCGCCTAATGTAGAAGCCGCTATTTTATTTGTTCAGAATGCAATAACTTCTTCATAATAATTCAGAATCCGGTGAGACTTCGACCAATTAACTCCCATCTAAATTACGGACAATATGGAACACTCGGATACTTCATCTTGTGAACGCATACTGTAGTTCTCCATGGGCACTGACAGTTGTACTTAGAAAATAATAGGATACCACATCCCCATATTTGAACTCCGCCTAGTGCAGAAGCCGCTATTTTTTTGTTCAGACTACAATAACTTCTTCATACTAATTCAGAATCCGGTGAGACTTCGACCAATTAACTACCACCTAAATTACGGACAATATGGAACACTCGGATACTTCATCTTGTGAACGTACACTGTAGTTCTCCATGGGGACTGATAGTTGTACTTAGAAAATAACAGACTACCACATCCCCATATTTGACCTCCGCCTAGTGCAGAAGCCGCTATTTTTTTTGTTCAGACTGCAATAACTTCTTCATAATAATTCAGAATCCGGTGAGACTTCGACCAATTAACTCCCACCTAAATTACAGACAATATGAAACACTCGGATACTTCATCTTGTGAACGTACACTATAGTTCTCCATGGGACTGATAGTTGCACTTAGAAAATAACAGGCTATATTCCCATATTTGAATACTATTTCTCTATAGGATAAGATGTAAAAAGGTGTATTTGGAATTTCAAAAAGACAGTGATTAAATATGTTCAATGAATTCTCTTTATTATTAGTAAATATATATATATATACATATATATATATATATATATTTAAAACCTATGGATTGTCACATCATTATATATATAAGTTTAATTATTAATTAAAGCTAAGATGTGATAAGATATGATGATGGGTAATGATTACAAATCTAAGATGTCACAATACTTAATATATAGGGTACTTTTGGCATAGGTGCTTATTAACGTTTAAAATACACGAAAAGTCCTTCACTAAATTTCAGTGTAAATTAGGTCCCTGCTTTTTATTCATGATTATTGCAGAGCATGATGCAACTTTTCTGTAGACTGTGAACATAGTGTATGAAAGTTGCTGAAATATCAGACTGCAATATTTTCTTCATACTAATTCAGAATCCGGTGAGACTTTGACAAATTAACTCCCACCTAAATTACGGACAATATGGAACACTCAGATACTTCATCTTGTGAACGCATACTATAGTTCTCTATGGGCACTAACAGTTGTACTTAGAAAATAACAGGATACCACATCCCCATATTTGAACTCCGCCTAGTGCAGAAGCCGCTATTTTTTTGTTCAGACTACAATAACTTCTTCATACTAATTCAGAATCCGGTGAGACTTCGACCGATTAACTCCCACCTAAATTACGGACAATATGAAACACTCGGATACTTCATCTTGTGAACGTACACTGTAGTTCTCCATTGGGACTGATAGTTGTACTTAGAAAATAACAGACTACCACATCCCCATATTTGACCTCCGCCTAGTGTAGAAGCCGCTATTTTTTTTGTTCAGACTGCAATAACTTCTTCATAATAATTCAGAATCCGGTGAGACTTCGACCAATTAACTCCCACCTAGATTACGGACAATATGGAACACTCGGATACTTCATCTTGTGAACGCATACTGTAGTTCTCCATGGGCACTGACAGTTGTACTTAGAAAATAACAGGATACCATATCCTCATATTTGAACTCTGCCTAGTGCAGAAGCCGCTATTTTTTTTGTTTAGACTGCTATATTTTCTTCATACTTGCTCGGAATCCGGTGAGACTTCGACCGATTAACTCCCACCTAAATTACGGACAATATGAAACACTCGGATACTTCATCTTGTGAATGTACACTGTAGTTATCCATGGAACTAATAGTTGTACTTTGAAAATAACAGGCTACCACATCCCCATATTTGAACTCCGCCTAGTGCAGAAGCCGCAATTTTTTTTGTTCAGACTGCAATACCTTCTTCATACTAATTCAGAATACGGTGAGACTACGACCAATTAACTCCCACCTAAATTACGGACAATATGGAACACTCAGATACTTCATCTTGTGAACGCATACTATAGTTCTCTATGGGCACTAACAGTTGTACTTAGAAAATAACAGGATACCACATCCTCATATTTGAACTCCGCCTAGTGTAGAAGCCGCTAGTTTTTTGTTCAGACTGCAATAACTTCTTCATACTAATTCAGAATCCGGTGAGACTTCGACCAATTAACTCCCACCTAAGTTACGGACAATATGGAACACTTGGATACTTCATCTTGTGAACGCATATTGTAGTTCTCCATGGGCACTGACAGTTGTACTTAGAAAATAACAGGATACCACATCCCCATATATGAACTCCGCCTAGTGCAGAAGCCGCTATTTTTTTGTTCAAACTGCAATAACTTCTTCATACTAATTCAGAATCCGGTGAGACTTCGACCGATTAACTCCCACCTAAATTACAGACAATATGAAACACTCGGATACTTCATCTTGTGAACGTACACTGTAGTTCTCCATGGGGACTGATAGTTGTACTTAGAAAATAACAGACTGCCACATCCCCATATTTGACCTCCGCCTAGTGTAGAAGCCGCTATTTTTTTTTGTTCAGAATGCAATAACTTCTTCATAATAATTCAGAATCCAGTGAGACTTCGACCAATTAACTCCCACCTAATTTACAAACAATATGAAACGCTCGGATACTTCATCTTATGAACGTACACTATAGTTCTCCATGGGGACTGATAGTTGTACTTAGAAAATAACAGGCTATATTCCCATATTTGAATACTATTTCTCTATAGGATAAGATGTAAAAGGGTGTATTTGAAATTTCAAAAAGACAGTGATTAAATCTGTTCAACGAATTCTCTTTATTATTAGTAAATATATATATACATACATACATATATATATATATATATATATTTAAAAACTATGGATTGTCACATCATTATATATATAAGTTTAATTATTAATTAAAGCTAAGATGTGATAAGATATGATGATGGGTAATGATTACAAATCTAAGATGTGACAATACTTAATATATAGGGTACTTTTGGCATAGGTGCTTATTTAGGTTTAAAATACACGAAAAGTCCTTCACTAAATTTCAGTGTAAATTAGGTCCCTGTTTTTTATTCATGATTATTGCAGAGCATGATGCAACTTTTCATAAAAGTTGCTGACATTTCCGCAATTTTTCTGTACACTGTGAACATAGTGTATGAAAGTTGCTGAAATATTAGACTGCAATATTTTCTTCATACTAACTCGGAATCCGGCGAGACTTCGACCGATTAACTCCCACCTAAATTACGGACAATATGAAACACTCGGATACTTCAACTTGTGAACGTACACTGTAGTTCTCCATGGGGACTGACAGTTGTACTTTGAAAATAACAGGCTACCACATCCCCATATTTGAACTCCGCCTAGTGCAGAAGCCGCTATTTTTTTTCAGACTACAATTACTTCTTCATACTAATTCAGAATCTGGTGAGACTTCAACCAATTAACTCCCACCTAAATTACGGACAATATGGAACACTCGGATACTTCATCTTGTGAACGCATACTGTAGTTCTTCATGGGCACTGATAGTTGTACTTAGAAAACAACAGGATACCACATCCCCATATTTGAACTCCGCCTAGTGCGAAAGCCGCTATTTTTTTTGTTCAGACTGCAATAACTTCTTCATACTAATTCAGAATCCGGTGAGACTTCGACCAATTAACTCCCACCGAAATTACGGACAATATGGAATACTCGGATACCTCATCTTGTGAACGCATACTGTAGTTCTCCATGGGCTTTGACAGTTGTACTTAGAAAATAAAAGGATACAACATCGCCATATTTGAACTCCGCCTAGTGCAGAAGCCACTATTTTTTTTGTTCAGACTGCAATATTTTCTTCATACTAACTCGAAATCCGGCGAAAATTCGACTGATTAACTCCCATCTAAATTACGGACAATATGAAACACTCGGATACTTCATCTTGTGAACGTACACTGTAGTTCTTCTTGGGGACTGACAGTTGTACTTAGAAAATAATAGGCTACTACATCCCCATATTTGAACTCCGCCTAGTGCAGAAGCCGCTATTTTTTTTGTTCGGACTGCAATAACTTCTTCATACTAATTCAGAATCCGGTGAGACTTCGACCAATTAACTCCCACCTAAATTACGGACAATATGGAACACTCTGATACTTCATCTTGTGAACGCATACTGTAGTTCTCCATGGGCATTGACAGTTGTACTTAGAAAATAACAGGATACCACATCCCCATATTTGAACTCCGCCTAGTGCAGAAGCCGCTATTTTTTTGTTCAGACTGCAATAACTTCTTCATACTAATTCAGAATCCGGTGAGACTTCGACCAATTAACTCCCACCAAAATTACGGACAATATGGAACACTTGGATACTTCATCTTGTGAACGCATATTGTAGTTCTCCATGGGCACTGACAGTTGTACTTAGAAAATAACAGGATACCACATCCCCATATTTGAACTCCGCTTAGTGCAGAAGCCGCTATTTTTTTGTTCAGACTGCAATAACTTCTTCATACTAATTCAGAATCCGGTGAGACTTCGACCGATTAACTCCCACCTAAATTACGGACAATATGAAACACTCGGATACTTCATCTTGTGAACGTACACTATAGTTCTCCATGGGGACTGATAGTTGTACTTAGAAAATAACAGACTACCACATCCCCATATTTGACCTCCGCCTAGTGCAGAAGCCGCTATTTTTTTTGTTCAGCCTGCAATAACTTCTTCATAATAATTCAGAATCCGGTGAGACTTCGACAAATTAACTCCCACCTAAATTACAAACAATATGAAACACTCGGATACTTCATCTTGTGAACGTACACTATAGTTCTCCATGGGGACTGATAGTTGTACTTAGAAAATAACAGGCTATATTCCCATATTTGAATACTATTTCTCTATAGGATAAGATGTAAAAGGGTGTATTTGGAATTTCAAAAAGACAGTGATTAAATCTGTTCAATGAATTCTCTTTATTATTAGTAAAAATATATATATATATATATACATACATATATATATATATATATATATTTAAAAACTATGGATTGTCACATCATTATATATATAAGTTTAATTATTAATTAAAGCTAAGATGTGATAAGATATGATGATGGGTAATGATTACAAATCTAAGATGTCACAATACTTAATATATAGGGTACTTTTGGCATAGGTGCTTATTAACGTTTAAAATACACGAAAAGTCCTTCACTAAATTTCAGTGTAAATTAGGTCCCTGCTTTTTATTCATGATTATTGCAGAGCATGATGCAACTTTTCATAAAAGTTGCTGACATTTCCGCAACTTTTCTGTACACTGTGAACATAGTGTATGAAAGTTGCTGAAATATCAGACTGCAATATTTTCTTCATACTAACTCGGAATCCGGCGAGACTTCGACCGATTAACTCCCACCTAAATTACGGACAATATGAAACACTCGGATACTTCATCTTGTGAACGTACACTGTAGTTCTCCATGGGGACCGACAGTTGTACTTTGAAAATAACAGGCTACCACATCCCCATATTTGAACTCCGCCTAGTGCAGAAGCCGCTATTTTTTTTAGACTGCAATAACTTCTTCATACTAATTCAGAATCTGGTGAGACTTCAACCAATTAACTCCCACCTAAATTACGGACAATATGGAACACTCGGATACTTCATCTTGTGAACGCATACTGTAGTTCTTCATGGGCACTGATAGTTGTACTTAGAAAACAACAGGCTACTACATCCCCATATTTGAACTCCGCCTAGTGCAGAAGCCGCTATTTTTTTTGTTCGGACTGCAATAACTTCTTCATACTAATTCAGAATCCGGTGAGACTTTGACCAATTAACTCCCACCTAAATTACAGATAATATGGAACACTCAGATACTTCATCTTGTGAACGCATACTATAGTTCTCTATGGGCACTGACAGTTGTACTTATAAAATAACAGGATACCACATCCCCATATTTGAACTCCGCCTAGTGCAGAAGCCGCTATTTTTTTGTTCAGACTGCAATAACTTCTTCATACTAATTCAGAATCCGGTGAGACTTCGACCGATTAACTCCCACCTAAATTACGGACAATATGAAACACTCGGATACTTCATCTTGTGAACGTACACTGTAGTTCTCCATGGGGACTGATAGTTGTACTTAGAAAATAACAGACTACCACATCCCCATATTTGACCTCCGCCTAGTGCAGAAGCCGCTATTTTATTTGTTCAGACTACAATAACTTCTTCATAATAATTTAGAATCCGGTGAGACTTCGACCAATTAACTCCCACCTAAATTATGAACAATATGGAACACTCTGATACTTCATCTTGTGAACGCATACTGTAGTTCTCCATGGGCACTGACAGTTGTACTTAGAAAATAACAGGATACCACATCCCCATATTTGAACTCCGCCTAGTGCAGAAGCCGCTATTTTTTTTGTTCAGACTGCAATATTTTCTTCATACTAGCTCGGAATCCGGTGAGACTTCGACCGATTAACTCCCACCTAAATTACGGACAATATGAAACAATCGGATACTTCATCTTGTGAACGTACACTGTAGTTCTCCATGGGACTAATAGTTGTACTTTGAAAATAACAGGCTACCACATCCCCATATTTGAACTCCGCCTAGTGCAGAAGCCGCAATTTTTTTTGTTCAGACTGCAATACCTTCTTCATACTAATTCAGAATCCGGTGTGACTTCGACCAATTAACTCCCACCTAAATTACGGACAATATGGAACACTCTGATGCTTCATCTTGTGAACGCATAATGTAGTTCTCCATGGGCACTGACAGTTGTACTTAGAAAATAACAGGATACCACATCCCCATATTTGAACTCCGCCTAGTGCAGAAGCCGCTATTTTTTTTGTTCAGACTGCAATATTTTCTTCATACTAGCTCGGAATCCGGTGAGATTTCGACCGATTAAATCCCACCTAAATTACGGACAATATGAAACACTCGGATACTTCATCTTGTGAACGTACACTGTAGTTCTCCATGGGACTAATAGTTGTACTTTGAAAATAACAGGCTACCACATCCTCATATTTGAACTCAGCCTAGTGCAGAAGCCGCAATTTTTTTAGTTCAGACTGCAATACCTTCTTCATACTAATTCAGAATACGGTGAGACTTCGACCAATTAATTCCCACCTAAATTACGGACAATATGGAACACTCGGATACTTCATCGTGTGAACGCATACTTAGTTCTCCATGGGCACCGACAGTTGTACTTAAAAATAACAGGATACGACATCCCCATATTTGAACTCCGCCTAGTGCAGACGCCGCTATTTTTTTTTGTTCAGACTGCAATAACTTCTTCATACTAACTCAAAATCTGGTGAGACTTCGACCAACTAACTCCCACCTAAATTACGGACAATATGGAACACTCGGATACTTCATCTTGTGAACGCATACTATAGTTCTCCATGGGCACTGACAGTTGTACTTAGAAAATAACAGGATACAACATCCCCATATTTGAACTCCGCCTAGTGCGGAAAACCGCTATTTTTTTTGTTCAGACTGCAATAACTTCTTCATACTAATTCAGAATCCGGTAAGACTTCGACCAAGTAACTCCCACCTAAATTACGGACAATATGGAACACTCGGATAATTTATCTTGTGAACGCATACTGTAGTTCTCCATGGGCACTGACAGTTGTACTTAGAAAATAACAGGATACAAGATCTCCATATTTGAACTACGCCTAGTGTAGAAGCCGCTATTTTTTTGTTCAGATTGCAATATTTTCTTCATACTAACTCGGAATCTGGCGAGACTTCGACCGATTAACTCCCACCTAAATTACGGAGAATATGAAACGCTCGGATACTTCATCTTGTGAACGTACACTGTAGTTCTCCATGGGGACTGACAGTTGTACTTAGAAAATAGCAGGCTACCACATCCCCATATTTGAACTCCGCCAAGTGCAGAAGCTGCTTTTTTTGTTCAGACTGCAATATTTTCTTCATACAAACTCGAAATCCGACGAGACTTCAGCCGATTAACTCCAACCTAAATTACGGACAATATGAAATGCTAGGATACTTCATCTTGTGAACGTACACTGTAGTTCTCCATGCGCACTTCGACCAATTTTTTTTGTTCGGACAGCAATACCCTCTTCATACTAATTCAGAATCCGGTGAGACTTCGACCAATTAACTCCCACCTAAATTACGGACAATATGGAACACTCTAATACTTCATCTTGTGAACGCATACTGTAGTTCTCCATGGGCATTGACAGTTGTACTTAGAAAATAACAGGATACCACATCCCCATATTTGAACTCCGCCTAGTGCAGAAGCCGCTATTTTTTTTGTTCAGACCGCAATATTTTCTTCATACTAGCTCGGAATCCGGTGAGACTTCGACCGATTAACTTCCACCTAAATTACGGACAATATGAAACACTCGGATACTTAATCTTGTGAACGTACACTGTAGTTCTCCATGGGACTAATAGTTGTACTTTGAAAATAACAGGCTACCACATCCCCATATTTGAACTCCGCCTAGTGCAGAAGCCACTATTTTTTTTGTTCAGACTGCAATAACTTCTTCATACTAATTCAGAATCCGGTGAGACTTCGACCGATTAACTCCCACCTAAATTACGGACAATATGAAACACTCGGATACTTCATCTTGTGAACGTACACCGTAGTTCTCCATGGGGACTGACAGTTGTACTTAGAAAATAACAGGCTACTACATCCCCATATTCGAACTCCGCTAAATGTTGAAGCCGCTATTTTTTTTGGTCAGACTGCAATAACTTCTTCATACTAATTCAGAATCCAGTGAGACTTCGACCAATTAACTCCCACCTAAATTACGGACAATATGGAACACTCGGATACTTCATCTTGTGAACGCATATTGTAGTTCTCGATGGACACTGACAGTTGTACTTAGAAAATAATAGGATACCACATCCCCATATTTGAACACCGCCTAGTGCAGAAGGCGCTATTTTTTTTCAGAATGCATTATTTTCTTCATACTAACTCGGAATTCGGCGAGACTTCAACCGATTAACACCCACCTAAATTACGGACAATATGAAACACTCGGATACTTCATCTTATGAACGTACACCGTAGTTCTCCATGGGGACTAACAGTTGTACTTAGAAAATAACAGGCTACTACGTCCCCATATTCGAACTTCGCTTAGTGCAGAAGCCGCTATTTTTTTTGGTCAGACTGCAATAACTTCTTCATACTAATTCAGAATCCGGTGAGACTTCGACCAATTAACTCCCATCTAAATTACGGACAATATGGAACACTCGGATACTTCATCTTGTGAACATACACTGTAGTTCTCCATGGGGACTGACAGTTGTACTTAGAAACTAACAGGCTACCACATCCCCATATTTGAACTCCGCCTAGTGCAGAAGCCGCTATTTTTTTTTGTTCGGACAGCAATACCCTCTTCATACTAATTCGGAATCCGGTGAGACTTCGACCAATTAACTCCCACCTAAATTACGGACAATATGGAACACTCGGATACTTCATCTTGTGAACGCATACTGTAGTTCTCCATGGGCATTGACAGTTGTACTTAGAAAATAACAGGATACCACATCCCCATATTTGAACTCCGCCTAGTGCAGAAGCCGCTATTTTTTTTGTTCAGACCGCAATATTTTCTTCATACTAGCTCGGAATCCGGTGAGACTTCGACCGATTAACTTCCACCTAAATTACGGACAATATGAAACACTCGGATACTTAATCTTGTGAACGTACACTGTAGTTCTCCATGGGACTAATAGTTGTACTTTGAAAATAACAGGCTACCACATCCCCATATTTGAACTCCGCCTAGTGCAGAAGCCACTATTTTTTTTGTTCAGACTGCAATAACTTCTTCATACTAATTCAGAATCCGGTGAGACTTCGACCGATTAACTCCCACCTAAATTACGGACAATATGAAACACTCGGATACTTCATCTTGTGAACGTACACCGTAGTTCTCCATGGGGACTGACAGTTGTACTTAGAAAATAACAGGCTACTACATCCCCATATTCGAACTCCGCTTAGTGTTGAAGCCGCTATTTTTTTTGGTCAGACTGCAATAACTTCTTCATACTAATTCAGAATCCAGTGAGACTTCGACCAATTAACTCCCACCTAAATTACGGACAATATGGAACACTCGGATACTTCATCTTGTGAACGCATATTGTAGTTCTCGATGGACACTGACAGTTGTACTTAGAAAATAATAGGATACCACATCCCCATATTTGAACACCGCCTAGTGCAGAAGGCGCTATTTTTTTTCAGAATGCATTATTTTCTTCATACTAACTCGGAATTCGGCGAGACTTCAACCGATTAACACCCACCTAAATTACGGACAATATGAAACACTCGGATACTTCATCTTATGAACGTACACCGTAGTTCTCCATGGGGACTAACAGTTGTACTTAGAAAATAACAGGCTACTACGTCCCCATATTCGAACTTCGCTTAGTGCAGAAGCCGCTATTTTTTTTGGTCAGACTGCAATAACTTCTTCATACTAATTCAGAATCCGGTGAGACTTCGACCAATTAACTCCCACCTAAATTACGGACAATATGGAACACTCGGATACTTCATCTTGTGAACATACACTGTAGTTCTCCATGGGGACTGACAGTTGTACTTAGAAACTAACAGGCTACCACATCCCCATATTTGAACTCCGCCTAGTGCAGAAGCCGCTATTTTTTTTTGTTCAGACTGCAATAACTTCTTCATACTAATTCGGAATCCGATGAGACTTCGACCGATTAACTCCTACCTAAATTACGGACAATATGGAATACTCGGATACTTCATCTTGTGAACGCATACTGTAGTTCTCCATGGGCACTGACAGTTGTACTTAGAAAATAATAGGATACCACATCCCCATATTTGAACTTCGCATAGTGTAGAAGCCGCTATGTTTTTTGTTCAGACTGCAATATTTTCTTCATACTAACTCGGAATCCGACGAGACTTCGACAGATTAACTCCCACCAAAATTACGGAAAATAAGAAACACTAGGATACTTCATCTTGTGAACGTACACTGTAGTTCTCCATGGGGATTAACAGTTGTACTTAGAAAATAACTGGCTACCACATCCCCATATTTGAACTCCGCCTAGTGCAGAAGCCGCTATTTTTTTTTGTTCAGACTGCAATAACTTCTTTACAATAATTCAGAATCCGGTGAGACTTCGACCAATTAACTCCTACCTAAATTACGGACAATATGGAACACTCGGATACTTCATCTTGTGAACGCATACTGTAGTTCTCCATGGGCACTGACAGTTTTACTTAGAAAATAACAGGATACCACATCCCCATATTTGAACTCCGCCTAGTGCAGAAGCCGCTATATTTTGTTCAGACTGCAATAACTTCTTCATACTAATTCAGAATCCGGTGAGACTTCGACCAATTAACTCCCACCTAAATTACGGACAATATGGAACATTCGGATTCTTCATCTTGTGAATGCATACTAGAGTTCTCCAAGGGCACTGACAGTTGTACTTAGAAAATAACAGGATACCACATCCCCATATTTGAACTCCTCCTAGTGTAGAAGCCGCTAATTTTTTGTTCAGACTGCAATAACTTCTTCATACTAATTTAGAATCCGGTGAGACTTCGACCAATTAACTCCCACCTAAATTACGGACAATATTGAACACTCGGATACTTCATCTGTGAACACATATTGTAGTACTCCATGGGCACTGACAGCCGATATTTTTTTGTTCAGACTGCAATATTTTCTTCATACTAACTCGGAATCTGGCGAGACTTCGACCGATTAACTCCCACCTAAATTACGGACAATATGAAACACTCGGGTACTTCATATTGTGAACGTAAACTGTAGTTCTCCATGGGGACTGACAGTTGTACTTTGAAAATAACAGGCTAGCACATCCCCATATTTGAACTCCGCCTAGTGAGAAGCCGCTATTTTTTTGTTCAGACTGCAATAATTTCTTCATACTAATTCGGAATCCGGCGAGACTTCGACCGATTAACTCCCACCTAAATTACGGACAATATGAAACACTCGGATACTTCATCTTGTGAACGTACATTATAGTTCTCCATCGGGACTGACAGTTGTACTTAGAAAATAACAGGCTACCACATCCCCATATTTGACCTCCGCCTATTGCAGAAGCCGCTATTTTTTTTGTTCAGACTGCAATAACTTCTTCATAATAATTCAGAATCCGGTGAGACTTCGACCAATTAACTTCCACCTAAATTACGGACAATATAGAACACTCGGATACTTCATCTTGTGAATGCATACTGTAGTAGTTCTCCAAGGGCACTGACAGTTGTACTTAGAAAATAACAGGATACCACATCCCCATATTTGAACTCATCCTAGTGAAGAAACCGCTATTTTTTTGTTCAGACTCCAATAACTTCTTCATAATAGTTTAGAATCTGGTGAGACTTCGACCAATTAACTCCCACCTAAATTACGGACAATATTGAACACTCGGATACTTCATCTTGTGAACTCATACTGTAGTTCTCCATGGGCACTGACAGTAGTACTTAGAAAATAACAGGATACCACATCCCCTTATTTGAACTCCGCCCAGAAGCCGATATTTTTTTGTTCAGACTGCAATATTTTCTTCATACTAACTCGGAATCTGGCGAGACTTCGACCGATTAACTCCCACCTAAATTACAGACAATATGAAACACTCGGGTACTTCATATTGTGAACGTAAACTGTAGTTCTCCATGGGGACTGACAGTTGTACTTTGAAAATAACAGGCTAGCACATCCCCATATTTGAACTCCGCCTAGTGAGAAGCCGCTATTTTTTTGTTCAGACTGCAATAATTTCTTCATACTAATTCAGAATCCGGCGAGACTTCGACCGATTAACTCCCACCTAAATTACGGACAATATGAAACACTCGGATACTTCATCTTGTGAACGTACATTATAGTTCTCCATGGGGACTGACAGTTGTACTTAGAAAATAACAGGCTACCACATCCCCATATTTGAACTCCGCCTAGTGTAGAAGCCGCTATTTTTTTTGTTCAGACTGCAATAACTTCTTCATACTAATTTAGAATCCGGTGAGACTTCGACCAATTAACTCCAACCTAAATTACGGACAATATGGAACACTCAAATACTTCATCTTGTGAACGCATATTGTAGTTCTCTATGGGCACTGACAGTTGTACTTAGAAAATAACAGGATACCACATCCCCATATTTGAACGCCTTGTGTAGAAGCCGCTATTTTTTTGTTCAGACTGCAATAACTTCTTCATACTAATGCAGAATCCGGTGAGACATCGACCAATTAACTCCCACCTAAATTACGGACAATATGGAACACTCGGACACCTCATCTTGTGAACGCATACTGTAATTCTCCATGGGCACTGACAGTTGTACTTAGAAAATAACAGGATACAACATCGCCATATTTGAACTCCGCCTAGTGAAGAAGCCGCTATTTTTTTTGTTCAGACTACAATATTTTCTTCATACTAACTCGGAATCCGGCGAGACTTCGACCGATTAACTTCCACCTAAATTACGGACAATATGAAACACTCGGATACTTCATCTTGTGAACGTACACTGTAGTTCTCCATGGGGACTGACAGTTGTACTTACAAAATAACAGGCTATACCACATCTCCATATTTGAACTCCGCCTAGTGCAGAAACTGCTATTTTTTTTTGTTCAGACTGCAATAACTTCTTCATAATAATTCAGAATCCGTTGAGACATCGACCAATTAACTCCCACCTAAATTACAGACAATGTGGAACACTCGTATACTTCATCTTGTGAACGCATACTGTAGTACTCCATGGGCACTGACAGTTGTACTTAGAAAATAACAGGATACCACATCCCCATATTTGAACTCCGCTTAGTGCAGAAGCCGCTATTTTTTTGTTCAGACTGGAATAACTTCTTCATACTAATTCAGAATCCGGTGAGACTTCGACCAGTTAACTCCCACCTAAATTACGGACAATATGGAACACTCGGATACTTCATCTTGTGAACGCATACTATGGTTCTCCATGGGCACTGACAGTTGTACTTAGAAAATAACAGGATACCACATCCCCCTATTTGAACTCCACCTAGTACAGAAGCCGCTATTTTTTTTATTCAGACTGCAATATTTTCTTCACACTAAGTTGGAATCCGGCGAGACTTCGATCGATTAACTCCCACCTAAATTACGAACAATATGAAACACTCGGATACTTCATCTTGCGAACGTACACTGTAGTTCTCCATGGGGACTGACAGTAGTACTTTGAAAATAACAGGCTACCACATCCTCATATTTGAGCTCCGCCTAGTGTAGAAGGCGCTATTTTTTTTGTTCAGACTGCAATAACTTCTTCATACTAATTCAGAATCTATTGAGACTTCGACCAATTAACTCCCACCTAAATTACGTACAATATGGAACACTCGGATACTTCATCTTGTGAACGCATACTGTAGTTCTCCATAGGCACTGATAGTTGTACTTTGAAAACAACAGGATACCACATCCCCATATTTGAACTCCGCCTAGTGCAAAAGCCGCTATTTTTTTTGTTCAGATTGCAATAACTTCTTCATACTAATTTAGAATCCGGTGAGACTTCGATCGATTAACTCCCACCTAAATTATGGACAATATGAAACACTCGGATACTTCATCTTATGAACGTACACTGTAGTTTTCCATGGGGACTGATAGTTGTACTTACAAAATAACAGGCTATACCACATCTCCATATTTGAACTCCGCCTAGTGCAGAAGCCGTTATTTTTTTTGTTGAGACTGCAATAACTTCATCATAATAATTCAGAATCCGTTGAGACATCGACTAATTAACTCCCACCTAAATTACAAAAAATGTGGAACACTCGGATACTTCGTCTTGTGAACGTACACTGTAGTTCTCCATGGGGACTGACAGTAGTACTTTGAAAATAACAGGCTACCACATCCTCATATTTGAGCTCCGCCTAGTGCAGAAGCCGCTATTTTTTTTGTTCAGACTGCAATAACTTCTTCATACTAATTCAGAATCTAGTGAGACTTCGACCAATTAACTCCCACCTAAATACGGACAATATGGAACACTCGGATACTTCATCTTGTGAATGCATACTGTAGTTCTCCATGGGCACTGATAGTTGTACTTAGAAAACAACAGGATACCACATCCCCATATTTGAACTCCGCCTAGTGCAAAAGCCGCTATTTTTTTGTTCAGATTGCAATAACTTCTTTATACTAATTCAGAATTTGGTGAGACTTCGACCAATTAACTCCCACCTAAATTACGGACAATATGGAACACTCGGATACTTCATCTTGTGAACGCATACTGTAGTTCTCTATGGGCACTGACAGTTGTACTTTGAAAATAACAGGATACCACATCCCCATATTTGAACTCCGCCTAGTGCAGAAGCCGCTATTTTTTTGTTCATACTGCAATAACTTCTTCGTACTAATTCAGAATCCGGTGAGACTTCGACCGATTAACTCTCACCTAAATTACGGACAATATGAAACACTCGGATACCTCATCTTGTGAACGCATACTGTAGTTCTCCATGGGCACTGACAGTTGTACTTAGAAAATAACAGGATACAACATTGCCATATTTAACCTCCGCCTAGTGAAGAAACCGCTATTTTTTTTGTTCAGACTACAATATTTTCTTAATACTAACTCGGAATCCGGCGAGACTTCGACCGATTAACTCCCACCTAAATTACGGACAATATGAAACACTCGGATACTTCTTCTTGTGAACGTACACTGTAGTTCTCCATGGGGACTGACAGTTGTACTTAGAAAATAACAGACTACTACATCCCCATATTAGAACTCCGCCTAGTGCAGAAGCCGCTATTTTTTTTGTTCAGACTGCAATAACTTCTTCATAGTAATTCAGAATCCAATGAGACTTCCACCGATTAACTCTCACCTAAATTACGGACAATATGAAACACTCGGATACTTCAACTTGTGAACGTACACTGTAGTTCTCAATGGAGATTGACAGTTGTACTTAGAAAATAGCAGGCTACCACATCCCCATATTTGAAGTCCGCCTAGTGCAGAAGCCGCTATTTTTTTTGTTCAGACTGCAATATTTTATTCATACTTACTCGGAATCCGGCAAGACTTCGACCGATTAACTCCCACCTAAATTACGGACAATATGAAAAACTCTGATACTTCATCTTATGAACGTACACTGTAGTTCTCCATGGGGACTAACAGTTGTACTTACAAAATAACAGCCGATATTTTTTTGTTCAGACTGCAATATTTTCTTCATACTAACTCGGAATCTGGCGAGACTTCGACCGATTAACTCCCACCTAAATTACGGACAATATGAAACACTCGGGTACTTCATCTTGTGAACGTACACTGTAGTTCTCCATGGGGACTGACAGTTGTACTTTGAAAATAACAGGCTAGCTTATCCCCATATTTGAACTCCGCCTAGTGCAGAAGCCGCTATTTTTTTTGTTCAGACTGTAATATTTTCTTCGTACTAACTCGGAATCCGACGTGACTTCGACCGATTAACTCCCACCTAAATTATGGACAATATGAAACACTCGGATACTTCATCTTGTGAACGCATATTGTAGTTCTCCATGGGCACTGACAGTTGTACTTAGAAAATAACAGGATACCACATCCCCATATTTGAACTCCGCCTAGTGCAGAAGCCGCTATTTTTTTGTTCAGACTGCAAATAACTTCTTCATACTAATTCAGAATCCGGTGAGACTTCGACCGATTAACTCCCACCTAAATTACGGACAATATGAAACACTCGGATACCTCATCTTGTGAACGTACACTGTAGTTCTCCATCGGCACTAACAGTTGTACTTATAAAATAACAGGATACAACATCGCCATATTTGAACTCCGCCTAGTGCAGAAGCCGCTATTTTTTTGTTCAGACTGTAATATTTTCTTCATACTAACTCGAAATCCGGCGAAACTTCGACTGATTACCTCCTACCTAAATTACGGAAAACATGAAACACTCGGATACTTCGTCTTGTGAACGTACACTGTAGTTCTCCATGGGGACTGACAGTTGTACTTTGAAAATAACAGGCTACCACATCCCCATATTTGAACTCCGCCTAGTGAAGAAGCCGCTATTTTTTTTGTTCGGACTGCAATAACTTCTTCATACTAATTCAGAATCCGGTGAGACTTCGACCAATTAACTCCCACCTAAATTACGGACAATATGGAACACTCAGATACTTCATCTTGTGAACGCAAATTGTAGTTCTCTATGGGCACTAACAGTTGTACTTAGAAAATAACAGAATACCACATCCCCATATTTGAACTCCGCCTAGTGAGAAGCCGCTATTTTTTTGTTCAGACTTCAATAATTTCTTCATACTAATTCAAAATCCGGTGAGACTTCGACCGATTAACTCTCACCTAAATTACGGACAATATGAAACACTCGGATACTTCATCTTGTGAACGTACACTGTAGTTCTCCATGGGCACTGACAGTTGTACTTAGAAAATAACAGGATACCACATCCCCATATTTGAACTCCTCCTAGTGCAGAAGCCGCTATTTTTTTGTTCAGACTGCAATAACTTCTTCATATTGATTCAGAATTCGGTGAGACTTCGACCAATTAACTCCCACCTAAATTACGAACAATATGGAACACTCGGATACTTCATCTTGTGAACGCAGACTGTAGTTCTCCATGGGCACTGATAGTTGTACTTAGAAAACAACAGGATACCATATCCCCATATTTGAACTCCGCCTAGTGCAGAAGCCGCTATTTTTTTTGTTCAGATTGCAATAACTTCTTCATACTAGTTTAGAATCCGGTGAGTCTTCGACCAATTAACTCCCACCTAAATTATGGACAATATGGAATACTCGGATACCTCATCTTGTGAACGCATACTGTAGTTTTCCATGGGCACTGATAGTAGTACTTAGAAAATAACAGGATACCACATCCCCTTATTTGAACTCCGCCAAGAAGCCGATATTTTTTTGTTCAGACTGCAATATTTTCTTCATACTAACTCGGAATCTGGCGAGACTTCGACCGATTAACTCCCACCTAAATTACGGATAATATGAAACACTCGGGTACTTCATCTTGTGAACGTACACTGTAGTTCTCCATGTGGACTGACAGTTGTACTTTGAAAATAACAGGCTAGCACATCCCCATATTTGAACTCCGCCTAGTGCAGAAGCCGCTATTTTTTTGTTCAGACTGCAATATTTTGTTCGTACTAACTCGGAATCCGACGAGACTTCGACCGATTAACTCCCACCTAAATTATGGACAATATGAAACACTCGGATACTTCATCTTGTGAATGTACACTGTAGTTCTCTATAGGCACTGACAGTTGTACTTAGAACATAACAGGCTACTACATCCCCATATTTGAACTCTGCCTAGTGCAGAAGCCGCTATTTTTTTTGTTCAGACTGCAATAACTTCTTCATACTAATTCAGAATCCGGTGAGACTTCGACCAATTAACTCCCACCTAAATTCCGGACAATATTGAACACTCGGATACTTCATCTTGTGAACGCATACTGTAGTTCTCCATGGGCACTGACAGTTGTACTTAGAAAATAACATGATACCACATCCCCATATTTGAACTCCGCCTAGTGCAGAAGCCGCTATTTTTTTGTTCAGACTGCAAATAACTTCTTCATACTAATTCAGAATCCGGTGAGACTTCGACCGATTAACTCTCACCTAAATTACGGACAATATGAAACACTCGGATACTTCATCTTGTGAACGTACACTGTAGTTCTCCATGGAGACTGACAGTTGTATTTATAAAATAATAGGCTACCACATTCCCATATTTGAACTCTGCCTAGTGCAGAAGCCGCTATCTTTTTTGTTCAGACTGCAATATTTTCTTCATACTAACTCGGAATCCGGCGAGTCTTCGACCGATTAACTCCCACCTAAATTACGGACAACATGAAACACTCGGATACTTCGTCTTGTGAACGTACACTGTAGTTCTCCATGGGGACTGACAGTTGTACTTTGAAAATAACAGGCTACCACATCCTCATATTTGAACTCCGCCTAGTGCAGAAGCCGCTATTTTTTTTGTTCAAACTGCAATAACTTCTTCATACTAATTCAGAATCCGGTGAGACTTCGACCAATTAACTCCGACCTAAATTACGGACAATATGGAACACTCAGATACTTCATCTTGTGAACGAAAACTGTAGTTCTCTATGGGCACTAACAGTTGTACTTAGAAAATAACAGAATACCACATCCCCATATTTGAACTCCGCCTAGTGAGAAGCCGCTATTTTTTTGTTCAGACTGCAATAATTTCTTCATACTAATTCAAAATCCGGTGAGACTTCGACCGATTAACTCTCACCTAAATTACGGACAATATGAAACACTCGGATACTTCATCTTGTAAACGTACACTGTAGTTCTCCATTGGGACTGACAGTGGTACTTTGAAAATAACAGGCTACCACATCCCCATATTTGACCTCCGCCTAGTGTAGAAGCCGCTATTTTTTTGTTCAGACTGCAATAACTTCTTCATAATAATTCAGAATCCGGTGAGACTTCGACCAATTAACTTCCACCTAAATTACGGAAAATATGGAACACTCGGATACTTCATCTTGTGAACGCAGACTGTAGTTCTCCATGGGCACTGATTGTTGTACTTAGAAAACAACAGGATACCATATCCCCATATTTGAACTCCGCCTAGTGTAGAAGCCGCTATTTTTTTTGTTCAGATTGCAATAACTTCTTCATACTAGTTTAGAATCCGGTGAGTCTTCGAGCAATTAACTCCCACCTAAATTACGGACAATATGGAATACTCGGATACCTCATCTTGTGAACGCATACTGTAGTTTTCCATGGGCACTGACAGTAGTACTAAGAAAATAACAGGATACCACATCCCCTTATTTGAACTCCGCCAAGAAGCCGATATTTTTTTGTTCAGACTGCAATATTTTCTTCATACTAATTCGGAATCTGGCGAGACTTCGACCGATTAACTCCTACCTAAATTACGGACAATATGAAACACTCGGGTACTTCATCTTGTGAACGTACACTGTAGTTCTCCATGGGGACTGACAGTTGTACTTTGAAAATAACAGGCTAGCACATCCCCATATTTGAACTCCGCCTAGTGCAGAAGCCGCAATTTTTTTGTTCAGACTGCAATATTTTCTTCGTACTAACTCGGAATCCGACGAGACTTCGACCGATTAACTCCCACCTAAATTATGGACAATATGAAACACTCGGATACTTCATCTTGTGAACGTACACTGTAGTTCTCTATGGGGACTGACAGTTGTACTTAGAAGATAACAGGCTACTACATCCCCATATTTGAACTCTGCCTAGTGCAGAAGCCGCTATTTTTTTTGTTCAGACTGCAATAACTTCTTCATACTAATTCAGAATCCGGTGAGACTTCGACCAATTAACTCCCACCTAAATTACGGACAATATGGAACACTCGGATACTTCATCTTGTGAACGCATACTGTAGTTCTCCATGGGCACTGACAGTTGTACTTAGAAAATAACAGGATACCACATCCCCATATTTGAACTCCGCCTAGTGCAGAAGCGGCTATTTTTTTTGTTCAGACTGCAAATAACTTCTTCATAATAATTCAGAATCCGGTGAGACTTCGACCGATTAACTCTCACCTAAATTACGGACAACATGAAACACTCGGATACTTCATCTTGTGAACGTACACTGTAGTTCTCCATGGAGACTGACAGTTGTATTTATAAAATAATATGCTACCACATTCCCATATTTGAACTCCGCCAAGTGCAGAAGCCGCTATCTTTTTTGTTCAGACTGCAATATTTTCTTCATACTAACTCGGAATCCGGCGAAACTTCGACCGATTAACTCCCACCTAAATTACGGACAACATGAAACACTCGGATACTTCGTCTTGTGAACGTACACTGTAGTTCTCCATGGGGACTGACAGTTGTACTTTGAAAATAACAGGCTACCACATCCTCATATTTGAACTCCGCCTAGTGCAGAAGCTGCTATTTTTTTTGTTCAGACTGCAATAACTTCTTCATACTAATTCAGAATCTGGTGAGACTTCGACCAATTAACTCCCACCTAAATTACGGACAATATGGAACACTCGGATACTTCATCTTGTGAACGCATACTGTAGTTCTCCATGGGCAATGATAGTTGTACTTCGAAAACAACAGGATACTACATCCCCATATTTGAACTCCGCCTAGTGCAAAACCCGCTACTTTTTTTGTTCAGACTGCAATAACTTCTTCATACTAATTCAGAATCCGGTGAGACTTCGACCAATTAACTCCCACCTAAATTACGGACAATATGGAATACTCAGATACCTCATCTTGTGAACGCATACTGTAGTTCTCCATTGGCACTGACAGTTGTACTTAGAATATAACAGCATACAACATCGCCATATTTGTACTCCACCTTGTGTAGAAGCCGCTATTTTTTTGTTCAGACTGCAATATTTTCTTCATACTAACTCAGAATCCGGCGAGACTTCGACCGATTAACTCCCACCTAAATTACGGACAATATGCAACACTCGGATACTCAATCTTGTGAACGCATACTATAGTTCTCCATGGGCACTGACAGTTGTACTTAGAAAATGACAGGATACCACATCCTCATATTTGAACTACGCCTAGTGCAGAAGCCGCTATTTTTTTTATTCAGACTGCAATAACTTCTTCATAATAATTCGGAATCCGGTGAGACTTCGACCGATTAACTCCCACCTAAATTACGGACAATATGAAACACTCGGATACTTCATCTTGTGAACGTACACTGTAGTTCTCCATGGTGACTGACAGTTGTACTTACAAAATAACACGATATACCACATTTCCATATTTGAACTCCGCCTAGTGCAGAAGCCATTATTTTTTTCGTTCAGACTGCAAAAACTTCTTCATAATAATTCAGAATCCGGTGAGACTTCGACCAATTAACTCCCACCTAAATTACAGACAATATGAAACACTCAGATACTTCATCTTGTGAACGCATACTGTAGTACTGCATTGGCACTGACAGTTGTACTTAGAAAATAACAGGATACCACATCCCCGTATTTGAACTACGCTTAGTGCAGAAGCCGCTATTTTTTTGTTCAGACTGCAATAACTTCTTCATACTAATTCAGAATTCGGTGAGACTTCGACCAATTAACTCCCACCTAAATTATGGACAATATGGAACACTCGGATACTTCATCTTGTGAACGCATACTATAGTTCTCCAAGGGCACTAACAGTTGTACTTAGAAAATAACAGGATACCACATCCCCTTATTTGAACTCCGCCTAGTACAGAAGCCGCTATTTTTTTTGTTCAGACTGCAATATTTTCTTCATACTAACTCGGAATCCGGCGAGACTTCGATCGATTAACTCCCACCTAAATTACGGACAATATGAAACACTCTGATACTTCATCTTGTGAACGTACACTATAGTTCTCCATGGGGACTGACAGTTGTACTTTGAAAATAACAGGCTACCACATCCTCATATTTGAACTCCGCCTAGTGCAGAAGCCGCTTTTTTTTTGTTCAGCCTGCAATAACTTCTTCATACTAATTCAGAATCTGGTGAGACTTCGACCAATTAACTCCCACCTAAATTACGGACAATATGGAACACTTAGATACTTCATCTTGTGAACGCATACTGTAGTTCTCCATGGGCACTAATAGTTGTACTTCGAAAACAACAGGATACTACATTCCCATATTTGAACTCCGCCTAGTGCAAAAGCCGCTATTTTTTTTTTGTTCAGACTGCAATAACTTCTTCATACTAATTCAGAATCCGGTGAGACTTCGACCAATTAACTGCCACCAAAATTACGGACAATATGGAATACTCGGATACCTCATCTTGTGAACGCATACTGTAGTTCTCCATGGGCACTAACAGTTGTACTTAGAAAATAACAGGATACAACATCGCCATATTTGAACTCCGTCTAGTGCAGAAGCCGCTATTTTTTTTGTTCAGACTGCAATATTTTCTTCATACTAACTCGAAATCCGGCGAGACTTCGAATAATTAACTCCCACCTAAATTACGGACAATATGAAACACTCGGATACTTTATCTTGTGAACGTACACTGTAGTTCTCCTTGGGAACCGACAGTTGTACTTAGAAAATAACAGGCTACTACATCCCCATATTTGAACTCCGCCTAGTGCAGAAGCCGCTATTTTTTTGTTCAGAGTGCAATAAATTCTTCATACTAATTCAAAATCCGGTGAGACTTTGACCAATTTACTCCTACCTAAATTACGGACAAAATGGAACACTCAGATACTTCATCTTGTGAACGCATACTGTAGTTCTCTATGGGCACTGACAGTTGTACTTAGAAAATAACAGGATACCACTTCCCCATATTTGAACTCCGCCTAATGCAGAAGCCGCTATTATTTTGTTCAGACTGCAATAATTTCTTCATACTAATTCAGAATTCGGTGAGACTTCGACCGATTAACTCCCACCTAAATTACGGACAATATGAAACAGTCGGATACTTCATCTTGTCAACGTACACTATAGTTCTCCATGGGGACTGACAGTTGTACTTAGAAAATAACAGGCTACCACATCCCCATATTTGACCTCCGCCTAGTGTAGAAGCCGCTATTTTTTTGTTCAGACTGCAATAACTTCTTCATAATAATTCATTATCCGGTGAGACTTCGACAAATTAACTCCTACCAAAATTACAGACAATATGGAACACTCGGATACTTCATCTTCTGAACGCATACTGTAGTTCTCCAAGGGCATTGACAGTTGTACTTAGAAAATAACAGGATACCACATCCCCATATTTGAACTCCTCCTAGTGTAGTAGTCGTTATTTTTTTGTTCAGACTGCAATAACTTCTTCATACTAAGTTAGAATCCTGTGATACTTCGACTAATTAACTCCCAACTAAATTACGGACAATATTGAACACTGGATACTTCATCTTGTGAACGCATACTGTTGTTCTCCATGGGCACTGACAGTTGTACTTAGAAAATAACAGGATACCACATCACCTTATTTGAACTCCGCCTAGTACAGAAGCCGATATTTTTTTTGTTCAGACTGCAATATTTTCTTCATACTAACTCGGAATCTGGCGAGACTTCGATCGATTAACTCCCACCTAAATTACGGACAATATGAAACACTCGGGGTACTTCATCTTGTGAACGTACACTGTAGTTCTCCATGGGGACTGACAATTGTACTTTGGAAATAACAGGCTAGCAAATCCCCATATTTGAACTCCGCCTAGTGAAGAAGCCGCTATTTTTTTTGTTTAGACTACAATAACTTCTTCATACTAATTCGGAATACGGTGAGACTTCGACCAATTAACTCCCACCTAAATTACGGACAATATGCAACACTCGGATACTTCATCTTGTGAATGCAAACTGTAGTTCTCCATGTGCACTGACAGTTTTACTTAGAAAATAAAAGGTTGCCACATCCCCATATTTGACTTCCGCCTAGTGAAGAAGCCGCTATTTTTTTGTTCAGACTGCAATAACTTCTTCATACTAATTCAGAATCCGGTGAGACTTCGACCAATTAACTCCCACCTAAATTATGGACAATATGGAACACTCGGACACCTCATCTTGTGAACGCATACTGTAGTTCTCCATGGGCACTGACAGTTGTACTTAGAAAATAATAGGATACAACATCGCCATATTTGAACTCCGCCTAGTGAAGAAGCCGCTATTTTTTTGTTCAGACTGCAATATTTTCTTCATACTAACTCGGAATCCGACGAGACTTCGACTGATTAACTCCCACCTAAATTACGGACAATATGAAACACTCGGATACTTCATCTTATGAACGTACACTGTAGTTCTCCATGGGGACTGACAGTTGTACTTAGAAAATAACAGGCTACCACATCTCCATATTTGACCTCCGCCTAGTGCAGAAGCCGCTATTTTTTTTGTTCAGACTGCAATAACTTCTTCATAATAATTCAGAATCTGGTGAGACTTCGACCAATTAACTTCCACCTAAATTACAGACAATATGGAACACTCGGATACTTCATCTTATGAACGCATACTGTAGTTCTTCATGGGCACTGACAGTTGTACTTAGAAAATAACAGGATACCACATCCCCATATTTGAACTCCGCCTAGTGTAGAAGCCGCTATTTTTTTGTTCATACTGCAAATAACTTCTTCATACTAATTCAGAATCCGGTAAGACTTCGACCGATTAACTCTCACCTAAATTACGGACAATATGAAACACTCGGATACTTCATCTTGTGAACGTACACTGTAGTTCTCCATGGAGACTGACAGTTGTATTTATAAAATAATAGGCTACCACATTCCCATATTTGAACTCTGCCTAGTGCAGAAGCCGCTATCTTTTTTGTTCAGACTGCAATATTTTCTTCATACTAACTCGGAATCCGTCGAGACTTCGACCGATTAACTCCCACCTAAATTACGGACAACATGAAACACTCGGATACTTCGTCTTGTGAACGTACACTGTAGTTCTCCATGGGGACTGACAGTTGTACTTTGAAAATAACAGGCTACCGCATCCTCATATTTGAACTCCGCCTAGTGAAGAAGCCGCTATTTTTTTTGTTTAGACTGCAATAACTTCTTCGTACTAATTCATAATCCGGTGAGACTTCGACCAATTAACTCCCACCTAAATTACGGACAATATGGAACACTCAGATACTTCATCTTGTGAATGCAAACTGTAGTTCTCTATGGGCACTAACAGTTGTACTTAGAAAATAACAGAATACCACATCCCCATATTTGAACTCCGCCTAGTGAGAAGCCGCTATTTTTTGTTCAGACTGCAATAATTTCTTCATACTAATTCAAAATCCGGTGAGACTTCGACCGATTAACTCTCACCTAAATTACGGACAATATGAAAACCTCGGATACTTCATCTTGTGAACGTACACTGTAGTTCTCCATTGGGACTGACAGTTGTACTTTGAAAATAACAGGCTACCACATCCCCATATTTGACCTCCGCCTAGTGTAGAAGCCGCTATTTTTTTGTTCAGACTGCAATAACTTCTTCATAATAATTCAGAATCCGGTGAGACTTCAACCAATTAACTTCCACCTAAATTACAGAAAATATGGAACACTCGGATACTTCATCTTGTGAACGCAGACTGTAGTTCTCCATGGGCACTGATTGTTGTACTTAGAAAACAACAGGATACCATATCCCCATATTTGAACTCCGCCTAGTGCAGAAGCCGCTATTTTTTTGTTCAGATTGCAATAACTTCTTCATACTAGTTTAGAATCCGGTGAGTCTTCGACCAATTAACTCCCACCTAAATTACGGACAATATGGAACACTCGGATACTTCATCTTGTGAATGCAAACTGTAGTTCTCCATGTGCACTGACAGTTGTACTTAGAAAATAAAAGGTTGCCACATCCCCATATTTGACCTCCGCCTAGTGAAGAAGCCGCTATATTTTTGTTCAGACTGCAATAACTTCTTCATACTAATTCAGAATCCGGTGAGACTTCGACCAATTAACTCCCACCTAAATTATGGACAATATGGAACACTCGGACACCTCATCTTGTGAACGCATACTGTAGTTCTCCATGGGCACTGACAGTTGTACTTAGAAAATAATAGGATACAACATCGCCATATTTGAACTCCGCCTAGTGAAGAAGCCGCTATTTTTTTTGTTCAGACTGCAATATTTTCTTCATACTAACTCGGAATCCGACGAGACTTCGACTGATTAACTCCCACCTAAATTACGGACAATATGAAATACTCGGATACTTCATCTTATGAACGTACACTGTAGTTCTCCATGGGGACTGACAGTTGTACTTGGAAAATAACAGGCTACCACATCTCCATATTTGACCTCCGCCTAGTGCAGAAGCCGCTATTTTTTTTGTTCAGACTGCAATAACTTCTTTATAATAATTCAGAATCTGGTGAGACTTCGACCAATTAACTTCCACCTAAATTACAAACAATATGGAACACTCGGATACTTCATCTTATGAACGCATACAGTAGTTCTCCAAGGGCATTGACAGTTGTACTTAGAAAATAACAGGATACCACATCCCCATATTTGAACTCTTCCTAGTGCAGAAACCGCTATTTTTTTGTTCAGACTGCAATAACTTCTTCATACTAGTTTAGAATCCGGTGAGACTTCGACCAATTAACTCCCACCTAAATTACGGACAATATTGAACACTCGGATACTTCATCTTGTGAACGCATACTGTAGTTCTCCATGGGCACTGACAGTAGTACTTAGAAAATAACAGGATACCACATCCCCTTATTTGAACTCCGCCTAGAAGCCGATATTTTTTTGTTCAGACTGCAATATTTTCTTCATACTAACTCGGAATCTGGCGAGACTTCGACCGATTAACTCCCACCTAAATTACGGACAATATGAAACACTCGGGTACTTCATCTTGTGAACGTACACTATAGTTCTCCATGGGGACTGACAGTTGTACTTTGAAAATAATAGGCTAGCACATCCCCATATTTGAACTCCGCCTAGTGCAGAAGCCGCTATTTTTTTTGTTCAGACTGCAATAACTTCTTCATACTAATTCAGAATACGGTGAGACTTCGACCATTTAACTCCCACCTAAATTACGGACAATATGGAACACTCGGATACTTCATCTTGTGAACGCAAACTGTAGTTCTCCATGTGCACTGACAGTTTTACTTAGAAAATAAAAGGTTGCCACATCCCCATATTTGACCTCCGCCAGGTGAAGAAGCCGCTATTTTTTTGTTCAGACTGCAATAACTTCTTCATACTAATTCAGAATCCGGTGAGACTTCGACCAATTAACTCCCACCTAAATTATGGACAATATGGAACACTCGGACACCTCATCTTGTGAACATACTGTAGTTCTCCATGGGCACTGACAGTTGTACTTAGAAAATAATAGGATACAACATCGCCATATTTGAACTCCTCCTAGTGAAGAAGCCGCTATTTTTTTTGTTCAGACTGCAGTATTTTCTTCAAACTAACTCGGAATCCGGCGAGACTTCGACTGATTAACTCCCACCTAAATTACGGACAATATGAAACACTCGGATACTTCATCTTATGAACGTACTCTGTAGTTCTCCATGGGGACTGACAGTTGTACTTAGAAAATAACAGGCTACCACATCTCCATATTTGACCTCCGCCTAGTGCAGAAGCCGCTATTTTTTTTGTTCAGACTGCAATAACTTCTTCATAATAATTCAGAATCTGGTGAGACTTCGACCAATTAACTTCCACCTAAATTACGGACTATATGGAACACTTGGATACTTCATCTTATGAACGCATACAGTAGTTCTCCAAGGGCACTGACAGTTGTACTTAGAAAATAACAGGATACCACATCCCCATATTTGAACTCTTCCTAGTGCAGAAACCGCTATTTTTTTGTTCAGACTGCAATAACTTCTTCATACTAGTTTAGAATCCGGTGAGACTTCGACCAATTAACTCCCACCTAAATTACGGACAATATTGAACACTAGGATACTTCATCTTGTAAACGCATACTGTAGTTCTCCATGGGCACTGATAGTAGTACTTAGAAAATAACAGGATACCACATCCCCTTATTTGAACTCCGCCTAGAAGCCGATATTTTTTTGTTCAGACTGCAATATTTTCTTCATACTAACTCGGAATCTGGCGAGACTTCGACCGATTAACTCCCACCTAAATTACGGACAATATGAAACACTCGGGTACTTCATCTTGTGAACGTACACTATAGTTCTCCATGGGGACTGATAGTTGTACTTTGAAAATAACAGGCTAGCACATCCCCATATTTGAACTCCGCCTAGTGTAGAAGCCGCTATTTTTTTTGTTCAGACTGCAATATTTTCTTCATACTAACTCGAAATCCGGGGAGACTTCGAATAATTAACTCCCACCTAAATTACGGACAATATGAAACACTCGGATACTTCATCTTGTGAACGTACACTGTAGTTCTCCTTGGGAACTGACAGTTGTACTTAGAAAATAACAGGCTACTACATCCCCATATTTGAACTCCGCCTAGTGCACAAGTCGCTATTTTTTTGTTCAGAGTGCAATAAATTCTTCATACTAATTCAAAATCCGGTGAGACTTTGACCAATTAACTCCTACCTAAATTACGGACAATATGGAACACTCAGATACTTCATCTTGTGAACGCATACTGTAGTTCTCTATGGGCACTGACAGTTGTACTTAGAAAATTACAGGATACCACTTCCCCATATTTGAACTCCGCCTAATGCAGAAGCCGCTATTTTTTTGTTCAGACTGCAATAATTTCTTCATACTAATTCAGAATCCGGTGAGACTTCGACCGATTAACTCCCACCTAAATTACGGACAATATGAAACACTAGGATACTTCATTTTGTCAACGTACACTATAGTTCTCCTCCATGGGGACTGACAGTTGTACTTAGAAAATAACAGGCTACCACATCCCCATATTTGACCTCCGCCTAGTGTAGAAGCCGCTATTTATTTGTTCAGACTGCAATAAATTCTTCATAATAATTCATAATCCGGTGAGACTTCGACAAATTAACTCCTACCAAAATTACAGACAATATGGAACACTCGGATACTTCATCTTCTGAACGCATACTGTAGTTCTCCATGGGCACTGACAGTTGTACTTAGAAAATAACAGGATACCACATCCCCATATTTGAACTCCTCCTAGTGCAGAAGTCGCTATTTTTTTGTTCAGACTGAAATAACTTCTTCATACTAATCTAGAATCCTATGAGACTTCGACCAATTAACTCCCACCTAAATTACGGACAATATTGAACACTCGGATACTTCATCTTGTGAACGCATACCGTAGTTCTCCATGGGCACTGACAGTTGTACTTAGAAAATAACAGGATACCACATCACCTTATTTGAACTCCGCCTAGTACAGAAACCGATATTTTTTTTGTTCAGACTGCAATATTTTCTTCATACTAACTCGGAATCTGGCGAGACTTCGACCGATTAACTCCCACCTAAATTACGGACAATATGAAACACTCGGGTACTTCATCTTGTGAACGTACACTGTAGTTCTCCATGGGGACTGACAGTTGTACTTTGAAAATAACAGGCTAGTACATCCCCATATTTGAACTCCGCCTAGTGCAGAAGCCGCTATTTTTTTTGTTTAGACTGCAATAACTTCTTCATACTAATTCAGAATACGGTGAGACTTCGACCAATTAACTCCCACCTAAATTACGGAAAATATGGAACACTCGGATACTTAATCTTGTGAACGCAAACTGTAGTTCTCCATGTGCACTGACAGTTGTACTTAGAAAATAAAAGGTTGCCACATCCCCATATTTGGCCTCCGCCTAGTGAAGAAGCCGCTATTTTTTTGTTCAGACTGCAATAACTTCTTCATACTAATTCAGAATCCGGTGAGACTTCGACCAATTAACTCCCACCTAAATTATGGACAATATGGAACACTCGGACACCTCATCTTGTGAAGGCATACTGTAGTTCTCCTTGGGCACTGACAGTTGTACTTAGAAAATAATAGGATACAACATTGCCATATTTGAACTCCGCCTAGTGAAGAAGCCGCTATTTTTTTTGTTCAGACTGCAATATTTTCTTCATACTAACTCGGAATCCGGCGAGAATTCGACCGATTAACTCCCACCTAAATTACGGACAATATGAAACACTCGGATACTTCATCTTATGAACGTACACTGTAGTTCTCCATGGGGACTGACAGTTGTACTTAGAAAATAATATGCTACCACATCCCCATATTTGACCTCCGCCTAGTGCAGAAGCCGCTATTTTTTTTGTTCAGACTGCAATAACTTCTTCATAATAATTCAGAATCCGGTGAGACTTCGACCAATTAACTTCCACCTAAATTACGGACAATATGGAACACTCGGATACTTCATCTTATGAACGCATACTGTAGTTCTCCAAGTGCACTAACAGCTGTACTTAGAATATAATAGGATACCACATCCTCATATTTGAACTCTTCCTAGTGCAGAAACCGCTATTTTTTTGTTCAGACTGCAATAACTTCGTCATACTAGTTTAGAATCCGGTGAGACTTCGACCAATTAACTCCCACCTAAATTACGGACAAAATTGAACACTTAGATACTTCATCTTGTGAACGCATACTGTAGTTCTCCATGGGAACTGACAGTAGTACTTAGAAAATAACAGGATACCACATCCCCTTATTTGAACTCCGCCCAGAAGCCGATATTTTTTTGTTCAGACTGCAATATTTTCTTCATACTAAGTTGGAATCTGGCGAGACTTCGACCGATTAACTACCACCTAAATTACGGACAAAATGAAACACTCGGGTACTTCATCTTGTGAACGTACACTGTAGTTCTCCATGGGGACTGACAGTTGTACTTTGAAAATAACAGGCTAGCACATCCCCATATTTGAACTACGCCTAGTGCAGAAGCCGCTATTTTTTTTGTTCAGACTGTAATATTTTATTCGTACTAACTCGAAATCCGGCGATACTTCAACTGATTAACTCCCACCTAAATTACGGACAATATGAAACACTCGGATACTTCATCTTGTGAACGTACACTGTAGTTCTCTATGGGGACTGACAGTTGTACTTAGAAAATAACAGGCTACTACATCCCCATATTTGAACTCCGCCTAGTGCAAAAGCCGCTATTTTTTTTGTTCAGAGTGCAATAACTTCTTCATACTAATTCAGAATCCGGCGAGACTTCGACCAATTAACTCCCACCTAAATTACGGACAATATGGAATACTCGGATACCTCATCTTGTGAACGCATACTGTAGTTCTCCATGGGCACTGACAGTTGTACTTAGAAAATAACAGGATACAACATCGCCATATTTGAACTCCGCCTAGTGTAGAAGCCACTATTTTTTTTGTTCAGACTGCAATATTTTCTTCATACTAACTCGGAATCCGGCGAGACTTCGACTGATTAACTCCCACATAAATTACGGACAATATGGAACACTCAAATACTTAATCTTGTGAACGCATACTATAGTTCTCCATGGGCACTGACAGTTGTACTTAGAAAATAACAGGATAACACATCCTCATATTTGAACTCCGCCTAGTGCAGAAGCCGCTATTTTTTTTGTTCAGACTGCAATAACTTCTTCATAATAATTCGGAATCCGGTGAGACTTCGACCGATTAACTCCCACCTAAATTACGGACAATATGAAACACTCGGATACTTCATCTTGTGAACGTACACTGTAGTTCTCCATGGGGACTGATAGTTGTACTTACAAAATAACAGGATATACCACATCTCCATATTTGAACTCCGCCTAGTGCAGAAGCCGCTATTTTTTTGTTCAGACTGCAATAACTTCTTCATACTAATTCAGAATCCGGTGAGACTTCGACCAATTAACTCCCACCTAAATTACGGACAATATGGAACACTCGGATACTTCATCTTGTGAACGCATACTATAGTTCTCCATGGGCACTGACAGTTGTACTTATAAAATAACAGGATACCACATCCCCTTATTTGAACTCCGCCTAGTACAGAAGCCGCTATTTTTTTTGTTCAGACTACAATATTTTCTTCATACTAACTCGGAATACGGCGAGACTTCGACCGATTAACTCACACCTAAATTACGGACAATATGAAACACTCGAATACTTCATCTTGTGAACGTACACTGTAGTTCTCCATGGGGACTGACAGTTGTACTTTGAAAATAACAGGCTACCACATCCTCATATTTGAACTCGGCCTAGTGCAGAAGCCGCTATTTGTTTTGTTCAGAGTGCAATAACTTCGTCATACTAATTCAGAATCTAGTGAGACTTCGACCAATTAACTCCCCCTAAATTACGGACAATATGGAACACTCGGATACTTCATCTTGTGAACGCATACTGTAATTCTACATGGGCACTGATAGTTGTACTTCGAAAACAACGGGATACTTCATCCCCATATTTGAACTCCGCCTAGTGCAAAAGCCGCTAATTTTTTTGTTCAGACTGCAATAACTTCTTCATACTAATTCAGAATCCGGTGAGGCTTCGACCAATTAACTCCCACCTAAATTACGGACAATATGGAATACTCGGATACCTCATCTTGTGAACGCATACTGTAGTTCTCCATTGGCACTGACAGTTGTACTTAGAAAATAACAGGATACAATATCGCCATATTTGAACTCCGCCTAGTGTAGAAGCCGCTATTTTTTTTGTTCAGACTACAATATTTTCTTCATACTAACTCGAAATCCGGCGAGACTTCGACTAATTAACTCCCACCTAAATTACGGACAATATGAAACACTCAAATACTTCATCTTGTGAACGTACATTGTAGTTCTCCTTGGGAACTAACAGTTATACTTAGAAAATAACAGGCTACTACATCCCCATATTTGAACTCCGCCTAGTGCAGAAGCCGCTATTTTTTTTGTTCAGACTGCAATAACTTCTTCATACTAATTCAGAATCAGGTGAGACTTTGACCAATTAACTCCCACCTAAATTACGGACAATATGGAACCCTCAGATACTTCATCTTGTGAACGCATACTGTAGTTGTACTTAGAAAATAACAGGATACCACATCCCTATATTTGAACTCCTCCTAGTGCAGAAGCCGCTATTTTTTTGTTCAGACTGCAATTATTTCTTCATACTAATTCAGAATCCGGTGAGACTTCGACCGATTAACTCCCACCTAAATTACGGACAATATAAAACACTCGGATACTTCATCTTGTGAACGTACACTATAGTTCTCCATGGGCACTGACAGTTGTACTTGGAAAATAATAGGATACCACATCCCTATATTTGACCTCCGCCTAGTGTAGAAGCTGCTATTTTTTTTGTTCAGACTGCAATAACTTCTTCATACTAATTCAGAATCCGGTGAGACTTCGACCAATTAACTCCCACCTAAATTACGGACAATATGGAACACTCGGATACTTCATCTTGTGAACGCATATTGTAGTTCTCCAAGGGCACTGACAATTGTACTTAGAAAATAACAGGATACCACATCCCCATATTTGAACTCCTCCTAGTGCAGAAGCCGCTATTTTTTTGTTCAGACTGCAATAACTTCTTCATACTAATTTAGAATCCGGTGAGACTTCGACCAATTAACTCCCACCTAAATCACGGACAATATTGAACACTCGGATACTTCATCTTGTGAACGCATACTGTAGTTCTCCATGGGCACTGACAGTTGTACTTAGAAAATAACAGGATACCACATCCCCTTATTTGAACTCCGCCTAGTGTAGAAGCTGCTAATTTTTTTATTCAGACTGCAATAACTTCTTCATACTAATTCAGAATCCGGCGAGACTTTGACCGATTAACTTCCACATAAATTGCGGACAATATGAAACACTCAAATACTTCATCCTGTGAACGTACACTGTAGTTCTCCATAGAGACTGACAGTTGTACTTAGAAAATAACAGGCTACACATCCCCATATTTGAACTCCGCCTAGTGCAGAAGCCGCTATTTTTTTTGTTCAGACTGCAATATTTTCTTCATACTAACTCGGAATCCGGCGAGACTTCGACCGATTTACTCCCACCAAAATTACGGACAATATGAAACACTCGGATACTTCATCTTGTGAACGTACACTGTAGTTCTCCATGGAGACTGACAGTTGTACTTAGAAAATAACAGGATACCACATCCCCATATTTGAACTCCGCCTAGTGCAGAAGCCGCTATTTTTTTGTTCAGTCTGCAATATTTTCTTCATACTAACTCGGAATCCAGCGAGACTTCGACCGATTAACGCCCACCTAAATTACGGACAATATTGAACACTCGGATACCTCATCTTGTGAATGCATACTGTAGTTTTCCATTGGCACTGATAGTTGTACTTAGAAAATAACAGGATAAAATATCTCCATATTTGAACTCCGCCTAGTGCAGAAGCCGCTATTTTTTTGTTCAGACTGCAATAACATCTTCATACTAATTCAGAATCCAGCGAGACTTCGACCAATTAACTCCCACCTAAATTACAGACAATATGGAACACTCGGATACTTCATCTTGTGAAAGCATACTATAGTTCTCCATGGGCACTGACAGTTGTACTTAGAAAATAACAGGATACCACATCCCCATATTTGAACTCCGCCTAGTGTAGAAGCCGCTATTTTTTTTGTTCAGACTGCAATCACTTCTTCATACTAATTCAGAATCCGGTGAGACTTCGACCAATTAACTCCCACCTAAATTACGGACAACATCGAACACTCGGATACCTCATCTTGTGAACGCATATTTTAGTTCTCTATGGGCACTGACAGTTGTACTTAGAAAATAACAGGCTACTACATCCCCATATTTGAACTCCGCCTAGTGCAGAAGCCGCTATTTTTTTTGTTCAGACTGCAATACCTTCTTCATAATAATTCGGAATCAGGCGAGACTTCGACCGATTAACTCCCACCTAAATTACGGACAATATAAAACACTCGGATACTTCATCTTGCGAATGTACACTACAGTTCTCCTCGGTGACTGACAGTTGTACTTAGAAAATAACAGGCTACCACATCCCCATATTTGAACTCCGCCTAGTGCAGAAGCCGCTATTTTTTTTGTTCAGACTACAATAACTTCATCTAATTCAGAATCCGGTGAGAATTCGACCAATTAACTCCCACCTAAATTACGGACAATATGGAACACTCGGATACTTCATCTTGTGAATGCGTACTGTAGTTCTCCATGGACACTGACAGTTGTACTTAGAAAATAACAGGATACCACATCCCCATATTTGAACTCCGCCTAGTACAGAAGCCGCTATTTTTTTGTTCAGACTGCAATATTTTCTTCATACTAACTCGGAATCCGGCGAGTCTTCAACCAATTAACTCCCAACTAAATTACGGACAATATGGAACACTCGGATACCTCATCTTGTGAATGCATACTGTAGTTTTCTATTGACACTGATAGTTGTACTTAGAAAATAACAGGATACAACATCTCCATATTTGAACTCCGCCTAGTGCCGAAGCCGCTATTTTTTTGTTCAGACTGCAATAACATCTTCATACTAATTCAGAATCCGGTGAAACTTCGGCCAATTAACTCCCACCTAAATCATGGACAATATGGTACATTGGGACACTTCATCTTGTGAACGCATTCTGTAGTTCTCCATGGGCACTGACAGTTGTACTAAGAAAATAATAGGATACCACATCACTATATTTGACCTCCGCCTAGTGCAGAAGCTGCTATTTTTTTTGTTCAGACTGCAATAACTTCTTCATACTAATTCAGAATCCGGTGAGACTTCGACCAATTAACTCCCACCTAAATTACGGACAACATGGAACACTCGGATACCTCATCTTGTGAACGCATATTGTAGTTCTCTATGGGCACTGACAGCTGTACTTAGAAAATAACAGGATACAACATCGTCATATTTGAACTCCGCCTAGTGCAGAAGCCGCTATTTTTTTTGTTCAGACTGCAATATTTTCTTCATACTAACTCGGAATCCGACGAGATTTCGTCCGATTAACTCCCACCTAAATTACGGACAATAAGAAACACTCGGATACCTCATCTTGTAAACGTACATTGTAGTTCTCCATGGAGACTGACAGTTGTACTTAGAAATTAATAGGCTACCACATCCCCATATTTGAACTCCGCCTAGTGTAGAAGCCGCTAATTTTTTGTTCAGACTGCAATAACTTCCTCATACTAATTCAGAATCCGGCGAGACTTCGACCGATTAACTCCCACATAAATTGCGAACAATATGAAACACTCGGATACTTCATCTTGTGAACGTACACTGTAGTTCTCCATGGAGACTGACAGTTGTACTTAGAAAATAACAGTTCATCTTGTGAACGCATACTCCATGGGCACTGACAGTTGTACTTAGAAAATAACAGCATACCACATCTCCATATTTGAACTCCGCCTAGTGCAGAAGCCGCTATTTTTTTGTTCAGACTACAATAACTTCTTCATACTAATTCAGAATTCGGTGAGACTTCGACCAATTAACTCCCACCTAAATTACGGACAATATGGAACACTCGGATACTTCATCTTGTGAACGCATGCTATAGTTCTCCATGGACACTGATAGTTGTACTTAGAAAATAACAGGATACCACATCCCCTTATTTGAACTCCGCCTAATACAGAAGCCGCTATTTTTTCGTTCGGACTGTAATATTTTCTTCATACTAACTCGGAATCCGACGAGACTTCGACCGATTAACACCCACCTAAATTACGGACAATATGGAACACTCGGATACCTCATCTTGTGAACGCATACTGTAGTTCTCCATGGGCACTGACAGTTGTACTTTGAAAATAACAGGATACCACATCTCCATATTTGAACTCCGCCTAGTGCAGAAGCCGCTATTTTTTTTGTTCAGACTGCAATAACTTCTTCATACTAACTCGGAATCCGGCGAGACTTCAACCGATTAACTCCCACCTAAATTACGAACAATATGGAACACTCGGATACTTCATCTTGTGAACGCATACTGTAGTTCTCCATGGGGACTGACAGTTGTACTTAGAAAATAACAGGATACCACGTCCCTATATTTGAACTCTGCCTAGTGCAGAAGCCGCTATTTTTTTTGTTCAGACTGCAATAACTTCTTGATACTAATTCAGAATCCGGTGAGACTTCGACCAATTAACTCCCACCTAAATTACGGACAACATGAAACACTCGGATACCTCATCTTGTGAACGCATACGGTAGTTCACTATGGGTACTGACAGTTGCACTTAGAAAATAACAGGATACAACATCGTCATATTTGAACTCCGCCTAGTGGAGAAGCCACTATTTTTTTGTTCAGACTGCAATGTTTTCTTCATACTAACTCGGAATCCGACGAGATTTCGACCGATTAACTCCCACCTAAATTACGGACAATATGAAACACTCGGATACTTCATCTTGTGAACGTACACTGTAGTTCTCCATGGAGACTGACAGTTGTACTTAGAAAATAATAGGCTACCAGATCCCCATATTTGAACTCCGCCTAGTGTAGAAGCCGCCTTTTTTTTGTTCAGACAGCAATAACTTCCTCATACTAATTCCAAATCCGGCGAGACTTCGACCGATTAACTACCACATAAATTGCGAACAATATGAAACACTCGGATACTTCATCTTGTGAACGTACACGGTAGTTATCCATGGAGACTGACAGTTGTACTTAGAAAATAACAGGCTAACACATCCCCATATTTGAACTCCGCCTAGTGCAGAAGCCGCTATTTTTTTTGTTCAGACTACAATAACTACTTCATACTAATTCAGAATCCGGTGAAACTTCGACCAATTAACTCCCACCTAAATTACGGACAATATGGAACACTCGGATACTTCATCTTGTGAACGCATACGGTAGTTCTCCATGGGCACTGACAGTTGTACTTAGAAAATAACAGCATACCACATCTCCATATTTGAACTCCGCCTAGTGCGGAAGCCGCAACTTTTTTTGTTCAGACTGCAATAGCTTCTTCATACTAATTCAGAATCCGGTGAGACATCAACCAATTAACTCCCACCTAAATTACGGACAATATGGAACACTCGGATACTTCATCTTGTGAACGCATGCTATAGTTCTCCATGGGCACTGACAGTTGTACTTAGAAAATAACAGGATACCACATCCCCTTATTTGAACTCGCCTAGTACAGAAGCCGCTATTTTTTCGTTCAGACTGTAATATTTTCTTCATACTAACTCGGAATCTGGCGAGACTTCGACCGATTAACACCCACCTAAATTACGGACAATATGGAACACTCGGATACCTCATCTTGTGAACGCATACTGTAGTTCTCCATGGGCACTGACAGTTGTACTTTGAAAATAATAGGATACCACATCCCCATATTTGAACTCCGCCTAGTGCAAAAGCCGCTATTTTTTTTGTTCAGACTGCAATAACTTCTTCATACTAACTCGGAATCCGGCGAGACTTCAACCGATTAACTCCCACCTAAATTACGGGCAATATGGAACACTTGGATACTTCATCTTGTGAACGCATACTGTAGTTCTCCATGGGGACTGAAAGTTGTACTTAGAAAATAACAAGCTACTACATCCCCATATTTGAACTCCGCCTAGTGTAGAAGCCGCTATTTTTTTTCCAGACTGCAATACCTTCTTCATAATAATTCGGAATCCGGCAAGACTTCGACCGGTTAACTCCCACCTAAATTACGGACAATATAAAACACTCGGATACTTCATATTGTGAACGTACACTGTAGTTCTCCATGGTGACTGACAGCTGTACTTAGAAAATAACAGGCTACCACATCCCCATATTTGAACTCCGCCTAGTGCAGAAGCCGCTAATTTTTTTGTTTAGACTGCAATAACTTCTTCATATTAATTCAGAATCCGGTGAGAATTCGACCAATTAACTCCCACCTAAATTACGGACAATATGGAACACTCGGATACTTCATCTTGTGAACGCATACTGTAGTTCTCCATGGACACTGACAGTTGTAGTTAGAAAATAACAGGATAACATATCCCCATATTTGAACTCCGCCTAGTACAGAAGCCGTTATTTTTTTGTTCAGACTACAATAATTTCTTCATACTAACTCGGAATCCGGCAAGACTTCGACCGATTAACTCCCAACTAAATTACGGACAATATGGAATACTCGGATACCTCATCTTGTGAACGCATACTGTAGTTTTCCATTTGCACTGATAGTTGTACTTAGAAAATAACAGGATACAAAATCTCCATATTTGAACTTCGCCTAGTGTTGAAGCCGCTATTTTTTTGTTCAGACTGCAATAACATCTTCATACTACCTGTGAGACTTCGACCAATTAACTTCCACCTAAATCACGGACAATATGGATCACTGGGATACTTCATCTTGTGAACGCATACTGTAGTTCTCCATGGGCACTGACAGTTGTACTTAGAAAATAACAGGATACCACATCCCTATATTTGAACACCGCCTAGTGTAGAAGCTGCTAATTTTTTTATTCAGACTGCAATAACTTCTTCATACTAATTCAGAATCCGGCGAGACTTTGACCGATTAACTTCCACATAAATTGCGGACAATATGAAACACTCGAATACTTCATCCTGTGAACGTACACTGTAGTTCTCCATGGAGACTGACAGTTGTACTTAGAAATTAACAGGCTACCACATCCCCATATTTGAACTCCGCCTAGTGCAGAAGCCGCTATTTTTTTTGTTCAGACTGCAATATTTTCTTCATACTAACTCGGAATCCGGCGAGACTTCGACCGATTTACTCCCACCAAAATTACGGACAATATGAAACACTCGGATACTTCATCTTGTGAACGTACACTGTAGTTCTCCATGGAGACTGACAGTTGTACTTAGAAAATAATAGGCTACCACATCCCCATATTTGAACTCCGCCTAATGTAGAAGCCGCTATTTTTTTTGTTCAGATTGCAATAACTTCTTCATACTAAATCAGAATCCGGCGAGACTTCGACCGATTAACTCCCACCTAAATTACGGACAACATGGAACACTCGGATACCTCATCTTGTGAACGCATACTATAGTTCTCCATGGGAACTGACAGTTGTACTTAGAAAATAACAGCATACCATATCTCCATATTTGAACTCCGCCTTGTGCAGAAGCCGTAATTTTTTTTGTTCAGACTGCAATATTTCCTTCATACTAATTCGGAATCTGGCGAGTCTTCGACCAATTAACTTCCAACTAAATTACGGACAATATGGAACACTCGGATACCTCATCTTGTGAACGCATACTGTAGTTTTCTATTGACACTAATAGTTGTACTTAGAAAATAACAGGATACAACATCTCCATATTTGAACTCCGCCTAGTGCAGAAGCCGCTATTTTTTTGTTCAGACTGCAATAACATCTTCATACTAATTTAGAATCCAGTGAGACTTCGACCAATTAATTCCCACCTAAATCACGGACAATATGGTACAATGGGATACTTCATCTTGTGAACGCATACTATAGTTCTCCATGGGCACTGACAGTTGTACTTAGAAAATAACAGGATACCACATCCCTATATTTGACCTCTGCCTAGTGCAGAAGCCGCTATTTTTTTTGTTCAGACTGCAATAACTTCTTCATACTAATTCAGAATCCGGTGAGACTTCGACCAATTGACTCCCACCTAAATTATGGACAACATGGAACACTCGGATACCTCATCTTATGAACGCATATTGTAGTTCTCTATGGGCACTGACAGTTGTAATTAGAAAATAACAGTATACAACATCGTCATATTTGAACTCCGCCTAGTGAAGAAGCCGCTATTTTTTTTGTTCAGACTGTAATATTTTCTTCATACTAACTCGGAATCCGACGAGATTTCGACCGATTAACTCCCACCTAAATTACGGACAATATGAAACACTCGTATACTTCATCTTGTGAACGTACACTATAGTTCTCCATGGAGACTGACAGTTGTACTTAGAAAATAATAGGCTACCACATCCCCATATTTGAACTCCGTCTAGTGTAGAAGCCGCTATTTTTTTGTTCAGACTGCAATAACTTCCTCATACTAATTCAGAATCCGGCGAGACTTCGACTGATTAACTCCCACATAAATTGCGAACAATATGAAACACTCGGATACTTCATCTTGTGAACGTACACTGTAGTTCTCCATGGAGACTGACTGTTGTACTTTGAAAATAACAGGCTAACACATCCCCATATTAATTTGAACTCCGCCTAGTGCAGAAGCCGCTATTTTTTTTGTTCAGACTTCAATAACTACTTCATACTAATTCAGATCCGGTGAAACTTCGACCAATTAACACCCACCTAAATTACGGACAATATGGAACACTCGGATACTTCATCTTGTGAACGCATACTGTAGTTCTCCATGGGCACTAACAGTTGTACTTAAAAAATAACAGCATACCGCATCTCCATATTTGAACTCCGCCTAGTGTAGAAGCCGCTATTTTTTTGTTCAGACTGCAATAACTTCTTCATACTAATTCAGAATTCATTGAGACTTCGACCAATTAACTCCCACCTAAATTACGGACAATACGGAACACTCGGATACTTCATCTTGTGAACGCATGCTATAGTTCTCCATGGGCACTGACAGTTTTACTTAGAAAATAACAGGATACCACATTCCCTTATTTGAACTCCGCCTAGTACAGAAGCCGCTATTTTCATTCAGACTGTAATATTTTCTTCATACTAACTCGGAATCCGGCGAGACTTCGACCGATTAACACCTACCTAAATTACGGACAATATGGAACACTCGGATACCTCATCTTGTGAACGCATACTGTAGTTCTCCATGGGCACTGACAGTTGTACTTTGAAAATAACAGGATACCACATCCCCATATTTGAACTCCGCCTAGTGCAGAAGCCGCTATTTTTTGTTCAGACTGCAATAACTTCTTCATACTAACTCGGAATCGGCGAGACTTTAACCGATTAACTCCCACCTAAATTACGGACAATATGGAACACTCGGATACTTCATCTTGTGAACGCATACTGTAGTTCTCCATGGGGGCTGACAGTTGTACTTAGAAAATAACAGGCTACTACATCCCCATATTTGAACTCCGCCTAGTGTAGAAGCCGCTATTTTTTTTCAGACTGCAATACCTTCTTCATAATAATTCGGAATTCGGCGAGACTTCGACCGGTTAACTCCCACCTAAATTACGAACAATATAAAACACTCGGATACTTCATCTTGTGAACGTACACTGTAGTTCTCCATGGTGACTGACAACTGTACTTAGAAAATAACAGGCTACCACATCCCCATATTTGAACTCCGCCTAGTGTAGAAGCCGCTATTTTTTTCCAGGCTGCAATAACTTCTTCATAATAATTCAAAATCCAGTGAGAATTCGACCAATTAACACCCACCTAAATTACGGACAATATGGAACACTCGGATACTTCATCTTGTGAACGCATACTGTAGTTCTCCATGGACACTGACAATTGTAGTTAGAAAATAACAGGATACCACATCCCCATATTTGAACTCCGCCTAGTACAGAAGCACCTATTTTTTTGTTCAGACTGCAATATTTTCTTCATACTAACTCGGAATCCGGCGAGACTTCGACCGATTAACTCCCAACTAAATTACGGAAAATATGGAACACTCGGATACCTCATCTTGTGAATGCATACTGTAGTTTTCCATTTGCACTGATAGTTGTACTTAGAAAATAACAGGATACAAAATCTCCATATTTGAACTCCGCCTAGTGTAGAAGCCGCTATTTTTTTGTTCAGACTGCAATAACATCTTCATACTAATTCAGAATCCGGTGAGACTTCGACCAATTAACTCCCACCTAAATCACGGACAATATGGATCACTAGGATACTTCATCTTGTGAACGCATACTATAGTTCTCCATGGGCACTGACAGTTGTACTTAGAAAATAACAGGATACCACATCCCTATATTTGACCTCCGCCTAGTGAAGAAGCCGCAATTTTTTTGTTCAGACTGCAATAACTACTTCATACTAATTCAGAATCCGGTGAGACTTCGACCAATTAATTCCCACCTTAATACGGACAACATAGAACACTCGGATACCTCATCTTGTGAACGCACACTATAGTTCTCCATGGGCACTGACAGTTGTACTTAGAAAATAACAGGATACAACATCGTCATATTTGAACTCCGCCTAGTGCAGAAGCCGCTATTTTTTTTTCAGACTGCAATATTTTCTTCATACTAACTCGGAATCCGGCGAGACTACGACCGATTAACTCCCACCTAAATTACGGACAATATGAAACACTCGGATACTTCATCTTGTGAACGTACACTGTAGTTCTCCATGGAGACGGACAGTTGTACTTAGAAAATAATAGGCTACCACATCCCCATATTTGAACTCCGCCTAGTGAAGAAGCCGCTATTTTTTTGTTCAGACTGCACTAACTTCTTCATAATAATTCAGAATCCGGTGAGACTTCGACCAATTAACTCCCACCTAAATTACGGACAACATGGAACACTCGGATACCTCATCTTGTGAACGCATACTATAGTTCTCCATGGGCACTGACAGTTGTACTTAGAAAATAACAGCATACCACATCTCCATATTTGAACTCCGCCTAGTGCAGAAGCCGCTATTTTTTTTGTTCAGACTGCAATATTTTCTTCATACTAACTCGGAATCTGGCGAGTCTTCGACCAATTAACTTCCAACTAAATTACGGACAATATGGAACACTCGGATACCTCATCTTGTGAACGCATACTGTAGTTTTCTATTGACACTGATAGTTGTACTTAGAAAATAACAGGATACAACATCTCCATATTTGAACTCCGCCTAGTGCAGAAGCCGCTATTTTTTTGTTCAGACTGCAATAACATCTTCATACTAATTCAGAATCCAGTGAGACTTCGACCAATTAACTCCCACCTAAATCACGGACAATATGGTACATTGAGATACTTCATCTTGTGAACGCATACTGTAGTTCTCCATGGGCACTGACAGTTGTACTTAGAAAATAACAGGATACCACATCCCTATATTTGACCTCTGCCCAGTGCAGAAGCCGCTATTTTTTTTGTTCAGACTGCAATAACTTCTTCATACTAATTCAGAATCCGATGAGGCTTCGACCAATTAAATCCCACCTAAATTACGGACAACATGGAACACTCGGATACCTCATCTTATGAACGCATATTGTAGTTCTCTATGGGCACTGACAGTTGTACTTAGAAAATAACAGGATACAACATCGTCATATTTGAACTCCGCCTAGTGCAGAAGCCGCTATTTTTTTTGTTCAGACCGCAATATTTTCTTCATACTAACTCGTAATTCGACGAGATTTCGACCGATTAACTCCCACCTAAATTACGGACAATATGAAACACTCGGATACTTCATCTTGTGAACGTACACTGTAGTTCTCCATGTAGACTGACAGTTGAACTTAGAAAATAATAGGCTACCACATTCCCATATTTGAACTCCGTCTAGTGTAGAAGCCGCTATTTTTTTGTTCAGACTGCAATAACTTCCTCATACTAATTCAGAATCCGGCGAGACTTCGACTGATTAACTCCCACATAAATTGCGAACAATATGAAACACTCGGATACTTCATCTTGTGAACGTACACTGTAGTTCTCCATGGAGACTGACAGTTGTACTTTGAAAATAACAGGCTAACACATCCCCTTATTTGAACTCCGCCTAGTGCAGAAGCCGCTATTTTTTTTGTTCAGACTGCAATAACTACTTCATACTAATTCAGAATCCGACGAGACTTCGACCAATTAACTCCCACCTAAATTACGGACAATACGGAACACTCGGATACTTCATCTTGTGAACGCATACTGTAGTTATCCATGGGACTGACAGCTGTACTTAGAAAATAACAGGCTACCACATCCCCATATTTGAACTTCGCCTAGTGCAGAAGCCGCTAATTTTTTTTCAGACTGCAATAACTTCTTCATACTAATTCAGAATCCGGTGAGAATTCGACCAATTAACTCCCACCTAAATTACGGACAATATTGAACACTCGGATACTTCATCTTGTGAACGCATACTGTAGTTCTCCATGGACACTAACAGTTGTAGTTAGAAAATAACAGGATACCACATCCCCATATTTGAACTCCGCCTAGTACAGAAGCATCTATTTTTTTGTTCAGACTGCAATATTTTCTTCATACTAACTCGGAATCCGACGAGACTTCGACCGATTAACTCCCAACTAAATTACGGACAATATTGAACACTCGGATACCTCACCTTGTGAATGCATACTGTAGTTTTCCATTTGCACTGATAGTTGTACTTAGAAAATAACAGGATACAAAATCTCCATATTTGAACTCCGCCTAGTGCAGAAGCCGCTATTTTTTTGTTCAGACTACAATAACATCTTCATACTAATTCAGAATCCGGTGAGACTTCGACCAATTAACTCCCACCTAAATCACGGATAATATGGATCACTGGGATACTTCATCTTGTGAACGCATACTGTAGTTCTCCATGGGCACTGACAGTTGTACTTAGAAAATAACAGGATACCACATCCCTATATTTGACCTCCGCCTAGTGCAGAAGCCGCTATTTTTTTTGTTCAGACTGCAATAACTTCTTCATACTAATTCAGAATCCGGTGAGACTTCGACCAATTAATTCCCACCTAAATTACGGACAACATCGAACACTCGGATACCTCTTCTTGTGAACGCATACTATAGTTCTCCTTGGGCACTGACAGTTGTACTTAGAAAATAACAGGATACAACATCGTCATATTTGAACTCCGCCGAGTGCAGAAGCCGCTATTTTTTTTGTTCAGACTGCAATATTTTCTTCATACTAACTCGGAATCCGACGAGACTACGACCGATTAACTCCCACCTAAATTACGGACAATATGAAACACTCGGATACTTCATCTTGTGAACGTACACTGTAGTTCTCCTTGGAGACTGACAGTTGTACTTAGAAAATAATAGGCTACCACATCCCCATATTTAAACACCGCCTAGTGTAGAAGCTGCTATTTTTTTTGTTCAGACTGCAATAACTTCTTCATACTAATTCAGAATCCGGCGAGACTTCGACCGATTAACTTCCACATAAATTGCGGACAATATGAAACATTCGAATACTTCATCCTGTGAACTTACACCGTAGTTCTCCATGGAGACTGACAGTTGTACTTAGAAAATAACAGGCTACCACATCCCCATATTTGAACTCCCCCTAGTGCAGAAGCCGCTATTTTTTTTGTTCAGACTGCAATATTTTCTTCATACTAAATCGGAATCCGGCGAGACTTCGACCGATTAACTCCCACCAAAATTACGGTCAATATGAAACACTCGGATACTTCATCTTGTGAACGTACACGGTAATTCTCCTTGGGGACTGACTGTTGTACTTACAAAATAATAGGTTACCACATCCCCATATTTGAAGTCCGCCTAGTGCAAAAGCCGCTATTTTTTTTGTTCAGACTGCAATAACTTCTTCATACTAATTCAGAATCCGGTGAGAATTCGACCAATTAATACCCACCTTAATTACGGACAATATGGAACACTCGGATACTTAATCTTGTGAACGCATACTGTAGTTCTCCATGGGCACTGACAGTTGTACTTAGAAAATAACAGGATACCACATCCCCATATTTGAACTCCGCCTAGTGCAGAAGCCGCTATTTTTTTTGTTCAGACAACAATAACTTCTTCATAATAATTCGGAATCCGGCGAGACTTCGACCGATTAACTCCCACCTAAATTACGGAAAATATGAAACACTCGGATACTTCATCTTGTGAACGTACACTGTAGTTCTCCATGGAGACTGACAGTTGTACTTAGAAAATAATAGGCTACCACATCCCCATATTTGAACTCCGCCTAGTGAAGAAGCCGCTATTTTTTTTGTTCAGACTGCAATAACTTCTTCATAATAATTCAGAATCCGGTGAGACTTCGACCAATTAACTCCCACCTAAATTACGGACAACATGGAACACTCTGATACCTCATCTTGTGAACACATACTATAGTTCTCCATGGGCACTGACAATTGTACTTAGAAAATAACATCATACCACATCTCCATATTTGAACTCCGCCTAGTGCAGAAGCCGCTATTTTTTTTGTTCAGACTGCAATATTTTCTTCATACTAACTCGGAATCTGGCGAGTCTTCGACCAATTAACTTCCAACTAAATTACGGACAATATGGAACACTCGGATACCTCATCTTGTGAACGCATTCTGTAGTTTTCTATTGACACTGATATTTGTACTTAGAAAATAACAGGATACAACATCTCCATATTTGAACTCCGCCTAGTGCAGAAGCCGCTATTTTTTTATTCAGACTGCAATAACATCTTCATACTAATTCAGAATCCAGTGAGACTTCGACCAATTAACTCCCACCTAAATCACGGACAATATGGTACATTGAGATACTTCATCTTGTGAACGCATACTGTAGTTCTCCATGGGCACTGACAGTTGTACTTAGAAAATAACAGGATACCACATCCCTATATTTGACCTCTGCCCAGTGCAGAAGCCGCTATTTTTTTTGTTCAGACTGCAATAACTTCTTCATACTAATTCAGAATCCGATGAGGCTTCGACCAATTAAATCCCACCTAAATTACGGACAACATGGAACACTCGGATACCTCATCTTATGAACGCATATTGTAGTTCTCTATGGGCACTGACAGTTGTACTTAGAAAATAACAGGATACAACATCGTCATATTTGAACTCCGCCTAGTGCAGAAGCCGCTATTTTTTTTGTTCAGACAGCAATATTTTCTTCATACTAACTCGTAATCCGACGAGATTTCGACCGATTAACTCCCACCTAAATTACAGACAATATGAAACACTCGGATACTTCATCTTGTGAACGTACACTGTAGTTCTCCATGTAGACTGACAGTTGAACTTAGAAAATAATAGGCTACCACATTCCCATATTTGAACTCCGTCTAGTGTAGAAGCCTCTATTTTTTTGTTCAGACTGCAATAACTTCCTCATACTAATTCAGAATCCGGCGAGACTTCGACTGATTAACTCCCACATAAATTGCGAACAATATGAAACACTCGGATACTTCATCTTGTGAACGTACACTGTAGTTCTTCATGGAGACTGACAGTTGTACTTTGAAAATAACAGGCTAACACATCCCCTTATTTGAACTCCGCCTAGTGCAGAAGCCGTTATTTTTTTTGTTCAGACTGCAATAACTACTTCATACTAATTCAGAATCCGGTGAGACTTCGACCAATTAACTCCCACCTAAATTACGGACAATACGGAACACTCGGATACTTCATCTTGTGAAAGCATACTGTAGTTATCCATGGGACTGACAGTTGTACTTAGAAAATAACAGGCTACCACATCCCCATATTTGAACTCCGCCTAGTGTAGAAGCCGCTAATTTTTTTCCAGACTGCAATAACTTCTTCATACTAATTCAGAATCCGATGAGAATTCGACCAATTAACTCCCACCTAAATTATGGACAATATGGAACACTCGGATACTTCATCTTGTGAACGCATACTGTAGTTCTCCATGGACACTGACAGTTGTAGTTAGAAAATAACAGGATACCACATCCCCATATTTGAACTCCGCCTAGTACAGAAGCATCTATTTTTTTGTTCAGACTGCAATATTTTCTTCATACTAACTCGTAATCCGACGAGACTTCGACCGATTAATTCCCAACTAAATTACGGACAATATGGAACACTCGGATACCTCATCTTGTGAATGCATACTGTACTTTTCCATTTGCACTGATAGTTGTACTTAGAAAATAACAGGATACAAAATCTCCATATTTGAACTCCGCCTAGTGCAGAAGCCGCTATTTTTTTGTTCAGACTACAATAACATCTTCATACTAATTCAGAATCCGGTGAGACTTCGACCAATTAACTCCCACCTAAATCACGGACAATATGGATCATTGGGATACTTCATCTGGTGAACGCATACTGTAGTTCTCCATGGGCACTGACAGTTGTACTTAGAAAATAACAGGATACCACATCCCTATATTTGACCTTCGCCTAGTGCAGAAGCAGCTATTTTTTTTGTTCAGACTGCAATAACTTCTTCATACTAATTCAGAATCCGGTGAGACTTCGACCAATTAATTCCCACCTAAATTACGGACAACATCGAACACTCGGATACCTCTTCTTGTGAACGCATACTATAGTTCTCCATGGGCACTGACAGTTGTACTTAGAAAATAACAGGATACAACATCGTCATATTTGAACTCCGCCGAGTGCAGAAGCCGCTATTTTTTTTGTCCAGACTGCAATATTTTCTTCATACTAACTCGGAATCCGACGAGACTACGACCGATTAACTCCCACCTAAATTACGGACAATATGAAACACTCGGATACTTCATCTTGTGAACGTACACTGTAGTTCTCAATGGAGACTGACAGTTGTACTTAGAAAATAATAGGCTACCACATCCCCATATTTGAACACCGCCTAGTGTAGAAGCTGCTATTTTTTTTGTTCAGACTGCAATAACTTCTTCATACTAATTCAGAATCCGGCGAGACTTCGACCGATTAGCTTCCACATAAATTGCGGACAATATGAAACAGTCGAATACTTCATCCTGTGAACTTACATTGTAGTTCTCCATGGAGACTGACAGTTGTACTTAGAAAATAACAGGCTACCACATCCCCATATTTGAACTCCGCCTAGTGCAGAAGCCGCTATTTTTTTTTGTTCAGACTGCAATATTTTCTTCATACTAAATCGGAATCTGGCGAGACTTCGACCGATTAACTCCCACCAAAATTACGGTCAATATGAAACACTCGGATACTTCATCTTGTGAACGTACACGGTAATTCTCCTTGGAGACTGACTGTTGTACTTACAAAATAACAGGTTACCACATCTCCATATTTGAAGTCCGCCTAGTGCAAAAGCCACTATTTTTTTTGTTCAGACTGCAATAACTTCTTCATACTAATTCAGAATCCGGTGAGAATTCGACCAATTAACTCCCACCTAAATTACGGACAATATTGAACACTCGGATACTTAATCTTGTGAACGCATACTGTAGTTCTCCATGGGCACTGACAGTTGTACTTAGAAAATAACAGGATACCACATCCCCATATTTGAACTCCGCCTAGTGCAGAAGCCGCAATTTTTTTTTGTTCAGACTGCAATAACTTCTTCATAATAATTCGGAATCCGGCGAGACTTCGACCGATTAACTCCCACCTAAATTACGGAAAATATGAAACACTCGGATACTTCATCTTGTGAACGTACACTGTAGTTCTCCATGGGGACTGACAGTTGTACTTAGAAAATAACAGGCTACCACATCCACATATTTGAACTTCGCCTAGTGTAGAAGCCGCTATTTTTTTGTTCAGACTGCAATAACTTCTTCATACTAATTCAGAATCCGGTGAGACTTCGACCAATTAACTCCCACCTAAATTACGGACAATATGGAACACTCGTACACTTCATCTTGTGAACGCGTAGTGTAGTTCTCCATGGACACTGACAGTTGTACTTAGAAAATAACAGGATACCACATCCCCATATTTGAACTCCGCCTAGTGTAGAAGCCGCTTTTTTTTTGTTCAGACTGCAATATTTTCTTCATACTAACTCGAAATCCGGCGAGACTTCGACCGATTAACTCCCACCTAAATTACGGACAATATGGAACACTCGGATACCTCATCTTGTGAACGCATACTGTAGTTTTCCGTTGGCACTGATAGTTGTACTTAGAAAATAACAGGATACAACATCACCATATTTGAACCCCGCCTAGTGCAGAAGCCGCTATTTTTTTGTTCAGACTACAATAACATCTTCATACTAATTCAGAATCCGGCGAGACTTCGACCAATTACCTCCCACCTAAATTACGGACAATATGGAATACTCGGATACTTCATCTTGTGAACGCATACTGTAGTTCTGCATGGGCACTGACAGTTGTACTTAGAAAATAACAGAATACCACATCCCCATATTTGAACTCCGTCTAGTGCAGAAGCCGCTATTTTTTTTGTTCAGACTGCAATAACTTCTTCATACTAATTCAGAATCGGGCGAGACTTCGACCAATTAACTCCCTCCTAAATTACGGACAATATGGAACACTAGGATACCTCATCTTGTGAACGCATACTGTAGTTTTCCATTGGCACTGATAGTTGTACATAGAAAATAACAGGATACAACATCTCCATATTCTAACTCCGCCTAGTGTAGAAGCCGCTATTTTTTTGTTCAAACAGCAATTACATCTTCATACTAATTCAGAATCCGGTGAGACTTCGACCAATTAACTCCCACCTAAATCGCGGACAATATGGAACACTCGGATACTTCATCTTGTGGACGCATATTGTAGTTCTCCATGGCCACTAACAGTTGTACTTAGAAAATAATAGGATACCACATCCCCATATTTGAACTCCGCATAGTGTAGAAGCTGCTATTTTTTTTGTTCAGTCTGCAAAAACTTCTTCATACTAATTCGGAACCCGGCGAGACTTCGACCGATTAACTCCGACCTAAATTATGGACAATATGGAACACTCGTACACTTCATCTTGTGAACGCACACTATAGTTCTTCATGGGGACTGACAGTTTTACTTAAAAAAATAAGAGGCTACCACATTCCCATATTTGAACCCCACCTAGTGCAGAAGCCGCAATTTTTTTTTGTTTAGACTACAATATTTTCTTCATACTAACTCGGAATCCGGCGAGACTTCGACCGATTAACTCCCACCTAAATTACGGACAATATGGAACACTCGGATACCTCTTCTTGTGAACGCGTACTGTAGTTCTCCTTGGGCACTGACAGTTGTACTTAGAAAATAACAGGATACAACATCCCCATTTTTGAACTCCGCATAGTGAAGAAGCCGCTATTTTTTTTTTGTTCAGACTGCAATAACTTCTTCATACTAATTCAGAATCCGGTGAGACTTTGACCAATTAACTCCCACCTAAATTACGGACAATATGGAACACTCAGATACTTCATCTTGTGAACGCATACTGTAGTTCTCTATGGGCACTGACAGTTGTACTTAGAAAATAACTGGATACCACATCCCCATATTTGAACTCCGCCTAGTGTAGAAGCCGCTATTTTTTTTGTTCAGACTGCAATAACTTCTTCATACTAATTCAGAATCCGGTGAATCTTCGACCAATTAACTCCCACCTAAATTACGGACAATATGGAACACTCAGATACTTCATATTGTGAACGCACACTGTAGTTCTTTATCGGCACTGACAGTTGTACTTAGAAAATAACAGGATACCACATCCCCATATTTGAACTCCGCCTAGTGCAGAAGCCGCAATTTTTTTTGTTCAGACTGCAATAACTTCGTCATACTAATTCAGATTTCAGTGAGACTTTGACCAATTAACTCCCACCTAAATTACGGACAATATGGAACACTTGGATACTTCATCTTGTGAACGCATACTGTAGTTCTCCATGGGCACTGACTGTTGTACTTAGAAAATAACAGGATACCACATCCCCATATTTGAACTCCGCCTAGTACAGAAGCCGCTATTTTTTTTTGTTCAGACTGCAATATTTTCTTCATACTAACTCGGAATCCGGCGAGACTTCGACCAATTAACTCCCACCTAAATTACAGACAATATGTAACACTCAGATACCTCATCTTATGAACGTATACTGTAGTTTTCCATTGGCACTGATAGTTGTACTTAGAAAATAACAGGATACAACATCTCCATATTTGAACTCCGCCTAGTGCAGAAGCCGCTAATTTTTTGTTCAGACTGCAATATAATCTTTATACTAATTTAGAATCCGGTGAGACTTCGACCAATTAACTCCCACCTAAATCACGGACAATATGGAACACTCGAATACTTCATCTTGTGGATGCATATTGTAGTTCTCCATGGGCACTGACAGTTGTACTTAGAAAATAACAGGATACCACATCCAAATATTTGAACTCCGCCTAGTGCAGAAGCCGCTATTTTTTTTTGTTCAGTCTGCAAAAACTTCTTCATACTCATTCGGAACCCGGCGAGACTTCGACCGATTAACTCCGACCTAAATTACGGACAATATGGAACACTCGTACACTTCATCTTGTGAACGCACACTGTAGTTCTCCATGGCGACTGACAGTTGTATCTAGAAAATAAGAGGCTACCACATTCCTATATTTGAACCCCGTCTAGTGCAGAAGCCGCAATTTTTTTTGTTCAGACTGAAATATTTTCTTCATACTAACTCGGAATCCGGCGAGACTTCGACCGATTAACACCCACCTAAATTACGGACAATATGGAACACTCGGATACCACATCTTATGAACGCGTACTGTAGTTCTCCATGGGCACTGACAGTTGTACTTAGAAAATAACAGGATACAACATCCCCATATTTGAACTCCGCCTAGTGAAGAAGCCGCTATTTTTTTTGTTCAGACTGCAATATTTTTTTCATAGTAACTCGGAATCCGGCGAGACTTCAACCGATTAACTACCACCTAAATTACGGACAATATGAAACGCTCAGATACTTCATCTTGTGAACATACACTGTAGTTCTCCATGGAGACTGACAGTTGTACTTAGAAAATAACAGGCTACCTCATCCCCATATTTGAACTCCGCCTAGTGTAGAAGCCGCTATTTTTTTTGTTTAGACTGCAATAACTTCTTTAAACTAATTCAGAATCCGGTGAGACTTCGACCAATTAACTTCCACCTAAATTACGGACAATATGGAACACTCGTATAATTCATCCTGTGAACGCATACTGTAGTTCTCTATAGGCACTGACAGTTGTACTTAGAAAATAACAGGATACCACATCCCCATATTTGAACTCCGCTTAGTGCAGAAGCCGCTATTTTTTGTTCAGACCATAATAACTTCTTCATACTAATTCAGAATCCGCTGAGACTTCGACCAATTAATTCCCACCTAACTTACGGACAATATGGAACACTCGGATACTTCATCTTGTGAACGCATACTATAGTTCTCCACGGGCACTGATCGTTGTACTTAGAAAATAACAGGATACTACATCCCCATATTTGAGCTCCGCCTAGTGCAGAAGCCGCTTTTTTTTTGTTCAGACTGCAATATTTTCTTCATACTAACTCGGAATCCGGCGAGAATTCGACCGATTAACTCCCACCTAAATTACGGACAATTTGAAACACTCGGATACTTCATCTTGTGAACGTACACTATAGTTCTCCATGGAGACTGACAAGTGTACTTAGAAAATAACAGGCTACCACATCCCAATATTTGAACTGCGCCTAGTGCAGAAGCCGCTATTTTTTTTGTTCAGACTGCAATAACTTCTTCATAATAATTAGGAATCCGGTGAGACTTCGACCAATTAACTCCCACCTAAATTACGGACAATACGGAACAGTCGGATACTTCATCTTGTGAACGAATACTGTAGTTCTCCATGCGCACTAACAAGTATACTAAGAAAATAACAGGAGACTGCAATATTTTCTTCTTACTAACTCGGAATCCAGCGAGACTTCGACCGATTAACTCCCACCTAAATTACGGACAATATGAAACACTCGGGTACTTCATCTTGTGAACCTACACTGTAGTTCTCCATGGGGACTGACAGTTATACTTAGAAAATAACAGGCTACCAGATCCCCATATTTGAACTCCGCCTAGTGCAGAAGCCCCTATTTTTTTTGTTCAGACTGTAATAACTTCTTCATACTAATTAAGAATCCTACGAGACTTCGACCAATTAACTCCCACCTAAATTACGGACAATATGGGACTCGGATACTTCATCTTGTGAACGCATACGGTAGTTCTCCATGGGCACTGACAGTTGTACTTAGAAAATAACAGGATAACACATCCCCATATTTGAACTCCGCCTAGTGCAGAAGCCGTTATTTTTTTGTTCAGACTGCAATAACATCTTCATACTAATTCAGAATCCGGTCAGACTTCGACCAATTAACTCCCAGCTAAATTACGGACAATATGAAACACTCGGATACTTCATCCTATGAACGTACAATGTAGTTTTCCATGGAGACTGACAGTTGTACTTAGAACATAACAGGCTATCACATCCCCATATTTGAAGTCCGCTTAGTGTAGAATCCGCTATTTTTTTGTTCAAATGGCAATAATTTCTTCATACTAATTCAGAACCCGGTGAGACTTCGAACAATTAACTCCCACCTAAATTACGGACAATATGGAACACTCGGATACCTCATCTTGTGAACGCATACTGTAGTTCTCCATGGGCACTGACAGTTGTACTTTGAAAATAACAGGATACAACATCCCCATATTTGAACTCCGCCTAGTGCAGAAGCCGCTATTTTTTTTGTTCAGACAGCAATATTTTCTTCATACTAACTCGGAATCCGGCGAGACTTCAACCGATTAACTCCCACCTAAATTATGGACAATATTAATCATTCGGATACTTCATCCTGTGAACGTACATTGTAGTTCACCATAGGGACTGAAACTTGTACTTCGAAAATAAGAGGCTACTACATACTAATTCAGAATCCAGCGAGACTACGACCAATTAACTCTCACCTAAATTACGGACAATATGGAACACTTGGATACTTCATCTTGTGAATGCATACTGTAGTTCTCCATGTACACTGACAGTTGTACTTAGAAGATAACAGGATACCACATCCCCATATTTGGACTCCGCCTAGTGCAGAAGCCGCTAATTTTTTTGTTCAGACTGCAATAACTTCTTCATACTAATTCAAAATCCGGTGAGAATTCGACCAATTAACTCCCACCTAAATTATGGACAATATGGAACACTCGGATACTTCACCTTGTGAACGCATACTGTAGTTCTCCATGGGCGCTGACAGTTGTACTTAGAACATAACAGGCTATCACATCCCTTTATTTGAACTCCGCCTAGTGCAAAAGCCGCTATTTTTTTTGTTCAGACTGCAATAACTTCTTCATACTAATTCAGAATCCGGTGAAACTTCGACCAATTAACTCCCACCTAAATTACGGACAATATGGAACACTTGGATACTTCATCTTGTGAACGCATACTGTAGTTCTTCATGGGCACTGAAAGTTGTACTTAGAAAATAACAGGATACCACATCCCCATATTTGAACTCCGCCTAGTGTAGAAGCCGCTATTTTTTTTTGTTAAGACTGCAATAACTTCGTCATACTAATTCAGATTTCAGTGAGACTTCAACCAATTAACTCCCACCTAAATTACGGACAATATGGAATACTCGGATACTTCATCTTGTGAACGCATACTGTAGTTCTCCATGGGCACTGACAGTTGTACTTAGAAAATAACAGGATACCACATCCCCATATTTGAACTCCACCTAGTACAGAAGCCGCTATTTTTTTTGTTCAGACTGCAATATTTTCTTCATACTAACTCGGAATCCGGCGAGACTTCGACCAATTAACTCCCTTCTAAATTACAGACAATATGGAACACTCGGATACCTCATCTTGTGAATGCATACTGTAGTTTTCCATTGGCACTGATAGTTGTACTTAGAAAATAACAGGATACAACATCTCCATATTCTAACTCCGCCTAGTGCAGAAGCCGCTATTTTTTTGTTCAAACTGCAATAACATCTTCATACTAATTCAGAATCCGGTGAGACTTCGACCAATTAACTCCCACCTAAATCACGGACAATATGGAACACTCGGATACTTCATCTTATGGACGCATATTGTAGTTCTCCATGGGCACTAACAGTTGTACTTAGAAAATAACAGGATACCACATCCCCATATTTGAACTCCGCCTAGTGTAGAAGCTGCTATTTTTTTTGTTCAGTGTGCAAAAACTTCTTCATACTAATTCGGAACCCGGCGAGACTTCGACCGATTAACTCCGACCTAAATTATGGACAATATGGAACACTCGTACACTTCATCTTGTGAACGCACACTGTAGTTCTTCATGGGGACTGACAGTTGTACTTAAAAAATAAGAGGCTACCACATTCCCATATTTGAACCCCGCCTAGTGCAGAAGCCGCAATTTTTTTTTGTTCAGACTGCAATATTTTCTTCATACTAACTCGGAATCCGGCGAGACTTCGACCGATTAACACCCACCTAAATTACGGACAATATGGAACACTCGGATACCTCTTCTTGTGAACGCGTACTGTAGTTCTCCTTGGGCACTGACAGTTGTACTTAGAAAATAACAGGATACAACATCCCCATTTTTGAACTCCGCCAAGTGAAGAAGCCGCTATTTTTTTGTTCAGACTGCAATATTTTCTTCATAGTAACTCGGAATCCGGCGAGACTTCAACCGATTAACTCCCACCTAAATTACGGACAATATGAAACACTCGGATACTTCATCTTGTGAACATACACTGTAGTTCTCCATGGAGACTGACAGTTCTACTTAGAAAATAACAGGCTACCACATCCCCATATTTGAACTCCGCCTAGTGCAGAAGCCGCTATTTTTTTTGTTTAGACTGCAATAACTTCTTCAGACTAATTCAGAATCCGGTGAGACTTCGACCAATTAACTCCCACCTAAATTACGGAGAATATGGAACACTCGGATACTTCATCTTGTGAACGCATACTGTAGTTCTCTATAGGCACTGACAGTTGTACTTAGAAAATAAAAGGATACCACATCCCCATATTTGAACTCCGCTTAGTGCAGAAGCCACTATTTTTTTGTTCAGACTGCAATAACTTCTTCATACTAATTCAGAATCCGGTGACACTTCGACCAATTAATTCCCACCTAAATTACGGACAATATGAAACATTCGGATACTTCATCTTGTGAACGCATACTGTAGTTCTCCATGGGCACTGACAGTTGTACTTAGAAAATAACAGGATACTATATCCCCATATTTGAAATCCCCTAGTGCAGAAGCCGCTATTTTTTTGTTCATACTGCAATATTTTCTTCATACTAACTCGGAATCCGGTGAGACTTCGACCGATTTACTCCCACCTAAATTACGGACAATTTGAAACACTCGGATACTTCATCTTGTGAACGTACACTATAGTTTTCAATGGAGACTGACAGTTTTACTTAGAAAATAACAGGATACCACATCCCCATATTTGAACTCCGCCTAGTGCAGAAGCCGCTATTTTTTTTTGTTCAGACTGCAATAACTTCTTCATACTAATTCAGAATCCGATGAGACTACGACCAATTAACTCCCACCTAAATTACGGACAATATGGAACACTCGAATACTTCATCTTGTGAACGCATACTGTAGTTCTCCATGGACACTGACAGTTGTACTTAGAAGATAACAGGATACCACATCCCCATATTTGGACTCCGCCTAGTGCAGAAGCCGCTATTTTTTTTGTTCAGACTGCAATAAATTCTTCATACTAATTCAGAATCCGGTGAGAATTCGACCAATTAACTCCCACCTAAATTACGGACAATATGGAACACTCGGATACTTCATCTTATGAACGCATATTGTAGTTCTCCATGGGCGCTGACAGTTGTACTTAGAACATAACAGGCTATCACATCCCTTTATTTGAACTCCGCCTAGTGCAGAAGCCGCTATTTTTTTTGTTCAGACTGCAATAAATTCTTCATACTAATTCAGAATCCGGTGAAACTTCAACCAATTAACTCCCACCTAAATTACGGACAATATGGAACACTCGGATACTTCATCTTGTGAACGCATACTGTAGTTCTTCATGGGCACTGAAAGTTGTACTTAGAAAATAACAGGATACCACATCCCCATATTTGGACTCCGCCTAGTGCAGAAGCCGCTATTTTTTTGTTAAGACTGCAATAACTTCGTCATACTAATTCAGATTTCAGTGAGACTTCGACCAATTAACTCCCACCTAAATTACGGACAATATGGAATACTCGGATACTTCATCTTGTGAACGCATACTGTAGTTCTCCATGGGCACTGACAGTTGTACTTAGAAAATAACAGGATACCACATCCCCATATTTGAACTCCGCCTAGTACAGAAGCCGCTATTTTTTTTGTTCAGACTGTAATAACTTCTTCATACTAATTAAGAATCCTACGAGACTTCGACCAATTAACTCCCACCTAAATTACGGACAATATGGGACTCGGATACTTCATCTTGTGAACGCATACTGTAGTTCTCCATGGGCACTGACAGCTGTACTTAGAAAATAACAGGATAACACATCCCCATATTTGAACTCCGCCTAGTGCAGAAGCCGTTATTTTTTTGTTCAGACTGCAATAACATCTTCATACTAATTCAGAATCCGGTCAGACTTCGACCAATTAACTCCCAGCTAAATTACGGACAATATGAAACACTCGGATACTTCATCCTATGAACGTACAATGTAGTTTTCCATGGAGACTGACAGTTGTACTTAGAACATAACAGGCTATCACATCCCCATATTTGAACTCCGCTTAGTGTAGAATCCGCTATTTTTTTGTTCAGATGGCAATAATTTCTTCATACTAATTCAGAACCCGTTGAGACTTCGAACAATTAACTCCCACCTAAATTACGGACAATATGGAACACTCGGATACCTCATCTTGTGAACACATACTGTAGTTCTCCATGGGCACTGACAGTTGTACTTTGAAAATAACAGGATACAACATCCCCATATTTGAACTCCGCCTAGTGCAGAAGCCGCTATTTTTTTTGTTCAGACAGCAATATTTTCTTCATACTAACTCGGAATCCGGCGAGACTTCAACCGATTAACTCCCACCTAAATTACAGACAATATTAATCATTCGGATACTTCATCCTGTGAACGTACATTGTAGTTCACCATAGGGACTGAAACTTGTACTTCAAAAATAAGAGGCTACTACAAACTAATTCAGAATCCAGCGAGACTACGACCAATTAACTCTCACCTAAATTACGGACAATATGGAACACTCGGATACTTCATCTTGTGAACGCATACTGTAGTTCTCCATGGGCACTGACAGTTGTACTTAGAAAATAACAGGCTACCACATCCCCATATTTAAACTCCGCCTAGTGAAGAAGCCGCTATTTTTTTGTTCAGACTACAATAACTTCTTCATACTAATTCAGAATCCGGTGAGAATTCGACCAATTAACTCCCACCTAAATTACGGACAATATGGAACACTCGGATACTTCATCTTGTGAACGCATACTGTAGTTCTCCATGGGCGCTGACAGTTGTACTTAGAACATAACAGGCTATCACATCCCTTTATTTGAACTCCGCCTAGTGCAGAAGCCGCTATTTTTTTTGTTCAGACTGCAATAAATTCTTCATACTAATTCAGAATCCGGTGAAACTTCAACCAATTAACTCCCACCTAAATTACGGACAATATGGAACACTCGGATACTTCATCTTGTGAACGCATACTGTAGTTCTTCATGGGCACTGAAAGTTGTACTTAGAAAATAACAGGATACCACATCCCCATATTTGAACTCCGCCTAGTGCAGAAGCCGCTATTTTTTTTGTTAAGACTGCAATAACTTCGTCATACTAATTCAGATTTCAGTGAGACTTCGACCAATTAACTCCCACCTAAATTACGGACAATATGGAATACTCGGATACTTCATCTTGTGAACGCATACTGTAGTTCTCCATGGGCACTGACAGTTGTACTTAGAAAATAACAGGATACCACATCCCCATATTTGAACTCCGCCTAGTCCAGAAGCCGCTATTTTTTTTGATCAGACTGTAATAACTTCTTCATACTAATTAAGAATCCTACGAGACTTCGACCAATTAACTCCCACCTAAATTACGGACAATATGGGACTCGGATACTTCATCTTGTGAACGCATACTGTAGTTCTCCATGGGCACTGACAGTTGTACTTAGAAAATAACAGGATAACACATCCCCATATTTGAACTCCGCCTAGTGCAGAAGCCGTTATTTTTTTGTTCAGACTGCAATAACATCTTCATACTAATTCAGAATCCGGTCAGACTTCGACCAATTAACTCCCAGCTAAATTACGGACAATATGAAACACTCGGATACTTCATCCTATGAACGTACAATGTAGTTTTCCATGGAGACTGACAGTTGTACTTAGAACATAACAGGCTATCACATCCCCATATTTAAACTCCGCTTAGTGTAGAATCCGCTATTTTTTTGTTCAGATGGCAATAATTTCTTCATACTAATTCAGAACCCGGTGAGACTTCGAACAATTAACTCCCACCTAAATTACGGACAATATGGAACACTCGGATACCTCATCTTGTGAACGCATACTGTAGTTCTCCATGGGCACTGACAGTTGTACTTTGAAAATAACAGGATACAACATCCCCATATTTGAACTCCGCCTAGTGCAGAAGCCGCTATTTTTTTTGTTCAGACAGCAATATTTTCTTCATACTAACTCGGAATCCGGCGAGACTTCAACCGATTAACTCCCACCTAAATTACGGACAATATTAATCATTCGGATACTTCATCCTGTGAACGTACATTGTAGTTCACCATAGGGACTGAAACTTGTACTTCGAAAATAAGAGGCTACTACATACTAATTCAGAATCCAGCGAGACTACGACCAATTAACTCTCACCTAAATTACGGACAATATGGAACACTCGGATACTTCATCTTGTGAACGCATACTGTAGTTCTCCATGGGCACTTACAGTTGTACTTAGAAAACAACAGGCTACCACATCCCCATATTTAAACTCCGCCTAGTGAAGAAGCCGCTATTTTTTTGTTCAGACTACAATAACTTCTTCATACTAATTCAGAATCCGGTGAGAATTCGACCAATTAACTCCCACCTAAATTACGGACAATATGGAACACTCGGATACTTCATCTTGTGAACGCATACTGTAGTTCTCCATGGGCGCTGACAGTTGTACTTAGAACATAACAGGCTATCACATCCCTTTATTTGAACTCCGCCTAGTGCAGAAGCCGCTATTTTTTTTGTTCAGACTGCAATAAATTCTTCATACTAATTCAGAATCCGGTGAAACTTCGACCAATTAACTCCCACCTAAATTACGGACAATATGGAACACTCGGATACTTCATCTTGTGAACGCATACTGTAGTTCTTCATGGGCACTGAAAGTTGTACTTAGAAAATAACAGGATACCACATCCCCATATTTGAACTCCGCCTAGTGCAGAAGCCGCTATTTTTTTGTTAAGACTGCAATAACTTCGTCATACTAATTCAGATTTCAGTGAGACTTCGACCAATTAACTCCCACCTAAATTACGGACAATATGGAATACTCGGATACTTCATCTTGTGAACGCATACTGTAGTTCTCCATGGGCACTGACAGTTGTACTTAGAAAATAACAGGATACCACATCCCCATATTTGAACTCCGCCTAGTACAGAAGCCGCTATTTTTTTTGTTCAGACTGTAATAACTTCTTCATACTAATTAAGAATCCTACGAGACTTCGACCAATTAACTCCCACCTAAATTACGGACAATATGGGACTCGGATACTTCATCTTGTGAACGCATACTATAGTTCTCCATGGGCACTGACAGTTGTACTTAGAAAATAACAGGATAACACATCCCCATATTTGAACTCCGCCTAGTGCAGAAGCCGTTATTTTTTTGTTCAGACTGCAATAACATCTTCATACTAATTCAGAATCCGGTCAGACTTCGACCAATTAACTCCCAGCTAAATTACGGACAATATGAAACACTCGGATACTTCATCCTATGAACGTACAATGTAGTTTTCCATGGAGACTGACAGTTGTACTTAGAACATAACAGGCTATCACATCCCCATATTTGAACTCCGCTTAGTGTAGAATCCGCTATTTTTTTGTTCAGATGGCAATAATTTTTTCATACTAATTCAGAACCCGGTGAGACTTCGAACAATTAACTCCCACCTAAATTACGGACAATATGGAACACTCGGATACCTCATCTTGTGAACGCATACTGTAGTTCTCCATGGGCACTGACAGTTGTACTTTGAAAATAACAGGATACAACATCCCCATATTTGAACTCCGCCTAGTGCAGAAGCCGCTATTTTTTTTGTTCAGACAGCAATATTTTCTTCATACTAACTCGGAATCCGGCGAGACTTCAACCGATTAACTCCCACCTAAATTACGGACAATATTAATCATTCGGATACTTCATCCTGTGAACGTACATTGTAGTTCACCATAGGGACTGAAACTTGTACTTCGAAAATAAGAGGCTACTACATACTAATTCAGAATCCAGCGAGACTACGACCAATTAACTCTCACCTAAATTACGGACAATATGGAACACTCGGATACTTCATCTTGTGAACGCATACTGTAGTTCTCCATGTACACTGACAGTTGTACTTAGAAGATAACAAGATACCACATCCCCATATTTGGACTCCGCCTAGTGCAGAAGCCGCTAATTTTTTTGTTCAGACTGCAATAACTTCTTCATACTAATTCAAAATCCGGTGAGAATTCGACCAATTAACTCCCACCTAAATTACGGACAATATGGAACACTCGGATACTTCACCTTGTGAACGCATACTGTAGTTCTCCATGGGCGCTGACAGTTGTACTTAGAACATAACAGCTATCACATCCCTTTATTTGAACTCCGCCTAGTGCAGAAGCCTCTATTTTTTTTGTTCAGACTGCAATAACTTCTTCATACTAATTCAGAATCCGGTGAAACTTCAACCAATTAACTCCCACCTAAATTACGGACAATATGGAACACTCGGATACTTCATCTTGTGAACGCATACTGTAGTTCTTCATGGGCACTGAAAGTTGTACTTAGAAAATAACAGGATACCACATCCCCATATTTGAACTCTGCCTAGTGCAGAAGCCGCTAATTTTTTTTGTTAAGACTGCAATAACTTCGTCATACTAATTCAGATTTCAGTGAGACTTCGACCAATTAACTCCCACCTAAATTACGGACAATATGGAATACTCGGATACTTCATCTTGTGAACGCATACTGTAGTTCTCCATGGGCACTGACAGTTGTACTTAGAAAATAACAGGATACCACATCCCCATATTTGAACTCCACCTAGTACAGAAGCCGCTATTTTTTTTGTTCAGACTGCAATATTTTCTTCATACTAACTCGGAATCTGGCGAGACTTCGACCAATTAACTCCCTTCTAAATTACGGACAATATGGAACACTCGGATACCTCATCTTGTGAATGCATACTGTAGTTTTCCATTGGCACTGATAGTTGTACTTAGAAAATAACAGGATACACCATCTCCATATTCTAACTCCGCCTAGTGCAGAAGCCGCTATTTTTTTGTTCAAACTACAATAACTTCTTCATACTAATTCAGAATCCGGTGAGACTTCGACGAATTAACTCTCACCTAAATCACGGACAATATGGAACACTAGGATACTTCATCTTGTGGACGCATATTGTAGTTCTCCATGGGCACTAACAGTTGTACTTAGAAAATACCAGGATACCACATCCCCATATTTGAACTCCGCCTAGTGTAGAAGCTGCTATTTTTTTTGTTCAGTCTGCAAAAACTTCTTCATACTAATTCGGCGAGACTTCGACCGATTAACTCCGACCTAAATTATGGACAATATGGAACACTCGTACACTTCATCTTGTGAACGCACACTGTAGTTCTTCATGGGGACTGACAGTTGTACTTAAAAAATAAGAGGCTACCACATTCCCATATTTGAACCCCGCCTAGTGCAGAAGCCGCAATTTTTTTTTGTTCAGACTGCAATATTTTCTTCATACTAACTCGAAATCCGGCGAGACTTCGACCGATTAACACCCACCTAAATTACGGACAATATGGAACACTCGGATACCTCTTCTTGTGAACGCGTACTGTAGTTCTCCTTGGGCACTGACAGTTGTACTTAGAAAATAACAGGATACAACATCCCCATTTTTGAACTCCGCCTAGTGAAGAAGCCGCTATTTTTTTTGTTCAGACTGCAATATTTTCTTCATAGTAACTCGGAATCCGGCGAGACTTCAACCGATTAACTCCCACCTAAATTACGGACAATATGAAACACTCGGATACTTCATCTTGTGAACATACACTGTAGTTCTCCATGGAGACTGACAGTTCTACTTAGAAAATAACAGGCTACCACATCCCCATATTTGAACTCCGCCTAGTGCAGAAGACGCTATTTTTTTTTGTTTAGACTGCAATAACTTCTTCAAACTAATTCAGAATCCGGTGAGACTTCGACCAATTAACTCCCTCCTAAATTACGGAGAATATGGAACACTCGGATACTTCATCTTGTGAACGCATACTGTAGTTCTCTATAGGCACTGACAGTTGTACTTAGAAAATAAAAGGATACCACATCCCCATATTTGAACTCCGCTTAGTGCAGAAGCTGCTATTTTTTTGCTCAGACTGCAATAACTTCTTCATACTAATTCAGAATCCGGTGACACTTCGACCAATTAATTCCCACCTAAATTACGGACAATATGGAACATTCGGACACTTCATCTTGTGAACGCATACTGTAGTTCTCCATGGGCACTGACAGTTGTACTTAGAAAATAACAGGATACTATATCCCCATATTTGAAATCCCCTAGTGCAGAAGCCGCTATTTTTTTGTTCATACTGCAATATTTTCTTCATACTAACTCGGAATCCGGTGAGACTTCGACCGATTAACTCCCACCTAAATTACGGACAATTTGAAACACTCGGATACTTCATCTTGTGAACGTACACTATAGTTTTCAATGGAGACTGACAGTTTTACTTAGAAAATAACAGGATACCACATCCCCATATTTGAACTCCGCCTAGTGCAGAAGCCGCTATTTTTTTTTGTTCAGACTGCAATAACTTCTTCATACTAATTCAGAATCCGATGAGACTACGACCAATTAACTCCCACCTAAATTACGGACAATATGGAACACTCGGATACTTCATCTTGTGAACGCATACTGTAGTTCTCCATGGACACTGACAGTTGTACTTAGAAGATAACAGGATACCACATCCCCATATTTGGACTCCTCCTAGTGCAGAAGCCGCTATTTTTTTTGTTCAGACTGCAATAAATTCTTCATACTAATTCAGAATCCGGTGAGAATTCGACCAATTAACTCCCACCTAAATTACGGACAATATGGAACACTCGGATACTTCATCTTGTGAACGCATACTGTAGTTCTCCATGGGCGCTGACTGTTGTACTTTGAACATAACAGGCTATCACATCCCTTTATTTGAACTCCGCCTAGTGCAGAAGCCGCTATTTTTTTTGTTCAGACTGCAATAAATTCTTCATACTAATTCAGAATCCGGTGAAACTTCAACCAATTAACTCCCACTTAAATTACGGACAATATGGAACAATCGGATACTTCATCTTGTGAACACATACTGTAGTTCTTCATGGGCACTGAAAGTTGTACTTAGAAAATAACAGGATACCACATCCCCATATTTGAACTCCGCCTAGTGCAGAAGCCGCTATTTTTTTGTTAAGACTGCAATAACTTCGTCATACTAATTCAGATTTCAGTGAGACTTCGACCAATTAACTCCCACCTAAATTACGGACAATATGGAATACTCGGATACTTCATCTTGTGAACGCATACTGTAGTTCTCCATGGGCACTGACAGTTGTACTTAGAAAATAACAGGATACCACATCCCCATATTTGAACTCCGCCTAGTACAGAAGCCGCTATTTTTTTTGTTCAGACTGCAATATTTTCTTCATACTAACTCGGAATTCGGCGAGACTTCGACCAATTAACTCCCTCCTAAATTACGGACAATATGGAACACTCGGATACCTCATCTTGTGAACGCATACTGTAGTTTTCCATTGGCACTGATAGTTGTACTTAGAAAATAACAGGATACAACATCTCCATATTCTAACTCCGCCTAGTGCAGAAGCCGCTATTTTTTTGTTCAAACTGCAATAACATCTTCATACTAATTCAGAATCCGGTGAGACTTCGACCAACTAACTCCCACCTAAATCACGGACAATATGGAACACTCGGATACTTCATCTTGTGGACGCATATTGTAGTTCTCCATGGGCACTAACAGTTGTACTTAGAAAATAACAGGATACCGCATCCCCATATTTGAACTCCGCCTAGTGCAGAAGCTGCTATTTTTTTGTTCAGTCTGCAAAAACTTCTTCATACTAATTCGGAACCCGGCGAGACTTCGACCGATTAACTCCGACCTAAATTATGGACAATATGGAACACTCGTACACTTCATCTTGTGAACGCACACTGTAGTTCTTCATGGGGACTGACAGTTGTACTTAAAAAATAAGAGGCTACCACATTCCCATATTTGAACCCCGCCTAGTGCAGAAGCCGCAATTTTTTTTTGTTCAGACTGCAATATTTTCTTCATACTAACTCGTAATCCGGCGAGACTTCGACCGATTAACACCCACCTAAATTACGGACAATATGGAACACTCGGATACCTCTTCTTGTGAACGCGTACTGTAGTTCTCCTTGGGCACTGACAGTTGTACTTAGAAAATAACAGGATACAACATCCCCATTTTTGAACTCCGCCAAGTGAAGAAGCCGCTATTTATTTTGTTCAGACTGCAATATTTTCTTCATACTAACTCGGAATCCGGTGAGACTTCGACCGATTAACTCCTACCTAAATTACGGACAATTTGAAACACTCGGATACTTCATCTTGTGAACGTACACTATAGTTTTCCATGGAGACTGACAGTTTTACTTAGAAAATAACAGGATACCACATCCCCATATTTGAACTCCGCATAGTGCAGAAGCCGCTATTTTTTTTGTTCAGACTGCAATAACTTCTTCATACTAATTCATAATCCGATGAGACTACGACCAATTAACTCCCACCTAAATTACGGACAATATGGAACACTATGATACTTCATCTTGTGAACGCATAATGTAGTTCTCCATGGACACTGACAGTTGTACTTAGAAGATAACAGGATACCACATCCCCATATTTGGACTCCGCCTAGTGCAGAAGCCGCTATTTTTTTTGTTCAGACTGCAATAAATTCTTCATACTAATTCAGAATCCGGTGAGAATTCGACCAATTAACTACCACCTAAATTACGGACAATATGGAACACTATGATACTTCATCTTGTGAACGCATACTGTAGTTCTCCATGGGCGCTGACAGTTGTACTTAGAACATAACAGGCTATCACATCCCTTTATTTGAACTCCGCCTAGTGCAGAAGCCGCTATTTTTTTTGTTCAGACTGCAATAACTTCTTCATACTAATTCAGAATCCGGTGAAACTTCGACCAATTAACTCCCACCTAAATTACGGACAATATGGAACACTCGGATACTTCATCTTGTGAACGCATACTGTAGTTCTTCATGGGCACTGAAAATTGTACTTAGAAAATAACAGGATACCACATCCCCATATTTGAACTCCGACTAGTGTAGAAGCCGCTATTTTTTTTGTTAAGACTGCAATAACTTCGTCATACTAATTCAGATTTCAGTGAGACTTCGACCAATTAACTCCCACCTAAATTACGGACAATATGGAATACTCGGATACTTCATCTTGTGAACGCATACTGTAGTTCTCCATGGGCATTGACAGTTGTACTTAGAAAATAACAGGATACCACATCCCCATATTTGAACTCCGCCTAGTACAGAAGCCGCTATTTTTTTTGTTCAGACTGCAATATTTTCTTCATACTAACTCGGAATCCGGCGAGACTTCGACCAATTAACTCCCTCCTAAATTACGGACAATATGGAACACTCGGATACCTCATCTTGTGAACGCATACTGTAGTTTTCCATTGGCATTGATAGTTGTACTTAGAAAATAACAGGATACAACATCTCCATATTCTAACTCCGCCTAGTGAAGAAGCCGCTATTTTTTTGTTCAAATTGCAATAACATCTTCATACTAATTCAGAATCCGGTGAGACTTCGACCAATTAACTCCCACCTAAATCACGGACAATATGGAACACTCGGATACTTCATCTTGTGGACGCATATTGTAGTTCTCCATGGGCACTAACAGTTGTACTTAGAAAATAACAGGATACCACATCCCCATATTTGAACTCCGCCTAGTGCAGAAGCTGCTATTTTTTTTGTTCAGTCTGCAAAAACTTCTTCATACTAATTCGGAACCCGGCGAGACTTCGACCGATTAACTCCGACCTAAATTATGGACAATATGGAACACTCGTACACTTCATCTTGTGAACGCACACTGTAGTTCTTCATGGGGACTGACAGTTGTACTTAAAAAATAAGAGGCTACCACATTCCCATATTTGAACCCCACCTAGTGCAGAAGCCGCAAATTTTTTTTGTTCAGACTGCAATATTTTCTTCATACTAACTCGGAATCCGACGAGACTTCGACCGATTAACACCCACCTAAATTACGGACAATATGGAACACTCGGATACCTCTTCTTGTGAACGCGTACTGTAGTTCTCCTTGGGTACTGACAGTTGTACTTAGAAAATAACTGGATACAACATCCCCATTTTTGAACTCCGCCTAGTGAAGAAGCCGCTATTTTTTTTGTTCAGACTGCAATATTTTCTTCATAGTAACTCGGAATTCGGCGAGACTTCAACCGATTAACTCCCACCTAAATTACGGACAATATGAAACACTCGGATACTTCATCTTGTGAACATACAATGTAGTTATCCATGGAGACTGACAGTTGTACTTAGAAAATAACAGGCTAACACATCCCCATATTTGAACTCCATCTAGTGCAGAAGCCGCTATTTTTTTTGTTTAGACTGCAATAACTTCTTCAAACTAATTCAGAATCCGGTGAGACTTCGACCAATTAACGCCCACCTAAATTACGGACAATATGGAACACTCGGATACTTCATCTTGTGAACGCATACTGTAGTTGTCTATAGGCACTGACAGTTGTACTTAGAAAATAAACGGATACCACATCACCATATTTGAACTCCGCTTAGTGCAGAAGCCGCTATTTTTTTGTTCAGACTGCAATAACTTCTTCATACTAATTCAGAATCCGGTGAGACTTCGACCAATTAATTCCCACCTAAATTACGGACAATATGGAACATTCGATTACTTCATCTTGTGAACGCATACTGTAGTTCTCCATGGGCACAGACAGTTGTACTTAGAAAATAACAGGATACTATATCCCCATATTTGAAATCCCCTAGTGCAGAAGCCGCTATTTTTTTGTTCAGACTGCAATATTTTCTTCATACTAACTCGGAGTCCGGTGAGACTTCGACCGATTAAATCCCACCTAAATTACGGACAATTTGAAACACTCGGATATTTCATCTTGTGAACGTACACTATAGTTTTCCATGGAGACCGACAGTTTTACTTAGAAAATAACAGGATACCACATCCCCATATTCGAACTCCGCCTAGTGCAGAAGCCGCTATTTTTTTTGTTCAGACTGCAATAACTTCTTCATACAAATTCAGAATCCGATGAGACTACGACCAATTAAATCCCACCTAAATTACGGACAATATGGACACTCGGATACTTCATCTTGTGAACGCATACTGTAGTTCTCCATGGACACTGACAGTTGTACTTAGAAGATAACAAGATACCACATCCCCATATTTGGACTCCGCCTAGTGCAGAAGCCGCTATTTTTTTTGTTCAGACTGCAATAACTTCTTCATACTAATTCAGAATCCGGTGAGAATTCGACCAATTAACTCCCACCTAAATTACGGACAATATGGAACACTCAGATACTTCATCTTGTGAACGCATACTGTAGTTCTCCATGGGTGCTGACAGTTGTACTTAGAACATAACAGGCTATCACATCACTTTATTTGAACTCCGCCTAGTGCAGAAGCCGCTATTTTTTTTGTTCAGACTGCAATAACTTCTTCATACTAATTCAGAATCCGGTGAAACTTCGACCAATTAACTCCCACCTAAATTACGGACAATATGGAACACTCGGATACTTCATCTTGTGAACGCATACTGTAGTTCTTCATGGGCACTGAAAGTTGTACTTAGAAAATAACAGGATACCACATCCCCATATTTGAACTCTGCCTAGTGCAGAAGCCTCTATTTTTTTGTTAAGACTTCAATAACTTCGTCATACTAATTCAGATTTAAGTGAGACTTCGACCAATTAACTCCCACCTAAATTACGGACAATATGGAATACTCGGATACTTCATCTTGTGAACGCATACTGTAGTTCTCCATGGGCACTAACAGTTGTGCTTAGAAAATAACAGGATACCACATCCCCATATTTGAACTCCGCCTAGTACAGAAGCCGCTATTTTTTTTGTTCAGACTGTAATATTTTCTTCATACTAACTCGGAATCCGACGAGACTTCGACCAATTAACTTCCTCCTAAATTACGGACAATATGGAACACTCTTATACCTCATCTTGTGAACGCATACTGTAGTTTTCCATTGGCACTGATAGTTGTACTTAGAAAATAACAGGATACAACATCTCCATATTCTAACTCCGCCTAGAGCAGAAGCCGCTATTTTTTTGTTCAAACTGCAATAACATCTTCATACTAATTCAGAATCCGGGGAGACTTCGACCAATTAACTCCCACCTAAATCACGGACAATATGGAACACTCGGATACTTCATCTTGTGGACGCATATTGTAGTTCTCCATGGGCACTAACAGTTGTACTTAGAAAATAACAGGATACCACATCCCCATATTTGAACTCCGCCTAGTGCAGAAGCTGCTATTTTTTTGTTCAGTCTGCAAAAACTTCTTCATACTAATTCTGAACCCGGCGAGACTTCGACCGATTAACTCCGACCTAAATTATGGACAATATGGAACACTCGTACACTTCATCTTGTGAACGCACACTGTAGTTCTTCATGGGGACTGACAGTTGTACTTAAAAAATAAGAGGCTACCACATTCCCATATTTGAACCCCGCCTAGTGCAGAAGCTGCAATTTTTTTTTGTTCAGACTGCAATATTTTCTTCATACTAACTCGGAATCCGACGAGACTTCGACCGATTAACACCCACCTAAATTACGGACAATATGGAACACTCGGATACCTCTTCTTGTGAACGCGTACTGTAGTTCTCCTTGGGCACTGACAGTTGTACTTAGAAAATAACAGGATACAACATCCCCATTTTTGAACTCCACCTAGTGAAGAAGCCGCTATTTTTTTTGTTCAGACCGCAATATTTTCTTCATAGTAACTCGGAATCCGGTGAGACTTCAACCGATTAACTCCCACCTAAATTACGGACAATATGAAACACTCGGATACTTCATCTTGTGAACATACACTGTAGTTCTCCATGGAGACTGACAGTTGTACTTAGAAAATAACAGGCTACCACATCCCCATTTTTGAACTCCGCCTAGTGCAGAAGCCGCTATTTTTTTTGTTTAGACTGAAATAACTTCTTCAAACTAATTCAGAATCCGGTGAGACTTCGACCAATTAACTCCCACCTAAATTACGGACAATATGGAACACTCGGATACTTCATCTTGTGAACGCATACTGTAGTTCTCTATAGGCACTGACAGTTGTACTTAGAAAATAAAAGGATACCACATCCCCATATTTGAACTCCGCTTAGTGCAGAAGCCGCTATTTTTTTGTTCAGACTGTAATAACTTCTTCATACTAATTCAGAATCCGGTGAGACTTCGACCAATTAATTCCCACCTAAATTACGGACAATATGGAACATTTGGATACCTCATCTTGTGAACGCATACTGTAGTTCTCCATGGGCACTGACAGTTGTACTTAGAAAATAACAGGTTACTATATCCCCATATTTGAAATCCCCAAGTGCAGAAGCCGCTATTTTTTTGTTCAGACTGCAATATTTTCTTCATACTAACTTTGAATCTGGTGAGACTTCGACCGATTAACTCCCACCTAAATTACGGACAATTTGAAACACTCGGATACTTCATCTTGTGAACGTACACTATAGTTTTCCATGGAGACTGACAGTTTTACTTAGAAAATAACAGGATACCACATCCCCATATTTGAACTCCGCCTAGTGCAGAAGCCGCTATTTTTTTGGTTCAGACTGCAATAACTTCTTCATACTATTTCAGAATCCGATGAGACTACGACCAATTAACTCCCACCTAAATTACGGACAATATGGAACACTCGGATACTTCATCTTGTGAACGCATACTGTAGTTCTCCATGGACACTGACAGTTGTACTTAGAAGATAACAGGATACCACATCCCCATATTTGGACTCCGCTTAGTGCAGAAGCCGCTATTTTTTTTGTTCAGACTGCAATAACTTCTTCATACTAATTTAGAATCCGGTGAGAATTCGACCAATTAACTCCTACCTAAATTACGGACAATATGAAACACTCGGATACTTCATCTTGTGAACGCATACTGTAGTTCTTCATGGGCGCTGACAGTTGTACTTAGAACATAACAGGCTATCACATCCCTTTATTTGAACTCCGCCTAGTGCAGAAGCCGCTATTTTTTTTGTTCAGACTGCAATAACTTCTTCATACTAATTCAGAATCCGGTGAAACTTCGACCAATTAACTCCCACCTAAATTGCGGACAATATGGAACACTCGGATACTTCATCTTGTGAACGCATACTGTAGTTCTTCATTGGCACTGAAAGTTCTACTTAGAAAATAACAGGATACCACATCCCCATATTTCAACTCCGCCTAGTGCAGAAGCCGCTATTTTTTTTGTTAAGACTGCAATAACTTCGTCATACTAATTCAGATTTCAGTGAGACTTCGACCAATTAACTCCCACCTAAATTACGGACAATATGGAATACTCGGATACTTCATCTTGTGAACTCATACTGTAGTTCTCCATGGGCACTGACAGTTGTACTTAGAAAATAACAGGATACCACATCCCCATATTTGAACTCCGCCTAGTACAGAAGCCGCTATTTTTTTTGTTCAGACTGCAATATTTTCTTCATACTAAATCGGAATCCGGCGAGACTTCGACCAATTAACTCCCTCCTAAATTACAGACAATATGGAACACTCGGATACCTCATCTTGTGAACGCATACTGTAGTTTTCCATTGGCACTGATAGTTGTACTTAGAAAATAACAGGATACAACATCTCCATATTCTAACTCCGCCTAGTGCAGAAGCCGCTATTTTTTTGTTCAAACTGCAATAACATCTTCATACTAATTCAGAATCCGGTGAGACTTCGACCAATTAACTCCCACCTAAATCACGGACAATATGGAACACTCGGATACTTCATCTTGTGGACGCATATTGTAGTTCTCCATGGGCACTAACAGTTGTACTTAGAAAATAACAGGATACCACATCCCCATATTTGAACTCCGCCTAGTGCAGAAGCTGCTATTTTTTTGTTCAGTCTGCAAAAACTTCTTCATACTAATTCGGAACCCGGCGAGACTTCGACCGATTAACTCCGACCTAAATAATGGACAATATGGAACACTCGTACACTTCATCTTGTGAACGCACACTGTAGTTCTTCATGGGGACTGACAGTTGTACTTAAAAAATAAGAGGCTACCACATTCCCATATTTGAACCCCGCCTAGTGCAGAAGCCGCAATTTTTTTTTATTCAGACTACAATATTTTCTTCATACTAACTCGGAATCCGGCGAGACTTCGACCGATTAACACCCACCTAAATTACGGACAATATGGAACACTAGGATACCACTTCTTGTGAACGCGTACTGTAGTTCTCCTTGGGCACTAACAGTTGTACTTAGAAAATAACAGGATACAACATCCCCATTTTTGAACTCCACCTAGTGAAGAAGCCGCTATTTTTTTTGTTCAAACTGCAATATTTTCTTCATAGTAACTCGGAATCCCACGAGACTTCAACCGATTAACTCCCACCTAAATTACGGACAATATGAAACACTCGGATACTTCATCTTGTGAACATACACTGTAGTTCTCCATGGAGACTGACAGTTGTACTTAGAAAATAACAGGCTACCACATCCCCATATTTGAACTCCGCCTAGTGTAGAAGCCGCTATTTTTTTTGTTTAGACTGCAATAACTTCTTCAAACTAATTCAGAATGCGGTGAGACTTCGACCAATTAACTCCCACCTAAATTACGAACAATATGGAACACTCGGATACTTCATCTTGTGAACGCATACTGTAGTTCTCTATAGGCACTGACAGTTGTACTTAGAAAATAAAAGGATACCACATCCCCATATTTGAACTCCGCTTAGTGCAGAAGCCGCTATTTTTTTGTTCAGACTGCAATAACTTCTTCATACTAATTCAGAATCCGGTGAGACTTCGACCAATTAATTCCCACCTAAATTACGGACCATATGGAACATTCGGATACTTCATCTTGTGAACGCATACTGTAGTTCTCCATGGGCACTGACAGTTGTACTTAGAAAATAACAGGATACTATATCCCCATATTTGAAATCCCCTAGTGCAGAAGCCGCTATTTTTTTGTTCAGACTGCAATATTTTCTTCATACTAACTCGGAATCCGGTGAGACTTCGACCGATTAACTCCCACCTAAATTACGGACAATTTGAAACACTCGGATACTTCATCTTGTGAACGTACACTATAGTTTTCCATTGAGACTGACAGTATTACTTAGAAAATAACAGGATACCACATCCCCATATTTGAACTCCGCCTAGTGCAGAAACCGCTATTTTTTTTGTTCAGACTGCAATAACTTCTTCATACTAATTCAGAATCCGATGAGACTTCGACCAATTAACTCCCACCTAAATTATGGACAATATGGAACACTCGGATACTTCATCTTGTGAACACATACTGTAGTTCTCCATGGGCACTAACAGTTATACTAAGAAAATAACAGGAGACTGCATTATTTTCTTCATACTAACTCGGAATCCGGCGAGACTTTGACCGATTAACTCCCACCTAAATTACGGACAATATGAAACACTCGGATACTTTGTCTTGTGAACCTACACTGTAGTTCTCCATGGGGACTGACAGTTGTACTTAGAAAATAACAGGCTACCACATCCCCAGATCTGAACTCCGCCAAGTGCACACGCCGCTATTTTTTTTGTTCAGACAGCAATAACTTCTTCATACTAATTCAGAATCCTGCGAGAGTTCGACCAATTAACTCCCACCTAAATTACGGACAATATGGAACACTCGGATACTTCATCTTGTGAACGCATACTGTAGTTCTCCATGGGCACTGACAGTTGTACTTAGAAAATAACAGGATAACACATCCCAATTTTTGAACTCCGCCTAGTGCAGAAGCCGCTATTTTTTTGTTCAGACTGCAATAACATCTTCATACTAATTCAGAATCCGGTGATACTTCGACCAGTTAACTCCCACCTAAATTACGGACAATATGGAACACTCGGATACTACATCTTGTGAACGCATACTGTAGTTCTCTATGGGCACTGACAGTTGTACTTAGAAAGTAACAGGATACCACATCCCCTTATTTGAACTCCGCCTAGTACAGAAGCCGCTATTTTTTTGTTCAGACTACAATATTTTCTTCATACTTACTCGGAATCCTGCGAGACTTCGATCGATTAACTCCCACCTAAATTACGAACAATATGAAACACTCGGATACTTCATCCTATGAACGTACACTGTAGTTTTCCATGGGGACTGACAGTTGTACTTAGAACATTACAGGCTACCACATCCCCATATTTGAACTCCGCCTAGTGCAAAAGCCGCTATTTTTTTGTTCGGATGGCAATAATTTCTTCATACTAATTCAGAACCCGGTGAGACTTCGAACAATTAACTCCCACCTAAATTACGGACAATATGGAACACTCGGATACTTCATCTTGTGAACGCATATTGTAGTTCTCTATGGGCACTGACAGTTGTACATAGAAAATAACAGGATACCACATCCCCATATTTGAACTCCGCCTAGTGGAGAAGTCGATATTTTTTTGTTCAGACTGCAATAACTTCTTCATACTAATTCAGAATCCGGTGAGACTTCGACCAATTAAGTCCCACCTAAATTACAGACAATATGGAATGCTCGAATACTTCATCTTGTGAACGCATACTGTAGTTCTCCATGGGCACTGACAGTTGTGCTTAAAAATAACAGGATACGACATCCCAATATTTGAACTCCGCCTAGTGCAGAAGCCGCTATTTTTTTTGTTCAGATTGCAATAACTTCGTCATACTAATTCAGATTTCATTGAGACATCGACCAATTAACTCCCACCTAAATTACGGACAATATGGAACACTCGGATACTTCATCTTGTGAACGCATACTGTAGTTCTCAATGGGCACTGATAGTTGTACTTAAAAAATAACAGGATACCACATCCCCTTATTTGAACTCCGCCTAGTACAGAAGCCGCTATTTTTTTGTTAAGACTGCAATATTTTCTTCATACTTACTCGGAATCCGACGAGACTTCGACCGATTAACTCCCATCTAAATTACGGACAATATGAAACACTCGGATACTTCATCTTGTGAACGTACACTGTAGTTCTCCATGGGGAATGACAGTTGTACTTAGAAAATAACAGGCTACCACATCCCCATATTTGAACTCCGCCTAGTGCAGAAGCCGCTATTTTTTTGTTCAGATTGCAATAACTTCTTCATACTAATTCCGAATCCGGTGAGACTTCGACCAATTAACTCCCACCTAAATTACGGACAATATGGAACACTCGGATACTTCATCTTATGAACGCATACTGTAGTTCTCTATGGGCACTGACAGTTGTACTTAGAAAATAACAGGATACCACATCTCCATATTTGAACTCCGCCTAGTGCAGAAGCCGCTATTTTTTTTGTTCAGACTACAATAACTTCTTCATACTAATTCAGAATCCGGTGAGACTTCGACCAATTAACTCCCACCTAAATTGCGGATAATATGGAACACTCGGATACTTCATCTTGTGAACGCATACTATAGTTCTCCATGGGCACTGACAGTTGTACTTAGAAAATAACAGGATACCACATCGCCTTATTTGAACTCCGCTTAGTGCAGAAGCCCCTATTTTTTTTGTTCAGACTTCAATAACTTCTTCATACTAATTCAGAATCCGGTGAGACTTCGACCAATTAACTCCAAACTAAATTACGGACAATATGGAACACTTGGATACCTCATCTTGTGAACGCATACTGTAGTTCTCCATGGGCACTGACAGTTGTACTTAGAAAACAATAGGATACCACATACCCTTATTTGAACTCCGCCTAGTGCAGAAGCCGCTATTTTTTTGTTCCGACTGCAATATTTTCTTCATACTAACTCGGAATCCGGCGATACTTCGACCGATTAACACCCACCTAAATTACGGACAATATGAAACACTCGCATACTTCATTTTGTGAACGTACACTGTAGTTCTCCATGGGGAATGACCGTTGTACTTAGAAAATAACAGGCTACCACATCCCCATATTTGAACTCCGCCTAGTGAAGAAGCCGCTATTTTTTTGTTCGGACTACAATAACTTCATCATACTAATTCAGAATCCGGTGAGACTTCGACCAATTAACACCCACCTACATTACGGACAATATGGAACACTCAGATACTTCATCTTGTGAACGCATACTATAGTTCTCCATGGGCACTGACAGTTGTACGTAGAAAATAACAGGATACCACATCCCCATATTTGAACTCCGCCAAGTGCAGAAGCCGCTATTTTTTTGTTCAGACTACAATAACTTCTTCATACTAATTCAGAATCCGGTGAGACTTCGACCAATTAACTCCCACCTAAATTACGGACAATATGGAACACTCGGATACTTCATCTTGTGAACGCATACTGTAGTTCTCCATGAGCACTGATAGTTGTACTTAAAAATAACAGCATACGACATCCTCATATTTGAACTCCGCCTAGTGCAGAAGCCGCTAATTTTTTTTTGATCAAACTGCAATAACTTCTTCATACTAATTCAGAATCCGTTGAGACTTCGACCAATTTACTTCCACCTAAATTACGGACAATATGGAACACTTGGATACTTCATCTTGTGAACGAATACTGTAGTTCTCCATGGGAACTGATAATTGTACTTAGAAAATAACAGGATACCACATCCCCTTATTTGAACTCCGCCTAGAACAGAAGCCGCTATTTCTTTTGTTCAGACTGCAATATTTTCTTCATACTAACTCGGAATCCGGCGAGACTTTGACAGATTAACTCCCACCAAAATTACGGACAATATGAAACACTCGAATACTTCATCCTGTGAACGTACACTATAGTTCTCCATGGGGACTGACAGTTATACTTAGAAAATAACAGGCTACCACATCTCCATATTTGAAATCCGCCTAGTGCAGAAGCCGCTATTTTTTTTGTTCAGACTGCATTAACTTCTTCATACTAATTCAGAATCCGGTGAGACTTTGACCGATCAACTCCCACCTAAATTACGGACAATATGGAACACTCGGATACTTCATCTTGTGAACGCATACTGTAATTCTCCATGGGCACTGACAGTTGTACTTAGAAAATAACAGGATACGACATCCCCATATTTGAATTCCGCCTAGTGCAAAAGCCGCTATTTTTTTGTTCAAACTGCAATTACTTCTTCATACTAATTCAGAATCCGGTGAGACTTCGACCAATTAACTCCTACCTAAATTACGGACAATATGGAACACTCGGATACATCATCTTGTGAACGCATACTGTAGTTCTCCATGGACACTGACAGTTGTACTTAAAAATAACAGGATACGACATACCCATATTTGAACTCTGCCTAGTGCAGAAGCCGCTATTTTTTTTGTTCACACTCCAATAAATTCTTCATACTAATTCAGAATCTGGTGAGACTTCGACCAATTAACTCCCACCTAAATTACGAACAATATGGAACACTTGGATACTTCATCTTGTGAACGCATACTGTAGTTCTCCATGGGCACTGACAGTTGTACTTAGAAAATAACAGGATACCACATCCCCATATTTGAACTCCACCTAGTACAGAAGTCGCTATATTTTTTGTTCAGACTGCAATATTTTCTTCATACTAACACTCGGATACTTCATCTTGTGAACCTACACTGTAGTTCTCCATGGGGACTGACAATTGTACTTAGAAAATAACAAGGTACCACATCCCCATATTTGAACTCTGCCTAGTGCAGAAGACGCTATTTTTTTTGTTCAGACTGCAATAACTTCTTAATAATAATTCAGAATCCGGTGAGACTTCGACCAATTAACTCCCACCTAAATTACGGACAATATGGAACACTCGGATACTTCATCTTGTGAACGCATACTGTAGTTCTCCATGGTCACTGACATTTGTACTTAGAAAATAACAGGATACCACGTCCCCATATTTGAACTCCGCCTAGTGCAGAAGCCTCTATTTTTTTGTTCAGACTGCAATAACTTCTTTATACTAATTCAGAATCCGGTGAGACTTCGACCAATTAAATCCCACCTAAATTACGGACAATATGGAACACTCGGATACTTCATCTTGTGAACGCATACTTAGTTCTCCATGGGCACTGACAGTTGTACTTAGAAAATAACAGTATACCACATCCTCATATTTGAACTCCGCCTAGTACTGAAGCCGCTATTTTTTTTGTTCAGAATGCAATATTTTCTTCATACTAACTCGGAATCCGACGAGACTTCGACCGATTAACTCCCACCTAAATTACGGACAAAATGAAACACTCGGATACTTCATCTTGTGAACGCATACTGTAGTTCTCCATGGGCACTGAAAGTTGTACTTAAAAATAACAGGATACCACATCGCCATATTTGAACTCCGCCTAGTGCAGAAGCCGCTATTTTTTTTTCAGACTGCGATAACTTTTTCATACTAATTCAGAATCCGGTGAGACTTCGACCAATTAACTCCCACCTAAATTACGGACAATATGGAACACTCGGATACTTCATCTTGTGAACGCATATTGTAGTTCTCCATGAGCACTAACAGTTGTACTTAAAAATAACAGGATACGACATCCTCATATTTGAACTCCGCCTAGTGCAGAAGCCGCTATTTTTTTTGTTCATACTGCAATAACTTCTTCATACTAATTCAGAATCCGGTGAGAATTTGACCAATTTACTTTCACCTAAATTACGGACAATATGGAACACTTGGATACTTCATCTTGTGAACGCATACTGTAGTTCTCCATGGGAACTGACAATTGTACTTAGAAAATAACAGGATACCACATCTCCTTATTTGAACTCCGCCTAGAACAGAAGCCGCTATTTTTGTTGTTCAGACTGCAATATTTTCTTCATACTAACTCGGAATCCGGCGAGACTTTGACCGATTAACTCCCACCAAAATTACGGACAATATGAAACACTCGGATACTTCATCTTGTGAACGTACACTCTAGTTCTCCATGGGGACTGACAGTTGTACTTAGAAAATAACAGGCTACCACATCCCCATATTTGAACTCCGCCTAGTGCAGAAGCCGCTATTTTTTTTGTTCAGACTTCAATAACTTCTTTATACTAATTCAGAATCCGGTGAGACTTCGACCGATCAACTCCCACCTAAATTACAGACAATATGGAACACTCGGATACTTCATCTTGTGAACGCATACTGTAGTTCTCCATGGGCACTAACAGTTGTACTTAGAAAATAACAGGATACCACATCCCCATATTTGAACTCCGCCTAGTGCAGGAGCCGCTATTTTTTTGTTTCAGACTGCAATAACTTCTTCATACTAATTCAAAATCCGGTGAGACTTCGACCAATTAACTCCCACCTAAATTACGAACAATATGGAACACTTGGATACTTCATCTTTTGAACGCATACTGTAGTTCTCCATGGGCACTGACAGTTGTACATAGAAAATAACAGGATACCACATCCCCATATTTGAACTCCGCCTAGTACAGAAGCCGCTATTTTTTTTGTTCAGACTGCAATATTTTCTTCATACTTACTCGGAATCTGGAAAGACTTCGACCGATTAACACCCATGTAAATTACGAACAATATGGAACACTCGGATACTTCATCTTGTGAACGCATACTTTAGTTCTCCATGGGCACTGACAGTTGTACTTAGAAAATAACAGGATACAACATCTCCATATTTGAACTCCGCCTAGTGTAGAAGTCGCTATTTTTTTTGTTCAGACTGCAATAACTTCTACATACTAATTCAGAATCCGGTGAGACTTCGACCAATTAACTCCGTGCTAAATTACGGACAATATGGAATACTCGGATACTTCATCTTGTGAACGCATACTGTAGTTCTCGATGGGCATTGACAGTTGTACTTAGAAAATAACAGGCTACCACATCCCCATATTTGAACTCCGCCTAGTGCAGAAGCCGCTATTTTTTTTGTTCAGACTGCAATATTTTCTTCATACTAACTCGGAATCCGGCGAGACTTCGACCGATTTACATCCAACTAAATTACGAACAATATGGAACACTCGGATACCTCATCTTGTGAACGCATACTGTAGTTCTCCATGGACACTGACAGTTGTACTTTGAAAATAATAGGCTACCACATCCCCATATTTGAACTCAGCCGAGTGCAGAAGCCGCTATTTATTTTGTTCAGACTGCAATAACTTCTTCATACTAATTTAGAATCCAGCGAGAATTCGAACAATTAACTCCCACCTAAATTACGGACAATATGAAACACTCGGATACTTCATCTTGTGAACTCATACTGTAGTTCTCCATGGGAACTAACAGTTGTACTTAGAAAATAACAGGATACCACATCCCCATATTTGAACTCCGCCTAGTGCAGAAGCCGCTATTTTTTTTGTTCAGACTGCAATAACTTCTTCATACTAATTCAGAATCCGGTGAGACTTCAACCAATTAACTCCCACCTAAATTACGGACAATATGGAACACTCGGATACTTCATCTTGTGAACGCATACTGTAGTTCTCCTTGGGCACTGACAGTTATACTTAGAAAATAACAGGATACCACATCCCCATATTTGAACTCAGCCTAGGGCAGAAGCCGCTATTTTTTTGTTCGGACTGCAATAACTTCTTCATACTAATTCAGAATCCGGTGAGACTTCGACCAATTAACTCCCACCTAAATTACGAACAATATGGAAAACTCGGATACTTCATCTTGTGAACGCATACTGTAGTTCTCCATGGTCACTGACAGTTGTACATAGAAAATAACAGAATACCACATCCCCATATTTGAACTCCGCCTAGTACAAAAGCCGCTATTTTTTTTGTTCAGACTGCAATATTTTATTCATACTTACTCGGAATCCGGCGAGACTTCGACCGATTAACTCCCACCTAAATTACAGACAATATGGAACACTCGGATACCTCATCTTGTGAACGCATACTGTAGTTCTCCAGGGGCACTGACAGTTGTACTTAGAAAATAATAGGATACAACATCTCCATATTTGATCTCCGCCTAGTGTAGAAGCCGTTATTTTTTTGTTCAGACTGCAATAACTTCTTCATACTAATTCAGAATCCGGTGAGACTTCGACCAATTAACTCCCACCTAAATTACGGACAATATGGAACACTCGGATACTTCATCTTGTGAACGCATACTGAAGTTCTCCATGGTCACTGACAGTTGTACATAGAAAATAACAGAATACCACATCCCCATATTTGAACTCCGCCTAGTACAGAAGCCGCTATTTTTTTTGTTCAGACTTCAATATTTTATTCATACTTACTCAGAATCCGGCGAGACTTCGACCGATTAACTGCCACCTAAATTACGGACAATATGGAACACTCGGATACCTCATCTTGTGAACGCATACTTTAGTTCTCCATGGGCACTGACAGTTGTACTTAAAAAATAACAAGATACAACATCTCCATATTTGAACTCCGCCTAGTGTAGAAGTCGCTATTTTTTTTTGTTCAGACTGCAATAACTTCTACATACTAATTCAGAATCCGGTGAGACTTCGACCAATTAACTCCGTGCTAAATTACGGACAATATGGAATACTCGGATACTTCATCTTGTGAATGCATACTGTAGTTCTCGATGGGCATTGACAGTTGTACTTAGAAAATAACAGGATACAACATCCCCATATTTGAACTCCGCCTAGTGCAGAAGCCGCTATTTTTTTTGTTCAGACTGCAATATTTTCTTCATACTAACTCGGAATCCTGCGAGACTTCGACCGATTTACATCCAACTAAATTACGAACAATATGGAACACTCGGATACCTCATCTTGTGAACGCATACTGTAGTTCTCCATGGACACTGACAGTTGTACTTTGAAAATAATAGGCTACCACATCCTCATATTTGAACTCAGCCTAGTGCAGAAGCCGCTATTTATTTTGTTCAGACTGCAATAACTTCTTCATACTAATTTAGAATCCAGCGAGAATTCGAACAATTAACTCCCACCTAAATTACGGACAATATGGAACAATCGGATACTTCATCTTGTGAACTCATACTGTAGTTCTTCATGGGCACTAACAGTTGTACTTAGAAAATAACAGGATACCACATCCCCATATTTGAACTCCGCCTAGTGCATAAGCCGCTATTTTTTTTGTTCAGACTGCAATAACTTCTTCATACTAATTCAGAATCCGGTGAGACTTCGACCAATTAACTCCCACCTAAATTACGGACAATATGGAACACTCGGATACTTCATCTTGTGAACGCATACTGTAGTTCTCCTTGGGCACTGACAGTTGTACTTAGAAAATAACAGGATACCACATCCCCATATTTGAACTCCGCCTAGTGCAGAAGCCGCTATTTTTTTGTTCGGACTGCAATAACTTCTTCATACTAATTCAGAATATGGTGAGACTTCGACCAATTAACTCCCACCTAAATTACGGACAATATGGAAAACTCGGATACTTCATCTTGTGAATGCATACTGTAGTTCTCCATGGTCACTGACAGTTGTACATAGAAAATAACAGAATACCACATCCCCATATTTGAACTCCGCCTAGTACAGAAGCCGCTATTTTTTTTGTTCAGACTGCAATATTTTATTCATACTTACTCAGAATCCGACGAGACTTCGACCGATTAACTCCCACCTAAATTACAGACAATATGGAACACTCGGATACCTCATCTTGTGAACGCATACTGTAGTTCTCCAGGGGCACTGACAGTTGTACTTAGAAAATAATAGGATACAGCATCTCCATATTTGATCTCCGCCTAGTGTAGAAGCCGTTATTTTTTTGTTCAGACTGCAATAACTTCTTCATACTAAATCAGAATCCGGTGAGACTTCGACCAATTAACTCCCACCTAAATTACGGACAATATGGAACACTCGGATACTTCATCTTGTGAACGCATACTGAAGTTCTCCATGGTCACTGACAGTTGAACATAGAAAATAACAGGATACCACATCTCCGTATTTGAACTCCGCCTAGTGCAGACGCCGCAATTTTTTCTGTTCAGACTGCAATATTTTATTCATACTTACTCGGAATCCGGCGAGACTTCGACCGATTAACTCCCACCTAAATTACGGACAATATGGAACACTCGGATACCTCATCTTGTGAACGCATACTTTAGTTCTCCATGGGCACTGACAGTTGTACTTAAAAAATAACAGGATACAACATCTCCATATTTGAACTCCGTCTTGTGTAGAAGTCACTATTTTTTTTGTTCAGACTGCAATAACTTCTACATACTAATTCAGAATCCGGTGAGACTTCGACCAATTAACTCCGTGCTAAATTACGGACAATATGGAATACTCGAATACTTCATCTTGTGAATGCATACTGTAGTTCTCGATGGGCATTGACAGTTGTACTTAGAAAATAACAGGATACAACATCCCCATATTTGAACTCCGCCTAGTGCAGAAGCCGCTATTTTTTTTGTTCAGACTGCAATATTTTCTTCATACTAACTCGGAATCCGGCGAGACTTCGACCGATTTACATCCAACTAAATTACGAACAATATGGAACACTCGGATACCTCATCTTGTGAACGCATACTGTAGTTCTCCATGGACACTGACAGTTGTACTTTGAAAATAATAGGCTACCACATCCTCATATTTGAACTCAGCCTAGTGCAGAAGCCGCTATTTATTTTGTTCAGACTGCAAAAACTTCTTCATACTAATTTAGAATCCGGCGAGAATTCGAACAATTAACTCCCACCTAAATTACGGACAATATGGAACAATCGGATACTTCATCTTGTGAACTCATACTGTAGTTCTTCATGGGCACTAACAGTTGTACTTAGAAAATAACAGGATACCACATCCCCATATTTGAACTCCGCCTAGTGCATAAGCCGCTATTTTTTTTGTTCAGACTGCAATAACTTCTTCATACTAATTCAGAATCCGGTGAGACTTCGACCAATTAACTCCCACCTAAATTACGGACAATATGGAACACTCGGATACTTCATCTTGTGAACGCATACTGTAGTTCTCCTTGGGCACTGACAGTTGTACTTAGAAAATAACAGGATACCACATCCCCATATTTGAACTCCGCTCAGTGCAGAAGCCGCTATTTTTTTGTTCGGACTGCAATAACTTCTTCATACTAATTCAGAATCCGGTGAGACTTCGACCAATTAACTCCCACCTAAATTACGGACAATATGGAAAACTCGGATACTTCATCTTGTGAACGCATACTGTAGTTCTCCATGGTCACTGATAGTTGTACATAGAAAATAACAGAATACCACATCCCCATATTTGAACTCCGCCTAGTACAGAAGCCGCTATTTTTTTTGTTCAGACTGCAATATTTTATTCATACTTACTCGGAATCCGACGAGACTTCGACCGATTAACTCCCACCTAAATTACATACAATATGGAACACTCGGATACCTCATCTTGTGAACGCATACTGTAGTTCTCCAGGGGCACTGACAGTTGTACTTAGAAAATAATAGGATACAGCATCTCCATATTTGATCTCCGCCTAGTGTAGAAGCCGCTATTTTTTTGTTCAGACTGCAATAACTTCTTCATACTAATTCAGAATCCGGTGAGACTTCGATCAATTTACTCCCACCTAAATTACGGACAATATGAAACACTTGGATACTTCATCTTGTGAACGTACACTGTAGTTCTCCATGGGCACTGACAGTTGAACATAGAAAATAACAGGATACCACATCTCCGTATTTGAACTCCGCCTAGTGCAGACGCCGCAATTTTTTCTGTTCAGACTGCAATATTTTATTCATACTAATTCAAAATCCGGTAAGATCTCGACCAATTAACTCCCACCTAAATTACAGACAATATGGAACACTCAGATACTTCATCTTGTGAATGCATACTGTTGTTCTCCATTGGCACTGACAGTTGTACATAGAAAATAATAGGATACCACATCCCCATATTTGAACTCCACCTAGTACAGAAGCTGCTATTTTTTTTGTTAAGACTGCATTATTTTCTTCATACTAATTCGGAATCCGGCGAGACTTTGACTGATTAACTCCCACCTAAATTACGGACAATATGAAACACTCGGATACTTCATCTTGTGAACGTACACTGTAGTTCTCCCTGCGGACTGACAGTTCTACTTAGAAAATAACAGGCTACCACATCCCATATTTGAACTCCGCCTAGTGCAGAAGCCACTATTTTTTTTGTTCAGACTGCAATAACTTCTTCATAATAATTCAGAATCCGGCGAGACTTCGACCAATTAACTCCCACCTAAATTACGGACAATATGGTACACTCGGATACTTCATCTTGTGAACGCATACTGTAGTTCTCCATGGACACTGACAGTTATACTTAGAAAATAACAGGATACCACATCCCCATATTTGAACTCCGCCTAGTGCAGAAGCAGCTATTTTTTTTTCAAACTGCAATAACTTCTTCATGCTAATTCAGAATCCGGTGAGACTTCGACCAATTAACTCCCACCTAAATTACGGACAATATGGAAGACTCGGATACTTCATCTTGTGAATGCATACTGTAGTTCTCCATGGTCACTAACAGTTGTACATAGAAAATAACAGGATACCACATCCTCATATTTGAACTACGCCTAGTACAGAAGCCGTTATTTTTTTGTTGAGACTGCTATATTTTATTCATACTTACTCGAAATCCGGCGAGACTTCGACCGATTAACTCCCACCTAAATTACTGACAATATGGAACACTCGGATACCTCATCTTGTGAACGCATACTGTAGTTCTCCATGGGCACTGACAGTTGTACTTAGAAAATAACAGGATACAACATCTCCATATTTGATCTCCGCCTAGTGCAGAAGCCGCTATTTTTTTTCAGACAACAATAACTTCTTCATACTAATTCAGAATCCGGTGAGACTTCGACCAATTAATTCCCACCTAAATTACGGACAACATCGAACACTCGGATACCTCTTCTTGTGAACGCATACTATAGTTCTCCATGGGCACTGACAGTTGTACTTAGAAAATAACAGGATACAACATCGTCATATTTGAACTCCGCCGAGTGCAGAAGCCGCTATTTTTTTTGTCCAGACTGCAATATTTTCTTCATACTAACTCGGAATCCGACGAGACTACGACCGATTAACTCCCACCTAAATTACGGACAATATGAAACACTCGGATACTTCATCTTGTGAACGTACACTGTAGTTCTCAATGGAGACTGACAGTTGTACTTAGAAAATAATAGGCTACCACATCCCCATATTTGAACACCGCCTAGTGTAGAAGCTGCTATTTTTTTTGTTCAGACTGCAATAACTTCTTCATACTAATTCAGAATCCGGCGAGACTTCGACCGATTAGCTTCCACATAAATTGCGGACAATATGAAACAGTCGAATACTTCATCCTGTGAACTTACATTGTAGTTCTCCATGGAGACTGACAGTTGTACTTAGAAAATAACAGGCTACCACATCCCCATATTTGAACTCCGCCTAGTGCAGAAGCCGCTATTTTTTTTTGTTCAGACTGCAATATTTTCTTCATACTAAATCGGAATCTGGCGAGACTTCGACCGATTAACTCCCACCAAAATTACGGACAATATGAAACACTCGGATACTTCATCTTGTGAATGCATACTGTAGTTCTCGATGGGCAACTGACAGTTGTACTTAAAAAATAACAGGATACCACATCCCCATATTTGAACTCCGCCTAGTGCAAAATCCGCTATTTTTTTGTTCGGACTGCAATAACTTCTTCATACTAATTCAGAATCCGATGAGACTTCGACCAATTAACTCCCACCTAAATTACGGACAATATGGAACACTCGGATACTTCATCTTGTGAACGCATACTGTAGTTCTCCATGGGCACTGACGGTTGTACTTAGAAAATAACAGGATACGACATCCCCATATTTGAACTCCACCTAGTGTAGAAGCCGTTTTTTTTTTGTTCAGACTATAGTATTTTATTCATACATACTCGGAATCCGGCGAGACTTTGACCGATTAACTCCCACCTAAATTACGGACAATATGGAACACTCGGATGCCTCATCTTGTGAACGCATACTGTAGTTCTCCATGGGCACTGACAGTTGTACTTAGAAAATAACAGGATACAATATCTCCATATTTGAACTCCGCCTAGTGCAGAAGCCGCTATTTTTTTTGTTCAGACTGCAATAACTTCTTCATACTAATTCAGAATCCGGTGAGACTTCGACCAATTAATTCCCACCTAAATTACGGACAATATGGAACACTCGGATACTTCATCTTGTGAACGCATATTGTAGTTCGATGGCCATTGACAGTTGTACTTAGAAAATAACAGGATACCACATCCCCATATTTGAACTCCGCCAAGTGCAGAAGCCGCTATTTTTTTTGTTCAAACTGCAATAACTTCTTCATACTAATTCAGAATCCGTTGAGACTTCGACCAATTAACTCCCACCTAAATTACGGACAATATGGAACACTCGAATACTTCATCTGGTGAACGCATACTGTAGTTCTCAATGGGCACTGACAGTTGTACTTAGAAAATAACAGGATACAACATCTCCATATTTGAACTCCGCCTAGTGCAGAAGCCGCTATTTTTTTGTTCAGACTGCAATATTTTCTTCATACTAATTCGGAATCCGGCGAGACTTCGACCGATTAACTCCCACCTAAATTATGGACAATATGGAACACTCGGATACCTCATCTTCTGAACGCATAATGTAGTTCTCCATGGGCACTGACAGTTGTACTTAGAAAATAATAGGATACAACATCCCCATATTTGAACTCCGCCTAGTGTAGAAGCAGCTGTTTTTTTTCAGACTGCAATATTTTCTTCATACTAACTCGGAATCCGGCGAGACATCGACCGATTAACTCCCACCTAAATTACGGACAATATGAAACACTCGAATACTTCATCTTGTGAACGTACACTGTAGTTCTCCCTGCGGACTGACAGTTCTACTTAGAAAATAACAGGCTACCACATCCCATATTTGAACTCCGCCTAGTGCAGAAGCCACTATTTTTTTGTTCAGACTGCAATAACTTCTTCATAATAATTTAGAATCCGGCGAGACTTCGACCAATTAACTCCCACCTAAATTACGGACAATATGAAACACTCGAATACTTCATCTTGTGAACGTACACTGTAGTTCTCCCTGGGGACTGATAGTTCTACTTAGAAAATAACAGGCTGCCACATCCCATATTTGAACTCCGCCTAGTGCAGAAGCCACTATTTTTTTTGTTCAGACTGCAATAACTTCTTCATAATAATTCAGAATCCGGTGAGACTTCGACCAATTAACTCCCACCTAAATTACGTACAATATGGAACACTCGGATACTTTATCTTGTGAACGCAAACTGTAGTTCTCCATGGACACTGACAGTTATACTTAGAAAATAACAGGATAACACATCCCCATATTTGAACTCCGCCTAGTGCAGAAGCCGCTATTTTTTTGTTCGGACTGCAATAACTTCTTCATACTAATTCAGAATTCGGTGAGACTTCGACCAATTAACTCCCACCTAAATTACGGACAATATGGAAGACTCGGATACTTCATCTTGTGAACGCATACTGTAGTTCTCCGTTGTCACTAACAGTTGTACATAGAAAATAACAGGATACCACATCCCCATATTTGAACTTCACCTAGTACAGAAGCCGCTATTTTTTTGTTGAGACTGCAATATTTTATTCATACTTACTCGAAATCCGGTGAGACTTCGACCGATTAACTCCCACCTAAATTACGGACAATATGGAACACTCGGATACCTCATCTTGTGAACGCATACTGTAGTTCTCCATGGGCACTGACAGTTGTACTTAGAAAATAACAGGATACAATATCTCCATATTTGATCTCCGCCTAGTGCAGAAGCCGTTATTTTTTTTGTTCAGACAGCAATAACTTCTTCATACTAATTCAGAATCCGGTGAGACTTCGACCAATTAACTCCCACCTAAATTACGGACAATATGGAACACTCGGATACTTCATCTTGTGAATGCATACTGTAGTTCTCGATGGGCAACTGACAGTTGTACTTAAAAAATAACAGGATACCACATCCCCATATTTGAACTCCGCCTAGTCCAAAATCCGCTATTTTTTTGTTCGGACTACAATAACTTTTCATACTAATTCAGAATCCGGTGAGACTTCGACCAATTAACTCCCACCTAAATTACGGACAATATGGAACACTCGGATACTTCATCTTTTGAACGCATACTGTAGTTCTCCATGGGCACTGACAGTTGTACATAGAAAATAACAGGATACCACATCCCCATATTTGAACTCCGCCTAGTACAGAAGCCGCTATTTTTTTGTTCAGACTACAGTATTTTATTCATACATACTCGGAATCCGGCGAGACTTTGATCGATTAACTCCCACCTAAATTACGGACAATATGGAACACTCGGATGCCTCATCTTGTGAACGCATATTGTAGTTCTCCATGGGCACTGACAGTTGTACTTTGAAAATAACAGGATACAATATCTCTATATTTGAACTCCGCCTAGTGTAGAAGCCGATTTTTTTTTGTTCAGACTGCAATAACTTCTTCATACTAATTCAGAATCCGGTGAGACTTCGACCAATTAACTCCCACCTAAATTACGGACAATATGGAACACTCGGATACTTAATCTTGTGAACACATACTGTAGTTCTCGATAGGCACTGACAGTTGGACTTAGAAAATAACAGGATACCACATCCCCATATTTGAACTCCACCTAGTGCAGAAGCCGCTATTTTTTTTGTTCAGACTGCAATAACTTCTTCATGCTAATTCAGAATCCGGTGAGACTTCGACCAATTAACTCCCACCTAAATTACGGAAAATATGGAACACTCGGATACCTAATCTTGTGAACGCATACTGTATTTCTCCATGGGCACTGACAGTTGTACTTAGAAAATAACAGGATACAACATCGCCATATTTGAACTCCGCATAGTGTAGAAGCCGCAATTTTTTTTGTTCAAAGTGCAATATTTTCTTCATACTAACTCGAAATCCGGCGAGACTTCGACCGCTTAAATCCCACCTAAATTACGAACAATATGAAACACTCGGATACTTCATCTTGTGAACGTACACTGTAGTTCTCCATGGGAACTGACAGTTGTACTTTAAAAAAAACGGGCAACCACATCCCTATATTTGAACACCGCCTAGTGCAGAAGCCGCTATTTTTCTAGTTCAGACTGCAATAACTTCTTCATAATAATTCAGAATCCGGTGAGACTTCGACCAGTTAACTCCCACCTAAATTACGGACAATATGGAACACTCGGATACTTCATCTTCTGAACGCATACTGTAGTTCTCCATGGGCACTGACAGTTGTACTTAGAAAACAACAGGATACAACATCCCCATATTTGAACTCTGCCTAGTGCATAAGCCGCTATTTTTTTTGTTCAGACTTAATAACTTCTTCATACTAATTCAGAATCCTGTGAGACTTCGACCGATTAACTCCCACCTAAATTACGGACAATATGAAACACTCGGATACTTCATCTTGTGAACGCAACTGTAGTTCTCCATGGGAACAGACAGTTGTACTAAGAAAATAACAGGATACCACATCCCCATATTTGAACTCCGCCTAGTGCAGAAGCCGCTATTTTTTTGTTCAGACTGCAATAACTTCTTCATACTAATTCAGAATCCGGTGAGACTTCGACCAATTAACTCCCACCTAAATTACGGACAATATGGAACACTCGGATACTTCATCTTGTGAACGCATACTGTAGTTCTACATGGGCACTGACAGTTGTATACAGAAAATAACAGGATACCACATCCCCATATTTGAACTTCGCCTAGTGCAGAAGTCGCTATTTTTTTTGTTCAGACTGCAATATTTTCTTTATACTTACTCAGAATCCGGCGAGACTTCGACCGAATAACTCCCACTTAAATTACGGACAATATTGAACACTCGGATACCTCATCTTGTGAACGCATACTGTAGTTCTCCATGGGCACTGACACTTGTACTTAGAAAATAACAGGATACAACATCTCCATATTTGAACTCCGCCTAGTGCAGAAGCCGCTATTTTTTTTGTTCAGATTGCAATAACTTCTTCGTACTAATTCAGAATCCGGTGAGACTTCGACCAGTTAACTCCCACCTAAATTATGGACAATAAGGAACACTCGGATACTTCATCTTGTGAACGCATACAGTAGTTCTCGATGGGCACTGACAGCTGTACTTAGAAAAGAACAGGATACCACATCCCCATATTTGAACTCCGCCTGGTGCAGAAGCCGCTATTTTTTTGTTCATACTACAATAACCTCTTTATACTAATTCAGAATCCGGTGAGACTTCAACCGATTAACTCTCACCTAAATTACGGACAATATGAAACACTCAGATACTTCATCTTGTGAACGTACACTGTAGTTTTCCATTGGGACTGACAGTTGTACTTAAAAAATAACTGGCTACCACATCCCCATATTTGAACTCCGCCTAGTGCAGAAGCCGCTATTTTATTTATTCAGACTGCAATATTTTCTTCATACTAACTCGTAATCCGGTGAGACTTCGACCGATTAACTCCCACCTAAATTACGGACAATATGGAACACTCGAATACCTCATCTTGTGAACGCATATTGTAGTTCTCCATGGGCACTAACAGTTGTACTTAGAAAATAACAGGATACCACATCCCCATTTGAACTCCGCCTAGTGCAGAAGCCGCTATTTTTTTGTTCAGACTGCAATAACTTCTTCATACTAATTCAGAATCCGGTGAGACTTCGACCAATTAACTCCCACCTAAATTACTGACAATATGGAACACTTGGAAACTTAATCTTGTGAACGCATACTGTAGTTCTCCATGGGCACTCACAGTTGTACATAGAAAATAACAGGATACCACATCCCCATATTTGAACTCTGCCTAGTACAAAAGCCGCTATTTTTTTGTTCAGACTGCAATATTTTCTTCATACTTACTCGGAATCCGGCGAGACATCGACCGATTAACTCCTACCTAAATTACGAACAATATGGAACACTTGGATACCTCATCTTGTGAATGCATACTGTAGTTCTCCATGGGCACTGACACTTGTACTTAGAAAATAACAGGATACAACATCTCCATATTTGAACTCCGCCTAGTGCAGAAGCCGCTATTTTTTTTGTTCAGATTGCAATAACTTCTTCGTACTAATTCAGAATCCGGTGAGACTTCGACCAGTTAACTCCCACCTAAATTATGGACAATAAGGAACACTCGGATACTTCATCTTGTGAACGCATACAGTAGTTCTCCATGAGCACTGACAGTTGTACTTAGAAAAGAACAGGATACCACTTCCCTATATTTGAACTCCGCCTAGTGCAGAAGCCGCTAATTTTTTGTTCAGACTGCAATAACTTCTTCATACTAATTCAGAATCCGGTGAAACTTCGACCAATTAACTCCCACCTAAATTACGGACAATATGGAACACTCGGATACTTCATCTTGTGAACGCATACTGTAGTTCTCCATGAGCACTGACAGTTGTACTTAGAAAAGAACAGGATACCACTTCCCTATATTTGAACTCCGCCTAGTGCAGAAGCCGCTAATTTTTTGTTCAGACTGCAATAACTTCTTCATACTAATTCAGAATCCGGTGAAACTTCGACCAATTAACTCCCACCTAAATTACGGACAATATGGAACACTTGGATACTTCTTCTTGCGAACGCATACTGTAGTTCTCGATGGGCACTGACAGTTGTACTTAGAAAATAACATGATACCACATCCCCATATTTAAACTCCGCCTAGTGCAGAGTCCGCTATTTTTTTTGTTCAGACTGCAATAACTTCTTCGTACTAATTCAGAATCCCGTGAGACTTCGACCAATTAACTCCCACCTAAATTACGGACAATATGGAACACACAGATACCTCATCTTCTTAACGCATACTGTAGTTCTCCATGGGCACTTATAGTTGTACTTAGAAAATAACAGGATACAACATCCCCATATTTGAACACCGCCTAGTGTAGAAGCCGCTATTTTTTTGTTCAGACTGTGTTAACCCGCCTTTTGGCAAGGCCGCGGACAGACGGATTTAACTTAAACAACTTCGCAACTATCGAGACTAAAGTATGATGGGTTCGGTTTAAAATGATGATAGGCAGTTTGGCAGATGACGTTCGGCTTTGGGATGGTTCGGCGTTGAAGGCTGTTCGGCATAGAGAGATCGTCGTTTGACATAGAGGGATCGTTCGGCACTGAACGAGTGCTCGGCATTAGAAGGAGTGTTCGGCATGAATCTTGTTCGGCATCTGGAGACGTTCGACATTGGATGGAGCGCTCGGCATTAACCAACGTTCGGCATCTGGAGACGTTCGACATTGGATGGAGCGCTCGGCATTAACCAACGTTCGGCATCTGGAGACGTTCGACATTGGATGGAGCGCTCGGCATTAACCAACGTTCGGCATCTGGAGACGTTCGACATTGGATGGATCGTTCGGCATCAAGGAGACGTTCGGCATTGGATGGATCGTTCGGCATCAAGGAGCGTTCGGCATTGGATGGATCGTTCGGCATCAAGGAGCGTTCGGCATTGGATGGGTCGTTCGGCGTACCTCACCTCGCTCGACATTGCACCTCGCACCTCAATACCTCGGTACCTCGCACCTCCCAACGTTCGACATGAGGAGATCGTTTGGCATTCACACCTTGTTCGGCATCTATGGTTCGGCATATGAAGACCACACCATTTGGGCTGAGGTACTCGGCTACCAGGCCCACCAGGGAAGTCCAACCCATCTTTGTCTATAAATAGAGAGGCAGGGGCACAGTAAAAGCGGATCTTCTTTCTGCTCTCTTACTTTCTCTTTTCTAAGGTGAAGGCAACTCTGCCATTTTGTAACTGTAATCGATTATTACAGCAATAAAAAGCAAACTTCTGGAGTGGACGTAGGCCGGAATTAGCCGAACCACTATAAAATCTGTTGTTCTTTACTGCTTTCACTTCCGTTTTAATTGTTCTTCACATTATTACTCTCTACATACATTCTATCTCTGAGCTGTGATTGGTATTTGGTGCTTTCATCTGGATTTTGGGGTTAGTGACCAACTTTGGCGCTAACACTTTGGTGCTTTCACCGAGAATTGAAACACTCAGGAATTTTGGAGTTAGGAACTTGGATCTTAGAAAGCAATGGCAAGACCACCAACGAAGAGGCAAGCAGTGGAAAGGAGCAATCAGGAAGGAAGTCAAGCGGCATCTTCTGGAGCTGGAGAGGGTCATGCATCCATCTACATAACTCGGGACGAGATGCAACTGATGATGAAACGGCAAGAGGAGATGATGCAGGCTCTTCTTAGGCAATTTGGACAACTAGGAACTGCAGGTGCTCAAGATCATGGAGCTGGACCAGAGGAACTCAACCAACGGGCAGATGGAGTGAATCAGCAGGGGGCAGCTCCCAATCAACAAACAGTTAACAATCTAGATGGACCTAGACTCGGGGGCACGCCACCGGGAGTACGTGATGAAGAATATGTGCCAGAATTTCCTCGAGGACTTGGGGGCAGTCTGGATTAGTTGGAAACACTAGATTGGCTGACATTATCAGGTGGACTATTCGCGGAGGTCTGACAAATAGGGATTCAGAGGGAGTTAACAAAAGTCCGTTTACCCGGGACATCAGGACAGCTAGGAATCCGTCCGATTTCAAACTACCCACTCTGGAAGTATACAACGGGAAGACGGATCCCACCGACCACTTGATGAGATACACTAGGCATATGGAAGTGCTGGGGGCAACGGAGGAGGTTATAGCCCGATGTTTCCCCCTGTACTTGACTGAAATTGCTGCTATGTGGTTCAGACAGCTGGAGGATGGATCCATTGGAACATGGACTGAACTGGTGGACAAGTTCTTAAGTCAATTTCGAGTTCACATAAAAAGGCCAAAGAACGTGATGACACTAACATCAGTCAAACAGGGGGCAGATGAATCGCTCAGGACATTCTTAACTCGATTTAATGCGGCAGTTGCTTCGATGGATCGGCCAGATCCATCGATGGTTCTGATGACTGCGGTATCAGGAGTCAGAGATAATTCGGAGTTCAAAGTATCGTTGGTACGGGACCCACCGTTGGATATTGGGGAATTCTTTCATGCAGCTGAAAGATTTCTTCGACAAGAGGATGCATGTTTGGACATGAGGTCACAGGAAGTAAACATGACTAAGGATGGAAGATTACTCGGCGAAAGCTCAGGTGGGGACAAGGATAAAGGGAAAAGGAAGCGCTGGGGAGAACCAAAGTTCTCCACTTACACAGGATTGAACGCAACGTTGGAGTGGATTTTCTTAGATACTCGAGATCGTCTTCCCTATCGAAGGCCATCAAGGAGGGAACCCACAGAACGTGAAAGGGCATCAGGAAGGCACTGTCTCTTTCATGACCTGGACGGGCATCATACTAACAGTTGCCGACATCTAAAGGATATAATCGAGGAGCATAAAAGGAATGGTCAGTTGCGACAGTATGTCAGAACTCGGAATGCGGCGGTGGAACATGAACAGCCTCCGCCTACCTTGAACGACGAGGGCGCGAGGCCCAGGAATGGTGACCGATTGGTCATCAACTAATCTTGATGGTTTGGAATAAGTAACAAACTCCGGGCAAACGGTTAAATCACTTACTCATGTACGGGGTCGGAGATAACCCTCAGGCATGCTCTGAGATGATGGCTTACCGAAACGCCCGGGTTTGTGAAATCTGTTTTTTCCTTTTACTTGGACATTTGCTTTTTCTGGTTTGGTTTTGGAGTTTGGTTTGAACTCCCTGTTTTTCTCGTTTTTCTGGTTTGAATTCTGGTTTGAATGTTTTTTTTTCGGATTGGATTTTGATTGGATTTTCTCTGGATTTTGGCTTAAAGGTCGTCGAGTATGGACTATGCTCGACAAGGGTCCGGAGCGACTAGGATTCGGCTTAGGACTTAAGCCACGGCATTACTTGCGTCCAGGGACACTGGACCACGGTCGTCAAGTGTGGATTGCGCTTGGCAAGAACCCGAAGAGGTTAGCTCAACGCCCAGGGACACTGGGCCACGGTCGTCAGGTGTGGATTGCGCTTGGCAAGAACCCGGAGAGGTTATCTCAACGTCCAGGGACACTGGACCACGGTCATCAGGTGTGGATTGCGCTTGGCAAGAGCCCAGAGAGGTTATGGATTTGGATATCGACCCGAAGAGGTCCTAAAGTCCCCTATTGGTTATTGGATATGGATGAAACATGGACTTTGGATACTGGACTTGAGGCTATTCAAAACACACCTTTCAAAGCAAGGCATGTTTTGGGGGGCAAGTGTTAACTCGCCTTTTGGCAAGGCCGCGGACAAACGGATTTAATTTAAACAACTTCGCAACTATCGAGACTAAAGTATGATGGGTTCGGTTTAAAATGATGATAGGCAGTTTGGCAGATGACGTTCGGCATTGGGATGGTTCGGCGTTGAAGGCTGTTCGGCATAGAGAGATCGTCGTTTGACATAGAGGGATCGTTCGGCACTGAACGAGTGCTCGGCATTAGAAGGAGTGTTTGGCATGAATCTTGTTCGGCATCTGGAGACGTTCGACATTGGATGGAGCGCTCGGCATTAACCAACGTTCGGCATCTGAAGACGTTCGACATTGGATGGAGCGCTCGGCATTAACCAACGTTCGGCATCTGGAGACGTTCGACATTGGATGGAGCGCTCGGCATTAACCAACGTTCGGCATCTGGAGACGTTCGACATTGGATGGATCGTTCGGCATCAAGGAGACGTTCGGCATTGGATGGATCGTTCGGCATCAAGGAGCGTTCGGCATTGGATGGGTCGTTCGGCGTACCTCACCTCGCTCGACATTGCACCTCGCACCTCCGTACCTCGGTACCTCGCACCTCCCAACGTTCGACATGAGGAGATCGTTCGGCATTCACACCTTGTTCGGCATCTATGGTTCGGCATATGGAGACCACACCATTTGGGCTGAGGTACTCGGCTACCAGGCCCACCAGGGAAGTCCAACCCATCTTTGTCTATAAATAGAGAGGCAGGGGCACAGTAAAAGGGGATCTTCTTTCTGCTCTCTTACTTTCTCTTTTCTAAGGTGAAGGCAACTCTGCCATTTTGTAACTGTAATCGATTATTACAGCAATAAAAAGCAAACTTCTGGAGTGGACGTAGGCCGGAATTAGCCGAACCACTATAAAATCTGTTGTTCTTTACTGCTTTCATTTCCGTTTTAACTGTTCTTCACATTATTACTCTCTACATACATTCTATCTCTGAGCTGTGATTGGTATTTGGTGCTTTAATATGGATTTTGGGGTTAGTGACCAACTTTGGCGCTAACAGACTGCAAGAATTTCTTCATACTAACACGGAATCCGGCGAGACTTCGACCGATTAACTCCCACCTAAATTACGGACAATATGGAACACTCGGATACTTCATCTTGTGAACGCATACTGTAGTTCTCTATGGGCACTAAAAGTTGTACTTAGAAAAGAACAGGATACCACATCCCCATATTTGAACTCCGCCTAGTGCAGAAGCCGCTATTTTTTTTCTTCACACTGCAATATTTTCTTCATACTAATTCGGAATCCGGCGAGACTTCGACCGATTAACCGCCACCTAAATTACGGACAATATGAAACACTTGGATACTTCATCTTGTGAACGTACACTGTCGTTCTCCTTGGAGACTGACAGTTGTACTTAGAAAATAACAGGCTACCACATCAACATATTTGAACTCCGCCTAGTGCAGAAGCCGCTATTTATTTTGTTCAGACTGCAATAACTTCTTCATAATAATTCAGAATCCGGTGAGACTTCGACCAATTTACTCCCACCTAAATTACGGACAATATGGAACACTCGGATACTTCATCTTGTGAACGCATACTGTAGTTCTCCATGGGCACTGACAGTTGTACTTAGAAAAGAATAGGATACAACATCCCCATATTTGAACTCCGCCTAGTGCAGAAGCCGCTATTTTTTTGTTCAGACTAGAATAACTTCTTCATACTAATTCAGAATCCGGTGAGACTTCGACCAATTAACTCCCACCTAAATTACGGACAATATGAAATACTCGGATACTTAATCTTGTGAACGCATACTGTAGTTCTCCATGGGCACTGACAGTTGTACATAGAAAATAACAGGATACCACATCCTCATATTTGAACTCCGCCTAGTACAGAAGCCGCTATTTTTTTTGTTCAGACTGCAATATTTTCTTCATACTTACTCGGAATCCGGCGAGACTTCGACCGATTAACTCCCACCTAAATTACGGACAATATGGAACACTCGGATACCTCATCTTGTGAACGCATACTGTAGTTCTCCATGGGCACTGACAGATGTACTTAGAAAATAACAGGATACAACATCTCCATATTTGAACTCCGCCTAATGTAGAAGCCGCTAATTTTTTTCTTAAGACTACAATAACTTCTTCATACTAATTCAGAATCCGGTGAGACTTCGACCAATTAACTCCCACCTAAATTACGGGCAATATGGAACACTCGGATACTTCATCTTGTGAACGTACACTGTCGTTCTCCTTGGGGACTGACAGTTGTACATAGAAAATAACAGGCTACTACATCCCCATATTTGAACTCCGCCTAGCGCATAAGCCGCTATTTTTTTTGTTCAGACTGCAGTAACTTCTTCATAATAATTCAGAATCCGGTGAGAATTCGACTAACTAACTCCCACCTAAATTACGGATAATATGGAACACTCGGATACTTCATCTTGTGAACGCATACTGTAGTTCTCCAAGGGCACTAACAGTTGTACTTAGAAAATAACAGGATACCACATCCCCATATTTGAACTCCGCCTAGTGCAGAAGCCACAATTTTTTTTGTTCAGACTGTAATAACTTCTTCATACTAATTCAAAATCCGGTGAGACTTCGACCAATTAACTCCCACCTAAATTACGGACAATATGAAACACTCGGATACTTCATCTTGTGAACGTACACTGTAGTTCTCTATGGGCACTGACAGTTGTACTTAGAAAATAACAGGATACCACATCCCCTTATTTGAACTCCGCCTAGTGAAGAAGCCGCTATTTTTTTTTGTTCAGACTGCAATAACTTCTTCATACTAATTCAGAATCCGGTGAGATTTCGACCTATTAACTCCCACCTAAATTACGGACAATATGAAACACTCGGATACTTCATCTTGTGAACGTACACTGTAGTTCTCTATGGGCACTGACAGTTGTACTAAGAAAATAACAGGATACCACATCCCCTTATTTGAACTCCGCCTAGTGCAGAAGCCGCTATTTTTTTTTTCAGACTCCTATATTTTCTTCATACTAACTGGGAATCGGGCGAGACTTCGACCGATTAACTCCCACCTAAATTAGGACAATATGAAATACTCGGATACTACATCTTGTGAACGTACACTGTAGTTCTCCATGGGGACTGACAGTTGTACTTTGAAAATAACAGGCTACCACATCCCCATATTTGAACTCCGCCTAGTGCAGAAGCCGCTATTTTTTTTGTTCAGACTGCAGTAACTTCTTCATAATAATTCAGAATCCGATGAGAATTCGACCAATTAACTCCCACCTAAATTACGGACAATATGGAACACTCGGATACTTCATCTTGTGAACTCATACTGTAGTTCACCATGGGCACTAACAGTTGTACTTAGAAAATAACAAGATACCACATCCCCATATTTGAACTCCGCCTAGTGCAGAAGCCGTTATTTTTTTTGTTCAGACTGCAATAACTTCTTCATACTAATTCAGAATCTGGTGAGACTTCGACCAATTAACTCCCACCTAAATTACGGACAATATGGTACACTCGGATACTTCATATTGTGAACGCATACTGTAGTTCTCCATGGGCACTGACAGTTGTACTTAAAAATAACAGGATACGACATCCCCATATTTGAACTCCACCAAGTACAGAAGCCGCTATTTTTTTGTTCAGACCGCGATAACTTCTTCATACTAATTCAGAATCCGGTGAGACTTCGACCAATTAACTCCCACCTAAATTACAGACAATATGGAACACTCGGATACTTAATCTTGTTAACGCATATTGTAGTTCTCGATGGCCACTTCAGTTGTACTTAGAAAATAACAGGATACCACATCCCCTTATTTGAACTCCGCTTAGTCCAGAAGGCGCTATTTTTTTGTTCAGACTGCAATATTTTCTTTATACTAACTCGCAATCCGGCGAGACTTCGACCGATTAACTCCCACCGAATTACGGACAATATGAAACACTCAGTTACTTCATCTTGTGAACGTACACTGTAGTTCTCCATGGGGACTGAGAGTTGTACTTAGAAAATAACAAATTACCACATCTCCATATTTGAACTCCGCCTATTGTAGAAGCCGCTATTTTTTTTGTTCAGACTGCAATAACTTCTTCATACTAATTCAGAATCCGGTGAGAATTCAACCAATTAACTCCCATCTAAATTACGGGCAATATGGAACACTCGGAAACTTCATCTTGTGAACGCATACTGTAGTTCTCCATGGGTACTGACAGTTGTACTTAGAAAATAACAGGATACAACATCGCCATATTTGAACTCCGCCTAGTGTAGAAGCCGCTATTTTTTTGTTCAGACCGCGATAACTTCTTCATACTAATTCAGAATCCGGTGAGACTTCGACTGATTAACTCCAACCTAAATTACGGACAATATGGAACACTTGGATACTTAATCTTGTTAACGCATACTGTATTTCTCGATGGCCACTTCAGTTGTACTTAGAAAATAACAGGATACCACATCCCCTTATTTGAACTCCGCCTAGTCCAGAAGCCGCTATTTTTTTATTCAGACTGCAATATTTTCTTTATACTAACTCGGAATCCGGCGAGACTTCGACCGATTAACTCCCACCGAATTACGGACAATATGAAACACTCAGTTACTTCATCTTGTGAACGTACACTGTAGTTCTCCATGGGGACTGAGAGTTGTACTTAGAAAATAACAAATTACCACATCTCCATATTTGAACTCGGCCTATTGTAGAAGCCGCTATTTTTTTTGTTCAGACTGCAATAACTTCTTCATACTAATTCAGAATCCGGTGAGAATTCAACCAATTAACTCCCATCTAAATTACGGGCAATATGGAACACTCGGAAACTTCATCTTGTGAACGCATACTGTAGTTCTCCATGGGTACTGACAGTTGTACTTAGAAAATAACAGGATACAACATCGCCATATTTGAACTCCGCCTAGTGTAGAAGCCGCTATTTTTATTGTTCAGACTGCAATATTTTCTTCATACTAACTCGGAATCCGGCAAGACTTCGACTGATTAACTTCCACTTAAATTACGGACAATATGGAACACTCAGATACTTCATCGTGTGAACGCATACTATAGTTCTCTATGGGCACTGACAGTTGTACTTAGAAAATAACAGGATACCACATCCCCTTATTTGAACTCCGCCTAGTGCAGAAGCCGCTATTTTTTTCGTTCAGACTCCTATATTTTCTTTATACTAACTCCGAATCCGGCGAGACTTTGACCGATTAACTCCCACCTAAATTACGGACAATATGAAACGCTCGGATACTTCATCTTGTGAACGTACACTGTAGTTCTCTATGAGGAGTGAGAGTTGTACTTAGAAAATAACAGGCTACCACATCCCTATATTTGAACTCCGCCTAGTGCAGAAGCCGCTATTTTTTTGTTCAGACTGCGATAACATCTTCATATTAATTAAGAATCTGGTGAGACTTCGACCAATTAACTCCCACCTAAATTACGGACAATATGGTACACTCGGATACTTCATATTGTGCACGCATACTGTAGTTCTCCATGGGCACTGACAGTTGTACTTAGAAAATAACAGGATACGACATCCCCATATTTGAACTCCACCTGTGCAGAAGCCGCTATTTTTTTTGTTCAGACTACAATATTTTCTTCATACTAACTCGGAATCCGGCGAGACTTTGACCGATTAACTCCCACCTGAATTACGGACAATATGAAACACTCAGTTACTTCATCTTGTGAACGTACGCTGTAGTTCTCTATGGGCACTGACAGTTGTACTTAGAAAATAACAGGATACCACATCCCCTTATTTGAACTCCGCCTAGTGCAGAAGCCGCTATTTTTTTTGTTCAGACTCCTATATTTTCTTCATACTAACTGGGAATCCGGCGAGACTTCGACCGATTAACTCCCACCTAAATTAGGACAATATGAAATACTCGGATACTTCATCTTGTGAACGTACACTATAGTTCTCCATGGGGACTGACAGTTGTACTTTGAAAATAACAGGCTACCACATCCCCATATTTGAACTCCGCCTAGTGCAGAAGCCGCTAATTTTTTTGTTCAGACTGTAGAAACTTCTTCATAATAATTCAGAATCCGGTGAGAATTCGACCAATTAACTCCCACCTAAATTACAGACAATATGGAACACTCGGATACTTCATCTTGAGAACTCATGCTGTAGTTCACCATGGGCACTGACAGTTGTACTTAGAAAATAACAGGATACCACATCCTCATATTTGAACTCCGCCTAGTGTAGAAGCCGCTATTTTTTTTGTTCAGACTGCAATAACTTCTTTATACTAATTCAGAATCTGGTGAGACTTCGACTAATTAACTCCCACCTAAATTACGGACAATATGGTACACTCGGATACTTCATCTTGTGAATGCATACTGTAGTTCTCCATGGGCACTGACAGTTGTACTTAAAAATAACAGGATACGACATCCCCATATTTGAACTCCACCTAGTGCAGAAGCCGCTATTTTTTTTGTTCAGACCGCAATAACTTCTTCATACTAATTCAGAATCCGGTGAGACTTCGACCAATTAACTCCCACCTAAATTACGGACAATATGGAACACTCGGATACTTAATCTTGTTAACGCATACTGTAGTTCTCGATGGGCACTTCAGTTGTACTTATAAAATAACAGGATACCTAATCCCCTTATTTGAACTCCGCCTAGTCTAGAAACCGCTATTTTTTTGTTCAGACTGCAATATTTTCTTTATACTAACTCGGAATCCGGCGAGACTTCGACCGATTAACTCCCACCGAATTACGGACAATATGAAACACTCAGTTACTTCATCTTGTGAACGTACACTGTAGTTTTCCATGGGGACTGAGAGTTGTACTTAGAAAATAACAAGCTACCACATCTCCATATTTGAACTCTGCCTATTGTAGAAGCCGCTATTTTTTTGTTCAGACTGCAATAACTTCTTCATACTAATTCAGAATCCGGTGAGAATTCAACCAATTAACTCCCATCTAAATTACGGACAATATGGAACACTCGGATACTTCATCTTGTGAATGCATACTGTAGTTCTCCATGGGTACTGACAGTTGTACTTAGAAAATAACAGGATACAACATCGCCATATTTGAACTCCGCCTAGTGTAGAAGCCGCTATTTTTTTTGTTCAGACTGCAATATTTTCTTCATACTAACTCGGAATTCGGCGAGACTTCGACTGATTAACTTCCACCTAAATTACGGACAATATGGAACACTCGGATACTTCATCGTGTGAACGCATACTGTAGTTCTCTATGGGCACTGACAGTTGTACTTAGAAAATAACAGGATACCACATCCCCTTATTTGAACTCCGCCTAGTGCAGATGCCGCTATTTTTTTCGTTCAGACTCCTATATTTTCTTTATACTAACTCGGAATCCGGCGAGACTTCGACCGATTAACTCCCACCTAAATTACGGACAATATGAAACGCTTTGATACTTCATCTTGTGAACATACACTGTAGTTCTCCATGGGGAGTGAGAGTTGTACTTAGAAAATAACAGGCTACCACATCCCTATATTTGAACTCCGCCTAGTGCAGAAGCCGCTATTTTTTTTGTTCAGACTGCGATAACTTCTTCATACTAATTAAGAATCTGGTGAGACTTCGACCAATTAACTCCCACCTAAATTACGGACAATATGGTACACTCGGATACTTCATCTTGTGCACGCATACTGTAGTTCTCCATGGGCACTGACAGTTGTACTTAGAAAATAACAGGATACGACATCCCCATATTTGAACTCCACTTAGTGCAGAAGCCGCTATTTTTTTTGATTCAGACTGCAATATTTTCTTCATACTAACTCGGAATCCGGCGAGACTTTGATCGATTAACTCCCACCTGAATTACGGACAATATGAAACACTCAGTTACTTCATCTTGTGAACGTACACTGTAGTTCTCTATGGGCACTGACAGTTGTACTTAGAAAATAACAGGATACCACATCCCCTTATTTGAACTACGCCTAGTGCAGAAGCCGCTATTTTTTTTGTTCAGACTCCTATATTTTCTTCATACTAACTAGGAATCCGGCGAGACTTCGACCGATTAACTCCCACCTAAATTAGGACAATATGAAATACTCGGATACTTCATCTTGTGAACGTACACTATAGTTCTCCATGGGGACTGACAGTTGTACTTTGAAAATAACAGGCTACCACATCCCCATATTTGAACTCCGCCTAGTGCAGAAGCCGCTATTTTTTTTGTTCAGACTGTAGTAACTTCTTCATAATAATTCAGAATCCGGTGAGAATTCGACCAATTAACTCCCACCTAAATTACAGACAATATGGAACACTCGGATACTTCATCTTGAGAACTCATGCTGTAGTTCACCATGGGCACTGACAGTTGTACTTAGAAAATAACAGGATACCACATCCTCATATTTGAACTCCGCCTAGTGTAGAAGCCGCTATTTTTTTTGTTCAGACTGTAATAACTTCTTCATACTAATTCAGAATCTTGTGAGACTTCGACCAATTAACTCCCACCTAAATTACGGACAATATGGTACACTCGGATACTTCATCATGTGAACGCATACTGTAGTTCTCCATGGGCACTGACAGTTGTACTTAAAAATAACAGGATACGACATCCCCATATTTGAACTCCACCTAGTGTAGAAGCCGCTATTTTTTTTGTTCAGACCGCAATAACTTCTTCATACTAATTCAGAATCCGGTGAGACTTCGACCAATTAACTCCCACCTAAATTACGGACAATATGGAACACCCGGATACTTAATCTTGTTAACGCATACTGTAGTTCTCAATAAGCACTGACAGTTGTACTTAGAAAATAACAGGATACCACATCCCCTTATTTGAACTCCGCCTAGTCCAGAAGCCGTTATTTTTTTGTTCAGACTGCAATATTTTCTTCATACTAACTGGGAATCCGGCGAGACTTCGACCGATTAACTCCCACCGAATTACGGACAATATGAAACACTCAGTTACTTCATCTTGTGAACGTACACTGTAGTTTTCCATGGGGACTGAGAGTTGTACTTAGAAAATAACAAGCTACCACATCTCCATATTTGAACTCTGCCTATTGTAGAAGCCGCTATTTTTTTTGTTCAGACTGCAATAACTTCTTCATACTAATTCAGAATCCAGTGAGAATTCAACCAATTAACTCCCATCTAAATTACGGACAATATGGAACACTCGGATACTTCATCTTGTTAATGCATACTGTAGTTCTCCATGGGTACTGACAGTTGTACTTAGAAAATAACAGGATACAACATCGCCATATTTGAACTCCGCCTAGTGTAGAAGCCGCTATTTTTTTTGTTCAGACTGCAATGTTTTCTTCATACTAACTCGGAATTCGGCGAGACTTCGACTGATTAACTTCCACCTAAATTACGGACAATATGGAACACTCGGATACTTCATCGTGTGAACGCATACTGTAGTTCTCTATGGGCACTGACAGTTGTACTTAGAAAATAACAGGATACCACATCCCCTTATTTGAACTCCGCCTAGTGCAGAAGCCGCTATTTTTTTCGTTCAGACTCCTATATTTTCTTTATACTAACTCGGAATCCGGCGAGACTTCGACCGATTAACTCCCACCTAAATTACGGACAATATGAAACGCTCTGATACTTCATCTTGTGAACATACACTGTAGTTCTCCATGGGGAGTGAGAGTTGTACTTAGAAAATAACAGGCTACCACATCCCTATATTTGAACTCCGCCTAGTGCAGAAGCCACTATTTTTTTTTGTTCAGACTGCGATAACTTCTTCATAATAATTAAGAATCTGGTGAGACTTCGACCAATTAACTCCCACCTAAATTACGGACAATATGGTACACTCGGATACTTCATCTTGTGCACGCATACTGTAGTTCTCCATGGGCACTGACAGTTGTACTTAGAAAATAACAGGATACGACATCCCCATATTTGAACTCCACTTAGTGCAGAAGCCGCTATTTTTTTTGTTCAGACTGCAATATTTTCTTCATACTAACTCGGAATCCGGCGAGACTTTGATCGATTAACTCCCACCTGAATTACGGACAATATGAAACACTCAGTTACTTCATCTTGTGAACGTACACTTTAGTTCTCTATGGGCACTGACAGTTGTACTTAGAAAATAACAGGATACCACATCCCCTTATTTGAACTCCGCCTAGTGCAGAAGCCGCTATTTTTTTTGTTCAGACTCCTATATTTTCTTCATACTAACTAGGAATCCGGCGAGACTTCGACCGATTAACTCCCACCTAATTTAGGACAATATGAAATACTCGGATACTTCATCTTGTGAACGTACACTGTAGTTCTCCATGGGGACTGACAGTTGTACTTTGAAAATAACAGGCTACCACATCCCTATATTTGAACTCCGCCTAGTGCAGAAGCCGCTATTTTTTTTGTTCAGACTGTAGTAACTTCTTCATAATAATTCAGAATCCGGTGAGACTTCGACCAATTAACTCCCACCTAAATTACAGACAATATGGAACACTCGGAAACTTCATCTTGTGAACGCATAATGTAGTTCTCTATGGGCACTGACAGTTGTACTTAGAAAATAACAAGATACCACCTCCTCATATTTGAACTCCGCCTAGTGCAGAAGCCGTTATTTTTTTTTGTTCAGACTGCAATAACTTCTTTATACTAATTCAGAATCTGGTGAGACTTCGACTAATTAACTCCCACCTAAATTACGGACAATATGGTACACTCGGATACTTCATCTTGTGAATGCATACTGTAGTTCTCCATGGGCATTGACAGTTGTACTTAAAAATAACAGGATACGACATCCCCATATTTGAACTCCACCTAGTGCAGAAGCCGCTATTTTTTTTGTTCAGACCGCAATAACTTCTTCATACTAATTCAGAATCCGGTGAGACTTCGACCAATTAACTCCCACCTAAATTACGGACAATATGGAACACTCGGATACTTAATCTTGTTAATGCATACTGTAGTTCTCGATGGGCACTTCAGTTGTACTTAGAAAATAACAGGATACCACATCCCCTTATTTGAACTCCGCCTAGTCCAGAAACCGCTATTTTTTTGTTCAGACTGCAATATTTTCTTTATACTAACTCGTAATCCGGCGAGACTTCGACCGATTAACTCCCACCGAATTACGGACAATATGAAACACTCAGTTACTTCATCTTGTGAACGTACACTGTAGTTTTCCATGGGGACTGAGAGTTGTACTTAGAAAATAACAAGCTACCACATCTCCATATTTGAACTCTGCCTATTGTAGAAGCCGCTATTTTTTTTGTTCAGACTGCAATAACTTCTTCATACTAATTCAGAATCCGGTGAGAATTCAACCAATTAACTCCCATCTAAATTACGGACAATATGGAACACTCGGATACTTCATCTTGTGAATGCATACTGTAGTTCTCCATGGGTACTGACAGTTGTACTTAGAAAATAACAGGATACAACATCGCCATATTTGAACTCCGCCTAGTGTAGAAGCCCCTATTTTTTTTGTTCAGACTACAATATTTTCTTCATACTAACTCGGAATTCGGCGAGACTTCGACTGATTAACTTCCACCTAAATTACGGACAATATGGAACACTCGGATACTTCATCGTGTGAACGCATACTGTAGTTCTCTATGGGCACTGACAGTTGTACTTAGAAAATAACAGGATACCACATCCCCTTATTTGAACTCCGCCTAGTGCAGAAGCCGCTATTTTTTTCGTTCAGACTCCTATATTTTCTTTATACTAACTCGGAATCCGGCGAGACTTCGACCGATTAACTCCCACCTAAGTTACGGACAATATGAAATGCTCTGATACTTCATCTTGTGAACGTACACTGTAGTTCTCCATGGGGAGTGAGAGTTGTACTTAGAAAATAACAGGCTACCACATCCCTATATTTGAACTCCGCCTAGTGCAGAAGCCGCTATTTTTTTTGTTCAGACTGCGATAACTTCTTCATACTAGTTAAGAATCTGGTGAGACTGCGACCAATTAACTCCCACCTAAATTACGGACAATATGGTACACTCGGATACTTCATCTTGTGCACGCATATTGTAGTTCTCCATGGGCACTGACAGTTGTACTTAGAAAATAACAGGATACGACATCCCCATATTTGAACTCCACTTAGTGCAGAAGCCGCTATTTTTTTTGTTCAGACTACAATATTTTCTTCATACTAACTCGGAATCCGGCGAGACTTTGATCGATTAACTCCCACCTGAATTACGGACAATATGAAACACTCAGTTACTTCATCTTGTGAACGTACACTGTAGTTCTCTATGGGCACTGACAGTTGTACTTAGAAAATAACAGGATACCACATCCCCTTATTTGAACTCCGCCTAGTGCAGAAGCCGCTATTTTTTTTGTTCAGACTCCTATATTTTCTTCATACTAACTAGGAATCCGGCGAGACTTCGACCGATTAACTCCCACCTAAATTAGGACAATATGAAATACTCGGATACTTCATCTTGTGAACGTACACTATAGTTCTCCATGGGGACTGACAGTTGTACTTTGAAAATAACAGGCTACCACATCCCCATATTTGAACTCCGCCTAGTGCAGAAGCCGCTATTTTTTTTGTTCAGACTGTAGTAACTTCTTCATAATAATTCAGAATCCGGTTAGAATTCGACCAATTAACTCCCACCTAAATTACGGACAATATGGAACACTCGGATACTTCATCTTGAGAACTCATGCTGTAGTTCACCATGGGCACTGACAGTTGTACTTAGAAAATAACAGGATACCACATCCTCATATTTGAACTCCGCCTAGTGTAGAAGCCGCTATTTTTTTGTTCAGACTGCAATAACTTCTTCATACTAATTCAGAATCTTGTGAGACTTCGACCAATTAACTCCCACCTAAATTACGGACAATATGGTACACTCGGATACTTCATCTTGTGAACGCATACTGTAGTTCTCCATGGGCACTGACAGTTGTACTTAAAAATAACAGGATACGACATCCCCATATTTGAACTCCACCTAGTGCAGAAGCCGCTATTTTTTTTGTTCAGACCGCAATAACTTCTTCATACTAATTCAGAATCCGGTGAGACTTCGACCAATTAACTCCCACCTAAATTACGGACAATATGGAACACTCGGATACTTAATCTTGTTAACGCATACTGTAGTTCTCGATGGGCACTGACAGTTGTACTTAGAAAATAACAGGATACCACATCCCCTTATTTGAACTCCGCCTAGTCCAGAAGCCGCTATTTTTTTGTTCAGACTGCAATATTTTCTTCATACTAACTGGGAATCCGGCGAGACTTCGACCGATTAACTCCCACCGAATTACGGACAATATGAAACACTCAGTTACTTCATCTTGTGAACGTACACTGTAGTTCTTCATGGGGACTGAGAGTTGTACTTAGAAAATAACAGACTACCACACCTCCATATTTGAACTCCGCCTAGTGTAGAAGCTGCTATTTTTTTTGTTCAGACTGCAATAACTTCTTCATACTAATTCAGAATCCGATAAGAATTCAACCAATTAACTCCCATCTAAATTACGGACAATATGGAACACTCGGGTACTTCATCTTGTGAACGCATACTGTAGTTCTCCATGGGTCCTGACAGTTGTACTTAGAAAATAACAGGATACAACATCGCCATATTTGAACTCCGCCTAGTGTAGAAGCTGCTATTTTTTTATTCAGACTGCAATATTTTCTTCATACTAACTCGAAATCCGACGAGACTTCGACTGATTAACTTCCACCTAAATTACGGACAATATGGAACACTCGGATACTTCATCGTGTGAACGCATACTGTAGTTCTCTATGGGCACTGACAGTTGTACTTAGAAAATAACAGGATACCACATCCCCTTATTTGAACTCCGCCTAGTGCAGAAGCCGATATTTTTTTCGTTCAGACTCCTATATTTTCTTCATACTAACTCGGAATCCGGCGAGACTTCGACCGACTAACTCCCACCTAAATTACGGACAATATGAAACACTCAGTTACTTCATCTTGTGAACGTACACTGTAATTCTCCATGGGGACTGACAGTTGTACTTAGAAAATAACAGGCCACCACATCCCTATATTTGAACTCCGCCTAGTGCAGAAACCGCTATTTTTTTTGTTCAGACTGCAATAACTTCTTCATACAAATTCAGAATCCGGTGTGACTTCGACCAATTAACTCCCACCTAAATTACGGACAATATGGAACACTTAGATACTTAATCTTGTGAATGCATACTGTAGTTCTCGATGGGCACTAACAGTTGTACTTAGAAAATAACAGGATACCACATCTCGTTATTTGAACTCCGCATAGTGCAGAAGCCGCTATTTTTTTGTTCAGACTGCAATAACTTCTTCATACTAATTCCGAATCCGGTGAGACTTCGACCAATTAACTCGCACCAAAATTACGGACAATATGGAACACTCGGATACTTCATCTTGTGAACGTATACTGTAGTTCTCCATGGGGACTGACAGTTGTACTTAGAAAATAACAGGATACAACATCGCCATATATGAACTCCGCCTAGTGCAGAAGCCGCTATTTTTTTTGTTCAGACTGCAATATTTTCTTCATACTAACTCGGAATCCGGCGAGACTTCGACCGATTATCTCCTACCTAAATTACGGACAATATGAAACACTCGGATACATCATCTTGTGAACGCATATTGTAGTTCTCTATGGGCACTGACAGTTGTACTTTGAAAATAACAGGATACCACATCCCCTTATTTGAACTCAGCCTATTGCAGACGCCGCTATTTTTTTTGTTCACTCCTATATTTTCTGAATACTAACGCGGAATCCGGCGAGATTTCGACCAATTAACTCCCACCTAAATTACGGACAATATGAAACACTCGGATAATTCATTTTGTGAACGTACACTGTAGTTCTCCATGGGGACTGACAGTTGTACTTTGAAAATAACAGGCTACCACATCCCCATATTTGAACTCCGTCTAGTGCAGAAGCCGCTATTTTTTCTGTTCAGACTGCAATATTTTCCTCATACTAATTCAGAATCCGGTGAGAATTCGACCAATTAACTCCCATCTAAATTACAGACAATATTGAACACTCGGATACTTCATCTTGTGAACGCATACTGTAGTTCTCCATTGGCATTGACAGTTGTACTTAGAAAATAACAGGATACCACATTCCCATATTTGAACTCCGCCTAGGGCAGAAGCCGCTATTTTGTTTGTTCAGACTACAATAACTTCTTCATACTAATTCAAAATCCGGTGAGACTTTGACCAATTAACTCCCACCTAAATTACGGACAATATGGAACACTCGGATACCTCATCTTGTGAACGCATATTGTAGTTCTCCATGGGTACTGACAGTTGTACTTATAAAATAACAGGATATAACATCGCCATATTTGAACTCCGCCTACTGTAGAAGCCGCTATTTTTTTTGTTCAGACCGCAATATTTTCTTCATACTCACTCGGAATCCTGCGAGACTTCGACTGATTAACTCCCACCTAAATTACGGACAATATGGAACACTCGGATACTTCATCATGTGAACGCATATTGTAGTTCTCAATGGGCACTAACAGTTGTACTTAGAAAATAACAGGATACCACATCCCCTTATTTGAACTCCGCCTAGTGCAGAAGCCGCTATTTTTTTTGTTCATACTTCTATATTTTCTTCATACTAACTCGGAATCCGGCGAGACTTCGACCGATTAACTCCCACCTAAATTAAGGACAATATGAAACACTCAGTTACTTCATCTTGTGAACGTACACTATAGTTCTCCTTGGGGACTGACAGTTGTACTTAGAAAATAACAGGCTACCACATCCCCATATTTGAACTCCGCCTAGTGCAGAAACCGCTATTTTTTTTTCAGACTACAATAACTTCTTCATACTAATTCAGAATTTGGTGAGACTTCGACCAATTAACTCCCACCTAAATTACGGACAATATGGAACACTTGGATACTTAATCTTGTGAACGCATACTGTAGTTCTCGATGGGCACTAACAGTTGTACTTAGAAAATAACAGGATACCACATCTCGTTATTTGAACTCCACCTAGTCCAGAAGCCACTATTTTTTTTGTTCAGACTGCAATATTTTCTTCATACTAACTCGGAATCCGGCGAGACTTCGACCGATTTACTCCCACCTGAATTACGGACAATATGAAACACTCAGTTACTTCATCTTGTGAACGTACACTGTAGTTCTCCATGGGGACTGACATTTGTACTTAGAAAATAACAGGCTACCACATCCCCATATTTGAACTCCGCCTAGTGCAGAAGCCGCTATTTTTTTTGTTCAAACTGTAATAACTTCTTCATACTAATTCAGAATCCGGTGGGACTTCGACCAATTAACTCCCACCTAAATTACGGAAAATATGGAACACTCGGATACTTCATCGTGTGAACGCATACTGTAGTTCTCTATGGGCACTGACAGTTGTACTTAGAAAATAACAGGATACCACATCCCCTTATTTGAACTCCGCCTAATGCAGAAGCCGCTATTTTTTTTGTTCAGAGTCCTATATTTTCTTCATACTAACTCGAAATCCAGGGAGACTTCGACCAATTAAATCCCACCTAAATTACGTACAATATGGAACACTCGGATACTTCATCTTGTGAACGTACACTCTAGTTCTCCATGGGGACTGACAGTTATACTTTGAAAATAACAGGCTACCACATCCCTATATTTAAACTCCGCCTAGTGCAGAAGCTGCTATTTTTTTTGTTCAGACTGCAATAACTTCTTCATACTAATTCAGAATCCGGTGAGACTTTGACCAATTAAATTCCACCTAAATTACGGACAATATGGAACACTCGGATACTTCATCTTGTGAACGCATACTGTAGTTCTCCATTGGCACTGAAAGTTGTACTTAGAAAATAACAAGATATCACATCCCCATATTTGAACTCCGCCAAGTGCAGAAGCCGCTATTTTTTTTGTTCAGACTGCAATAACTACTTCATACTAATTCAAAATCCGGTGAGGCTTTGACCAATTAACTCCCACCTAAATTACGGACAATATGGAACACTCGAAAACCTCATCTTGTAAACGCATACTGTAGTTCTCCATGGGTACTGACAGTTGTAGTTAGAAAATAACAGGATACAACATCGCCATATTTGTACTCCGCCTATTGCAGAAGCCGCTATTTTTTTGTTCAGACTGCAATATTTTCTTCATACTAACTCGGAATCCGGCGAGACTTTGACTGATTAACTCCCACCTAAATTACAGACAATATGGAATACTTGGATACTTCATCGTGTGAACGCATACTGTAGTTCTCTATGGGCACTGACAGTTGTACTTAGAAAATAACAGGATACCACATCCCCTTATTTGAACTCAGCCTAGTGCATAAGCCGCTATTTTTTTTGTCCATACTTCTATATTTTCTTCATACTAACTCGGAATCCGGCGAGACTTCGACCGATTAACTCCCACCTAAATTACGGACAATATGAAACACTCTGTTACTTCATCTTGTGAATGTACACTGTAGTTCTCCATGGGGACTGACAGTTGTACTTAGAAAATAACAGGCTACCACATCCCCATATTTGAACTCCGCCTAGTGCAGAAACCGCTATTTTTTTTGTTCAGACTGCAATAACTTCTTCATACTAATTCAGAATCCGGTGAGACTTCGACCAATTAACTCCCACCTAAATTACGGACAATATGGAACACTTGGATACTTAATCTTGTGAATGCATACTATAGTTCTCGATGGGCACTGACAGTTGTACTTAGAAAATAACAGGATACCACATCTCGTTATTTGAACTCCGCCTAGTGCAGAAGCCGCTATTTTTTTGTTCAGACTGCAATAACTTCTTCATACTAATTCCGAATCCGGTGAGACTTCGACCAATTAACTCCCACCTAAATTACGGACAATATGGAACACTCGGATTCTTCATCTTGTGAACGTACACTGTAGTTCTCCATGGGGACTGACAGTTGTACTTAGAAAATAACAGGATACAACATCGCCATATTTGAACTCCGCCTAGTGCAGAAGCCGCTATTTTTTTTGTTCAGACTGCAATATTTTCTTCATACTAACTCGGAATCCGGCGAGACTTCGACCGATTATCTCCTACCTAAATTACGGACAATATGAAACACTCGGATACATCATCTTGTGAACGCATATTGTAGTTCTCTATGGGCACTGACAGTTGTACTTTGAAAATTACAGGATACCACATCCCCTTATTTGAACTCAGCCTATGGCAGACGCCACTATTTTTTTTGTTCAGACTCCTATATTTTCTTAATACTAACGCGGAATCCGGCGAGATTTCGACCGATTAACTCCCACCTAAATTACGGACAATATGAAACACTCGGATAATTCATTTTGTGAACGTACACTGTAGTTCTCCATGGGGACTGACAGTTGTACTTTGAAAATAACAGGCTACCACATCCCCATATTTGAACTCCGTCTAGTGCAGAAGCCGCTATTTTTTTTGTTCAGACTGCAATATTTTCCTCATACTAATTCAGAATCCGGTGAGAATTCGACCAATTAACTCCCATCTAAATTACAAACAATATTGAACACTCGGATACTTCATCTTGTGAACGCATACTGTAGTTCTCCATTTGCACTGACAGTTGTACTTAGAAAATAATAGGATACCACATCCCCATATTTGAACTCCGCCTAGGGCAGAAGCCGCTATTTTGTTTGTTCAGACTGCAATAACTTCTTCATACTTATTCAGAATCCGGTGAGACTTTGACCAATTAACTCCCACCTAAATTACGGACAATATGGAACACTCGGATACCTCATCTTGTGAACGCATATTGTAGTTCTCCATGGGTACTGACAGTTGTACTTATAAAATAACAGGATATAACATCGCCATATTTGAACTCCGCCTACTGTAGAAGCCGCTATGTTTTTTGTTCAGACCGCAATATTTTCTTCATACTCACTCGGAATCCTGCGAGACTTCGACTGATTAACTCCCACCTAAATTACGGACAATATGGAACACTCGGATACTTCATCGTGTGAACGCATACTGTAGTTCTCAATGGGCACCGACAGTTGTACTTAGAAAATAACAGGATACCACATCCCCTTATTTGAACTCCGCCTAGTGCAGAAGCCGCTATTTTTTTTGTTCATACTTCTATATTTTCTTCATACTAACTCGGAAACCGGCGAGACTTCGACCGATTAACTCCCACCTAAATTAAGGACAATATGAAACACTCAGTTACTTCATCTTGTGAACGTACACTATAGTTCTCCTTGGGGACTGACAGTTGTACTTAGAAAATAACAGGCTACCACATCCCCATATTTGAACTACGACTAGTGCAGAAACCGCTATTTTTTTTTCAGACTGCAATAACTTCTTCATACTAATTCAGAATCTGGTGAGACTTCGACCAATTAACTCCCACCTAAATTACGGACAATATGGAACACTTGGATACTTAATCTTGTGAATGCATACTGTAGTTCTAGATGGGCACTGACAGTAGTACTTAGAAAATAACAGGATACCACATCTCCTTATTTGAACTCCACCTAGTCCAGAAGCCACTATTTTTTTTGTTTAGACTGTAATATTTTCTTCATACTAACTCGGAATCCGGCGAGACTTCGACCGATTAACTCCCACCTGAATTACGGACAATATGAAACACTCAGTTACTTCATCTTGTGAACGTACACTGTAGTTCTCCATGGGGACTGACATTTGTACTTAGAAAATAACAGGCTACCACATCCCCATATTTGAACTCCGCCTAGTGCAGAAGTCGCTATTTTTTTGTTCAAACTGCAATAACTTCTTCATACTAATTCAGAATCCGGTGGGACTTCGACCAATTAACTCCCACCTAAATTACGGAAAATATGGAACACTCGGATACTTCATCGTGTGAACGCATACTGTATTTCTCTATGGGCACTGACAGTTGTACTTAGAAAATAACAGGATACCATATCCCCTTATTTGAACTCCGCCTAGTGCAGAAGCCGCTATTATTTTTGTTCAGACTCCTGTATTTTCTTCATACTAACTCGAAATCCAGGGAGACTTCGACCAATTAAATCCCACCTAAATTACGGACAATATGGAACACTCGGATACTTCATCTTGTGAACGTACACTCTAGTTCTCCATGGGGACTGACAGTTATACTTTGAAAATAACAGGCTACCACATCCCCATATTTGAACTCCGCCTAGTGCAGAAGCCGCTATTTTTTTTGTTCAGACTGCAATAACTTCTTCATACTAATTCAGAATCCGGTGAGACTTTGACCAATTAAATCCCACCTAAATTACGGACAATATGGAACACTCGGATACCTCATCTTGTGAACGGATACTGTAGTTCTCCATTGGTGCTGACAATTGTACTTAGAAAATAACAGGATACAACATCGCCATATTTGAACTCCGCCTAGTGCAGAAGCCGCTAGTTTTTTGTTCAGACTGCAATATTTTCTTCATACTAACTCGGAATCCGGCGAGACTTCGACTGATTAACTTCCACCTAAATTACGGACAATATGAAACACTCGGATACTTCATCTTGTGAACGTACAATGTAGTTCTCCATAGGGACTGATAGTTGTACTTAGAAAATAACAGGCTACTACATCCCCATATTTGAACTCCGCCTAGTGTAGAAGCTGCTATTTTTTTTGTTCAGGCTGCAATAACTTCTTCATACCAATTCAGAATCCGGTGAGATTTCGACCAATTTACTCCCACCTAAATTACGGACAATATGGAACACTCGGATACTTAATCTCGTGAACGCATACTGTAGTTCTCTATTGGCACTGACAGTTGTACTTAGAAAATAACAGGATATACATCTCCATATTTGAACTTGCCTAGTGCAGAAGCCGCTATTTTTTTTGTTCAGACTGCTATAACTTCTTCATACTAATTCAGAATCCGGTGAGACTTCGACCAATTAACTCTCACCTAAATTACAGACAATATGGAACACTCAGATACTTCATCTTGTGAATGCATACTGTAGTTCTCCATGGGCACTGACAGTTGTACTTAGAAAATAACAGGATACCACATCCCCTTATTTGAACTCCGCCTAGTCCAAAAGCCGCTATTTTTTTTGTTCAGACTGCAATATTTTATTCATACTAACTCGGAATACGGCGAGATTTCGACCGATTAACTCCCACCTAAATTACGGACAATATGAAACACTCGGTTATTTCATCTTGTGAACATACACTGTAGTTCTCCATGGGGACCGAGAGTTGTACTTTGAAAATAACAGGCTACGACATCCCCATATTAGAACTCCGCCTAGTGCAGAAGCCGCTATTTTTTTGTTCAGACTGCAATAACTTCTTCATACTAATTCAGAATCCAGTGAGAATTCGACCAATTAACTCCCATCTAAATTACGGACAGTATTGAACACTCGAATACTTCATCCTATGAACGCATACTGTAGTTCTCTATGGGCACTGACAGTTGTACTTTCAAAATAACAGGATACCACATCCCCATATTTGAACTCCGCCTAGTGTAGAAGCCGCTATTTTTTTTTGTTCAGACTGCAATAACTTCTTCATACTAATTAAGAATCCGCTGAGACTTTGACCAATTAACTCCCACCTAAATTACGGACAATATGGAACACTCGGATACCTCATCTTGTGAACGCATACTGCAGTTCTCCATGGGTACTGACAGTTGTACTTAGAAAATAACAGGATACAACATCGCCATACTTGAACTCCGCCTATTGCAGAAGCCACTATTTTTTTGTTCATACTGCAATATTTTCTTCGTACTAACTCGGAATCCGGCGAGACTTCGACTGATTAACTCCCACCTAAATTACGGACAATATGAAACACTCGGATATTTCATCTTGTGAACGTACACTGTAGTTCTCCATAGAGACTGACAGTTATACTTAGAAAATAACAGGCTACTACATCCTCATGAACTCCGCTTAGTACAGAAGCCGCTATTTTTTTTGTTCAAACTGCAATATTTTCTTCATACTTACTCGGAATCCGACGAGACTTCGACCGATTAACTTCCACCTAAATTACGGACTATATGGAACACTCGGATACCTCATCTAGTGAACGCATATTGTAGTTCTCCATGGGCACTGACAATTGTACTTAGAAAATAACAGGATACACATCTCCATATTTGAACTTCGTCTAGTGCAGAAGCCGCTATTTTTTTTGTTCAGACTGCAATAACTTCTTCATACTAATTCAGAATCCGATGAGACTTCGACCAATTAACTCCCACCTAAATTACAGACAATATGGAACACTCGGATACTTCTTCTTGTGAACGTACACTGTAGTTCTCCATGGGCACTGACAGTTGTACTTAGAAAATAACAGGATACCACATCCCCTTATTTGAACTCCGCCTAGTGCAGAAGCCGCTATTTTCTTCATACTAACTCGGAATCCGGCGAGACTTCGACCGATTAACTCCCATCTAATTTACGGACAATATGAAACACTCGGTTACTTCATCTTGTGAACATACACTGTATTTCTCCATGGGGGAGTTGTACTTAACAGGCTACCACATCCCCATATTTGAACTCCGCCTAGTGCAGAACCGGCTATTTTTTTGTTTAGATTACAATAACTTCTTCATACTAATTCAGAATCTGGTGAGAATTCGACCAATTATCTCCCATCTAAATTACGGACAATATGGAACACTCGGATACTTCATCTTGTGAACGCATAGTGTAGTTCCCTATGGGCACTGACAGTTGTACTTTGAAAATAACAGGATACCACATCCCCTTATTTGAACTCCGCCTAGTGTAGAAGCCGCTATTTTTTTTGTTCAGACTCATATATTTTCTTCATACTATCTCGGAATCCGGCGAGACTTCGACTGATTAACTCCCACCTAAATTACGGACAATATGAAACACTCGGATACATCATTTTGTGAACATACACTGTAGTTCTCCAAGGGGACTGACAGTTGTACTTTGAAAATAACAGGCTACCACATCCCCATATTTGAACTCCGCCTAGTGCATAAGCCGCTATTTTTTTATTCAGACTGCAATAACATCTTCATACTAATTCAGAATCATGTGAGAATTCGACCAATTAACTTCCATCTAAACTACGGACAATATGGAACACTCGGATACTTCATCTTGTGAACGCATACTGTAGTTCTCCATTGGCACTGACAGTTGTACTTTGAAAATAACAGGATACCATATCCCCATATTTGAACTCCGCCTAGTGCAGAAGCCGCTATTTTTTTTGTTCAGACTACAATAACTTCTTCATACTAATTTAGAATCCGGTGAGACTTTGACCAATTTACTACCACCTAAATTACGGACAATATGGAACACTCGGATACCTCATCTTGTGAACGCATACTGTAGTTCTCCATGGTTACTGACTGTTGTACTTAGAAAATAACAGGATACAACATCGCCATATTTGAATCCGCCTAGTGTAGAAGCCGCTATTTTTTTTGCTCAGACATCAATATTTTCTTCATACTAACTCGGAATCCGGCGAGACTTCGACTGATTAACTCCCACCTAAATTACGGACAATATGAAACACTCGGATACTTCATCTTGTGAACGTACACTGTAGTTCTCCATGGGGACTGACAGTTGTACTTAGAAAATAACAGGCTACTACATCCTCATATTTGAACTCCGCCTAGTGTAGAAGCCGCTATTTTTCTGTTCCGACTGCAATAACTTCTTTATACTAATTCAGAATCCGGTGAGACTTCGACCAATTTACTCCCACCTAAATTACGGACAATATGGAACACTCGGACACTTCATCTTGTGAACGCATACTGTAGTTCTCTATGGGCACTGACAGTTGTACCTAGAAAATAACAGGATACCACATCCCCATATTTGAACTCCGCTTAGTTTTGAAGCCGCTAATTTTTTTGTTCATACTGCAATAACTTCTTCATACTAATTCGATATTCGGTGAGACTTCGACCGATTTACTCCCACCTAAATTACGGACAATATGGAACACTCGGATACCTCATCTTGTGAACGCATACTGTAGTTCTCCATGGGCACTGACAGTTGTACTTGGAAAATAACAGGATACACATCTCCATATTTGAATTTCGCCTAGTGCAGAAGCCGCTATTTTTTTTGTTCAGACTGCAATAACTTCTTCATACTAATTCAGAATCCGGTGAGACTTCGACCAATTAACTCTCACCTAAATTACGGTCAATATGGAACACTCAAATACTTCATCTTGTGAATGCATACTGTAGTTCTCAATGGGCACTGACAGTTGTACTTAGAAAATAACAGGATACCACATCCCTTAATTTGAAATCCGCCTAGTCCAGAAGCCGCTATTTTTTTTTGTTCAAACCGCAATATTTTCTTCATACTAACTCGGAATTTGGCGAGACTTCGACCGATTAACTCCCACCTAAATTACGGACAATATGAAACACTCGGTTACTTCATCTTGTGAACATACACTGTAGTTCTCCATGAGGATTGAGAGTTGTACTTAGAAAATAACAGGCTACCACTTCCCCATATTTGAACTAAGCCTAGTGCAGAAGCCGCTATTTTTTTTGTTCAGACTGCAATAAACTTCTTCATACTAATTCAGAATCCGGTGAGACTTCGACCAATTAACTCCCACCTAAATTACGGACAATATTGAACACTCGGATACTTCATCTTGTGAACGCATACAGTAGTTCTCCATGGGCACTGACAGTTGTACTTAGAAAATAACGGGATACCACATCCCCTTATTTGAACTCCGCCTAGTGCAGAAGCCGCTATTTTTTTGTTCAGACTACAATATTTTCTTCATGCTAACTCGGAATCCGGCGAGACTTCGACCGATTAACTCCCACCTAAATTACGGACAATATGAAACACTCGGATACTTCATCTTGTGAACGTACACTTTAGTTCTCCATGGGGACTTACAGTTGTACTTCGAAAATAACAGGCTACCACATCCACATATTTGAACTCCGCCTAGTGCAGAAGCCGCTATTTTTTTTGTTCAGACTGCAATAACTTCTTCATAATAATTTAGAATCCGGTGAGAATTCGACTGATTTACTCCCACCTAAATTACAGACAATATGGAACACTCGGATACTTCATCTTGTGAACTCATACTGTAGTTCTCCATGGGCACTGACAGTTGTACTTATAAAATAACAGGATACCACATCCCCATATTTGAACTCCGCCTAGTACAGAAGCCGCTATTTTTTTTGTTCAGACTGCAATAACTTCTTCATACTAATTCAGAATCCGGTGAGACTTCGAACAATTAACTCCCACATAAATTACGGACAATATGGAACACTCGGATACTTCATCTTGTGAACGTACATAGTTGTTCTCCCAGGGGACCGACAGTTGTACTTAGAAAATAACAGGCTACTACACCCCTATATTTGAACTCCGCCTAGTGTAGAAGCCGCTATTTTTTTTGTTCATACTGCAATAACTTCTTCATACTATTTCAGAATCCGGTGAGACTTTGACCAATTTACTCCCACCTAAATTACGGACAATATGGAACACTCGAATACTTCATCTTGTGAATGCATACTGTAGTTCTCTATGGGCACTGACAGTTGTACTTAGAAAATAACATGATACAACATCTCCATATTCGAACTCCGCCTAGGTAAGAAGCCGCTATTTTTTTTGTTCAGGCTGCAATAACTTCTTCATACTAATTCAGAATCCGGTGAGACTTCGACCGATTAACTCCCACCTAAATTACGGACAATATGAAACACTCGGATACTTCATCTTTGGAACGTACACTGTAGTTCTCCATGGGGACTGATAGTTGTACTTGGAAAATAACAAGCTACCACATCCCCATATTTGAACTCTGCCTAGTGCAGAAGCCGCTATTTTTTTGTTCAGACTGCAATATTTTCTTCATACTAACTCGGAATCCGGCGAGACTTCGACCGATAAACTCCCACCTAAATTACGGACAATATGAAACACTCGGATACTTCATCTTGTGAACGTAAACTGTAGTTCTTCATGGGGACTGACAGTTGTACTTAGAAAATAACAGGCTACCACATCCCCATATTTGAACTCCGCCTAGTGCAGAAGCCACTATTTTTTTTGTTAAGACTGCAATAATTTCTTTATAATAATTCAAAATCCGGTGAGACTTCGACCAATTAACTTTGTCCTAAATTACGGATAATATGAAACACTCGGATACTTCATCTTGTGAACGCATATGTACTTCTCCATGGGCATTGACAGTTGTACTTAGAAAATAACAGGATACCACATCCCCATATTTGAACTCCGCCTAGTGCAGAAGTCGGTATTTTTTGTTCAGACTGCAATAACTTCTTCATACTAATTCAGAATTCGGTGAGACTTCGACCAATTAACTCCCACCTAAATTACGGACAATATGGAACACTCGGATACTTCATCTTGTGAACGCATACTGTAGTTCTACATGGGCACTGAAAGTTGTACATAGAAAATAACAGGATACCACATCCCCATATTTGAACTCCGCCTAGTACAAAAGCCGATATTTTTTTGTTCAGACTGCAATATTTTCTTCATACTTACTCGTAATCCGACGAGACTTCGACCAATTAAATCCCACCTAAATTACGGACAATATGGAACACTCCGATACCTCATCTTGTGAATGCATACTGTAGTTCTCCATGGGCACTGACAGTTGTACTTGGAAAATAACAGGATACACATCTCCATATTTGAACTTCGCCTAGTGCAGTAGCCGCTATTTTTTTTGTTCAGACTACAATAACTTTTTCATACTAATTCAGAATCCGGTGAGACTTCGACCAATTAACTCCCACCTAAATTACCGACAATATGGAACACTCAGATACTTCATCTTGGGAATGCATACTGTAGTTCTCCATGGGCACTGACAGTTGTACTTAGAAAATAACAGGATACCACATCCCGTTATTTGAACTCCGCCTAGTCCAGAAGCCGCTATTTTTTATGTTCAGACTGCACTATTTTCTTCATACTAACTCGGAATCCGGCGAGACTTCGACCGATTAACTCCCACCTAAATTACGGACAATATGAAACACTCGGTTATTTCATCTTGTGAACATACACTGTAGTTCTCCATGGGGACTGAGAGTTGTACTTGGAAAATAACAGGCTACCACATCCCCATATTTGAACTCCGCCTAGTGCATAAGCCGCTATTTTTTTTGTTCAGACTGCAATAACTTCTTCATACTAATTCAGAATCCGGTGAGACTTTGACCAATTAACTCCCACCTAAATTACGGACAATAAGGAACACTCGGATACTTCATCTTGTGAGCGCATACTGTAGTTCTCCATGGGCACTGACAGTTGTACTTAGAAAATAAAGGGATACCACATCCCCTTATTTGAACTTCGCCTAGTGTAGAAGCCGCTATTTTTTTTGTTCAGACTGCAATATTTTCTTCATACTAACTCGGAATCCGACGAGACTTCGACCGATTAACTCCCACCTAAATTACGGACAATATGAAACACTCGGATACTTCATCTTATGAACGTACACTGTAGTTCTTCATGGGGACTGATAGTTGTACTTTGAAAATAACAAGATACCACATCCCCATATTTGAACTCCGTCTAGTGCAGAAGCTGCTATTATTTTTGTTCAGACCGCAATAACTTCTTCATACTAATTCAGAATCCAGTGAGACTTCGACCAGTTAAGTCCCACCTAAATTACGGACAATATGCAACACTCGGATACTTCATCTTGTGAACTCATACTGTAGTTCTCGATGGGTACGGACAGTTGTACTTAGAAAATAACAGGATACCACATCCCGTTATTTGAACTCCGCCTAGTGCAGAAGCCGCTATTTTTTTGTTCAAACTGCAATATTTTCTTCATACTAACTCGGAATCCGACGAGACTTCGACCGATTAACTCCCACCTGAATTACGGACAATATGAAGCACTCAGTTACTTCATCTTGTGAACGTACACTGTAGTTCTCCATGGGGACTAAGAGTTGTACTTATAAAATAACAGGATACCACATCCCCATATTTGAACTTCGCCTAGTGCAGAAGCCGCTATTTTTTATGTTCAGACTGCAATAACTTCTTCATACTAATTCAGAATCCGGTGAGAATTCGACCAATTAACTACCATCTAAATTACGGACTATATGGAACACTCGGATACTTCATCTTGTGAATGATATTATAGTTCTCTATGGGCACTGACAGTTGTACTTAGAAAATAACAGGATACCACATCCCCATATTTGAACTCCGCTTAGTGTTGAAGCCGCTATTTTTTTGTTCATACTGCAATAACTTCTTCATACTAATTCGATATTCGGTGAGACTTCGACCGATTTACTCCAACCTAAATTACGGACAATATGGAACACTCGGATACCTCATCTTGTGAACGCATACTGTAGTTCTCCATGGGCACTGACAGTTGTACTTGGAAAATAACAGGATACACATCTCCATATTTGAATTTCGCCTAGTGTAGAAGCCGCTATTTTTTTTGTTCAGACTGCAATAACTTCTTCATACTAATTCAGAATCCGGTGAGACTTGGACCAATTAACTCCCACCTAAATTACGGACAATATGGAACACTCAAATACTTCATCTTGTGAATGCATACTGTAGTTCTCCATGGGCACTGACAGTTGTACTTAGAAAATAACTGGATACCACATCCCCTAATTTGATATCCGCCTAGTCCAGAAGCCGCTATTTTTTTTCAGACTGCAATATTTTCTTCATACTAACTCGGAATCCGGCGAGACTTCGACCGATTAACTCCCACCTAAATTACGTACAATATGAAACACTCGGTTATTTCATCTGGTGAACATACACTGTAGTTCTCCATGGGGACTCCGCCTAGTGCAGAAGCCGCTATTTTTTTTGTTCAGACTACAATAACTTCTTCATACTAATTCAGAATCCGGTGAGACTTCGACCAATTAACTCCCACCTAAATTACGGACAATATGGAACACTCGGATACTTCATCTTGTGAACGCATACTGTAGTTCTCCATGGGCACTGACAGTTGTACTTAGAAAATAACGGGATACCACATCCCCTTATTTGAACTCCGCCTAGTGCAGAAGCCGCTATTTTTTTGTTCAGACTACACTATTTTCTTCATACTAACTCGAAATCCGGGGAGACTTCGACCGATTAACTCCCACCTAAATTACGGACAATATGAAACACTCGGATACTTCATCTTGTGAACGTACACTTTAGTTCTCCATGGGGACTGACAGTTGTACTTTGAAAATAACAGGCTACCACATCCGCCTATTTGAACTCCGCCTAGTGCAGAAAGCGCTATTTTTTTTGTTCAGACTACAATAACATTTTCATACTAATTCAGAATCCGGTGAGACTTCGACCAATTAACTCCCACCTAAATTACGGACAATATGGAACACTCAGATACTTCATCTTGGGAATGCATACTGTAGTTCTCCATGGGCACTGACAGTTGTACTTAGAAAATAACAGGATACCACATCCCCTTATTTGAACTCCGCCTAGTCCAGAAGCCGCTATTTTTTTTGTTCAGACTGCAATATTTTCTTCATACTAACTCGGAATCCGGCGAGACTTCGACCGATTAACTCCCACCTAAATTACGGACAATATGAAACACTCGGTTATTTCTTCTTGTGAACATACACTGTAGTTCTCCATGGGGACTGAGAGTTGTACTTGGAAAATAACAGGCTACCACATCCCCATATTTGAACTCCGCCTAGTGCGTAAGCCGCTATTTTTTTTTGTTCAGACTGCAATAACTTTTTCATACTAATTCAGAATCCGGTGAGACTTCGACCAATTAACTCCCACCTAAATTACGGACAATATGGAACACTCGGATACTTCGTCTTGTGAACGCATACTGTAGTTCTCCATGGGCACTGACAGTTGTACTTAGAAAATAACGGGATACCACATCCCCTTATTTGAACTCCGCCTAGTGTAGAAGCCGCTATTTTTTTTGTTCAGACTGCAATATTTTCTTCATACTAACTCAGAATCCGACGAGACTTCGACCGATTAAATCCCACCTAAATTATGGACAATATGAAACACTCGGATACTTCATCTTGTTAACGTACACTTTAGTTCTCCATGGGGACTGACAGTTGTACTTTGAAAATAACAGGCTACCACATCCCCATATTTGTATTCCGCCTAGTGCAGAAGCCACTATTTTTTTTGTTCAGACAGCAATAACTTCTTCATAATAATTCAGAATCCGCTGAGAATTCGACTGATTAACTCCCACCTAAATTACGGACAATATGGAACACTTGGATACTTCATCTTGTGAAATCATACTGTAGTTCTCCATGGGCACTGACAGTTGTACTTAGAAAATAACAGGATACCACATTCCCATACTTGAACTCCGCCTAGTACAAAAGCTGCTATTTTTTTGTTCAGACTGCAATAACTTCTTCATACTAATTCAGAATCCGATGAGATTTCGACCAATTAACTCCGACCTAAATTACGGACAATATGGAACACTCGGATACTTCATCTTATGAACGTACACTGTAGTTCTTCATGGGGTCTGATAGTTGTACTTTGAAAATAACAAGATACCACATCCCCATAATTGAACTCCGTCTAGTGCAGAAGCTGCTATTTTTTTTGTTCAGACCGCAATAACTTCTTCATACTAATTCAGAATCCAGTGAGACTTCGACCAGTTAAGTCCCACCTAAATTACGGACAATATGCAACACTCGGATACTTCATCTTGTGAACGCATACTGTAGTTCTCGATGGGTACTGACAGTTGTACTTAGAAAATAATAGGATACCACATCCCGTTATTTGAACTCCGCCTAGTGCAGAAGCCGCTATTTTTTTGTTCAGACTGCAATATTTTCTTCATACTAACTCGGAATCCGACGAGACTTCGACCGATTAACTCCCACCTGAATTACGGATAATATGAAGCACTCAGTTACTTCATCTTGTGAACGTACACTGTAGTTCTCCATGGGGACTAAGAGTTGTACTTATAAAATAACAGGCTACCACATCCCTATATTTGAACTCCGCCTAGTGCAGAAGCCGCTATTTTTTATGTTCAGACTGCAATAACTTCTTCATACTAATTCAAAATCCGGTGAGAATTCGACCAATTAACTCCCATCTAAATTACGGACTATATGGAACACTCGGATACTTCATCTTGTGAACGATACTGTAGTTCTCTATGGGCACTGGCAGTTGTACTTAGAAAATAACAGGATACCACATCCCCATATTTGAACTCCGCTTAGTGTTGAAGCCGCTATTTTTTTGTTCATACTGCAATAACTTCTTCATACTAATTCGATATTCGGTGAGACTTCGACCGATTTACTCCCACCTAAATTACGGACAATATGGAACACTCGGATACCTCATCTTGTGAACGCATACTGTAGTTCTCCATGGGCACTGACAGTTGTACTTGGAAAATAACAGGATACACATCTCCATATTTGAATTTCGCCTAGTGCAGAAGCCGCTATTTTTTTGTTCAGACTGCAATAACTTCTTCATACTAATTCAGAATCCGGTGAGACTTCGACCAATTAACTCCCACCTAAATTACGGACAATATGGAACACTCAAATACTTCATCTTGTGAATGCATACAGTAGTTCTCCATGGGCACTGACAGTTGTACTTAGAAAATAACTGGATACCACATCCCCTAATTTGATATCCGCCTAGTCCAGAAGCCGCTTTTTTTTGTTCAGACTGCAATATTTTCTTCATACTAACTCGGAATCTGGCGAGACTTCGACCGATTAACTCCCACCTAAATTACGGACAATATGAAACACTCGGTTACTTCATCTTGTGAACATACACTATAGTTCTCCATGGGGACTCCGCCTAGTGCAGAAGCCGCTATTTTTTTTTGTTCAGACTGCAATAACTTCTTCATACTAATTCAGAATCCGGTGAGACTTCGACCAATTAACTCCCACCTCAATTACGGACAATATGGAACACTCGGTTACTTCATCTTGTGAACGCATACTGTAGTTCTCCATGGGCACTGACAGTTGTACTTAGAAAATTACGGGATACCACATCCCCTTATTTGAACTCCGCCTAGTGCAGAAGCCGCTATTTTTTTGTTCAGACTACAATATTTTCTTCATACTAACTCGGAATCCGGCGAGACTTCGACCGATTAACTCCCACCTAAATTACGGACAATATGAAACACTCGGATACTTCATCTTGTGAACGTACACTTTAGTTCACCATGGGGACTGACAGTTGTACTTTGAAAACAACAGGCTACCACATCCCCATATTTGAACTCCGCCTAGTGCAGAAGCCGCTATTTTTTTTGTTCAGACTGCAATAACTTCTTCATAATAATTCAGAATCCGGTGAGAATTCGACTGATTTACTCCCACCTAAATTACGGACAATATGGAACACTCAGATACTTCATCTTGTGAACTCATATTGTAATTCTCCATGGGCACTGACAGTTGAACTTAGAAAATAACAGGATACCACATCCCCATATTTGAACTCCGCCTAGTACAGAAGCCGCTATTTTTTTTGTTCAGACTGCAATAACTTCTTCATACTAATTCAGAATCCGGTGAGACTTCGACCAATTAACTCCCACATAAATTACGGACAATATGGAACACTCGGATACTTCTTCTTGTGAACGTACACAGTTGTTCTCCATGGGGACTGACAGTTGTACTTTGAAAATAACAAGCTACCACAACCCCATATTTGAACTCCGCCTAGTGCAGAAGCCGCTATTTTTTTTGTTCATACTGCAATAACTTCTTCATACTATTTCAGAATCCGGTGAGACTTCGACCAATTTACTCCCACCTAAATTACGGACAATATGGAACACTCAAATACTTCATCTTGTGAATGCATACTGTAGTTCTCTATGGGCACTGACAGTTGTACTTAGAAAATAACAGAAAACCACATCCCCATGTTTGAACTCCGCTTAGTGCTGAAGCCGCTATTTTTTTTGTTCATACTGCAATAACTTCTTCATACTAATTTAGAATCCAGTGAGACTTCGACCGATTAACTCCCACCTAAATTACAGACAATATGAAACACTCGAATACTTCATCTTCTGAACGTACACTGTAGTTCTCCATGGGGACTGATAGTTGTACTTGGAAAATAACAAGCTACCACATCCCCATATTTGAACTCTGCCTAGTGCAGAAGCCGCTATTTTTTTGTTCAGACTGCAATATTTTCTTCATACTAACTCAGAATCCAGCGAGACTTCGACCGATTAACTCCCACCTAAATTACGGACAATATGAAACACTCGGATACTTCATCTTGTGAACGTAAACTAGTTCTTCATGGGGACTGATGGTTGTACTTAGAAAATAACAGGCTACCACATCCCCATGAACTCCACCTAGTGCATAAGCCGCTATTTGTTTTGTTCAGACTGCAATAACTTCTTCATACTAATTCAGAATCCGGTGAGACTTCAGCCAATTAACTCCCACCTAAATTACGGACAATATGGAACACTCGGATACTTCATCTTCTGAACGCATACCGTAGTTCTCCATGGGCACTGACAGTTGTACTTAGAAAATAACGGGATACCACATCCCCTTATTTGAACTCCGCCTAGTGTAGAAGCCGCTATTTTTTTTGTTCAGACTACAATATTTTCTTCACACTAACTCGGAATCCGACGAGACTTCGACCGATTAACTCTCACCTAAATTACGGACAATATGAAACACTCGGATACTTCATCTTGTGAACGTACACTTTAGTTCTCCATGGGGACTGACAGTTGTACTTTGAAAATCACAGGATACCACATACCAATATTTGAACTCCGCCTAGTGCAGAAGCCACTATTTTTTTTGTTCAGGCAGCAATAACTTCTTCATAATAATTCAGAATCCGTTGAGAATTCGACTGATTAACTTCCACCTAAATTACGGACAATATGGAACACTCGGATACTTCATCTTGTGAACCCATATTGTAGTTCTCTATGGGCACTGACAGTTGTACTTAGAAAATAATAGGATACCACATTCCTATATTTGAACTCCGCCTAGTACAAAAGCTGCTATTTTTTTGTGCAGACTGCAATAACTTCTTCATACTAATTCAGAATCCGGTGAGATTTCGACCAATTAACTCCCACCTAAATTACGGACAATATGGAACACTCGGATACTTCATCTTGTGAACGTACACTGTAGTTCTTCATGGGGACTGATAGTTGTACTTTGAAAATAACAAGATACCACATCCCCAAATTTGAACTCCGTCTAGTGCAGAAGCCGCTATTTTTTTTGTTCAGACCGCAATAACTTCTTCATACTAATTCAGAATCCAGTGAGACTTCGACCAGTTAAGTCCCACCTAAATTACGGACAATATGCAACACTCGGATACTTCATCTTGTGAACGCATACTGTAGTTCTCGATGGGTACTGACAGTTGTACTTAGAAAATAATAGGATACCACATCCCGTTATTTGAACTCCGCCTAGTGCAGAAGCCGCTATTTTTTTGTTCAGACTGCAATATTTTCTTCATACTAACTCGGAATCCGACGAGACTTCGACCGATTAACTCCCACCTGAATTATGGACAATATGATGCACTCAGTTACTTCATCTTGTGAACGTACACTGTAGTTCTCCATGGGGACTAAGAGTTGTACTTATAAAATAACAGGCTACCACATCCCCATATTTGAACTCCGCCTAGTGCAGAAGCCGCTATTTTTTATGTTCATACTGCAATAACTTCTTCATACTAATTCAAAATCCGGTGAGAATTCGACCAATTAACTCCCATCTAAATTACGGACTATATGGAACACTCGGATACTTCATCTTGTGAACGATACTGTAGTTCTCTATGGGCACTGGCAGTTGTACTTAGAAAATAACAGGATACCACATCCCCATATTTGAACTCCGCTTAGTGTTGAAGCCGCTATTTTTTTGTTCATACTGCAATAACTTCTTCATACTAATTCGATATTCGGTGAGACTTCGACCGATTTACTCCCACCTAAATTACGGACAATATGGAACACTCGGATACCTCATCTTGTGAACACATACTGTAGTTCTCCATGGGCACTGACTGTTGTACTTGGAAAATAACAGGATACACATCTCCATATTTGAATTTCGCCTAGTGCAGAAGCCGCTATTTTTTTTGTTCAGACTGCAATAACTTCTTCATACTAATTCAGAATCCGGTGAGACTTCGACCAATTAACTCCCACCTAAATTACGGACAATATGGAACACTCAAATACTTCATCTTGTGAATGCATACAGTAGTTCTCCATGGGCACTGACAGTTGTACTTAGAAAATAACTGGATACCACATCCCCTAATTTGATATCCGCCTAGTCCAGAAGCCGCTTTTTTTTGTTCAGACTGCAATATTTTCTTCATACTAACTCGGAATCTGGCGAGACTTCGACCGATTAACTCCCACCTAAATTACGGACAATATGAAACACTCGGTTACTTCATCTTGTGAACATACACTGTAGTTCTCCATGGGGACTCCGCCTAGTGCAGAAGCCGCTATTTTTTTTTTGTTCAGACTGCAATAACTTCTTCATACTAATTCAGAATCCGGTGAGACTTCGACCAATTAACTCCCACCTAAATTACGGACAATATGGAACACTCGGTTACTTCATCTTGTGAACGCATACTGTAGTTCTCCATGGGCACTGACAGTTGTACTTAGAAAATTACGGGATACCACATCCCCTTATTTGAACTCCGCCTAGTGCAGAAGCCGCTATTTTTTTGTTCAGACTACAATATTTTCTTCATACTAACTCGGAATCCGGCGAGACTTCGACCGATTAACTCCCACCTAAATTACGGACAATATGAAACACTCGGATACTTCATCTTGTGAACGTACACTTTAGTTCACCATGGGGACTGACAGTTGTACTTTGAAAACAACAGGCTACCACATCCCCATATTTGAACTCCGCCTAGTGCAGAAGCCGCTAATTTTTTTGTTCAGACTGCAATAACTTCTTCATAATAATTCAGAATCCGGTGAGAATTCGACTGATTTACTCCCACCTAAATTACGGACAATATGGAACACTCGGATACTTCATCTTGTGAACTCATATTGTAATTCTCCATGGGCATTGACAGTTGAACTTAGAAAATAACAGGATACCACATCCCCATATTTGAACTCCGTCTAGTACAGAAGCCGCTATTTTTTTTGTTCAGACTGCAATAACTTCTTCATACTAATTCAGAATCCGGTGAGACTTCGACCAATTAACTCCCACATAAATTACGGACAATATGGAACACTCGGATACTTCTTCTTGTGAACGTACACAGTTGTTCTCCATGGGGACTGACAGTTGTACTTTGAAAATAACAAGCTACCACAACCCCATATTTGAACTCCGCCTAGTGTAGAAGCCGCTATTTTTTTTGTTCATACTGCAATAACTTCTTCATACTATTTCAGAATCCGGTGAGACTTCGACCAATTTACTCCCACCTAAATTACGGACAATATGGAACACTCAAATACTTCATCTTGTGAATGCATACTGTAGTTCTCTATGGGCACTGACAGTTGTACTTAGAAAATAACAGAAAACCACATCCCCATGTTTGAACTCCGCTTAGTGCTGAAGCCGCTATTTTTTTTGTTCATACTGCAATAACTTCTTCATACTAATTTAGAATCCAGTGAGACTTCGACCGATTAACTCCCACCTAAATTACAGACAATATGAAACACTCGAATACTTCATCTTCTGAACGTACACTGTAGTTCTCCATGGGGACTGATAGTTGTACTTGGAAAATAACAAGCTACCACATCCCCATATTTGAACTCTGCCTAGTGCAGAAGCCGCTATTTTTTTGTTCAGACTGCAATATTTTCTTCATACTAACTCAGAATCCAGCGAGACTTCGACCGATTAACTCCCACCTAAATTACGGACAATATGAAACACTCGGATACTTCATCTTGTGAACGTAAACTAGTTCTTCATGGGGACTGATGGTTGTACTTAGAAAATAACAGGCTACCACATCTCCATGAACTCCACCTAGTGCATAAGCCGCTATTTGTTTTGTTCAGACTGCAATAACTTCTTCATACTAATTCAGAATCCGGTGAGACTTCAGCCAATTAACTCCCACCTAAATTACGGACAATATGGAACACTCGGATACTTCATCTTTTTAACGCATACTGTAGTTCTCCATGGGCACTGACAGTTGTACTTAGAAAATAACGGGATACCACATCCCCTTATTTGAACTCCGCCTAGTGTAGAAGCCGCTATTTTTTTGTTCAGACTGCAATATTTTCTTCACACTAACTCGGAATCCGACGAGACTTCGACCGATTAACTCTCACCTAAATTACGGACAATATGAAACACTCGGATACTTCATCTTGTGAACGTACACTTTAGTTCTCCATGGGGACTGACAGTTGTACTTTGAAAATAACAGGCTACCACATACCAATATTTGAACTCCGCCTAGTGCAGAAGCCACTATTTTTTTTGTTCAGGCAGCAATAACTTCTTCATAATAATTCAGAATCCGTTGAGAATTCGACTGATTAACTTCCACCTAAATTACGGACAATATGGAACACTCGGATACTTCATCTTGTGAACCCATATTGTAGTTCTCTATGGGCACTGACAGTTGTACTTAGAAAATAATAGGATACCACATTCCTATATTTGAACTCCGCCTAGTACAAAAGCTGCTATTTTTTTGTGCAGACTGCAATAACTTCTTCATACTAATTCAGAATCCGGTGAGATTTCGACCAATTAACTCCCACCTAAATTACGGACAATATGGAACACTCGGATACTTCATCTTGTGAACGTACACTGTAGTTCTTCATGGGGACTGATAGTTGTACTTTGAAAATAACAAGATACCACATCCCCAAATTTGAACTCCGTCTAGTGCAGAAGCCGCTATTTTTTTTGTTCAGACTGCAATAACTTCTTCATACTAATTCAGAATCCAGTGAGACTTCGACCAGTTAAGTCCCAACTAAATTACGGACAATATGCAACACTCGGATACTTCATCTTGTGAACGCATACTGTAGTTTTCGATGGGTACTGACAGTTGTACTTAGAAAATAATAGGATACCACATCCCGTTATTTGAACTCCGCCTAGTGCAGAAGCCGCTATTTTTTTGTTCAGACTGCAATATTTTCTTCATACTAACTCGGAATCCGACGAGACTTCGACCGATTAACTCCCACCTGAATTACGGACAATATGATGCACTCAGTTACTTCATCTTGTGAACGTACACTGTAGTTCTCCATGGGGACTAAGAGTTGTACTTATAAAATAACAGGCTACCACATCCCCATATTTGAACTCCGCCTAGTGCAGAAGCCGCTATTTTTTATGTTCAGACTGCAATAACTTCTTCATACTAATTTAGAATCCGGAGAGAATTCGACCAATTAACTCCCATCTAAATTACGGACTATATGGAACACTCGGATACTTCATCTTGTGAACGTACACTGTAGTTCTCCATGGGGACTAAGAGTTGTACTTATAAAATAACAGGCTACCACATCCCCATATTTGAACTCCGCCTAGTGTTGAAGCCGCTATTTTTTATGTTCATACTGCAATAACTTCTTCATACTAATTCAGAATCCGGTGAGACTTCGACCGATTAACTCCCACCTAAATTACGGACAATATGAAACACTCGGATACTTCATCTTGTGAACGTACACTGTAGTTCTCCATGGGGACTGACAGTTGTACTTAGAAAATAACAGGCTACCACATCCCCATATTTGAACTCCGCCTAGTGCAGAAGCCGCTATTTTTTTTGTTCAGACTGTAATATTTTCTTCGTACTAACTCGGAATCCGGCGTGACTTCGACCAATTAACTCCCACCTAAATTACGGACAATATGGAACACTCGGATACTTCATCTTGTGAATGCATACTGTAGTACTCCATGGAAACTGACAGTTGTACTTAGAAAATAACAGGATACCATATCCCATTATTTGAACTCCGCCTAGTCCAGAAGCCGCTATTTTTTTTGTTCAGACCGCAATATTTTCTTCATACTAACTCGGAATCCGTTGAGACATCGAACGATTAACTCCCACCTGAATTACGGACAATATGAAACACTCAGTTACTTCATCTTGTGAACGCACATTGTAGTTCTCCACGAGGATTGAGAGTTGTACTTAGAAAATAACAGGCTACCACATCCCCATATTTGAACTCCGCCTAGTGCAGAAGCCGCTATTTTTTTGTTCAGACTGCAATAACTTCTTCATACAAATTCAGAATCCGGTGAGACTTCGACCAATTAACTCCCACCTAAATTACGGACAATATGGAACACTCGGATACTTCATCGTGTGAACGCATACTGTAGTTCTCTATAGGCACTGACAGTTGTACTTAGAAAATAACAGGATACCACATCCCCTTATTTGAACTCCGCCTAGTGCAGAAGCCGATATTTTTTTTGTTCAGACTGCAATAACTTCTTCATACAAACTCGGAATCCGACGAGACTTCGACCGATTAACTTCCACCTAAATTACGGACAATATGAAACACTCGGATACTTCATCTTGTGAACGTACACTTTAGTTCTCCATGGGGACTGACAGTTGTACTTAGAAAATAACAAGATACCACATCCCCATATTTGAACTCCGCCAAGTGCAGATGCCGCTATTTTTTTGTTCAGACTGCAATAACTTCTTCATACTAATTCAGAATCCGGTGAGACTTCGACCAATTAACTCCCACCTAAATTAGGGACAATATGGAACACTCGGATACTTCATCTTGTGAACGCATGTTGTAGTTCTCCATGGGCACTGACAGTTGTACTTAAAAATAACAGGATACGAAATCCCCAAATTTGAACTCCACCTAGTGAAGAAGCCGCTATTTTTTTTGTTCAGACCGCAATAACTTCTTCATACTAATTCAGAATCCGGTGATACTTCGACCAATTAACTCCCACCTAAATTACAGACAATATGGAATACTCGGATACTTAATCTTGTGAATGCATACTGTAGTTCTCCATAGGCACTGACAGTTGTACTTAGAAAATAACAGGATACCACATCCCCTTATTTGAAGTCCGCCTATTCCAGAAGCCGCTATTTTTTTTGTCCAGACTGCAATATTTTCTTCATACTAACTCGGAATCCGGCGAGACTTCGATCGATTAACCCCCACCTGAATTACGGACAATATGAAACACTCAGTTACTTCATCTTGTGAACGTACACTGTAGTTCTTCATGGGGACTGACAGTTGTATTTAGAAAATAACAGGCTACCACATCCCCTTATTTGAACTCCGCCTAGTGCAGAAGCCGCTATTTTTTTTGTTCAGACTGCAATAACTTCTTCATACTAATTCAGAATCCGGTGAGACTTCGACCAATTAACTCCCACCTAAATTACGGACAATATGGAACACTCGGATACTTCATCGTGTGAACACATACTGTAGTTCTGTATGGGCATTGACAGTTGTACTTAGAAAATAACAGGATACCACATCCCCTTATTTGAACTCCGCCTAGTGTAGAAGCCGCTATTTTTTTTGTTCAGACTCCTATATTTTCTTCATACTAACTCGGAATCCGGCGAGACTTCGACCGAGTAACTCCCACCTAAATTACGGACAATATGAAACACTCGGTAACTTCATCTTGTGAACGTACACTGTAGTTCTCCATGGGGACTGACAGTTGTACTTAGAAAATAACAGGCTACCGCATCCCCATATTTGAACTCTGCCTAGTGCTGAAGCCGCTTTTTTTTGTTCAGACTGCAATAACTTCTTCATACTAATTCAGAATCCGATGAGACTTCGACCAATTAACTCCCACCTAAATTATGGACAATATGGAACACTCGGATACTTCATCGTGTGAACGCATATTGTAGTTCTCTATGGGCACTGACAGTTGTACTTAGAAAATAACAGGATACCACATCCCCTTATTTGAACTCCGCCTAGTGCAGAAGCCGCTATTCTTTTTGTTCAGACTGCAATAACTTCTTCATACTAATTCAGAATCCGGTGAGACTTCGACCAATTAACTCCCACTTAAATTACGGACAATATGGAACACTCGGATACTTCATCGTGTGAACGCATATTGTAGTTCTCTATAGGCACTGACAGTTGTACTTAGAAAATAACAGGATACCACATCCCCATATTTGAACTCCGCCTAGTGCAGAATCCGCTATTTTTTTAGTTCAGACTCCTATATTTTCTTCATACTAACTCAGAATCCGGCGAGATTTCGACCGATTAACTCCAACCTAAATTACGGACAATATGAAACACGCTGATACTTCATCTTGTGAACGTACACTGTAGTTCTCCATGGGGACTGACAGTTGTACTTTGAAAATAACAAGCTACCACATCCCCATATTTGAACTCCGCCTTGTGTAGAAGCCGCTATTTTTTTGTGTAGACTGCAATAATTTCTTCATACTAATTCAGAATCCGGTGAGAATTCGACCAATTAACTCCCATCTAAATTACGAACAATATGGAACACTCGGATACTTCATTTTGTGAACGCATACTGTAGTTCTCCATTGGCACTGACAGTTGTACTTAGAAAATAACAGGATACCACATCCCCATATTTGAACTCCGCCTAGTGCAGAAGCCGCTATTTTTTTTGTTCAGACTGCAATAACTTCTTCCTACTAATTCAGAATCCGGTGAGACTTTGACCAATTAACCCCCACCTAAATTACGGACAATGTGGAACACTCAAATACCTCGTTTTGTGAACGCATACTGTAGTTCTCCTTGGGCACTGACAGTTGTACTTAGAAAATAACTGGATAAAACATCGCCATATTTGAACTCCGCCTAGTGTAAAAGCCGCTATTTTTTTTGTTCAGACTGCAATATTTTCTTCATACTAACTCGTAATCCGACGAGACTTCGACTGATTAACTCTCAACTAAATTACGGACAATATGAAACACTCGGATACTTCATCTTGTGAACGCATACTGTAGTAGTTCTCAATGGGCACTGACAGTTGTACTTAGAAAATAACAGGATACCACATCTCCATATTTGAACTCCGCCTAGTGCAGAAGCTGCTATTTTTTTGTTCAGACAGCAATAACTTCATACAAATTCAGAATCTGGTGAGACTTCGACCAATTAACTCCCACCTAAATTACGGACAATATGGAAGACTCAGATACTTCATCTTGTGAACGCTTTTGTAGTTCTCCATGGGCACTGACAGTTGTACTTGAAAATAATAGGATACGACATCCCCATATTTGAACTTCACCTAGTGCAGAAGCCGCTTTTTTTTTTGTTCAGACCGCAATAACTTCTTCATACTAATTTAGAATCTGGTGAGACTTCGACCAATTAACTCCCACCTAAATTACGGACAATATGGAACACTCGGATACTTCATCTTGTGAACGCATACTGTAGTTCTCCATGGGCACTGACAGTTGTACTTAGAAAATAACAGGCTACCACATCCCCATATTTGAACTCCGCCTAGTGCAGAAGCCGCTATTTTTTTTGTTCAGACTCCTATATTTTCTTCATACTAACTCGTAATCCGGCGAGAGTTCGACTAATTAACCCCACCTAAATTACGGACAATATGGAACACTCTGATACATCATCTTGTGAACGTACACTGTAGTTCTTCATGGGGACTGACAGTTGTACTTTGAAAATAACAGGCTACCACATCCCCATATTTGAACACCGCCTAGTGAAGAAGCCGCTATTTTTTTTGTTCAGACTACAATAACTTCTTCATACTAATTCAGAATCCGGTGAGAATTCGACCAATTAACTCCCATCTATTCTACGGACAATATAGAACACTCGGATACTTCATCTTGTGAACGCATATTGTAGTTCTCGATGGGCACTGACAGTTGTACTTAGAAAATAATACCACATCCCGTTATTTGAACTCCGCCTAGTGCAGAAGCCGCTACTTTTTTTGTTCAGACTGCAATATTTTCTTCATACTAACTCGGAATCCGGCGAGACTTCGACCGATTAACTCCCACCTGAATTACAGACAATATGAAGCACTCAGTTACTTCATCTTGTGAACGTACACTGTAGTTCTCCATGGGGACTGATAGTTGTACTTGGAAAATAACAGGATACAACATCCCCATATTTGAACTCCACCTAGTGCAGAAGCCGCTATTTTTTTTTCAGACTGCAATATTTTCTTCATACTAACTCTGAATCCGGCGAGACTTCGACTGATTAATTCCCACCTAAATTACGGACAATATGAATCACTAGGATACATCATCTTGTGAACGTACACTGTAGTTCTCCAAAGGGAGTGACAGTTGTACTTTGAAAATACCAGGCTACCACATCCCCATATTTGAACTCCGCCTAGTGCAAAAGCCGCTGTTTTTTTGTTCAGACTGTAATAACTTCTTCATACTAATTCAGAATCCGGTGAGACTTCGACCAATTTACTCCTACCTAAATTACGGACAATATGGAACACTCGGATATTTCATCTTGTGAACGCATACTGTAGTTCTCTATGGGCACTGACAGTTGTACTTTGAAAATAACAGGATACCACATCCCCAACTTTTAACTCCGCCTAGTGTAGAAGCCGCTATTTTTTTCGTTCATACTGCAATAACTCTTCATACTAATTCAGAATCCGTTGAGACTTCGACAGATTAACTCCCACCTAAATTACGGACAATATGAAACACTCGGATACTTCATCTTGTGAACGTACACTGTAGTTCTCCATGGGGACAGACAGTTGTACTTAGAAAATAACAGGCTACCACATCTCAATATTTGAACTCCGCCTAGTGCAGAAGCCGCTATTTTGTTTTTCAGACTGCAATATTTTCTTCATACTAACTCGGAATTCGGCGAGAATTCGACCGATTAACTCCCACCTAAATTACGGATAATATGAAACACTCGAATACCTTAACTTGTAAACGTACATTGTAGTTCTCCATGGGCACTGATAGTTGTACTTAGAAAATAACAGGATATCACATCCCCATATTTGAACTCCGCCTAGTGCAGAAGCAGCTATTTTTTTGTTCAGACTTCAATATTTTCTTCATACTAATTCAGAATCCGGTGAGACTTCGATTAACTCCCACCTAAATTACGGACAATATGGAACACTCAGATACTTCATCTTGTGAACGCATATTGTAGTTCTCCATGGGCACTGACAGTTGTACTTAGAAAATAACGGGATACCACATCCCCTTATTTGAACTCCGCCTAGTGCAGAAGCCTAATTTTTTTTGTTCAGACTGCAATATTTTCTTCATACTAACTCGGAATCCGGCGAGACTTCGACCGGTTAACTCCCACCTGAATTACGGACGATATGAAACACTCAGTAACTTCATCTTGTGAACGTACACTTTAGTTCTCCATGGGCACTGATAGTTGTACTTAGAAAATAACAGGCTACCACATCCTTATATTTGAACTCCGCCTAGTGCAGAAGCCGCTATTTTTTTGTTCAGACTACAATATTTTTTTCATACTAATTCGGAATCCGACGAAACTTCGACCGATTAACTCCCACCTAAATTACGGACAATACAAAACACTCGGATACTTCATTTTGTGAACGTACACTGTAGTTCTTCATGGGGACTGACAGTTGTACTTAGAAAACAACAGGCTAGCACATCCCCATATTTGAACTCCGCCTAGTACAAAAGCCGCTATTTTTTTGTTCAGACTGCAAAATTTTCTTCATACTTACTCGGAATCCGACGAGACTTCGACGGATTAACTCCCACCTAAATTACGGACAATATGGAATACTCGGATACCTCATCTTGTGAACGCATACTGTAGTTCTCCATGGGCACTGACAGTTGTACTTGGAAAATAACAGGATACACATCTCCATATTTGAACTTCGCCTAGTGCAGAAGCCGCTATTTTTTTTGTTTAGACTGCAATAACTTCTTCATACTAATTCAGAATCCGGTGAGACTTCGACCAATTAACTCCCACCTAAATTACGGACAATATGGAACACTCAGATACTTCATCTTGTGAATGCATACTGTAGTTCTCCATGGGCACTGACAGTTGTACTTAGAAAATAACATGATACCACATCCCCTTATTTGAACTCCGCCTAGTCCAGAAGCCGCTATTTTTTTTGTTCAGACTGCAATATTTTCTTCATACTAACACGGAATCCGGCAAGACTTCGACCGATTAACTCCCACCTAAATTACGGACAATATGAAACACTCGGTTATTTCATCTTGTGAACATACACTGTAGTTCTCCATGGGGACTGAGAGTTGTACTTAGAAAGTAACAGGCTACCACATCCACATATTTGAACTCCGCCTAGTGCATAAGCCGCTATTTTTTTGTTCAGACTGCAATAACTTCTTCATACTAATTCAAAATCCGGTGAGACTTCGACATATTAAATCCCGCCTAAATTACGGACTGTATGAAACACTCGGATACTTCATCTTGTGAACGCATACTGTAGTTCTCCATGGGCACTGACAGTTGTACTTAGAAAATAACAGGATACTACATCCCCATATTTGAACTTCGCCTAGTGCAGAAGCCGCTATTTTTTTTGTTCAGACTGCAATATTTTTTTCATACTAACTCGGAATCCGGCGAGACTTCGACCGATTAACTCCCACCTAAATTACGGACAATATGAAACACTCGGTTATTTCATCTAGTGAACATACACTGTAGTTCTCCATGGGGACTGAGAGTTGTACTTAGAAAGTAACAGGCTACCACATCCACATATTTGAACTCCGCCTAGTGCATAAGCCGCTATTTTTTTTGTTCAGACTACAATAACTTCTTCATACTAATTTAGAATCCAGTGAGAATTCGACTGATTAACTCCCACCTAAATTACGGAGAATATGGAACACTCGGATACTTCATCTTGTGAACTCATACTGTAGGTCTCCATGGGCACTGACAGTTGTACTTAGAAAATAACAGGATACCACATTCCCATATTTAAACTCCGCCTAGTACAGAAGCTGCTATTTTTTTTGTTCAGACTGCAATAACTTCTTCATACTAATTCAGAATCCGGTGAGATTTCGACTAATTAACCCCACCTAAATTACGGACAATATGGAACACTCGGATACATCATCTTGTGAACGTACACTGTAGTTCTTCATGGGGACTGATAATTGTACTTTGAAAATAACAAGATACCATATCCCCATATTTGAACTCCGTCTAGTGTAGAAGCCGCTATTTTTTTTGTTCAGACTGCAATAACTTCTTCATACTAATTCAGAATCCAGTGAGACTTCGACCAGTTAAGTCCCACCTAAATTACGGACAATATGCAACACTTAGATACTTCATCTTGTGAACGCATATTGTAGTTCTCGATGGGCACTGACAGTTGTACTTAGAAAATAATAGGATACCACATCCCGTTATTTGAACTCCGCCTAGTGCAGAAGCCGCTACTTTTTTTGTTCAGACTGCAATATTTTCTTCATACTAACTCGGAATCCGGCGAGACTTCGACCTATTAACTCCCACCTGAATTACGGACAATATGAAGCACTCAGTTACTTCATCTTGTGAACGTACACTGTAGTTCTCCATGGGGACTGACAGTTGTACTTGGAAAATAACAGGATACAACATCCCCATATTTGAACTCCACCTAGTGCAGAAGCCGCTAATTTTTTTGTTCAGACTGCAATATTTTCTTCATACTAACTCTGAATCCGGCGAGACTTCGACTGATTAATTCCCACCTAAATTACGGACAATATGAATCACTAGGATACATCATCTTGTGAACATACACTGTAGTTCTCCAAGGGGAGTGACAGTTGTACTTTGAAAATACCAGGCTACCACATCCCCATATTTGAACTCCGCCTAGTGCAAAAGCCACTGTTTTTTTGTTCAGACTGCAATAACTTCTTCATACTAATTCAGAATCCAGTGAGACTTCGACCAATTTACTCCTACCTAAATTACGGGCAATATGGAACACTCGGATATTTCATCTTGTGAACGCATACTGTAGTTCTCTATGGGCACTGACAGTTGTACTTTGAAAATAACATGATACCACATCCCCAAATTTTAACTCCGCCTAGTGTAGAAGCCGCTATTTTTTTCGTTCATACTGCAATAACTTCTTCATACTAATTCAGAATCCGTTGAGACTTCGACAGATTAACTCCCACCTAAATTACGGACAATATGAAACACTCGGATACTTCATCTTGTGAACGTACACTGTAGTTCTCCATGGGGACTGACAGTTGTACTTAGAAAGTAACAGGCTACCACATCCACATATTTGAACTCCGCCTAGTGCATAAGCCGCTATTTTTTTTGTTCAGACTACAATAACTTCTTCATACTAATTTAGAATCCAGTGAGAATTCGACTGATTAACTCCCACCTAAATTACGGAGAATATAGAACACTCGGATACTTCATCTTGTGAACTCATACTGTAGGTCTCCATGGGCACTGACAGTTGTACTTAGAAAATAACAGGATACCACATTCCCATATTTAAACTCCGCCTAGTATAGAAGATGCTATTTTTTTTGTTCAGACTGCAATAACTTCTTCATACTAATTCAGAATCCGGTGAGATTTCGACTAATTAACCCCACCTAAATTACGGACAATATGGAACACTCGGATACATCATCTTGTGAACGTACACTGTAGTTCTTCATGGGGACTGATAATTGTACTTTGAAAATAACAAGATACCATATCCCCATATTTGAACTCCGTCTAGTGCAGAAGCCGGTATTTTTTTTGTTCAGACTGCAATAACTTCTTCATACTAATTCAGAATCCAGTGAGACTTCGACCAGTTAAGTCCCACCTAAATTACGGACAATATGCAACACTTAGATACTTCATCTTGTGAACGCATATTGTAGTTCTCGATGGGCACTGACAGTTGTACTTAGAAAATAATAGGATACCACATCCCGTTATTTGAACTCCGCCTAGTGCAGAAGCCGCTACTTTTTTTGTTCAGACTGCAATATTTTCTTCATACTAACTCGGAATCCGGCGAGACTTCGACCGATTAACTCCCACCTGAATTACGGACAATATGAAGCACTCAGTTACTTCATCTTGTGAACGTACACTGTAGTTCTCCATGGGGACTGACAGTTGTACTTGGAAAATAACAGGATACAACATCCCCATATTTGAACTCCACCTAGTGCAGAAGCCGCTAATTTTTTTGTTCAGACTGCAATATTTTCTTCATACTAACTCTGAATCCGGCGAGACTTCGACTGATTAATTCCCACCTAAATTACGGACAATATGAATCACTAGGATACATCATCTTGTGAACATACACTGTAGTTCTCCAAGGGGAGTGACAGTTGTACTTTGAAAATACCAGGCTACCACATCCCCATATTTGAACTCCGCCTAGTGCAAAAGCCGCTGTTTTTTTGTTCAGACTGCAATAACTTCTTCATACTAATTCAGAATCCAGTGAGACTTCGACCAATTTACTCCTACCTAAATTACGGGCAATATGGAACACTCGGATATTTCATCTTGTGAACGCATACTGTAGTTCTCTATGGGCACTGACAGTTGTACTTTGAAAATAACATGATACCACATCCCCAAATTTTAACTCCGCCTAGTGTAGAAGCCGCTATTTTTTTCGTTCATACTGCAATAACTTCTTCATACTAATTCAGAATCCGTTGAGACTTCGACAGATTAACTCCCACCTAAATTACGGACAATATGAAACACTCGGATACTTCATCTTGTGAACGTACACTGTAGTTCTCCATGGGGACTGACAGTTGTACTTAGAAAATAACAGGCTACCACATCTCAATATTTGAACTCCGCCTAGTGCAGAAGCCGCTATTTTTTTTTCAGACTGCAATATTTTCTTCATACTAACTCGGAATTCGGCGAGAATTCGACCGATTAACTCCCACCTAAATTACGGACAATATGAAACACTCGAATACCTTAACTTGTAAACGTACATTGTAGTTCTCCATGGGCACTGACGGTTGTACTTAGAAAATAACAGGATATCACATCCCCATATTTGAACTCCGCCTAGTGCAGAAGCCGCTATTTTTTTGTTCAGACTGCAATATTTTCTTCATACTAATTCAGAATCCGGTGAGACTTCGACCAATTAACTCCCACCTAAATTACGGACAATATGGAACACTCAGATACTTCATCTTGTGAACGCATATTGTAGTTCTCCATGGGCACTGACAGTTGTACTTAGAAAATAACGGGATACCACATCCTCTTATTTGAACTCCGCCTAGAGCAGAAGCCGCTATTTTTTTGTTCAGACTGCAATATTTTCTTCATACTAACTCGGAATCCGGCGAGACTTCGACCGATTAACTTCCATCTGAATTACGGACAATATGAAACACTCAGTAACTTCATCTTGTGAACGTACACTATAGTTCTCCATGGGAATTGAGAGTTGTACTTAGAAAATAACAGGCTACCACATCCCCATATTTGAACTCCGCCTAGTGCAGAAGCCGCTATTTTTTTGTTCAGACTACAATATTTTCTTCATACTAATTCGGAATCCGACGAAACTTCGACCGATTAACTCCCACCTAAATTACGGACAATATGAAACACTCGGATACTTCATTTTGTGAACGTACACTGTAGTTCTTTATGGCGACTGACAGTTGTACTTAGAAAACAACAGGCTAGCACATCCCCATATTTGAACTCCGCCTAGTACAAAAGCCGCTATTTTGACTGCAATATTTTCTTCATACTTACTCGGAATCCGACGAGACTTCGACGGATTAACTCCCACCTAAATTACGGACAATATGGAACACTCGGATACCTCATCTTGTGAACGCATACTGTAGTTCTCCATGGGCACTGACAGTTGTACTTGGAAAATAACAGGATACACATCTCCATATTTGAACTTCGCCTAGTGCAGAAGCCGCTATTTTTTTTTGTTCGGACTGCAATAACTTCTTCATACTAATTCAGAATCCGGTGAGACTTCGACCAATTAACTCCCACCTAAATTACGGACAATATGGAACACTCAGATACTTCATCTTGTGAATGCATATTGTAGTTCTCCATGGGCACTGACAGTTGTACTTAGAAAATAACATGATACCACATCCCCTTATTTGAACTCCGCCTAGTCCAGAAGCCGCTATTTTTTTTGTTCAGACTGCAATATTTTCTTCATACTAACTCGGAATCCGGCGAGACTTCGACCGATTAACTCCCACCTAAATTACGGACAATATGAAACCCTCGGTTATTTCATCTTGTGAACATACACTGTAGTTCACCATGGGGACTGAGAGTTGTACTTAGAAAGTAACAGGCTACCACATCCACATATTTGAACTCCGCCTAGTGCATAAGCCGCTATTTTTTTTGTTCAGACTGCAATAACTTCTTCATACTAATTCAAAATCCGGTGAGACTTCGACCAATTTACTCCCACCTAAATTACAGACAATATGGAACACTCGGATACTTCATCTTGTGAACGCATACTGTAGTTCTCCATGGGTACTGACAGTTGTACTTAGAAAATAACAGGATACCACATCCCCTTATTTGAACTCCGCCTAGTCTAGAAGCCGCTATTTTTTTTGTTCAGACTGCAATATTTTCTTCATACTAACTCGGAATCCGGCGAGACTTCGACCGATTAACTCCCACCTAAATTACGGACAATATGAAACACTCGGTTATTTCATCTTGTGAACATACACTGTAGTTCTCCATGAGGACTGAGAGTTTTACTTAGAAAGTAACAGGCTACCACATCCACATATTTGAACTCCGCCTAGTGCAAAAGCCGCTGTTTTTTTGTTCAGACTGCAATAACTTCTTCATACTAATTCAGAATCCAGTGAGACTTCGACCAATTTACTCCTACCTAAATTACGGACAATATGGAACACTCGGATATTTCATCTTGAGAACGCATACTGTAGTTCTCTATGGGCACTGACAGTTGTACTTGGAAAATAACATGATACCACATCCCCAAATTTTAACTCCGCCTAGTGTAGAAGCCGCTATTTTTTTCGTTCATACTGCAATAACTTCTTCATACTAATTCAGAATCCGTTGAGACTTCAACAGATTAACTCCCACCTAAATTACGGACAATATGAAACACTCGGATACTTCATCTTGTGAACGTACACTGTAGTTCTCCATGGGGACTGACAGTTGTACTTAGAAAATAACAGGCTACCACATCTCAATATTTGAACTCCGCCTAGTGCAGAAGCCGCTATTTTTTTTTCAGACTGCAATATTTTCTTCATACTAACTCGGAATTCGGCGAGAATTCGACCGATTAACTCCCACCTAAATTACGGACAATATGAAACACTCGAATACCTTAACTTGTAAACGTACATTGTAGTTCTCCATGGGCACTAACAGTTGTACTTAGAAAATAATAGGATATCACATCCCCATATTTGAACTCCGCCTAGTGCAGAAGCCGCTATTTTTTTGTTCAGACTGCAATATTTTCTTCATACTAATTCAGAATCCGGTGAGTCTTCGACCAATTAACTCCCACCTAAATTACGGACAATATGGAACACTCAGATACTTCATCTTGTGAACGCATATTGTAGTTCTCCATGGGCACTGACAGTTGTACTTAGAAAATAACGGGATACCACATCCCCTTATTTGAACTTCGCCTAGTGCAGAAGCCGCTATTTTTTTTGTTCAGACTGCAATATTTTCTTCATACTAACTCGGAATCCGGCGAGACTTCGACCGATTAACTCCCACCTGAATTACGGACAATATGAAACACTCAGTAACTTCATCTTGTGAACGTACACTATAGTTCTCCATGGGCACTGACAGTTGTACTTAGAAAATAACAGGCTACCACATCCCCATATTTGAACTCCGCCTAGTGCAGAAGCCGGTATTTTTTTGTTCAGACTACAATATTTTCTTCATACTAATTCGGAATCCGACGAAACTTCGACCGATTAACTCCCACCTAAATTACGGACAATATGAAACACTCGGATACTTCATTTTGTGAACGTAAACTGTAGTTCTTCATGGGGACTGACAGTTGTACTTAGAAAACAACAGGCTAGCACATCCCTATATTTGAACTCCGCCTAGTACAAAAGCCGCTATTTTTTTGTTCAGACTGCAATATTTTCTTCATACTTACTCGGAATCCGACGAGACTTCGACGGATTAACTCCCACCTAAATTACGGACAATATGGAACACTCGGATACCTCATCTTGTGAACGCATACTGTAGTTCTCCATGGGCACTGACAGTTGTACTTGGAAAATAACAGGATACACATCTCCATATTTGAACTTCGCCTAGTGCAGAAGCCGCTATTTTTTTTGTTCAGACTGCAATAACTTCTTCATACTAATTCAGAATCCGGTGAGACTTCGACCAATTAACTCCCACCTAAATTACGGACAATATGGAACACTCAGATACTTCATCTTGTGAATGCATATTGTAGTTCTCCATGGGCACTGACAGTTGTACTTAGAAAATAACATGATACCACATCCCCTTATTTGAACTCCGCCTAGTCCAGAAGCCGCTATTTTTTTTGTTCAGACTGCAATATTTTCTTCATACTAACTCGGTATCCGGCGAGACTTCGACCGATTAACTCCCACCTAAATTACGGACAATATGAAACCCTCGGTTATTTCATCTTGTGAACATACACTGTAGTTCTCCATGGGGACTGAGAGTTGTACTTAGAAAGTAACAGGCTACCACATCCACATATTTGAACTCCGCCTAGTGCATAAGCCGCTATTTTTTTTGTTCAGACTGCAATAACTTCTTCATACTAATTCAAAATCCGGTGAGACTTCGACCAATTTACTCCCACCTAAATTACGGACAATATGGAACACTCGGATACTTCATCTTGTGAACGCATACTGTAGTTCTCCATGGGTACTGACAGTTGTACTTAGAAAATAACAGAATACCACATCCCCTTATTTGAACTCCGCCTAGTCCAGAAGCCACTATTTTTTTTGTTCAGACTGCAATATTTTCTTCATACTAACTCGGAATCCGGCGAGACTTCGACCGATTAACTCCCACCTAAATTACGGACAATATGAAACACTCGGTTATTTCATCTTGTGAACATACACTGTAGTTCTCCATGGGGACTGAGAGTTTTACTTAGAAAGTAACAGGCTACCACATCCACATATTTGAACTCCGCCTAGTGCATAAGCCGCTATTTTTTTTTGTTCAGACTGCAATAACTTCTTCATACTAATTCAGAATCCAGTGAGAATTCGACTGATTAACTCCCACCTAAATTACGGAGAATATGGAACACTCGGATACTTCATCTTGTGAACTCATACTATAGGTCTCCATGGGCACTGACAGTTGTACTTAGAAAATAACAGGATACCACATTCCCATATTTAAACTCCGCCTAGTACAGAAGCTGCTATTTTTTTTGTTCAGACTGCAATAACTTCTTCATACTAATTCAGAATCCGGTGAGATTTCGACCAATTAACCCCACCTAAATTACGGACAATATGGAACACTCGGATACATCATCTTGTGAACGTACACTGTAGTTCTTCATGGGGACTGATAATTGTACTTTGAAAATAACAAGATATCATATCCCCATATTTGAACTCCGTCTAGTGCAGAAGCCGCTATTTTTTTTGTTCAGACCGCAATAACTTCTTCATACTAATTCAGAATCCAGTGAGACTTCGACCAGTTAAGTCCCACCTAAATTACGGACAATATGCAACACTCAGATACTTCATCTTGTGAACGCATACTGTAGTTCTCGATGGGCACGGACAGTTGTGAAAATAATAGGATACCACATCCCGTTATTTGAACTCCGCCTAGTGCAGAAGCCGCTACTTTTTTTGTTCAGACTACAATATTTTCTTCATACTAACTCGGAATCCGGCGAGACTTCGACCGATTAACTTCCACCTGAATTACGGACAATATGAAGCACTCAGTTACTTCATCTTGTGAACGTACACTGTAGTTCTCCATGGGGACTAAGAGTTGTACTTATAAAATAACAGGCTACCACATCCCCATATTTGAACTCCGTCTAGTGCAGAAGCCGCTATTTTTTATGTTCAGACTGCAATAACTTCTTCATACTAATTCAGAATCCGGTGAGAATTCAACCAATTAACTCCCATCTAAATTACGGACAATATGGAACACTCAGATACTTCATCTTGTGAACGCATATTGTAATTCTATATGGGCACTTACAGTTGTACTTAGAAAATAACAGGATACCACATCCCCATATTTGAACTCCGCCTAGTGCTGAAGCCGCTATGTTTTTTGTTCATACTGCAATAACTTCTTCATACTAATTCAGAATCCGGTGAGACTTCGACCTATTAACTCCCACCTAAATTACGGACAATATGGAACACTCGGATACTTCAGCTTGTGAACGCATACTGTAGTTCTCCATGGGCACTGACAGTTGTACTTAGAAAATAACAGGATACCACATCCCCATATTTGAACTCCACCTAGTGTAGAAGCCGCTATTTTTTTTGTTCAGACCGCAATAACTTCTTCATACTAGTTCAGAATCCGGTGAGACTTCGACCAATTAACTCCCACCTAAATTACGGACAATATGGAACACTCGGATACTTCATCGTGTGAACGCATACTGTAGTTCTCCTTGGGCACTGACAGTTGTACTTAAAAATAACAGGATACGACATCCCCATATTTGAACTCCACCTAGTGTAGAAGCCGCTATTTTTTTTGTTCAGACCGCAATAACTTCTTCATACTAGTTCAGAATCCGGTGAGACTTCGACCAATTAACTCCCACCTAAATTACGGACAATATGGAACACTCGGATACTTCATCGTGTGAACGCATACTGTAGTTCTCTATGGGCACTGAAAGTTGTACTTAGAAAATAACAGGATACCACATCCCCTTATTTCAACTCCGCCTAGTGCAGAAGCCGCTATTTTTTTTGTTCAGACTCCTATATTTTCTTCATACTAACTCGGAATCCGGTGAGACTTCGACCGATTAACTCCCTCCTAAATTACGGACAATATGAAACACTTTGATACTTCATCTTGTGAATGTACACTGTAGTTCTCCATGGAGACTGACAGTTGTACTTTGAAAATAACAGGCTACCACATCCCCATATTTGAACTCTGCCTAATGCAGAAGCCGCTATTTTTTTTGTTCAGACTGCAATAAGTTCTTCATACTAATTCAGAATCCGGTGAGAATTCGACCAATTAACTCCCATCTAAATTACGGACAATATGGAACACTCGGATACTTCATCTTGTGAACGCATACTGTAGTTCTCCATTGGCACTGACAGTTGTACTTAGAAAATAACAAGATACCACATCCCCATATTTGAACTCTGCCTAGTGCAGAAGCCGCTATTTTTTTTGTTCAGACTGCAATAAATTCTTCATACTAATTCAGAATCCGGTGAGACTTTGACCAATTAACTCCCACCTAAATTACGGACAATATGGAACACTCGGATACCTCACCTTGTGAACGCATAATGTAGTTCTCCGTGGGCACTGACAGTTGTACTTAGAAAATAATAGGATACGACATCCCCATATTTGAACTCCACCTAGTGCAGAAGCCGCTATTTTTTTTGTTCAGACTACAATATTTTCTTCATACTAACTCTGAATCCGGCGAGACTTCGACTGATTAACTCCCACCTAAATTACGGACAATATGAAACACTCGGATACTTCATCTTGTGAACGTACACTGTAGTTCTCCAAGGGGACTGACAGTTGTACTTAGAAAATACTAGGCTACCACATCCCCATATTTGAACTCTGCCTAGTGTAGAAGCCGCTGTTTTTTTGTTCAGACTGCAATAACTTCTTCATACTAACTCGGAATTCGGCGAGACTTCGACCGATTAACTCCCACCTAATTTACGGACAATATGAAACACTCGAATACTTTAACTTGTGAACCTACACTGTAGTTCTCCATGGACACAGACAGTTGTACTTAGAAAATAACAGGCTACCACATCCCCATATTTAAACTCCGCCTAGTGCAGAAGCCGCTATTTTTTTGTTAAGACTGCAATACTTCTTCATAATAATTCAAAATCCGATGAGACTTCGACCAATTAACTCCCTCCTAAATTACGGACAATATGGATCACTCGGATACTTCATCTTGTGAACGCATACTGTAGTTCTCTATGGGCACTGACAGTTGTTCTTAGAAAATAACAGGATACCACATCCCCATATTTGAACTCCACCTAGTGCAGAAGCCGCTATTTTTTTTTGTTCAGACCGCAATAACTTCTTCATACTAACTCGGAATCCGGCGAGACTTCGACCGATTAACTCCCACCTAAATTACGGACAATATGAAACACTCAGATACTTCATCTTGTGAACGTACACTGTATTTCTCCATGGGAACTGACAGTTGTACTTTGAAAATAACAGGCTACCACATCCCCATATTTGAACTCCGCCTAGTACAGAAGCCGCTATTTTTTTTGTTCAGACTGCAATAATTTCTTCATACTAAATCAAAATCCGGTGAGAATTCGACCAATTAACTCCTATCTAAATTACGGACAATATGGAACACTTGGAAACTTCATCTTTTGAACGCATACTGTAGTTCTCCATTCGCACAGACAGTTGTACTTAGAAAATAACAGGATACCACATCCCCATATTTGAACTCCGCCTAGTGCAGAAGCCGCTATTTTTTTTGTTTAGACTGCAATATTTTCTTCATACTAACTCGTTATCCGGCGAGACTTCGATCGATTAACTCCCACCTAAATTACGGACAATTTGAAACACTCGGATACTTCATCTTGTGAACGTACACCGTAGTTCTCCATGGGGACTGACAGTTGTACTTAAAAATAACAGGATACGACATCCCCATATTTGAACTCCACCTAGTGAAGAAGCCGCTATTTTTTTTGTTCATTCCGCAATTACTTCTTCATACTAATTCAGAATCCGCTGAGACTTAGACCAATTAACTCCTACCTAAATTACGGATAATATGGAACACTCGGATACTTAATCTTGTGAACGCATACTGTAGTTCTCTATGGGCATTGACAATTGTACTTAGAAAATAACGGGACACCACATCCCCTTATTTGAACTCCGCCTAGTGCAGAAGCCGCTATTTTTTTGCTCAGACTGCAATATTTTCTTCATACTAACTCGGAATCTGGCGAGACTTCGACCGATTAACTCCACCTAAATTACGGACAATATGAAACACTCGTATACTTCATCTTGTGAACGTACACTTTAGTTCTCCATGGGGACTGACAGTTGTACTTTGAAAATAACAGGCTACCACATCCCCATATTTGAACTCCGCCTAGTGCAGAAGACGATATTTTTTTTGTTCAGACTGCAATAACTTCTTCAAAATAATTCAGAATCCGGTGAGAATTCGACCAATTAACTCCCACCGAAATTACAGACAATATGGAACACTCGGATACCTCATCTTGTGAACGCATACTGTAGTTCTCCATGGGCACTGACAGTTGTACTTGGAAAATAACATGATACACATCTCCATATTTGAAATTTACCAAGTGCAGAAGCCGCTATTTTTTTTGTTCAGACTGCAATAACTTCTTCATACTAATTCAGAATACGGTGAGACTTAGACCAATTAACTCCCACCTAAATTACGGACAATATGGAACACTTGGATACTTCATCTTGTGAACGCATACTGTAGTCCTCCTTGGGCACTGACAGTTGTACTTAGAAACTAATAGGATACCACATCCCCTTATTTGAACTCCGCCTAGTGCAGAAGCCGCTATTTTTTTTGTTCAGATTGCAATATTTTCTTCATACTAACTCGGAATCCGGCGAGACTTCGACCGATTAACTCCCACCTAAATTACGGACAATATGAAACACTCGGATACTTCATCTTGTGAACGTACACATTAGTTCTCCTTGGGGACAGACTGTTGTACTTTGAAAATAACAGGCTACCACATCCCCATATTTGAACTCCGCCTAGTGTAGAAGCCGCTATTTTTTTTGTTCAGACTACAATAACTTCTTCATAATAATTCAGAATCCGGTGAGAATTCGACCAATTAACTCCCACCTAAATTACGAACAATATGGAACACTCGGATACTTCATCTTGAGAACTCATACTGTAGTTCTCCATGGGTACTGACAGTTGTACATAGAAAATAACAGGATACCACATCCCCATATTTGAACTCCGCCTAGTACAGAAGCTGCTAATTTTTTTGTTCAGACTGCAATAATTTCTTTATACTAATTCAAAATCCGATGAGAATTTGACTAATTAACTCCCATCTAAATTACGGACAATATGGAACACTCGGATACTTCATCTTATGAACGCATACTGTAGTTCTCCATTGGCACTGACAGTTGTACTTAGAAAATAACAGGTTATCACATCCCCATATTTGAACTCCGCCTAGTGCAGAAGCCGCTATTTTTTTTGTTCAGACGGCAATAACTTCTTCCTACTAATTCAGAATCCGGTGAGACTTTGACCAATTAACTCCCACCTAAATTACGGATAATATGGAACACTCGGATACCTCGTCTTGTGAACGCATACTGTAGTTCTCCATGGGCACTGACAGTTGTACTTAGAAAATAACAGGATACAACATCGCCATATCTGAACTCCGCCTAGTGTTGGAGCCGCTATTTTTTTTGTTCAGACTGTAATATTTTCTTCATACTAACTCAGAATCCGGCAAGACTCCGATTGATTAACTCCCACCTAAATTACGGACAATAGGAAACACTCGGATACTTCCTCTTGTGAACGCATACTGTAGTTCTCAATGGGCACTGACAGTTGTACTTAGAAAATAACAGGATACCACATCCCGATATTTGAACTCCGCCTAGTGCACCGCAATTTTTTTTTGTTCAGACTGCAATAAGTTCATACTAATTCAAGAACGGTGAGACTTCGACCAATTAACTCCCACCTAAATTACGGACAATATGAAACACTCGGATACTTCATCTTGTGAACGCATATTGTAGTTCTCCATGGGCACTGACAGTTGTACTTAAAAATAACAGGATACGACATCCCCATATTTGAACTCCACCTAGTGCAGAAGCCGCTATTGTTTTTGTTCAGACCGCAATAACTTCTTCATACTAATTCAGAATCCGGTGAGACTTCGACCAATTAACTCCCACCTAAATTACGGACAATATAGAACACTCGGATACTTCATCGTGTGAACGCATACTGTAGTTCTCTATGGGCACTGAAAGTTGTACTTAGAAAATAACAGGATACCACATCCCCTTATTTGAACTCCGCCTAGTGCAGAAGCCGCTATTTTTTTTGTTCAGACTCCTATATTTTCTTCATACTAACTCGGAATCCGGCGAGACTTCGACCGATTAACTCCCTCCTAAATTACGGACAATATGAAACACTCTGATACTTCATCTTGTGAACGTACACTTTAGTTCTCCATCAAGACTGACAGTTGTACTTTGAAAATAACAGGCTACCACATCCCCATATTTGAACTCCGCCTAGTGCAGAAGCCGCTATTTTTTTTGTTCAAACTGCAATAATTTCTTCATACTAATTCAGAATCCGGTGAGAATTCGACCAATTAACTCCCATCTAAATTACGTACAATATGGAACACTCGGATACTTCATCTTGTGAACGCATATTGTAGTTCTCCATTGGCACTGACAGTTGTACTTAGAAAATAACAAGATACCACATCCCCATATTTGAACTCTGCCTAGTGCAGAAGCCGCTATTTTTTTTTCTCAGACTGCAATAAATTCTTCATACTAATTCAGAATCCGGTGAGACTTTGACCAATTAACTCCCACCTAAATTACGGACAATATGGAACACTCGGATACCTCACCTTGTGAACGCATAATGTAGTTCTCCGTGGGCACTGACAGTTGTACTTAGAAAATAATAGGATACGACATCCCCATATTTGAACTCCACCTAGTGCAGAAGCCGCTATTTTTTTTGTTCAGGCTGCAATATTTTCTTCATACTAACTCTGAATCCGGCGAGACTTCGACTGATTAACTCCCACCTAAATTACGGACAATATGAAACACTCGGATACTTCATCTTGTGAACGTACACTGTAGTTCTCCAAGGGGACTGACAGTTGTACTTAGAAAATACCAGGCTACCACATCCCCATATTTGAACTCCGCCTAGTGCAGAAGCCGCTGTTTTTTTGTTAAGACTGCGATAACTTCTTCATACTAACTCGGAATTCGGCGAGACTTCGACCGATTAACTCCCACCTAATTTACGGACAATATGAAACACTCGAATACTTTAACTTGTGAACGTACACTGTAGTTCTCCATGGGCACTGACAGTTGTACTTAGAAAATAACAGGCTACCACATCCCCATATTTAAACTCCGCCTAGTGCAGAAGCCGCTATTTTTTTGTTAAGACTGCAATAACTTCTTCATAATAATTCAAAATCCGATGAGAATTCGACCAATTAACTCCCTCCTAAATTACGGACAATATGGATCACTCGGATACTTCATCTTGTGAACGCATACTGTAGTTCTCTATGGGCACTGACAGTTGTTCTTAGAAAATAACAGGATACCACATCCCCATATTTGAACTCCACCTACTGCAGAAGATGCTATTTTTTTTGTTCAGACCGCAATAACTTCTTCATACTAACTCAGAATCCGGCGAGACTTCGACCGATTAACTCCCACCTAAATTACGGACAATATGAAACACTCGGATACTTCATCTTGTGAACGTACACTGTATTTCTCCATGGGAACTGACAGTTGTAGTTTGAAAATAACAGGCTACCACATCCCCATATTTGAACTCCGCCTAGTACAGAAGCCGCTATTTTTTTGTTCAGACTGCAATAATTTCTTCATACTAAATCAAAATCCGTTGAGAATTCGACCAATTAACTCCTATATAAATTACGGACAATATGGAACACTCGGAAACTTCATCTTGTGAACGCATACTGTAGTTCTCCATTCGCACAGACAGTTGTACTTAGAAAATAACAGGATACCACATCCCCATATTTGAACTCCGCCTAGTGCAGAAGCCGCTATTTTTTTTGTTCAGACTTCAATAATTTCTTCATACTAATTCAGAATCCGGTGAGAAATTGACCAATTAACTCCCAACTAAATTACGGACAATATGGAACACTCGGATACCCCATCCTGTGAACGCATACTGTAGTTCTCCATGGGCACTGACATTTGTACTTAGAAATTAACAGGATACAACATCCCCATATTTGAACTCCGCCCAGTGTAGAAGCCGCTATTTTTTTTGTTCAGACTACAATATTTTCTTCATACTAACTCGTTATCCGGCGAGACTTCGACCGATTAACTCCCACCTAAATTACGGATAATTTGAAACACTCGGATACTTCATCTTGTGAACGTACACCGTAGTTTTCCATGGGGACTGACAGTGGTACATAGAAAATAACAGGCTACCACATCCCCAAATTTGAACTCCGCCTAGTGCAGAAGCCGCTGTTTTTTTTGTTCAGAGTCTTCAGACTCCTATATTTTCTTCATACTAACTCAGAATCCGGCGAGATTTCGACCGATTAACTCCAACCTAAATTACGGATAATATGGAACACTCAGATACTTCATCTTGTGAACGCATACTGTAGTTCTCTATGGGCATTGACAGTTGTACTTAGAAAATAACGGGATACCACATCCCCTTATTTGAACTCCGCCTAGTGCAGAAGCCGCTATTTTTTTGTTCAGACTGCAATATTTTCTTCATACTAACTCGGAATCCGGCGAGACTTCGACCGATTAACTCCCACCTAAATTACGGACAATATGAAACACTCGTATACTTCATCTTGTGAACGTACACTTTAGTTCTCCATGGGGACTGACAGTTGTACTTTGAAAATAACAGGCTACCACATCCCCATATTTGAACTCAGCCTAGTGCAGAAGCCGATATTTTTTTTGTTCAGACTGCAATAACTTCTTCATAACAATTCAGAATCCGGTGAGAATTCGACCAATTAACTCCTACCTAAATTACGGACAATATGGAACACTCGGATACCTCATCTTGTGAACGCATACTGTAGTTCTCCATGGGCACTGACCGTTGTACTTGGAAAATAACATGATACACATCTCCATATCTGAAATTCGCCTAGTGCAGAAGCCGCTATTTTTTTTGTTCAGACTGCAATAACTTCTTCATACTAATTCAGAATCCGGTGAGACTTAGACCAATTAACTCCCACCTAAATTACGGACAATATGGAACACTCGGATACTTCATCTTTTGAACGCATACTGTAGTCCTCCCTGGGCACGGACAGTTGTACTTAGAAACTAACAGGATACCACATCCCCTTATTTGAACTCTGCCTAGTGCAGAAGCCGCTATTTTGTTTGTTCAGACTGCAATATTTTCTTCATACTAACTCGAAATCCGGCGAGACTTCGACCGATTAACTCCCACCTAAATTACGGACAATATGAAACACTCGTATACTTCATCTTGTGAACGTACACTTTAGTTCTCCATGGGGACTGACAGTTGTACTTTGAAAATAACAGGCTACCACATCCCCATATTTGAACTCAACCTAGTGCAGAAGCCGATATTTTTTTTGTTCAGACTGCAATAACTTCTTCATAATAATTCAGAATCCGGTGAGAATTCGACCAATTAACTCCCACCTAAATTACGGACAATATGGAACACTCGGATACCTCATCTTGTGAACGCATACTGTAGTTCTCCATGGGCACTGACAGTTGTACTTGGAAAATAACATGATACACATCTCCATATCTGAAATTCGCCTAGTGCAGAAGCCGCTATTTTTTTTTGTTCAGACTGCAATAACTTCTTCATACTAATTCAGAATCCGGTGAGACTTAGACAAATTAACTCCCACCTAAATTACGGACAATATGGAACACTCGGATACTTCATCTTTTGAACGCATACTGTAGTCCTCCCTGGGCACTGACAGTTGTACTTAGAAACTAACAGGATACCACATCCCCTTATTTGAACTCCGCCTAGTGCAGAAACCGCTATTTTTTTTGTTCAGACTACAATATTTTCTTCATACTAACTCGGAATCCGGCGAGACTTCGACCGATTAACTCTCACCTAAATTACGGACAATATGAAACACTCGGATACTTCATCTTGTGAACGTACACATTAGTTCTCCATGGGGACTGAATGTTGTACTTTGAAAATAACAGGCTACCACATCCCCATATTTGAACTCCGCCTAGTGTAGAAGCCGCTAATTTTTTTGTTCAGACTGCAATAACTTCTTCATAATAATTCAGAATCCGGTGAGAATTCGACCAATTAACTCCCACCTAAATTACGGACAATATGGAACACTCGGATACTTCATCTTGTGAACTCATACTGTAGTTCTCCATGGGCACTAATAGTTGTACATATAAAATAACAGGATACAACATCCCCATATTTGAACTCCGCCTAGTACAGAAGCCGCTATTTTTTTTGTTCAGACTGCAATATTTTCTTCATACTTACTCGGAATCCGACGAGACTTCGACCGATTAACTCCCACCTAAATTACGGACAATATGGAACACTCGGATACCTCATCTTGTAAACGCATACTGTAGTTCTCCATGGGCACTGACAGTTGTACTTAGAAAATAACAGGATACACATCTCCATATTCGAAATTCGCCTAGTGCAGAAGCCGCTATTTTTTATGTTCAGACTGCAATAACTTCTTCATACTAATTCAGAATCTGGTGAGAATTCGACCAATTTACTCCCACGGACAATATGGAACACTCGGCTTCTTCATCTTGTGAACGCATATTGTAGTTCTCTATGGGCACTTACAGTTGTACTTAGAAAATAACAGGATACCACATCCCCATATTTGAACTCCGCCTAGTGCTGAAGCCGCTATTTTTTTTGTTCATACTGCAATAACTTCTTCATACTAATTCAGAATCCGATGAGACTTCGACCGATTAACTACCACCTAAATTACAGACAATATGAAACACTCGGATACTTCATCTTGTGAACGTACACTGTAGTTCTCCATGGGGACTGACAGTTGTACTTAGAAAATAACAGGCTACCACATCCCCATATTTGAACTTCGCCTAGTGCAGAAGCCACTATTATTTTTGTTCAGACTGTAATATTTTCTTCATACTAACTCGGAATCCGGCGAGACTTCGATCAATTAACTCCCATCTAAATTACGGACAATATGGAACACTCGGATACTTCATCTTGTGAATGCATACTGTAGTACTCCATGGGAACTAATAGTTGTACTTAGAAAATAATAGGATACCATATCCCCTTATTTGAACTCCGCCTAGTCCAGAAGCCGCTATTTTTTTTGTTCAGACTGCAATATTTTCTTCATACTAACTCGTAATCCGTCGAGACATCGACCGATTAACTCCCACCCGAATTACGGACAATATGAAACACTCAGTTACTTCATCTTGTGAACGTACACTGTAGTTCTCCATGGGGATTGAGAGTTGTACTTAGAAAATAACAGGCTACCACATCCCCATATTTGAACTCCGCCTAGTACAGAAGCCGTTATTTTTTTTGTTCAGACTGCAATAACTTCTTCATACAAATTCAGAATACGGTGAGACTTCGACCAATTAACTCCCACCTAAATTATGGACAATATGGAACACTTAGATACTTCATCGTGTGAACGCATACTGTATTTCTCTATGGGCACTGACAGTTGTACTTAGAAAAAAACAGGATACCAAATCCCCTTATTTGAACTCCGCCTAGTGAAGAAGCCGCTATTTTTTTGTTCAGACTGCAATAACTTCTTCATACTAACTCGAAATCCGGCGAGACTTTGACCGATTAACTTCCACCTAAATTACGGACAATATGAAACACTCGGATACTTCATCTTGTGAACGTACACTTTAGTTCTCCATGTGGACTGACAGTTGTACATAGAAAATAACAAGATACCACATCTGTTGGGCGTATTCTCACCCAGGCAATCTCAAGACCAAGAAGCACCAGGTTCGCCCAAGCTTGCCTAAGCTTCATTCGGCATCCCTACCACTGCCGAACCAGACTCACAACCACAGAACTGCTGAATCAACTCTACCTCCCATGCTTGCCGAACCAACCTACCGGTCCAACCTCACCTACCGGACCAACCGCCTCTACCGAACCAACCAACCACCCAGCCTCCCTCAGGCCTCACCGGACCAGCCATCAACCGAACCAACTCCTTCCACTCCTCCCACCGGATCAACCTACGACCAGACCAACCTCTAGCGAACCACCATATGCCGGACCAACTCCCCACCGGTCCAAACCTATCCACCGAATGAAGTCTCCACCGAACGAAGCAACACATCTCACCACCGGACCACTCATCTCACCGCCGAACCAAAGGAAACCGGACCAGATCCACCAGGCCAGATTACGTCAGCCCAGGCCCGCCAGCTGCTATATACCTCCAAGACCCCTACCCCCAGCCTCACTCTATAAATAGAGGGGCAGGGGTACAACAATGGGGAACAAGTTTGAGAGCTCAAGCACGGAAGGAACTTTCAAACAACTTTCTTTTACTTGTATAAAAGCTTTGTACTTGTAATCAAAACAAAAGAAGAGAAATAACATATAAAGTGGATGTAGGCACATTCTGGCTGAACCACTATAAATTTGCGTGTCTTTTTACAGTTTAACCCCTGCTTTTCATATATTTGCATAAATCACTCAAATCGCTAAGAACAACATAAGATCTACTAAATCATACAACTTTGAGGTGTTTGTCCATTTTTTGTGCAAACATTTTTGGTGCTTTCACTGAGAGCTAGAAGCTTGAAGCTTCAGCTTCATCCACTTAACAGTTTTCCTAACAGCATCGTCCGCCACTTGGAAAACATGCCTCCCAAACAAAGAAAAGATGTTAAGAAAGGAAAAAACATCGCATCCAGCAGTCTTCCAGATCCAGCTGTCACGAATCAAGTAAATCGTCCTTCTCCATCAGCAGTAACAAATGAAGGACAGACTAACCCAACCACTCCTGCCACAGAACAGCCTGCAGCAATTACTAGGGCAGATTTGGACAGAGTTGTGGTTGAAGTAACTAACCGCTTCACGTCCCAGCAGGAAGCCTTGGTGGACCATCTCATGTCACGCTTAAGGGATGCTGAAGAATCCAACCGCAACACTGAATCATGGGACGAGTCCCAGTCTGGAGGATCTCAGAGACAACAAAGATCTTCCTTCTTCGAAGGAGCTAACGGCAGAAGTAGCCATGGTAGGAGCCGAGACCGAGCACAACCCGAAGTTAGGCCTGAGGAAACGTTTGGTACCGAACCCAACGGGGGAGGTACCGGACGGAGGTCAACTGTAGCTGAGCCTGTCATACTGCCTAACCACGGAAACGCCGGTGAACGGGGCCGAGCTAGAGTCCAGCCCGAAGTTGGACCCGAGGAAGTGCTTAGATCAGAACCCAGCAGGGGAAGATCAAGGCAAGGGCCAACTGTAGCTGACCCTAGCATGCCCCCAGAAGATCAAAGGCAGCCGCTGGAAAATATGAGGAACGATAGACGATACCATACCTACATGTCATCCGGACGGAATCAATCCCCCAGAACAGGACCGAACTCGTTTCTATCTGCTCCAAATTCTTATGAAAGGATGGCATGCTTGTTCAGAGAGTGCGTCCAACGGGATCAAAGAGATCGACGGATAGGTGCTAGGGTAACCAGCCCTTTCGCCCGCAATATCGAAATTGCCACCACCCCCCGAGAATGGAAGATGCCGACAATGGAACCTTACAAAGGAACCTCCGACCCCGTTGTACACTTACAGAGGTACACGCAACATATGCTCATGAGTGGAGCAACAGAGGGAGTACTGTGCAAATGCTTTCCGCTCTTCTTAGCAGATCTCGCTACCGCCTGGTTCTGTCATCTACCCCAGGGATCCATCAGCTCGTGGGAAATGTTGAAAGAAAAGTTTATCAGTCAATTCCGCATCCATGTGGAACAACCTAAGGACGATTATTCCTTATCCAGCGTCAAATAGAAACCTGGAGAAAAACTGCAGCAATACCTAACCCGATTCAATGCCGCAGCAGCCGCAGTCCAAGATGCCGATGAGAAGCTTGTCTTAATGGCCCTTTGTAGTGGTGTGCATCCGGATACTAAATTCGCTAGAAGACTAACAAAAGAAAAACCAGCTACTTTACCCGATTTCTTCCATGAAGCCGGGAAATATATGAGGCTTGAAGACGCTGCCACTGAGGGGCAGTCAAGGCAACAAAATAAGGCAACTCACAGCAACACGCCCGCTGTAGCAAAGGACATTCGAAGAAATGACTCTAGAGACAATGCTGGGGGCAAGAAGGGAGAAAAGCGCCTATATCGGCCAGGACCGAGATTCGACACTTACACTCCTTTGAATGAAACCGTCGAAAAACATCTTCCTTGCCACCCAAGGTGAAGTTAGATACGAATGCTCACCGTACAAGAAGGAATCAGATAACGCACAGAAGTCTGGAAAGTTCTGCCGCTTCCACGAATCTCATGGGCATGATACCAATGAATGCCATCATCTCTGGGATCTGATTGAAGAACACATCAGAAGGAAGAAACTACAACTCTTTCTTGGGAAGGCCAACCCTGTCTGACTTCCAAATTGTCCTGGCTCCATAGTGCTTAAAGATGAAATTTCCAACGGACAAGTGTGTTCCCTTCTTCGAAGCTCTAAAGAAAGACAAAGGAAAGTTCGAATGGATTGACGAATGCTTAACCGCTTTCCTTAACTTAATCGAACACCTCCAGAAACCACCGGTACTCTCGACTCCAAGCGAAGGCGAAGAATTATACTTATACCTTGCTGTGTCATCTCACGCCCTAAGCGCTGCCTTGGTAAGGGAAGACAACCGCACACAGCGGCCAGTTTACTTCGTTAGCAAGAGGTTTACTGGGGCAGAAGTCAGATATCCTAAACTTGAGAAGCTAGCATACTGTTTACTAATCACATCACAGAAACTGCGTCACTACTTCCAGTCACATTCCATCAAAGTTCTGACCGATCAACCACTGAGGCAGGTACTCCATCGTCCCGACACTTCTGGGCGACTACTTAAATGGTGCATTGAACTAAGTCAGTATGATATCACCTATCACCCTCGCACCGCCATCAAGGGACAAGCCATGGCTGATTTCATTGCAAAATTCACTACCAACGAAGATAAGGAGCAATTGGAAATAGAAAAAGACATCAAGTGGAATCTCTTTGTGGATGGTGCATCAAACGAACAAGGCTCGGGGGCAGGTGTGGTAATAATCACTCCCAGGGGAAACAAACTGCACTATGCTATAAGGTTGGAGTTCGCTGCCACCAACAACGATGCAGAATATGAAGCGGTGATAGCCGGAATAGAAATTGCCATAGAAATCGGAGCCAATTCTTTGTGTCTTCATAGCGATTCTCAACTTATTGTTAATCAAATACTAGGAGAATTCCAAGCTCGAGAAGAACGACTCATAGCATATCTAAAGAAGACCAAGTTACTTCTCAGCCGATTGGACCACTACTTAGTCAAACACATCCCTCGGGAAGAGAACCGAGAGGCCGACGAATTGGCAAAGCAAGCAAGTGTGAGAGACATCACCATCTTCGGGGCAGTAACCATCTCAAAGCAACTGGCCCCAAGTTTTGAGCAAATGAATCTAATAGCTGCAACCGAAGAAGCAACTTGGATGACTCCTATCCAAGGCTACTTACAATGTGGCACACTACCCAACGGGCGTAACGAAGTCAAGAAAATCTTGAGGAAAGCTTCCCGCTACACATACAGGAGGACACCCTCTATCGGCGCGGATTCTCTAACCCCCTATTAAGGTGTGTCGCTGGAAGGGATGCCAAGGAAATCTTATCCAACATTCATCAAGGGAGCTGCGGAGATCACACCGGAGGGCAGACTTTGGCAAAAAAGATACTCCGATATGGATATTTCTGGCCCACCTTAAGCAAGGACGCCTTAGATTTCGTCAGAAAATGTGACAGATGCCAGAAGTTTGCTAAGATTCCACGACTACCAACAACTGAGATTACTCAAATGACCAGCCCATGGCCCTTTGCAGTATGGGGAATTGACTTAATCGGCAAACTACCAATGGGCCGAGGTGGGGCCAAATATGCTATAGTGGCAGTCGACTATTTCACCAAATGGGTGGAAGCAGAACCCCTGAATAAAGTATCTTCTGCAAAAGTTATTAATTTCTTGATCAAAAATGTTCTGTGCAGGTACGGAGTCCCATTCAAAATCATATCAGACAATGGACTTCAATTCGACAGCGAGGAAGTCGCCAACTGGTGCCGAGAGCACGGAATTCATAAAAGCTTCTCATCCGTAGCATATCCCCAGGCAAACGGACAAGTCGAAGCAGTCAACAAAATTCTGAAAACTCTGATCAAAAAGAAGCTCGAAAAGTCAAAGGGCGCTTGGGTGGATGAACTCCCTACGGCACTATGGGCCTACCGCACATCTTTCAGAACATCAATGGGGCACACACCTTTCTCTTTGGCATACGGATCGGAGGCTATGCTCCCAGTTGAAACCATTGTGCCTTCCCACCGTAGGATCCACTATAACCCGGAAGCGAATGAATAACTCCTCCACATGTCTTTGGATCTAGTTGAGGAGAGAAGAAATGATGCAATCCTTAAAGCAGCAGCCCACAAACAGAAAGTGGCGGCACAATACAACTCCAAAGTCAAGCATCGTACCTTACAAGAAGGGGATCTTGTCCTCAAGCGAATCTTCCCTCGCCCCGGAGCACTAGACCCAATCTGGGATGAACCATATGTAATTCATAAAGATCTCCACAACGGAGCTTATATTTTGTCAACAGTGGACGGAGAGGTGTTCCAGAGGGCATGGAACATCCAACACCTCCGTCGATACTTTTCTTAACTTGTACTGCCCATATGAAGTGAATTAACAAAGAGAATCAGTGGACGTAGGCATTTTCGTGCCGAACCACTTTAAAAAAAAACAAACAAAAACCTTGTCTCTTTGTTAACTTGTTCCTTTATATCTTGGCTGCTTGTTAACTTTATCCTTTTCTGTTGAACAAAATCCTGTGCATACAGCATTTCCACTCAAGGCACTGCACAGCGCAACTTCACCTGGACAAGACCTAACAGGTACTATGCGAATCTATGCCCTCGCCAATGAGACACTTTCGCTCCGGCATCCCTCTGCTGTGAGTTAACTCATTGCTCGCGACGGCCCTTAAAGCCAACTGTAATGAGCCGATTATAAGCCACCGAGAAGGCCGACTATAGCCGAGGCATCTCATTACGGCATTCGGCTCGCCGGCAACTGTGAACCGATTATAAGCCCCAATATAAGGTGTGGCCAGCCAGGGGCAGTTCACAGTTGACGATCGGCACCCACGCTAGCCGGCCACAGTAAATCGAATAATACCCACGATTACGGGCCATAATGGCCCGGGTAGTTACTATGCGCGATCTCGGCTCCGATGTGTCTTAAGTGCGGCTGTGGTAAAAAAGAATTAACTCCCCGCGGAGGCGTAAGATGGGTGACAAATGTCTCCAAGACCCACAGCTAGGGAAAGTGACTACAAAGCCCGTTTGCCACGAACTTAAGCACATCGAAGGCCTTCCGTGATTGGAAGTTTTACTATTTCTCATATTTCAATTTTATTTGAAAAACTTTTCTCCTATCCTCTATAACAATCCCTAAAGTACAGGACACAGAATAGGAGGCATTCGCTAATGGGAGTCGGAACCCACAACGGGACACCAGGCCGCATTCCATACTCAGTCACACAAGACATTCAAAACTGCCATCTACAATTAGAACATGAAAGGCGGTATTTTCTCCTTTTGTGTACAAATACATGGCTATAATTTATTCATACATCACACTAGCATTGCAAGGCATGAAATTATGTTTTAAGCAAGAACATGACATCAAACACAACTGAATTACAAGCATATGCATAGCTATATTTCTCATACAACATGTCAAAATAGCAAAAACATTCAAAAGACGACAGAATCAGCTTAAGTTAAAGAATTACACGTCAAGAATAGTGTTGTTTATTACAAGTAGCATAATTACAACCTAAGAGTTACGTTACTGTTTTGAGACTAACATATACAACAATGTCAAGTCCACAAAAAGATATCCAGGTCCAATCAAGGAGCCGGCTGCGTCGGAGTCTTATCCTTGTCCTGTTGCCCACCTGTCCGGCCAGAGAAAGAATTCATTAGTGATAAGAAACCAAGTTAACAGAAAGACTAGAAAGGAAGACTTACCAGCATCTGCTCCTTGATCATCTTGGTCATCATCCTCTACTTGCACACCTGCCTCCTCAGCTGCAAGCAACCGCATGCCCTCCTTCACTGCCACCTTCTCCTCCTTGGTAAACTGGGCAGTAACCGCATCAATCCTGAGGGCCGTACCCATCTACTAGTGACCTCGGGGTGGGCCCATGACGTCCCGGTTCTAACTGAGCTGGGGGCACTGTGGAAGGATCTTCTCTGTCCTAGGATTTCTTCTTTTCTGATCGGGTTTCAACTCTATGAGACATTATCTGCAACACAAAAGAATACATCTTTAAAAAGGATGTAGAGATATAAACAAGCAAGTGCGTACAATCTAGAATTTCATTTTGTAGTTCAAAACATAAAAGGCTCAAGGTTCGATTAGGCATTCAAACTCTGGGTCTCGTTCGGTATCACGAGTCATAAAAAGTCATCCGGCAGTTCAAGGCAAAAGCTCATTCGGCATTCGAGCTCCCCATATACCGTTCGGTAATCCGGGCCCCAAGGTTCATTCGGCTATCCCACTCCCTAAAAACCCATTCGGCAGAAGGAGGGCTCACCTCATTCGGCAGGCGTAGGCTTGGTCCGGCTCTTTCTAATAGGTGTGGATAACAGGAGCTTGAAGCCCATACTTATAGGCAAACACAGACGACCGGACCGGTTGGTTGGGCATTTGGGCCGAATAGGAGCATCCAAGGTAACGTCATTAATTTCAAAACAAAGCACGGCATTTACCGGCATATGCCCTACTTTGGGGGGCAAATGTTGGGCGTATTCTCACCCAGGCAATCTCAAGACCAAGAAGCACCAGGTTCGCCCAGGCTTGCCTAAGCTTCATTCGGCATCCCTACCACTGCCGAACCAGACTCACAACCACAGAACTGCCGAATCAACTCTACCTCCCATGCTTGCCGAACCAACCTACCGGTCCAACCTCACCTACCGGACCAACCGCCTCTACCGAACCAACCAACCAACCAGCCTCCCTCAGGCCTCACCGGACCAGCCATCAAACGAACCAACTCCTTCCACTCCTACCACCGGATCAACCTACGACCAGACCAACCTCCAGCGAACCAGCATATGCCGGACCAACTCCCCACTGGTCCAAACCTATCCACCGAATGAAGTCTCCACCGAACGAAGCAACACATCTCACCACCGGACCACTCATCTCACCGCCGAACCAAAGGAAACCGGACCAGATCCACCAGGCCAGATTACGTCAGCCCAGGCCCACCAACTGCTATACACCTCCAAGACCCCTACCCCCAGCCTCACTCTATAAATAGAGGGGCAGGGGTACAACAATGGGGAACAAGTTTGAGAGCTCAAGCACGGAAGGAACTTTCAAACAACTTTCTTTTACTTGTATAAAAGCTTTGTACTTGTAATCAAAACAAGAGAAGAGAAATAACATATAAAGTGGATGTAGGCACATTATGGCTGAACCACTATAAATTTGCATGTCTTTTTACAGTTTAACCCCTGCTTTTCATATATTTGCATAAATCACTCAAATCGCTAAGAACATAAGATCTACTAAAGCATACAACTTTGAGGTGTTTGTCCATTTTTTGTGCAAACAACATCCCCATATTTGAACTCCGCCAAGTGCAGAAGCCGCTATTTTTTTGTTCAGACTGCAATAACTTCTTCATACTAATTCAGAATCTGGTGATACTTCGACCAATTAACTCCCACTTAAATTACAGACAATATGGAACACTCGGATACTTCATCTTATGAACGCATACTGTAGTTCTCCATGGACACTGACAGTTGTACTTAAAAATAACAGGATACGACATCACCATATTTGAACTCCACCTAGTGAAGAAGCCGCTATTTTTTTGTTCATTCCGCAATAACTTCTTCATACTAATTCAGAATCTGGTGATACTTCGACCAATTAACTCCCACCTAAATTACGGACAATATGGAACACTCGGATATTTAATCTTGTGAACGCATACTGTAGTTCTCCATGGGCACTGACAGTTGTACTTAGAAAATAACAGGATACCACAACCCTTATTTGAACTCCGCCTAGTCCAGAAGCCGCTATTTTTTTTGTTCAGACTGCAATATTTTCTTCATACTAACTCGGAATCCGGCGAGACTTCGACCGATTAACTCCCACCTGAGTTACGGACAATATGAAACACTTAGTTACTTCATCTTGTGAACGTACACTATAGTTCTCCATGGGGACTGACAGTTGTACTTAGAAAATAACAGGCTACCACATCCCCTTATTTGAACTCCGCCTAGTGCAGAAGCCGCTATTTTTTTTGTTCAGACTGCAATAACTTCTTCATACTAATTCAGAATCCGGTGAGACTTCGACCAATTAACTCCCACCTAAATTACGGACAATATGGAACACTCGGATACTTCATCGTGTGAACACATACTGTAGTTCTGTATGGGCATTGACAGTTGTACTTAGAAAATAATTAGATACCACATCCCCTTATTTGAACTCCGCCTAGTGTAGAAGCCGCTATTTTTTTTGTTCAGACTCCTATATTTTCTTCATGCTAACTCGGAATTCGGCGAGACATCGATCGATTAACTCCCACCTAAATTACGGACAATATGGAACACTCGGATACTTCATCTTGTGAACGCATATTGTAGTTCTCCTTGGGCACTGACAGTTGTACTTAAAAATAACAGGATACGACATCCCCATATTTGAACTCCACCTAGTGAAGAAGCCGCTATTTTTTTGTTCATTCCGCAATAACTTCTTCATACTAATTCAGAATCTGGTGATACTTCGACCAATTAACTCCCACCTAAATTACGGACAATATGGAACACTCAGATACTTAATCTTGTGAACGCATACTGTAGTTCTCCATGGGCACTGACAGTTGTACTTAGAAAATAACAGGATACCACAACCCTTATTTGAACTCCGCCTAGTCCAAAAGCCGCTATTTTTTTTGTTCAGACTGCAATATTTTCTTCATACTAACTCGGAATCCGGCGAGACTTCGAACGATTAACTCCCACTTGAATTACGGACAATATGAAACACTTAGTTACTTCATCTTGTGAACGTACAATATAGTTCTCCATGGGGACTGACAGTTGTACTTAGAAAATAACAGGCTACCACATCCCCTTATTTGAACTCCGCCTAGTGCAGAAGCCGCTATTTTTTTTGTTCAGACCGCAATAACTCTTCATACTAATTCAGAATCCGGTGAGACTTCGACCAATTAACTCCCACCTAAATTACGGACAATATGGAACATTCGGATACTTCATCGTGTGAACACATACTGTAGTTCTGTATGGGCACTGACAGTTGTACTTAGAAAATAACTAGATACCACATCCCTTTATTTGAACTCCGCCTAGTGTAGAAGCCGCTATTTTTTTTGTTCAGACTCCTATATTTTCTTCAGACTAACTCGAAATTCGGCGAGACTTCGACCGATTAACTCCCACCTAAATTATGGACAATATGAAACACTCGGTTACTTCATCTTGTGAACGTACACTGTAGTTCTCCATGGGGACTGACAGTTATACTTAGAAAATAACAGGCTACCACATCCCCATATTTGAACTCCGCCTAGTGCTGAAGCCACTTTTTTTTATCATAATGCAATAACTTCTTCATACTAATTCAGAATCCGGTGAGACTTCGACCAATTAACTCCCACCTAAATTACGGACAATATGGAACACTCGGATACTTCATCGTGTGAACGCGTATTGTAGTTATCTATGGGCATTGACAGTTGTACTTAGAAAATAACAGGATACCACATCCCCATATTTGAACTCCGCCTAGTGCAGAAGCCGCTATTTTTTTTGTTCAGACTCCTATATTTTCTTCATACTAACTCAGAATCCGGCGAGATTTCGACCGATTAACTCCAACCTAAATTACGGACAATATGAAACACTCGGATACTTCATCTTGTGAATGCATACTGTAGTTCTCCATGGGGATTGAGAGTTGTACTTAGAAAATAACAGGCTACCACATCCCCATATTTGAACTCCGCCTAATACAGAAGCCGCTATTTTTTTTGTTCAGACTGCAATAACTTCTTCATACAAATTCAGAATACGGTGAGACTTCGACCAATTAACTCCCACCTAAATTACAGACAATATGGAACACTCGGATACTTCATCGTGTGAACGCATACTGTAGTTCTCTATGGACACTGACAGTTGTACTTAGAAAATAACAGGATACCAAATCCCCTTATTTGAACTCCGCCTAGTGCAGAACCCGCTATTTTTTTGTTCAGACTGCAATAACTTCTTCATACTAACTCGGAATACGGCGAGACTTCGACCGATTAACTTCCACCTAAATTACGGACAATATGAAACACTCGGATACTTCATCTTGTGAACGTACACTTTAGTTCTCCATGTGGACTGACAGTTGTACATAGAAAATAACAAGATACCACATCCCCATATTTGAACTCCGCCAAGTGCAGAAGCCGCTATTTTTTTTGTTCAGACTGCAATAACTTCTTCATACTAATTCAGAATTCGTTGAGACTTCGACCAATTAACTCCCACCTAAATTACGGACAATATGGAACACTCGGATACTTCATCTTGTGAACGCATACTGTAGTTCTCCATGGGCACTGACAGTTGTACTTAAAAATAACAGGATACGACATCCCCATATTTGAACTCCACCTAGTGAAGAAGCCGCTATTTTTTTTGTTCATTAATTCAGAATCTCGTGATACTTCGACCAATTAACTCCCACCTAAATTACGGACAATATGGAACACTCGGATACTTAATCTTGTGAACGCATACTGTAGTTCTCCATGGGCACTGACAGTTGTACTTAGAAAATAACAGGATACCACAACCCTTATTTGAACTCCGCCTAGTCTAGAAGCCGCTATTTTTTTTGTTCAGACTGCAATATTTTCTTCATACTAACTCGGAATCCGGCGAGACTTCGACCGATTAACTCCCACCTGAATTACGGACAATATGAAACACTTAGTTACTTCATCTTGTGAACGTACACTATAGTTTTCCATGGGGACTGACAGTTGTACTTAGAAAATAACAGGCTACCACATCCCCTTATTTGAACTCCTTCTAGTGCAGAAGCCGCTTTTTTTTTGTTCAGACTGCAATAACTTCTTCATACTAATTCAGAATCCGGTGAGACTTCGACCAATTAACTCCCACCTAAATTACGGACAATATGGAACACTCGGATACTTCATCGTGTGAACACATACTGTAGTTCTGTAGGGGCACTGACAGTTGTACTTAGAAAATAACTAGATACCACATCCCCTTATTTGAACTCCGCATAGTGTAGAAGCCGCTATTTTTTTTGTTCAGACTCCTATATTTTCTTCATGCTAACTCGGAATTCGGCGAGACTTCGACCGATTAACTCCCACCTAAATTACGGACAATATGAAACACTCGGTTACTACATCTTGTGAACGTACATTGTAGTTCTCCATGGGGACTGACAGTTATACTTAGAAAATAACAGGCAACCCCATCCCCATATTTGAACTCCGCCTAGTGCTGAAGCCGCTTTTTTTTTGTTCAGACTGCAATAACTTCTTCATACTAATTCAGAATCCGGTGAGACTTCGACCAATTAACTCCCACCTAAATTACGGACAATATGGAACACTCGGATACTTCATCGTATGAACGCATATTGTAGTTCTCTATGGGCACTGACAGTTGTACTTAGAAAATAACAGGATACCACATCCCCATATTTGAACTCCGCCTAGTGCAGAAGCCGCTTTTTTTTTGTTCAGACTCCAATATTTTCTTCATACTAACTCAGAATCCGGCGAGATTTCGACCGATTAACTCCCACCTAAATTACAGACAATATGAAACACTCTGATACTTCATCTTGTGAAAGTACACTGTAGTTCTCCATGGGGACTGACGGTTGTACTTTGAAAATAACAAGCTACCACATCCCCATATTTGAACTCCGCCTTGTGTAGAAGCCGCTATTTTTTTTGTTCAGACTGCAATAATTTCTTCATACAAATTCAGAATCCGGTGAGAATTCGACCAATTAACTCCCATCTAAATTACGGACAATATGGAACACTCGGATACTTCATTTTGTGAACGCATACTATAGTTCTCCATTGGCACTAACAGTTGTACTTTGAAAATAACAGGATACCACATCCCCATATTTGAACTCCGCCTAGTGCAGAAGCCGCTATTTTTTTTGTTCAGACTACAATAACTTCTTCCTACTAATTCAGAATCCGGTGAGACTTTGACCAATTAACTCTCACCTAAATTACGGACAATGTGGAACACTCGGATACCTCATTTTGTGAACGCATAATGTAGTTCTCCATGGGCACTGACAGTTGTACTTGGAAAATAACAGGATAAAACATCGCCACATTTGAACTCCGCCTAGTGCAGAAGCCGCTATTTTTTTGTTCAGACTGTAATATTTTCTTCATACTAACTCGGAATCCGACGAGACTTCGACTGATTAACTCTCACCTAAATTACGGACAATATGAAACACTCGGATACTTCATCTTGTGAATGCATATTGTAGTTCTCAATGGGCACTGACAGTTGTACTTAGAAAATAATAGGCTACCACATCCCCATATTTGAACTCCGCCTAGTGCAGAAGCCGCTATTTTTTTGTTCAGACTGCAATAACTTCTTCATACAAATTCAGAATACGGTGAGACTTCGACCAATTAACTCCCACCTAAATTACGGACAATATGGAACACTCGAATACTTCATCGTGTGAACGCATACTTTAGTTCTCTATGGGCACTAACAGTTGTATATAGAAAATAACAGGATACCAAATCCTTTTATTTGAACTCCGCCTAGTGCAGAAGCCGCTATTTTTTTGTTCAGACTGCAATAACTTCTTCATACTAACTCGGAATCCCGCGAGACTTCGACCGATTAACTTCCACCTAAATTACGGACAATATGAAACACTCGGATACTTCATCTTGTGAACGTACACTTTAGTTCTCCATGTGGACTGATAGTTGTACATAGAAAATAACAAGATACCACATCCCCATATTTGAACTCCGCCAAGTGCAGAAGCCGCTATTTTTTTTGTTCAGACTGCAATAACTTCTTCATACTAATTCAGAATCCGGTGAGACTTCGACCAATTAACTCCCACCTAAATTACGGACAATATGGAACACTCGGATACTTCATCTTATGAACGCATACGGTAGTTCTCCATGGGCACTGACAGTTGTACTTAAAAATAACAGGATACGACATCCCCATATTTGAACTCCACCTATTGAAGAAGCCGCTATTTTTTTTGTTCATTCCGCAATAACTTCTTCATACTAATTCAGAATCCGGTGATACTTCGACCAATTAACTCCCACCTAAATTACGGACAATATGGAATACTCGGATACTTAATCTTGTGAACGCATACTGTAGTTCTCCATGGGCACTGACAGTTGTACTTAGAAAATAACAGGATACCACAACCCTTATTTGAACTCCGCCTAGTCTAGAAGCCGCTATTTTTTTTGTTCAGACTGCAATATTTTCTTCATACTAATTCAGAATCCGGTGAGACTTCGACATATTTACTCCCACCTAAATTACGGACAATATGAAACATTCGGATACTTCATCTTGTGAACGTACACTGTAGTTCTCCATGGGGACTGACAGTTGTACTTAGAAAATAAAAGGCTACCACATCCCCATATTTGAACTCCGCCTAGTGCAGAAGCCGCTATTTTTTTAGTTCAGACTGTAATATTTTCTTCATACTACATCGGAATTCGACGAGACTTCGACCGATTAACTCGCACCTAAATTACGGACAATATGAAACACTCGAATACTTTAACTTGTGAACGTACATTGTAGTTCTCCATGGGCACTGACAGTTGTACTTTGAAAATAACAGGATACCACATCCCCATATTTGAACTCCGCCTAGTGCAGAAGCCGCTATTTTTTTGTTCAGACTGCAATATTTTCTTCATACTAATTCAGAATCCGGTGAGACTTCGACCAATTAACTCCCACGTAAATTACGGACAATATGGAACACTCGGATACTTCATCTTGTGAACGCATACTGTAGTTCTCCATGGGCACTGACAGTTGTACTTAGAAAATAACAGGATACACATCTCCATATTTAAACTCCGCCTAGTGCAGAAGCCGCTATTTTTTTTGTTCAGACTGCAATAACTTCTTCATACTAATTCAGAATCCGGTGAGACTTCGACCAATTAACTCCCACCTAAATTACGGACAATATGGAACACTCGGATACTTCATCTTGTGAACGCATACTGTAGTTCTCCATGGGCACTGACAGTTGTACTTAGAAAATAACAGGATACCACATCCCCTTATTTGAACTCCGCCTAGTCCCGAAGCCGCTATTTTTTTTGTTCAGACTGCAATATTTTCTCCATACTAACTCGGAATCCGACGAGACTTCGACCGATTAACTCCCATCCAAATTACTGACAATATGAAACACTCGGTTACTTCAGCTTGTGAACATACACTGTAGTTCTCCAGGGGGACTGACAGTTGTACTTAGAAAATAACAGGATACCACATCTCCATATTTGAACTTTGCCTAGTGCAGAAGCCGCTATTTTTTTTTTGTTCAGACTGCATTAACTTCTTCATACAAATTCAGAATCCGGTGGGACTTCGACCAATTAACTCCCACCTAAATTACGGACAATATGGAACACTCAAATACTTCATCTTATGAACGCATACGGTAGTTCTCCATGGACACTGACAGTTGTACTTAAAAATAATAGGATACGACATCCCCATATTTGAACTGCTCCTAGTGCAGAAGCCGCAATTTTTTTTGTTCAGATCGCAATAACTTTTTCATACTAACTCGGAATCCGGCGAAACTTCGATCGATTAACTCCCACCTAAATTATGGACAATATGAAACACTTGGGTACTTCATCTTGTGAACGTAGACTATAGTTCTCCATAAGGACTGACAGTTGTACTTAGAAAATAATAGGCTACCACATCTCCATATTTGAACTCTGCCTTGTGCAGAAGCCGCTATTTTTTTTGTTCAGACTGCAATAACTTCTTCATACAAATTCAGAATACGGTGAGACTTCGACCAATTTACTCCCACCTAAATTACAGACAATATGGAACACTCGGATACTTCATCGTGTGAACGCATACTGTAGTTCTCTATGGGCACTGACAGTTGTACTTAGAAAATAACAGGATACCAAATCCCCTTATTTGAACTCCGCCTAGTGCAGAAGTCGCTATTTTTTTGCTCAGACTGCAATAACTTCTTCATACTAACTCGGAATCCGGCGAGACTTCGACCGATTAACTTCCACCTAAATTACGGACAATATGAAACACTCGGATACTTCATCTTGTGAACGTACACTTTAGTTCTCCATGTGGACTGACAGTTGTACATAGAAAATAACAAGATACCACATCCCCATATTTGAACTCCGCCAAGTGCAGAAGCCGCTATTTTTTTTGTTCAGAATGCAATAACTTCTTCATACTAATTCAGAATCCGGTGAGACTTCGACCAATTAACTCCAACCTAAATTACGGACAATATGGAACACTTGGATACTTCATCTTGTGAACGCATACTGTAGTTCTCCATGGGCACTGACAGTTGTACTTAAAAATAAAAGGATACGACATCCCCATATTTGAACTCCACCTAGTGAAGAAGCCGCTATTTTTTTTGTTCATTCCGCAATAACTTCTTCATACTAATTCAGAATCCGGTGATACTTCGACAAATTAACTTCCACCTAAATTACGGACAATATGGAACACTCAGATACTTAATCTTGTGAACGCATACTGTAGTTCTCCATGGGCACTGACAGTTGTACTTAGAAAACAACAGGATACCAAAACCCTTATTTGAACTCCGCCTAGTCTAGAAGCCACTATTTTTTTTGTTCAGACTGCAATATTTTCTTCATACTAACTCGGAATCCGGCGAGACTTCGACCGATTAACTCCCACCTCAATTACGGACAATATGAAACACTCAGTTACTTCATCTTGTGAACGTACACTATAGTTCTCCTTGGGGACTGACAGTTGTACTTAGAAAATAATAGGCTACCACATCCCCTTATTTGAACTCCGCCTAGTGTAGAAGCCGCTATTTTTTTTGTTCAGACTACAATAACTTCTTCAAACTAATTCAGAATCCGGTGAGACTTCGACCAATTAACGCCCACCTAAATTACGGACAATATGGAACACTCGGATACTTCATCTTGTGAACGCATACTGTAGTTCTCTATAGGCACTGACAGTTGTACTTAGAAAATAAAAGGATACCACATCACCATATTTGAACTCCGCTTAGTGCAGAAGCCGCTATTTTTTTGTTCAGACTGCAATAACTTCTTCATACTAATTCAGAATCCGGTGAGACTTCGACCAATTAATTCCCACCTAAATTACGGACAATATGGAACATTCGATTACTTCATCTTGTGAACGCATACTATAGTTCTCCATGGGCACAGACAGTTGTACTTAGAAAATAACAGGATACTATATCCCCATATTTGAAATCCCCTGGTGCAGAAGCCGCTATTTTTTTGTTCAGACTGCAATATTTTCTTCATACTAACTCGGAATCCGACGAGACTTCGACTGATTAACTCTCACCTAAATTACGGACAATATGAAACACTCGGATACTTCATCTTGTGAATGCATACTGTAGTTCTCAATGGGCACTGACAGTTGTACTTAGAAAATAATAGGATACCACATCCCCATATTTGAACTCCACCTAGTGCAGAAGCCGCTATTTTTTTGTTCAGACAGCAATAACTTCATACAAATTCATAATCCGGTGAGACTTCGACCAATTAACTCCCACCTAAATTACGGACAATATGGAACACTCGGATACTTCATCTTCTGAACGCATATTGTAGTTCTCCATGGGCACTGAAAGTTGTACTTAAAAATAACAGGATACAACATCCCCATATTTGAACTCTACCTGGTGCAGAAGCCGCTATTTTTTTTGTTCAGACCGCAATAACTTCTTCATACTAATTCAGAATCCGGTGAGACCTCGACCGATTAACTCCCACCTAAATTACGGACAATATGAAACACTCGAATACTTTAACTTGTGAATGTACATTGTAGTTCTCCATGGGCACTGACAGTTGTACTTAGAAAATAACAGGATACCACATCCCCTTATTTGAACTCCGCCTAGTGCAGAAGCCGCTATTTTTTTTGTTCAGACTCCTATATTTTCTTCATACTAACTCGGAATCCGGCGAGACTTCGACCGATTAACTCCCACCTAAATTATAGACAATATGAAACACTCTGATACTTCATCTTGTGAACGTACACTGTAGTTCTCCATGGAGACTGACAGTTGTACTTTGAAAATAACAGGCTACCACATCCCCATATTTGAACTCCGCCTAGTGCAGAAGCCGCTATTTTTTTTGTTTAGACTGCAATAATTTCTTCATACTAATTCAGCATCCGGTGAGAATTCAACCAATTAACTCCCATCTAAATTACAGACAATATGGAACACTCGGATACTTCATCTTGTGAACGCATACTATAGTTCTCCATTGGCACTGACAGTTGTACTTAGAAAATAACAGGATACCACATCCCCATATTTGAACTCCGCCTAGTGCAGAAGCAGCTAATTTTTTTGTTCAGACTGCAAAAAATTCTTCATACTAATTCAGAATCCGGTGAGACTTTGACCAATTAACTCCCACCTAAATTACGGACAATATGGAACACACAGATACCTCACCTTGTGAACGCATACTGTAGTTCTCCGTGGGCACTGATAGTTGTACTTAGAAAATAACAGGATACGACATCCCCATATTTGAACTCCACCTAGTCCAGAAGCCGCTATTTTTTTTGTTCAGACTGCAATATTTTCTTCATACTAACTCTGAATCCGGCGAGACTTCGACTGATTAATTTCCACCTAAATTACGGAATATATGAATCACTCGGATACATCATCTTGTGAACGTACACTGTAGTTCTCCAAGGGGGCTGACAGTTGTACTTAGAAAATACCAGGCTACCACATCCCCATATTTGAACTCCGCCTAGTGCAAAACCGCTGTTTTTTTGTTCAGACTGCAATAACTTCTTCATACTAATTCAGAATCCGGTGAGACTTCGACCAATTTACTCCCACCTAAATTACGGACAATATGGAACACTCGGATATTTCATCTTGTGAACGCATACTGTAGTTCTCTATGGGCACTGACAGTTGTACTTTGAAAATAACAGGATACCACATCCCCAAATTTTAACTCCGCCTAGTGCAGAAGCCGCTATTTTTTTCGTTCATACAGCAATAACTTCTTCATACTAATTCAGAATCCGGTGAGACTTCGACTGATTTACTCCCACTTAAATTACGGACAATATGAAACACTCGGATACTTCATCTTGTGAACGTATACTGTAGTTCTCCATGGGGACTGACAGTTGTACTTATAAAATAACAGGCTACCACATCCCCATATTTGAACTCCGCCTAGTGTAGAAGCCGCTATTTTTTTAGTTCAGACTGCAATATTTTCTTCATACTACATCGGAATTCGGCGAGACTTCGACCGATTAACTCCCACCTAAATTACGGACAATATGAAACACTCGAATACTTTAACTTGTGAACGTACATTGTAGTTCTCCATGGGCACTGACAGTTGTACTTAGAAAATAACAGGATACCACATCCCCATATTTGAACTCCGCCTAGTGCAGAAGCCGCTATTTTTTTGTTAAGACTGCAATATTTTCTTCATACTAATTCAGAATCCGGTGAGACTTCGACCAATTAACTCCCACCTAAATTACAGACAATATGGAACACTCGGATACTTCATCTTGTGAACGCATATTGTAGTTCTCCATGGGCACTGACAGTTGTACTTAGAAAATAACGGGATACCACATCCCCTTATTTGAACTCCGCCTAGTGCAGAAGCCGCTATTTTTTTTGTTCAGACTGCAATATTTTCTTCATACTAACTCGGAATCCGGCGAGACTTCGACCGATTAACTCCCACCTGAATTACGGACAATATGAAACACTCAGTTACTTCATCTTGTGAACGTACACTGTAGTTCTCCATGGGGACTGACAGTTGTACTTAGAAAATAACAGGCTACCACATCCCCATATTTGAACTCCGCCTAGTGCAGAAGCCGCTATTTTTTGTTCAGACTAAAATAATTTCTTCATACTAATTCGGAATCCGACGAAACTTCGACCGATTAACTCCCACCTAAATTACGGACAATATTAAACACTCGGATACTTCATTTTGTCAACGTACACTGTAGTTCTCCATGGGGACTGCCAGTTGTACTTAGAAAATACACATACCCATATTTGAACTCCGCCTAGTGTAGAAACAGCTATTTTTTTTGTTAAGACTCCAATAACTTCTTCATAATAATTCAAAATCCGGTGAGACTTCGACCAATTAACTCCCACCTAAATTTCGGACAATATGGAACACTCGGATACTTCATCTTGTGAACGCATACTGTAGTTCTCCATGGGCACCGACAGTTGTACTTAGAAAATAACAGGATACCACATCCCCATATTTGAACTCCGCCTAGTGCAGAAGCCGCTATTTTTTGTCCAGACTGCAATAACTTCTTCATACTAATTCTGAATCCGGTGAGACTTCAACCAATTAACTCCCACCTAAATTACGGACAATATGGAACACTCGGATACTTCATCTTGTGAACGCATACTGTAGTTCTCCATGGGCACTGACAGTTGTACTTAGAAAATAACAGGATACCACATCCCCTTATTTGAACTCCGCCTAGTCCCGAAGCCGCTATTTTTTTGTTCAGACTGCAATATTTTCTCCATACTGACTCTGAATCCGACGAGACTTCGACCGATTAACTCCCATCCAAATTACTGACAATATGAAACACTCGGTTACTTCAGCTTGTGAACATACACTGTAGTTCTCCAGGGGGACTGACAGTTGTACTTAGAAAATAATAGGATACCACATCTCCATATTTGAACTTCGCCTAGTGTAGAAGCTGCTATTTTTTTTTGTTCAGACTGCATTAACTTCTTCATACAAATTCAGAATCCGGTGGGACTTCGACCAATTAACTCCCACCTAAATTACGGACAATATGGAACACTCAGATACTTCATCTTGAGAACGCATACTATAGTTCCCCATGGGCACTGACAGTTGTACTTAAAAATAATAGGATACGACATCCCCATATTTGAACTGCTCCTAGTGTAGAAGCCGCAATTTTTTTTGTTCAGATCGCAATAACTTTTTCATACTAACTCGGAATCCGGCGAGACTTCGATCGATTAACTCCCACCTAAATTATGGACAATATGAAACACTTGGGTACTTCATCTTGTGAACGTAGACTGTAGTTCTCCATGGGGACTGACAGTTGTACTTTGAAAATAACAAGCTACCACATCCCCATATTTGAACTCCGCCTAGTGTAGAAGCCGCTAATTTTTTTGTTCAGACTGCAATAATTTCTTCATACTAATTCAAAATCCGTTGAAAATTCGACCAACTGACTCCTATCTAAATTACAGACAATATAGAACACTCGGATACTTCAACTTGTGAACGCATACTGTAGTTCTTTGTTGGCACTGACAGTTGTAATTATAAAATAACAGGATACCACATCCCCATATTTGAACTCCGCCTTGTGCATAAGCCGCTATTTTTTTGTTCAGACTGCAATAATTTCTTCATACTAATTCAGAATCCGGTGAGAAATTGACCAATTAACTCCCACCTAAATTACAGACAATATGGAACACTCGGATACCTCATCTTGTGAACGCGTACTGTAGTTCTCCATGGCACTGACATTTGTACTTAGAAAATAACAGGACATAACATCGCAATATTTGAACTCCACCTAGTGCAGAAGCCGCTATTTTTTTTGTTCAGACTTCAATATTCTCTTCATACTAACTCGGAATCCGGCGAGACTTCGACTGATTAACTCCCACCTAATTTACGGACAATATGAAACACTCGGATACTTCATCCTGTGAACGTACACTGTAGTTCTCCATGGAGACTGACAGTTGTGCTTAGAAAATAACAGGCTACCATATCCCCATATTTGAACTCCGCCTAGTGCAGAAGCCGCTGTTTTTTTGTTCAGACTGCAATAACTTCTTCATACTAATTCAGAATACGGTGAGACATCAACCAATTTACTCCCACCTAAATTACGGACAATATGGAACACTTGGATACTTCATCTTGTGAATGCATACTGTAGTTCTCTATGGGCACTGACAGTTGTACTTAGAAAATAACAGGATACCACATCCCCATATTTGAACTCCGCCTAGTGCAGAAGCGGCTATTTTTTTGTTCATACTGCAATAACTTCTTCATACTAACTCGGAATCCGGTGAGACTTCGACAATTAACTCCCACCTAAATTACGGACAATATGAAACACTCGGATACTTTATCTTGTGAACGTACACTGTAGTTCTCCATGGGGACTGACAGTTGTACTTAGAAAATAACAGGCTACCACATCCCTATATTTGAACTCCGTCAAGTGTAGAAGCCGCTATTTTTTTGTTAAGACTGCAATAACTTCTTCATAATAATTCAAAATCCGCTGAGACTTCGACCAATTAACTCTCACCTAAATTACGGACAATATGGAACACTCGGATACTTAATCTTGTGAACGCATATTGTAGTTCTCCATGGGCACTGACAGTTGTACTAAGAAAATAACAGGATACCACATCCCCATATTTGAACTTTGCCTAGTGCAGAAGCTGCTATTTTTTTGTCCAGACTGCAATAACTTCTACATACTAATTCTGAATCTGGTGAGACTTCGACCAATTAACTCCCACCTAGATTACGGACGATATGGAACACTCGGTTACTTCATATTGTGAACGCATACTGTAGTTCTCCATGGGCATTAACAGTTGTACATAGAAAATAACAGAATACCACATCCCCATATTTGAACTCCGCCTAGTACAGAAGCCGCTATTTTCTTTGTTCAGGCTGCAATATTTTCTTCGTACTTACTCGGAATCCGACGAGACTTCGACCGATTAACTCCCACCTAAATTACGGACAATATGGAACACTCGGATACCTCATCTTGTGAACGCATACTATAGTTCTCCATGGGCACTAACAGTTGTACTTTGAAAATAACAGGATACACATCTCCATATTTCAATCCGTCTAGTGCAGAAGCCGCTATATTTTTTGTTCAGACTATAATAACTTCGTCATACTAATTCAGAATCCGGTGACACTTCGACCAATTAACTCCCACCACACCAAAATTACGGACAATATGGAACACTCGGATACTTCATCTTGTTAACGCATACTGTAGTTCTTCATGGGCACTGACAGTTGTACTTAGAAAATAACAGGATACCACATCCCCTTATTTGAACTCTGCCTAGTCCCGAAGCCGCTATTTTATTTGTTCAGACTGCAATATTTTCTCCATACTAACTCGGAATCCGACGAGACTTCAACCAATTAACTCCCATCCAAATTACTAACAATATGAAACACTCGGTTACTTCATTTTGTGAACATACACTGTAGTTCTCCATAGGGACTGACAGTTGTACTTAAAAAATAAAAGGATACCACATCCCCATATTTGAACTCCGCCTAGTGCAGAAGCCGCTATTTTTTTTGTTCAGACTGCAATATCTTCTTCATACTAATTCAGAATCCGGTGAGACTTCGACCAATTAACTCCCACCTAAATTACGGACAATATGGAACACTCGGATACTTCATCTTGTGAACGCATACTGTAGTTCTCCATGGGCACTGACAGTTGTACTTAGAAAATAACAGGATACCACAACCCTTATTTGAACTCCGCCTAGTCCAGAAGCCGCAAGTTTTTTTGTTCAGACTGCAATATTTTCTTCATACTAACTCGGAATCCGGCGAGACTTCGACCGATTAACTCCCACCTGAATTACGGACAATATGAAACACTCAGTTACTTCATCTTGTTAACGTACACTATAGTTCTCCATGGGGACTGACAGTTGTACTTAGAAAATAATAGGATACCACATCCCCATATTTGAACTCCGCCTAGTGCAGAAGCCGCTATTTTTTTTGTTCAGACAACAATAACTTCATACAAATTCAGAATCCGGTGAAACTTCGACCAATTAACTCCCACCTAAAATACGGACAATATGGAACACTAGTATACTTCATCTTGTGAACGCATATTATAGTTCGCCATGGGCACTGACAGTTGTACTTAAAAATAACAGGATACGACATCCCCATATTTGAACTCCACATAGTGCAGAAGCCGCTATTTTTTTTGTTCAGACCGCAATAACTTCTTCATACTAATTCAGAATCCGGTGAGACCTCGATCGATTAACTCCCACCTAAATTACGGACAATATGAAACACTCGAATACTTTAACTTGTGAATGTACATTGTAGTTCTCCATGGGCACTGACAGTTGTACTTAGAAAATAACAGGATACCACATCCCCTTATTTGAACTCCGCCTAGTGCAGAAGCCGCTATTTTTTTTGTTCAGACTCCTATATTTTCTTCATACTAACTCGGAATCCGGCGAGACTTCGACCGATTAACTCCCACCTAAATTACAGACAATATGAAACACTCTGATACTTCATCTTGTGAACGTACACTGTAGTTCTCCATGGAGACTGACAGTTGTACTTTGAAAATAACAGGCTAGCACATCCCCATATTTGAACTCCGCCTAGTGTAGAAGCCGCTATTTTTTTTGTTCAGACTGCAATAATTTCTTCATACTAATTCAGAATCCGGTGAGAATTCGACCAATTAACTCCCATCTAAATTACGACAATATGGAACACTCGGATACTTCATCTTGTGAACGTACACTGTAGTTCTCCATGGGGACTGACAGTTGCACTTTGAAAATAACAGGCTACCACATCCCCATATTTGAACTCCGCCTAGTGCAGAAGCCGCTATTTTTTTTGTTCAAACTGCAATAACTTCTTCATACTAATTTAGAATCCGGCGAGAATTCGACCAATTAACTCCCATCTAAATTACGAACAATATATAACACTCGGATACTTCATCTTGTGAACTCATACTGTAGTTCTCCATGGGCACTAACAGTTGTACGTAGAAAATAACAGGATACCACATCCCCATATTTGAACTCCGCCTAGTACAGAAGCCGCTATTTTTTTGTTCAGACTGCAATAACTTCTTCATACTAATTCAGAATCAGGTAAGACTTCGACTAATTAACTCCCACCTAAATTACGGACAATATGGAACACTCGGATACCTCATTTTGTGAACGCATACTGTAGTTCTCCGTGGGCACTAACAATTGCACTTAGAAAATAACAGGATACAACATCGCCATATTTGAACTCTGCCTAGCGCACAAGCCGCTATTTTTTTTGTTCAGACTGCAATAACTTCTTCATACTAATTTAGAATCCGGTGAGAATTCGACCAATTAACTCCCATCTAAATTACGGACAATATGGAACACTCAGTTACTTCATTTTGTGAACGCATGCTGTAGTTCTCCATTGGCACTAACAGTTGTACTTAGAAAATAACAGGATACCACATCCCCATATTTGAACTCCGCCTAGTGTAGAAGCCGCTATTTTTTTTGTTCAGACTGCAATAACTTCTTCCTACTAATTCAGAATCCGGTGAGACTTTGACCAATTAACTCCCACCTAAATTATGGACAATATGGAACACTCGGATACTTCATCATGTGAACGCATACTGTAGTTCTCTATGGGCAATGACAGTTGTACTTAGAAAATAACAGGATACCACATCCCCTTATTTGAACTCCACCTAGTGCAGAAGCCGCAATTTTTTTTGTTCAGACTCCTATATTTTCTTCATACTAACTCGGAATCCGGCGAGACTTCGACTGATTAACTCCCACCTAAATTACAGACAATATGAAACATTCTGATACTTCATCTTGTGAACGTACACTGTAGTTCTCCATGGAGACTGACAGTTGTACTTTGAAAATAACAGGCTACCACATCCCCATATTTGAACTCCGCCTAGTGCAGAAGCCGCTATTATTTTTTGTTCAGACTGCAATAATTTCTTCATACTAATTCAGAATCCGGTGAGAATTCGACCAATTAACTCCCATCTAAATTACGACAATATGGAACACTCGGATACTTCATCTTGTGAATGCATACTATAGTTCTCCATTGGCACTGACAGTTGTACTTAGAAAATAACAGGATACCACATCCCCATATTTGAACTCCGCATAGTGTAGAAGCCGCTATTTTTTTTGTTCAGACTGCAATAAATTCTTCATACTAATTCAGAATCCGGTGAGACTTTGACCAATTAACTCCCACCTAAATTACGGACAATATGGAACACTCGGATACCTCACCTTGTGAACGCATACTGTAGTTCTCCGTGGGCACTGACAGTTGTACTTAGAAAATAACAGGATACGACATCCCCATATTTGAACTCCACCTAGTGCAGAAGCTGCTATTTTTTTTGTTCAGACTGCAATATTTTCTTCATACTAACTCTGAATCCGGCGAGACTTCGATTGATTAATTCCCACCTAAATTACGGACAAAATGAATCACTCGGATACATCATCTTGTGAACGTACACTGTAGTTCTCCAAGGGGACTGACAGTTGTTCTTAGAAAATACCAGGCTACCACATCCCCATATTTGAACTCCGCCTAGTGCAAAACCCGCTGTTTTTTTGTTCAGACTGCTATATTTTCTTCATACTAACTCGAAATCCGGCGAGACTTCGACCGATTAACTCCCACCAAAATTACGGACAATATGAAACACTCGGATACTTCATCTTGTGAACGTACACTGTAGTTCTCCATGGGGACTGACAGTTGCACTTTGAAAGTAACAGGCTACCACATCCCCATATTTGAACTCCACCTAGTGCAGAAGCCGCTATTTTTTTGTTCAGACTGCAATAACTTCTTCATACTAATTTAGAATCCGGCGAGAATTAGACCAATTAACTCCCATCTAAATTACGGACAATATAGAACACTCAGATACTTCATCTTGTGAACTCATACTGTAGTTCTCCATGGGAACTAACAGTTGTACGTAGAAAATAACAGGATACCACATCCCCATATTTGAACTCCGCCTAGTACAGAAGCCGCTATTTTTTAGTTCAGACTGCAATAACTTCTTCATACTAATTCAGAATCCGGTGAGACTTCGACCAATTAACTCCCACCTAAAATACAGACAATATGGAACACTCGGATACTTCGTCTTGTGAACGCATATTATAGTTCTCCATGGGCACTGACAGTTGTACTTAAAAATAACAGGATACGACATCCCCATATTTGAACTCCGCCTAGTGCAGAAGCCGCTATTTTTTTATTTCAGACTGCAATAACTTCTTCATACTAATTCAGAATCCGGTGAGACTTCGACCAATTAACTCCCACCTAAAATACGGACAATATGGAACACTCGGATACTTCATCTTGTGAACGCATATTATAGTTCTCCATGGGCACTGACAGTTGTACTTAAAAATAACAGGATACGACATCCCCATATTTGAACTCCGCCTAGTGCAGAAGCCGCTATTTTTTTGTTCAGACTGCAATAACCTCTTCATACTAATTCAGAATCCAGTGAAACTTCGACCAATTAACTCCAACCTAAATTACGGACAATATGGAACACTTGGATACTTCATCTTGCGAACGCATACTGTAGTTCTCGATGGGTACTGACAGTTGTACTTAGAAAATAACATGATACCACATCCCCATATTTGAACTCTGCCTAGTGCAGAAGCTGCCATTTTTTTTGTTCAGACTGCAATAACTTCTTCATACTAATTCAGAATCCGGTGAGACTTCGACCAATTAACTCCCACCTAAATTATGGACAATAGGGAACACACGGATACCTCATCTTGTGAACGCATACTGTAGTTCTCCATGGGCACTGACAGTTGTACTTAGAAAATAACAGGATACAACATCCCCATATTTGAAGTCCGCCTAGTGCAGAAGCCGCTATTTTTTTGTTCAGACTGCAAGATTTTCTTCATACTAACTCGGAATCCGGCGAGACTTCGACCGATTAACTCCCACCTAAATTACGGACAATATGGAACACTCGGATACTTCATCTTGTGAACGCATACTGTAGTTCTCTATGGACACTGAAAGTTGTACTTAGAAAAGAACAGGATACCACATCCCCATATTTGAACTCCGCCTAGTGCAAAAGCCACTATTTTTTTTCTTCATACTGCAATATTTTCTTCATACTAATTCGGAATCCGGCGAGACTTCGACCGATTAACTACCACCTAAATTACGGACAATATGAAACACTCGGATACTTCATCTTGTGAACGTACACTGTCGTTCTCCTTGGGGACTGACAGTTGTACTTTGAAAATAACAGGCTACCACATCCCCATATTTGAACTCCGCATAGTGTAGAAGCCGCTATTTTTTTTGTTCAGACTGCAATAAATTCTTCATACTAATTCAGAATCCGGTGAGACTTTGACCAATTAACTCCCACCTAAATTACAGACAATATGGAACACTCGGATACCTCACTTTGTGAACGCATACTGTAGTTCTCCGTGGGCACTGACAGTTGTACTTAGAAAATAACAGGATACGACATCCCCATATTTGAACTCCACCTAGTGCAGAAGCTGCTATTTTTTTTGTTCAGACTGCAATATTTTCTTCATACTAACTCTGAATCCGGCGAGACTTCGACTGATTAATTCCCACCTAAATTACGGACAATATGAATCACTCGGATACATCATCTTGTGAACGTACAATGTAGTTCTCCAAGGGGACTGACAGTTTGTTCTTAGAAAATACCAGGCTACCACATCCCCATATTTGAACTCCGCCTAGTGCAAAAGCCGCTGTTTTTTTGTTCAGACTGCTATATTTTCTTCATACTAACTCGAAATCCGGCGAGACTTCGACCGATTAACTCCCACCTAAATTACGGACAATATGAAACACTCGGATACTTCATCTTGTGAACGTACACTGTAGTTCTCCATGGGGACTGACAGTTGCACTTTGAAAATAACAGGCTACCACATCCCCATATTTGAACTCCGCCTAGTGCAGAAGCCGCTATTTTTTTTGTTCAGACTGCAATAACTTCTTCATACTAATTTAGAATCCAGCGAGAATTCGACCAATTAACTCCCATCTAAATTACGGACAATATAGAACACTCGGATACTTTATCTTGTGAACTCATACTGTAGTTCTCCATGGGCACTAACAGTTGTACGTAGAAAATAACAGGATACCACTTCCCCATATTTGAACTCCGCCTAGTACAGAAGCCGCTATTTTTTTGTTCAGACTGCAATAACTTCTTCATACTAATTCAGAATCCGGTAAGACTTCGACCAATTATCTCCCACCTAAATTACAGACAATATGGAACACTCGGATACCTCATTTTGTGAACGCATACTGTAGTTCTCCGTGGGCACTAACAATTGTACTTAGAAAATAACAGGATACAACATCAATATTTGAACTCCGCCTAGCGTAGAAGCCGCTATTTTTTTTTGTTCAAACTGCAATATTTTCTTCATACTAACTTGGAATCCGGCGAGACTTCGACCGCTTAAATCCCACCTAAATTACGGACAATATGAAATACTCGGATACTTCATCGTGTGAACGTACACTGTAGTTCTCCGTGGGACTAACAGTTGTACTTCGAAAATAACAGGCTACCACATCCTCATATTTGAGCTCCGCCTAGTGCAGAAGCCGCTATTTTTTTTGTTCAGACTGCAATAACTTCTTCATAATAATTCAGAATCCGGTAAGACTTCGACCAATTAACTCCCACCTAAATTATGGACAATATGGAACACTCAAATACTTCATCTTGTGAACTCATACTGTAGTTCTCCATGGGCACTAACAGTTGTACTTAGAAAATAACAGGATACCGAATCCCCATATTTGAACTCCGCCTAGTACAGAAGCCGCTAATTTTTTTGTTCAGATTGCAATAACTTCTTCATACTAATTCAGAATCCGGTAAGACTTCGACCAATTAACTCCCACCTAAATTACGGACAATATGGAACACTCGGATACCTCATCTTTTGAACGCATACTGTAGTTCTCTGTGGGCACTAGCAATTGTACTTAGAAAATAACAGGATACAACATCGCCATATTTGAACTCCTCCTAGTGCAGAAGCCGCTAATTTTTTTGTTCAAACTGCAATATTTTCTTCTTACTAACTTGGAATCCGGCGAAACTTCGACCGCTTAAATCCCACCTAAATTACGGACAATATGAAACACTCAGATACTTCATCTTGTGAACGTACACTGTAGTTCTACGAGGGACTAACAGTAGTACTTAGACTGTAATATTTTCTTCATACTTACTCGGAATCCTACGAGACATCGACCGATTAACTCCAACCTAAATTACGGACAATATGGAACACTTGGATACTTCATCTTGCGAACGCATACTGTAGTTCTCGATGGGCACTGACAGTTGTACTTAGAAAATAACATGATACCACATCCCCATATTTGAACTCCGCCTAGTGCAGAAGCCGCTATTTTTTTTGTTCAGACTGCAATAACTTCTTCATAATAATTCAGAATCCAGTAAGACTTCGACCAATTAACTCCCACCTAAATTACGGACAATATGGAACACTCGGATACTTCATCTTGTGAACTCATACTGTAGTTCTCCATGGGCACTGACAGTTGTACTTAGAAAATAACAGGATACCGCATCCCCATATTTGAACTCCGCCTAATATAGAAGCCGCTATTTTTTTTGTTCAGATTGCAATAACTTCTTCATACTAATTCAGAATCCGGTAAGACTTCGACCAATTAACTCCCACCTAAATTACGGACAATATGGAACACTCGGATACCTCATCTTTTGAACGCATACTGTAGTTCTCCGTGGGCACTAACAATTGTACTTAGAAAATAACAGGATACAACATCGCCATATTTGAACTCCTCCTAGTGCAGAAGCCGCTATTTTTTAGTTCAAACTGTAATATTTTCTTTATACTAACTTGGAATCCGGCGAAACTTCGACCGCTTAAATCCCACCTAAATTACGGACAATATGAAACACTTGGATACTTCATCTTGTGAATGTACACTGTAGTTCTCCGAGGGACTAACAGTAGTACTCAGACTGTAATATTTTCTTCATACTTACTCGGAATCCGACGAGACATCGACCGATTAACTCCCACCTAAATTACGGACAATATGGAACACTTGGATACCTCATCTTGTGAACGCATATTGTAGTTCTCCATGGGCACTAACAGATATACTTAGAAAATAACAGGATACAACATCTCCATATTTGAACTCCGCCTAATGTAGAAGCCGCTATTTTTTTCTTAAGACGGCAATAACTTCTTCATAATAATTCAGAATCCGGTGAGACTTCGACCAATTAACTCCCACCTAAATTACAGACAATATGGAACACTCAGATACTTCATCTTGTGAACGTACACTGTCGTTCTCCTTGGGGAATGACAGTTGTACTTAGAAAATAACAGGCTACTACATCCCTATATTTGAACTCCGCCTAGTGCATAAGCCGCTATTTTTTTGTTCAGACTGCAATAACTTCTTCATAATAATTTAGAATCCGGTGAGACTTCGACCAATTAACTCCCACCTAAGTTACGGACAATATGGAACACCCGGATACTTCATCTTGTGAACGCATACTGTAGTTCTCCATGGGCACTGACAGTTGTACTTAGAAAAGAACAGGATACCACATCCCTATATTTGAACTCCGCCTAGTGCAGAAGCCGCTATTTTTTTGTTCAGACTGCAATAACCTCTTCATACTAATTCAGAATCCAGTGAAACTTCGACCAATTAACTCCTACCTAAATTACGGACAATATGGAACATTTGGATACTTCATCTTGCGAACGCATACTGTAGTTCTCGATGGGCACTGACAGTTGTACTTAGAAAATAACATGATACCACATCCCCATATTTGAACTCCGCCTAGTGCAGAAGCCGCTATTTTTTTTTTGTTCAGACTGCAATAACTTCTTCATACTAATTCAGAATCCGGTGAGACTTCGACCAATTAACTCCCACCTAAATTAGGGACAATATGGAATACACAGATACCTCATCTTGTGAACGCATACTGTAGTTCTCCATGGGCACTGACAGTTGTACTTAGAAAATAACAGGATACAACATCCCCATATTTGAACTCCGCCTAGTGCAGAAGCCGCTATTTTTTTGTTCAGACTGCAAGATTTTCTTCATACTAACTCGGAATCCGGCGAGACTTCGACCGATTAACTCCCACCTAAATTACGGACAATATGGAACACTCGGATACTTCATCTTGTGAACGCATACTGTAGTTCTCTATGGACACTGAAAGTTGTACTTAGAAAAGAACAGGATACCACATCCCCATATTTGAACTCCACCTAGTGCAAAAGCCACTATTTTTTTTCTTCATACTGCAATATTTTCTTCATACTAATTCGGAATCCGGCGAGACTTCGACCGATTAACTGCCACCTAAATTACGGACAATATGAAACACTCGGATATTTCATCTTGTGAACGTACACTGTCGTTCTCCTTGGGGACTGACAGTTGTACTTTGAAAATAACAGGCTACCACATCCCCATATTTGAACTCCGCCTAGTGTAGAAGCCGCTATTTTTTTTGTTCAGACTGCAATAACTTCTTCATAATAATTCAGAATCCGGTGAGACTTCGACCAATTAACTCCCACCTAAATTATGGACAATATGGAACACTCGGATACTTCATCTTGTGAACGCATACTGTAGTTCTCCATGGGCACTGACATTTGTACTTAGAAAAGAACAGGATACCACATCCCCATATTTGAACTCCGCCTAGTGCAGAAGCCGCTATTTTTTGTTCAGACTGCAATAACTTCTTCATACTAATTCAGAATCCGGTGAGACTTCGACCAATTAACTCCCACCTAAATTACGGATAATATGTAACACTCGGATACTTAATCTTGTGAACGCATACTGTACTTCTCCATGGGCACTGACAGTTGTACATAGAAAATAACAGGATACCACATCCCTATATTTGAACTCCGCCTAGTACAGAAGCCGCTATTTTTTTGTTCAGACTGCAATATTTTCTTCATACTTACTCAGAATCCGGCGAGAATTCGACCGATTAACTCCCACCTAAATTACGGACAATATGCAACACTCGGATACCTCATCTTGTGAACGCATACTGTAGTTCCATGGGCACTGACAGATGTACTTAGAAAATAACAGGATACAACATCTCCATATTTGAACTCTGCCTAATGTAGAAGCCGCTATTTTTTTTCTTAAGACTATAATAACTTCTTCATACTAATTCAAAATCCGATGAGACTTCGACCAATTAACTCCCACCTAAATTACGGACAATATGGAACACTCGGATACTTCATCTTATGAACGTACATTGTCGTTCTCCTTGAGGACTGACAGTTGTACATAGAAAATAACAGGCTACTACATCCCCATATTTGAACTCCGCCTAGCGCATAAGCCGCTATTTTTTATGTTCAGACTGCAATAACTTCTTCATACTATTTCAGAATCCGGTGATACTTCGACCAATTAACTTCCACCTAAATTACTGACAATATGGAACACTCGGATACTTCATATTGTGAACGCATACTGTAGTTCTCCATGGGCACTGACAGTTGTACTTAAAAAATAAAAGGATACCACATCCCCATATTTGAACTCCGCCTAGTGTAGAAGCCGCTATTTTTTTGTTCAGACTGTAATAACTTCTTCATACTAATTCATAATCCAGTGAGACTTCGACCAATTAACTCCCACCTAAATTACGGACAATATGGAACACTAGGATACTTCATCTTGTGAACGTACATTGTAGTTCTCCATGGGGACTGACAGTTGTATTTAAAAAATAACAGGCTAGCACATCCCCATATTTGAACTCCGCCTAGTGTAGAAGCCGCTATTTTTTTGTTCAGACTGCGATAACTTCTTCATAATAATTCAAAATTCGGTGAGACTTCGACCAATTAACTCCCACCTAAATTACGGACAATATGGAACACTCGGATACTTCATCTTGTGAACGCATACTGTAGTTCACCATGGGCACTGACAGTTGTACTTAGAAAATAATAGGATACAAGATCCCCATATTTGAACTACGCCTAGTGCAGAAGCCGCTATTTTTTTTCAAACTGCAATATTTTCTTCTTACTAACTCGAAATCCGGCGAGACTTCGACCGATTAACTCCCACCTAAATTACGGACAATATGACACACTCGGATACTTCATCTTGTGAACGTACACTGTAGTTCTCCATGAGGACTGACAGTTGTACTTAGAAAATAACAGCCTACCACATCCCCATATTTGAACTCCGCCTAGTGCAGAAGCCGCTATTTTTTTTGTTCAGACTGCTATATTTTCTTTATACTAACTCGGAATCCGACGAGACTTCGACCGATTAACTCCCACCTAAATTACGGACAATATAAAACACTCAAATACTTCATCTTGTGAACATACACTATAGTTCTCTTTGGGGACTGACAGTTGTACTTAGAAAATAACAGGCTACCACATCCTCATATTTGAACTCCGCCTAGTGCAGAAGCCACTATTTTTTTTGTTCAGACTGTAATTACTTCTTCTTAATAATTAAGAATCCGGTGAGACTTCGACCAATTAACTCCCACCTAAATTACGGACAATATGGACCACTCGGATACCTCATCTTGTGAACGCATACCGTAGTTCTCCATGGGCACTGAAAGTTGTACTTAGGTAATAACAGGATACAACATCTCCATATTTGAACTCCGCCTAGTGTAGAAGCCGCTATTTTTTTTGTTCAGACTGCAATATTTTCTTCATACTAACCCGGAATCCGACAAGACTTCGACTGATTAACTTCCACATTAATTACAGACAATATGGAACACTCGGATAGTTCATCTTGTGAACGCATACTGTAGTTCTCTATGGGCACTGAAAGTTGTACTTAGAACTCGTGCAGAAGCCGCTATTTTTTTTCTTCAGACTGCAATATTTTCTTCATACTAATTCGGAATCCGGCGAGACTTCGACCGATTAACTGCCACCTAAATTACGGACAATATGAAACACTCGGCTACTTCATCTTTTGAACGTACACTGTCGTTCTCCTTGGGGACTGACAGTTGTACTTAGAAAATAATAGGCTACCACATCCCCATATTTGAACTCCGCCTAGTGCAGAAGCCGCTATTTTTTTTGTTCAGACTGCAATAACTTATTCATAATAATTCAGAATCCGGTGAGACTTCGACCAATTAACTCCCACCTAAATTACGGACAATATGGAACACTCGGATACTTCATTTTGTGAACGCATACTGTAGTTCTCCACTGGCACTGACAGTTGTACTTAGAAAAGAACAGGATACCACATCCCCATATTTGAACTCCGCTTAGTGCAGAAGCCGCTTTTTTTTTGTTCAGACTGCAAATAACTTCTTCATACTAATTCAGAATCCGGTGGGACTTCGACCAATTAACACCCACCTAAATTACGGACAATATGGAACACTCGGATACTTAATCTTGTGAACGCATACTGTAGTTCTCCATGGGCACTGACAGTTGTAATAGAAAATAATAGGATACCACATCCCCATATTTGAACTCCGCCTAGTTTAGAAGCCGCTATTTTTTTTGTTCAGACTGCAATATTTTCTTCATACTTGGAATCCGGCGAGACTTCGACTGATTAACTCCCACCTAAATTACGGACAATATGGAACACTCGGATACCTCATCTTGTGAACGCATACTGTAGTTCTCCATGTGCACCGACAGATGTACTTAGAAAATAATAGGATACAACATCTCCATATTTGAACTCCGCCTAATGTAGAAGCCGCTATTTTTTTTTCTTAAGACTACAATAACTTCTTCATACTAATTCAGAATCCGGTGAGACTTCGACCAATTAACTCCACCTAAATTACGGATAATATGAAACACTCGGATACTTCATCTTGTGAACGCATACTGTAGTTCTCCATGGGCACTGACAGTTGTACTTAGAAAATAACAGGATACAACATCCTCATATTTGAACTTTGCCTAGTACAGAAGCCACTATTTTTTTTGTTCAGACTGCAATAACTTCTTTATAATAATCCAGAGTCCGGTGAGATTTCGGCCAATTAACTCCCACCTAAATTACGGACAATATGGAACACTCAGATACTTCAACTTGTGAACGCATACTGTAGTTCTCCATGGGCACTGACAGTTGTGCTTAGAAAATAATAGGATACCACATCCCCATATTTGAACTCCGCCTAGTGTAGAAGCCGCTATTTTTTTGTTCAGACTGCAATAACTTCTTCATACTAATTCAGAATCCGGTGAGACTTCGACCAATTAACTCCCACCTAAATTACAGACAATAAGGAAAACTCGGATACTTCATCTTGTGAACGCATACTGTAGTTCTCCATGGGCACTGACAGTTGTACTTAGAAAATAACAGTATACCACATCCCCATATTTGAACTCCGCCTAGTGCTGAAGCCGCTATTTTTTTTTGTTTAAACTGCAATATTTTCTTCATACTAACTCGGAATCCGGCGAGACTTCGACCGATTAACTCCCACCTAAATTACGGATAATATGAAACACTCGGATACTTCATCTTGTGAACGTGCACTGTAGTTCTCCATTGGAACAGACAGTTTTACCTAGAAAATAACAGGCTACCACAACCCCATTTTTGAACTCCGCCTAGTGTAGAAGCCGTTATATTTTTTGTTCAGACTGCAATAACTTCTTCATAATAATTCAGAGTCCCGTGAGACTTCGACCAATTAAATCCCACCTAAATTACGGACAATATGGAACACTCGGATACTTCATCTTGTTAACGCATACTGTAGTTCTCCATCGGCACTGACAGTTGTACTTAGAAAATAACAGGATACCACATCCCCATATTTGAACTCCTCCTAGTGCAGAAGCGGCTATTTTTTTGTTCAGACTGAAATAACTTATTCATACTAATTCAGAATCCGGTGAGACTTCGACCAATTAACTCCCACCTAAATTACGGACAATATGGAACACTCGGATACTTCATCTTGTGAACGCATATTGTAGTTCACTATGGGCGCTGATAGTTGTACTTAGAAAATAACAGGATACCACATCCCCTTATTTGAACTCTGCCTAGTACAGAAGTCACTATTTTTTTTGTTCAGACTGCAATATTTTCTTCATACTAACTCGGAATCCGCCGAGACTTCGACCGATTAACTCCCACCTAAATTACCGACAATATGGAACACTCGGATGCATCATCTTGGGAACGCACACTGTAGTTCTCCATGGGGACTGACAGTTGTACTTAGAAAATAACAGGCTACCACATCCCCATATTTGAACTCCGCCTAGTGCAGAAGCCGCTATTTTTTTGTTCAGACTGCAATAAATTTTTCATACTTATTCAGAATCTGGTGAGACTTCGAACAATTAACTCCCACCTAAATTATGGACAATATGGAACACTCAGATATTTCATCTTGTGAACGCATACTGTAGTTCTCCATGGGCACTGACAGTTGTAGTTAGAACAACAGGGTACGACATCCCCATATTTGAACTCCGTCTAGTGCAGAAGCCGCTATTTTTTTTTGTTCAGACTGCAATATTTTCTTCAGACTAACTCGGAATCCGCCGTGACTTCGACCGATTAACTCCCACCTAAATTACGGACAATATGAAACACTCGGATACTTCATCTTGTGAACGTACACTGTAGTTCTCCATGGGCACTAATAGTTGTACTTAGAAAATAACAGGATACCACATCCCCATATTTGAACTCCGCCTAGTGAAGAAGCCGTTATTTTTTTTTCTTCAGACGGCAATAACTTCTTCATAATAATTCAGAGTCCGGTGAGACTTCGACCAATTAACTCCCACCTAAATTACGGACAATATGGAACACTCAGATACTTCACCTTATGAACGCATACTGTAGTTCTCCGTGGGCACCGACAGTTTTACTAAGAAAATAACAGGATACCACATCCCCATACTTGAACTCCACCTAGTGTAGAAGCCGCTATTTTTTTGTTCAGACTGCAATAACTTCTTCATACTAATTCAGAATCCGGTGGGACTTCAACCAATTAACTCCCACCTAAATTACGGACAATATGGAACACTCGGATACTTAAACTTGTGAACGCATACTATAGTTCTCCATGGGCACTGACAGTTGTACATAGAAAATAACAGGATACCACATCCCCATATTTGAACTCCTCCTAGTACAGAAGCCGCTATTTTTTTTGTTCAGACTGCAATATTTTCTTCATACTTACTCGGAATTCGGGGAGACTTCGACCGATTAACTCCCACCTAAATTACGGACAATATGGAACACTCGGATACATCATCTTGTGAACGCATACTGTAGTTCTCCATGGGCACTAACAGATGTACTTAGAAAATAACAGGATACAACATCTCCATATTTGAACTCCGCCTAATGTAGAAGCCGCTATTTTTTTTCTTAAGACTACAATAATTTCTTCATACTAATTCAGAATTCGGTGAGACTTCGACCAATTAACTCCACCTAAATTACGGATAATATGAAACACTCGGATACTTCATCTTGTGAACGCATATTGTAGTTCTCCATGGGCACTGACAGTTGTACTTAGAAAATACCAGGATACAACATCCTCATATTTGAATTTTGCCTAGTACAGAAGCCACTTTTTTTTATTCAGACTGCAATAACTTCTTTATAATAATTCAAAGTCCGGTGAGACTTCGGCCAATTAACTCCCACCTAAATTACGGACAATATGGAACACTCAGATACTTCAACTTGTGAACGCATACTGTAGTTCTCCATGGGCACTGACAGTTGTGCTTAGAAAATAATAGGATACCACATCCCCATATTTGAACTCCGCCTAGTGCAGAAGCCGCTATTTTTTTGTTCAGACTGCAATAACTTTTTCATACTAATTCAGAATCCGGTGAGACTTCGACCAATTAACTCCCACCTAAATTACAGACAATATGGAAAACTCGGATACTTCATCTTGTGAACGCATACTGTAGTTCTACATGGGCACTGACAGTTGTACTTAGAAAATAACAGTATACCACATCCCCATATTTGAACTCCGCCTAGTGCTGAAGCCGCTATTTTTTTTGTTTAAACTGCAATATTTTCTTCATACTAACTCGGAATCCGGCGAGACTTCGACTGATTAACTCCCACCTAAATTACGGATAATATGAAACACTCGGATACTTCATCTTGTGAACGTGCACTGTAGTTCTCCATTGGAACAGATAGTTTTACCTAGAAAATAACAGGCTACCACAACCCCATTTTTGAACTCCGCCTAGTGTTGAAGCCGCTATATTTTTTGTTCAGACTGCAATAACTTCTTCATAATAATTCAGAATCCGGTGAGACTTCGACCAATTAAATCCCACCTAAATTACGGACAATATGGAACACTCGGATACTTCATCTTGTGAACGCATACTGTAGTTCTCCATCGGCACTGACAGTTGTACTTAGAAAATAACAAGATACCACATCCCCATATTTGAACTCCGACTAGTGTAGAAGCCGCTATTTTTTTGTTCAGACTGCAATAACTTATTCATACTAATTCAGAATCCGGTGAGACTTCGACCAATTAACTCCCACCTAAATTACGGACAATATGGAACACTCGGATACTTCATCTTGTGAACGCATATTGTAGTTCAATATAGGCGCTGATAGTTGTACTTAGAAAATAATAGGATACCACATCCCCTTATTTGAACTCTGCCTAGTACAGAAGTCACTATTTTTTTTGTTCAGACTGCAATATTTTCTTCATACTAACTCGGAATCCGCCGAGACTTCAACCGATTAACTCCCACCTAAATTACCGACAATATGGAACACTCGGATGCATCATCTTGTGAACGCAGACTGTAGTTCTCCATGGGGACTGACAGTTGTACTTAGAAAATAACAGGCTACCACATCCCCATATTTGAACTCCGCCTAGTGCAGAAGCCGCTATTTTTTTGTTCAGACTGCAATAAATTCTTCATACTTATTCAGAATCCGGTGAGACTTCGACCAATTAACTCCCACCTAAATTATGGACAATATGGAACACTCGGATATTTCATCTTGTGAACGCATACTGTAGTTCTCCATGGGCATTGACAGTTGTAGTTAGAACAACAGGGTACGACATCCCCATATTTGAACTCCGTCTAGTGCAGAAGCCGCTATTTTTTTTTCCAGACTGCAATATTCTCTTCACACTAACTCAGAATCCGGCGTGACTTCGACCGATTAACTCCCACCTAAATTACGGACAATATGAAACACTCGGATACTTCATCTTGTGAACGTACACTGTAGTTCTCCATGGGCACTAATAGTTGTACTTAGAAAATAACAGGATACCACATCCCCATATTTGAACTTCGCCTAGTGAAGAAGCCGCTATTTTTTTTGTTCAGACTGCAATAACTTCTTCATACTAATTCAGAATCCGGTGAGAAGACGACCAATTAACTCCCACCTAAATTACGGACAATATGGAACACTCGGATACTTCATCTTGTGAACGCATACTGTAGTTCTCCATGGGCACTGACAGTTGTACTTAGAAAATAACAGGATACCACATCCCCATATTTTAACTCCCCCTAGTGCAGAAGCCGCTAATTTTTTTGTTCAGACTGCAATATTTTCTTCATACTAACTCGGAATCCGGCGAGACTTCGACCGATTAACTCCCACCTAAGTTACGGACAATATGGAACACTCGGATACCTCATCTTATGAACGCATACTGTAGTTTTCCATTGGCACTGATAGTTGTACTTAGAAAATAACAGGATACAACATCTCCATATTTGAACTCCGCCTAGTGCAAAAGCTGCTATTTTTTTGTTCAGACTACAATAACATCTTCATACTAATTCAGAGTCCGGTGAGACTTCGACCAATTAACTCCCACCTAAATTACGGACAATATGGAACACTCGGATACTTCATCTTGTGAACGCATACTGTAGTTCTCCATGGGCACCGACAGTTGTACTAAGAAAATAACAGCATACCACATCCCCATATTTGAACTCCACCTAGTGTAGAAGCCGCTATTTTTTTGTTCAGACTGCAATAACTTCTTCATACTAATTCAGAATCTGGTGAGACTTCGACCAATTAACTCCCACCTAAATTACGGACAATATGGAACACTTGGATACTTCATCTTGTGAACGCATACTGTAGTTCTCCTTGGGCACTGACATTTGTACTTAGAAAATAACAGTATACCACATCCCCATATTTGAACTCCGCCTAGTGCAAAATCCGCTATTTTTTTGTTCAGAGTGCAATAACTTCTTCATACTAATTCAGAATACGGTGAGACTTCGAACAATTGACTCCTCCTGAATTACGGACAATATGGAACACTCGGATACTTCATCTTGTGAACGCATACTGTAGTTCTCCATGGGCACTGATATTTGTACTTAGAAAATAACAGGATACCACATCGCCATATTTAAACTCCGCCTCGTGCAGAAGCCGCTATTTTTTTTGTTCAGACAGCAATAACTTCTTTATAATAATTCAGTGTCCGGTGAGACTTCGACCAACTAACTCCCACCTAAATTACGGACTGCAATAACTTCTTCATACTAATTCAGAATCCGGGGAGACTTCGGACAATTAACTCCCACCTAAATTACGGACAATATGGAACACTCGGATACTTCAACTTGTGAATGCATACTGTAGTTCTCTATGGGCACTGACAATTGTACTTAGAAAATAACAGGCTACCACATCCCCATATTTGAACTCCGCCTAGTGCAGAAGCCGCTATTTTTTTTTGTTCTGACTTCAATAACTTTTTCATACTAATTCAGAATTCGGTGAGACTTCGACCAACTAACTCCCACCTAAATTACAGACAATATGGAACACTCAGATACTTCATCTTGTGAACACATACTATAGTTCTCCATGGGCACTGACAGTTGTACATAGAAAATAACAGTATACCTCATCCCCATATTTGAACTCCGCCTAGTGCAGAAGCCGCTATTTTGTTTTGTTCAGACTGCAATAACTTCTTCATACTAATTCAGAATCCGGTGAGACTTCGACCAATTAACTCCCACCTAAATTACGGACAATATGGAAAACTCGGATACTCCGCCTAGTATTGAAGCCGCTATTTTTTTTGTTCAAACAGCAATATTTTCTTCTTACTAACTCGGAATCCGGCGAGACTTCGACCGATTAACTCCAACCTAAATTACAGATAATATGAAACAATCGGATACTTCATCTTGTGAACGTACACTGTAGTTCTACATTGGAACAGACAGTTGTACTTATAAAATAACAGGCTACCACATCCCCATTTTTGAACTCCGCCTAGTGCAGAAGCTGCTATTTTTTGGAACACTCGGAGACTCGACCAATTAACTCCCACCTAAATTACGGACAATATGGAACACTCGGATACTTCATCTTGTGAACGCATACTATAGTTCTCCATCGGCACTGACAGTTGTACTTAGAAAATAACAGGATACCACATCCCCATATTTCAATTCTGCCTAGTGCAGAAGCCGCTATTTTTTTGTTCAGACTGCAATAACTTATTCATACTAATTCAGAATCCGGTGAGACTTCGACCAATTAACTCCCACCTAAAGTACGGACAATATGGAACACTCGGATACTTCATCTTGTGAACGCATATTGTAGTTCACTATGGGCGTTGACAGTTGTACTTAGAAAATAACAGGATACCACATCCCCTTATTTGAACTTTGCCTAGTATAGAAGCCGCTATTTTTTTTGTTCAGACTGCAATATTTTCTTCATACTAACTCGAAATCCGCCGAGACTTCGACCAATTAACTCCCACCAAAATTATGGACAATATGAAACACTCGGATACTTCATCTTGTGAACGTACACTGTAGTTCTCCATGGGGACTGACAGTTGTACTTAGAAAATAACAGGCTACCGCATCCCCATATTTGAACTCCGCCTAGTGCAGAAGCCGCTATTTTTTTGTTCAGACTGCAATAACTTCTTCATACTTATTCAGAATCCGGTGCGACTTCGACTAATTAACTCCCACCTAAATTACGAACAATATGGAACACTCGGATATTTCATCTTGTGAACGCATACTGTAGTTCTCCATGGGCACTGGCAGTTGTAGTTAGAACAACAGGGTACGACATCCCCATATTTGAATTCCGCCTAGTGCAGAAGCCGCTATTTTTTTGTTCAGACTGCAATATTTTCTTCATACTAACTCGGAATCCGGCGAGACTTCGACCGATTAACTCCCACCTAAATTGCGGACAATATAAAACACTCGGATACTTCATCTTGCGAACGTACACTGTAGTTCTCCATGGGCACTGACAGTTGTACTTAGAAAATAACAGGATACTACATCCCCATATTTGAACTCCGCCTAGTGAAGAAGCCGCTATTTTTTTTGTTCAGACTGCAATAACTTCTTCATAATAATTCAGAGTCCGGTGAGACTTCGACCAATTAACTCCCACCTAAATTACGGACAATATGGAACACTCGGATACTTCATCTTGTGAACGCATACTGTAGTTCTCCTTGGGCACTGACAGTTGTACTTAGAAAATAACAGGATACCACATCCCATATTTGAACTCCGCCTAGTTCAGAAGCCGCTATTTTTTTGTTCAGACTGCAATAACTTCTTCATACTAATTCAGAATCCGGTGAGAGTAGACTTCGACCAATTAACTCCCACCTAAATTATGAACAATATGGAACACTCGGATACTTCATCTTGTGAACGCATACTGTAGTTCTCTATAGGCACTGACAGTTGTACTTAGAAAATAACAGGATACCACATCCCCATATTTGAACTCCGCCTAGTGCAGAAGCCGCTATTTTTTTTGTTTAGAGTGCAATAACTTCTTCATACTAATTCAGAATACGGTGAGACTTCGACCAATTAACTCCCACCTGAATTACGGACAATATGGAACACTCGGATACTTCATCTTGTGAACGCATACTGTAGTTCTCCATGGGCACTGATATTTGTACTTAGAAAATAACAGGATACCACATCGCCATATTTGAACTCCGCCTAGTGCTGAAGCTGCTATTTTTTCTTCAAACTACTATAACTTCTTCATACTAATTCAAAATCCGGTGAGACTTCGACCAATTAACTCCCACCTAAATTACGGACAATATGGAACACTCGGATACCTCATCTTGTGAACACATACTGTAGTTCTCCATGGGCACTGACAGTTGTACTTAGAAAATAACAGGATACAATATCCCCATATTTGAATTCCGCCTAGTACAGAAGCCGCTATTTTTTTGTTCAGACTGCAATAACTTCTTTATACTAATTCAGAATCCGGTGAGACTTCGACCAATTAACTCCCACCTAAATTACGAACAATATGGAACACTCGGATACTTCATCTTGTGAACGCATACTGTATTTCTCTATGGGCACTGATAGTTGTACTTAGAAAATAACAGGATACCACATCCCCATATTTGAACTCCGCCTAGTGCAGAAGCCGCTATTTTTTTGTTCAGACTGCAATAACTTCTTCATACTAATTCAGAATCCGGTGAGACTTCGACCAATTAACTCCCACCTAAATTACGGACAATATGGAACACTCGGATACTTCATCGTGTGAACGCATACTATAGTTCTCTATGGACACTGACAGTTGTACTTAGAAAATAACAGGATACCACATCCCCATATTTGAACTCCATCTAGTGCAGAAGCCGCTATTTTTTTGTTCTTAGTGCAATAACTTCTTCATACTAATTCAAAATACGGTGAGACTTCGACCAATTAACTCCTACCTAAATTACTGACAATATGGAAAACTCGGATACTTCATCTTGTGAACGCATACTGCAGTTCTCCATGGGCACTAATATTTGTACTTAGAAAATAACAGGATTCCACATCGCCATATTTGAACTCCACCTAGTGCAGAAGCCGCTATTTTTTTGTTCAACCTGCAATAACTTCTTTATACTAATTCAAAATCCGGTGAGACTTCGACCAATTAACTCCCACCTAAATTACGGACAATATGGAACACATGGATACCTCATCTTGTGAACACATACTGTAGTTCTCCATGGACACTGACAGTTGTACTTAGAAATAACAGAATACAACATCCCCATATTTGAACTTCGCCTTGTGTAGAAGCCGCTATTTATGTTGTTCAAACTGCAATATTTTCTTCATACTAACTCGGAATCCGGCGAGACTTCGACCGATTAAATCTCACCTAAATTAGGGACAATATGAAACACTCGGATACTTCATCTTGTGAACGTACATTGGAGTTCTCCATGGAGACTGACAGTTGTACTTAGAAAATAACAAGCTACCACATCCCCATTTTTGAACTCGGCCTAGTGCAGAATCCGCTGTTTTTTTTGTTCAGACTGCAATATTTTCTTCATACTAACTCGGAATCCGGCGAGACTTCGACCAATTAACTCCCACCTGAATTACGGACAATATGGAACACTCGTATACTTCATCTTGTGAACGGATACTATAGTTCTCCATGGGCACTGACAGTGTACATAGAAAATAACAGGATACCACATCCCCATATTTGAACTCCGCCTAGTGCAGAAGCCGCTATTTTTTTTGTTCAGACTGCAATATTTTCTTCATACTTACTCGGAATCCAGCGAGACTTCGACCGATTAACTCCCATCGAAATTACGGACAATATGGAAAACTCGGATACCTCATCTTATGAACGCATACTATAGTTCTCCATGGGCATTGACAGTTGTACTTAGAAAATAACAGGATACCACATCCCCATATTTGAACTCCGCCTAGTGCAGAAGCCGCTATTTTTTTTGTTCAGACTGCAATATTTTCTTCATACTTACTCGGAATCCAGCGAGACTTCGACCGATTAACTCCCATCGAAATTACGGACAATATGGAAAACTCGGATACCTCATCTTATGAACGCATACTATAGTTCTCCATGGGCATTGACAGTTGTACTTAGAAAATAACAGGATACAACATCTCCATATTTGAACTCCGCCTAGTGTAGAAGCCGCTATTTTTTTTGTTCAGACTGCAATATCTTCTTCATACTAATTCAGAATACGGTGAGACTTTGTCCAATTAACTCCCACCTAAATTACGGACAATATGGAACACTCAGATACTTCATCTTGTGAACGCATACTGTAGTTCTCCATGGGCACTGATAGTTGTACTTAGAAAATAACAAGATACCACATCCCCATATTTGAACTCCGCCTAAGGCAGAAGCCTCTATTTTTTTTGTTCAAACTGCAATAACTTCTTCGTACTAATTCAAAATCCGGTGAGACTTCGACTAATTAACTCCCACCTAAATTACGGACAAAATGGAAAACTCGAATACTTCATCTTGTGAACGCATGCTGTAGTTCTCCATGGGCACTGACAGTTGTACTTAGAAAATAACAGGATACCACATCCCCTTATTTGAATTCCACCTAGTACAGAAGCCGCTATTTTTTTGTTCAGACTGTAATATTTTCTTCAAACTAACTCGGAATCCGCCGAGACTTCGACCGATTAACTCCCACCAAAATTACGGACAATATGAAACACTCGGAAACTTCATCTTGTGAACGTACAATGTAGTTCTCCATGGGGACTGACAGTTGTACTTATAAAATAATAGGCTACCACATCCCCATATTTGAACTCCGCCTAGTACAGAAGCCGCTATTTTTTTGTTCAGACTGCAATAACTTCTTCTTACTAATTTAGAATTCGGTGAGACTTCGACCAATTAACTCCCACCTAAATTACGAACAATATGGAACACTCGGATACTTCTGTTGTGAACGCATACTGTAGTTCTCTATGGGCACTTACAGTTGTACTTAGAAAACAATATGATACAACATCGCCATATTTGAACTCCGCCTAGTACAGAAGCCGCTATTTTTTTGTTATGATTGCAATATTTTTTTCATACTAACTCGGAATCCGGCGAGACTTCGACCGATTAATTGCCACCTAAATTACGGACAATATGAAACACTCGGATATTTCATCTTGTGAACGTACACTGTAGTTCTGCATGAGGACTGATAGTTGTACTTTGAAAATAACAGGCTACCACATCCCTATATTTGAACTCCGCCTAGTGTAGAAGCCGCAATTTTTTTTGTTCAGACTACAATAACTTCTTCACAATATGGAATACGGTGAGACTTCGACCAATTAACTCCCACCTAAATTACGGACAATATGGAACACTCGGATACTTCATCGTGTGAACGCATACTGTAGTTCTCCATGGGCACTGACTGTTGTACTTAAAAATAACAGGATACGACATCCGCTTATTTGAACTCCGCCTAGTGCAGAAGCCGATATTTTTTTTGTTCAGACTGCAATAACTTCTTCATACTAATTCAAAATTCGGTGAGACTTCGACCAACTAACTCCCACCTAAATTACGGACAATATGGAACACTCGGATACTTCATCTTGTGAACGCATACTGTAGTTCTCCATGGGCACTGACAGTTGTACTTAGAAAATAACAGGATACCACATCCCCTTATTTGAACTCGGCCTAGTATAGAAGGTGCTATTTTTTTGTTCAGACTGCAATATTTTCTTCATACTAACTCGAAATCCGGCGAGACTTCGACAGATTAACTCCAACCAAAATTACGGACAATATGAAACACTCGGATACTTCATCTTGTGAACGTACACTGTAGTTCTCCATGGGGATGGACAGTTGTACTTAGAAAATAACTGGCTACCACATCCCTATATTTGAACTACGCCTAGTGCAGAAGCCGCTATTTTTTTGTTCAGACTGCAACAACTTCTTCACAATATTCAAAATCCGGTGAGACTTCGACCAATTAACTCCCACCTAAATTACGGACATTATGGAACACTCGGATACTTCATCTTGTGAACGCATACTGTAGTTCTCCATGGACACTGATAATTTTGCTTAGAAAATAACAGGATACCACATCCCCATATTTGAACTCCACCTAGTGCAGAAGCCGCTATTTTTTTGTTTAGACTGCAATAACTTCTTCATACTAATTTAGAATCCGGTGAGACTTCGACCAATTTACTCCCACCTAAATTACGGACAATATGGAACACTCGGATACTTCGTCTTGTGAACGCATACTGTAGTTCTCTATGGACACTGACAGTTGTACTTAGAAAATAACAAGATACCACATCCCCATATTTGAACTCCGTCTAGTGCAGAAGCCGCTATTTTTTTTGTTCAGAGTGCAATAACTTCTTCATACTAATTTAGAATCCGGTGAGACTTCGACCAATTTACTCCCCCCTAAATTACGGACAATATGGAACACTCGGATACTTCATCTTGTGAACGTATATTGTAGTTCTCCATGGGCACTAACAGTTGTACTTAGAAAATAACAGTATACCACATCCCCATATTTGAACTCCGTCTAGTGCAGAAGCCGCTATTTTTTTATTCAGACTGCAATAACTTCTTCATACTAATTCAGAATCCGGTGAGACTTCGACCAATTAACTCCCACCTAAATTACGGACAATATGGAACACTCGGATACTTCATCTTGTGAACGCATACTGCAGTTCTCCATGGTCACTGATAGTTGTACTAAGAAAATAACAGGATACCACATCGCCATATTTGAACTCCGCCTAGTGTAGAAGCCGCTATTTTTTTGTTGAACCTGCAATAACTTCTTCATACTAATTCAAAATCCGGTGAGACTTCGACCAATTAACTCCCACCTAAATTACGGACAATATGAAACACATGGATACCTCATCTTGTGAACACATACTGTAGTTCTCCATGGACACTGACAGTTGTACCTAGAAAATAACAGGATACGACATTCCCATATTCGAACTTCGCCTAGTGCATAAGCCGCTATTTTTTTTGTTCAAACTGCAATATTTTCTTCATACTAACTCGGAATCCGGTAAGACTACGACCGATTAAATCCCACCTAAATTACAGCTATATGAAACACTCGGATACTTCATCTTGTGAACGTACATTGTAGTTCTCCATGGGGACTGACAGTTGTACTTAGAAAATAACAAGCTACCACATCCCCATTTTTGAACTCAGCATAGTGTAGAAGCCGCTGTTTTTTTGTTCAGACTGCAATATTTTCTTCATACTAACTCGGAATCCGGCGAGACTTCGACCAATTAACTCCCACCTAAATTACGGACAATATGGAACACTCGGATACTTCATCTTGTGAACGTACACTGTAGTTCTCCATGGGGACTGACAGTTGTACTTAGAAAATAACAGGCTACCACATCCCCATATTTGAACTCCGCCTAGTGCAGAAGCCGCTATTTTTTTTGTTCAGACTGCAATAACTTCTTCACAATAATTAAGAGTCCGGTGGGACTTCGACCAACTAACTCCCACCTAAATTACGGTATATATGGAACACTCGGATACTTCATCTTGTGAACGCGTACTGTAGTTCTCCATGGGCACTGACAGTTCTACTTAGAAAATAACAGGATACGACATCCTCATATTTGAACTCCGCCTAGTGCAGAAGCCGCTTTTTTTTTGTTCAGACTGCAATAACTTCTTCATACTAATTCAGAATCCGGTGAGACTTCGACCAATTAACTCCCACCTAAATTACGGATATTATGGAACACTCGGATACTTCATCTTATGAACGAATACTGTAGTTCTCTTTGGGCACTGACAGTTGTACTTAGAAAATAACAGGATACCACATCCCCATATTTGAACTCCGCCTAGTGTAGAAGCCGATATTTTTTTTGTTCAGATTGCAATAACTTCTTCATACTAATTCAGAATAGGGTGAGACTTTGACCAATTAACTCCCACCTAAATTACGGACAATATGAACACTCGGATACTTCATCTTGTGAACGCATACTGTAGTTCTCCATGGGCATTGATAGTTATACTTAGAAAATAACAGGATACCACATCGCCATATTTGAACTCCGCCTAGTGCAGAAGCCGCTATTTTTTTTGTTCAAACTGCAATAACTTCTTCATACTAATTCAAAATCCGGTGAGACTTCGACCAATTAACACCCACCTAAATTACGGACAATATGGAAAACTCGGATACTTCATCTTGTGAACGCATACTGTAGTTCTCCATGGGCACTGACAGTTGTACTTAGAAAATAACAGGATACCACATCCCCTTATTTGAATTCCGCCTAGTACAAATGCCGCTATTTTTTTTGTTCAGACCGCAATATTTTCTTCATACTAACTCGGAATCCGCCGAGACTTCGACCGATTAACTCTCACCAAAATTACAGACAATATGAAACACTCGGATACTTCATCTTGTGAATGGACACTGTAGTTCTCCATGTGGACTGACAGTTGTACTTAGAAAATAACTGGCTACCACATCCCCATACTTGAACTCCGCCTAGTGCAGAAGCCGCTATTTTTTTGTTCAGACTGCAGTAACTTCTTCTTACTAGTTCAAAATTCGGTGAGACTTCGACCAATTAACTCCCACCTAAATTACGAACAATATGGAACACTCAGATACTTCATCTTGTGAACGCATACTGTAGTTCTCTATAGGCACTGACAGTTGTAATTAGAAAACAACAGGATACAACATCGCCATATTTGAACTCCGCCTAGTTCAGAAGCCGCTATTTTTTTTGTTATGATTGCAATATTTTCTTCATACTAACTCGGAATCCGGCGAGACTTCGACCGATTAACTCCCACCTAAATTACGGATAATATGAAACACTCGGATACTTCATCTTGTGAACGTACACTGTAGTTCTGCATGGGGACTGATAGTTGTACTTAGAAAATAACAAGATACGACATCCTCATATTTGAACTCCGCCTAGTGCAGAAGCCGCTATTTTTTTGTTCAGGCTGCAATAACTTCTTAATACTAATTCAAAATCCGGTTAGACTTCGACCAACTAACTCCCACCTAAATTACGGACAATATGGAACACTCGGATACTTCATCTTGTGAACGCATACTGTAGTTCTCCATGGGCACTGACAGTTGTACTTAGAAAATAATAGGATACCACATCCCCTTATTTGAACTCCGCCTAGAATAGAAGGCGCTATTTTTTTTGTCCAGACTGCAATATTTTCTTCATACTAACTCGGAATCCGGCGAGACTTCGACAGATTAACTCCAACCAAAATTACGGACAATATGAAACACTCGGATACTTCATCTTGTGAACGTACATTGTAGTTCTCCATGGGGATGGACAGTTGTACTTAGAAAATAACTGGCTACCACATCCCCATATTTGAACTCCGCCTAGTGCAGAAGCCGCTATTTTTTTTGTTCAATCTGCAACTACTTCTTCACAATAATTCAAAATCCGGTGAGACTTCGACCAATTAACTCCCACCTAAATTACGGACAATATGGAACACTCGGATACTTCATCTTGTGAACGCATACTGCAGTTCTCCATGGGCACTGACAGTTCTACTTAGAAAATAACAGGATACCACATCCCCATATTTGAACTCCGCCTAGTGCAGAAGCCGCTATTTTTTTGTTCAGACTGCAATAACTTTTTCATACTAATTCAGAATACGGTGAGACTTCGACCAATTTACTCCCACCTAAATTACGAACAATATGGAACACTCGGATAATTCATCTTGTGAACGCATACTATAGATCTCTATGGGCACTGACAGTTGTACTTAGAAAATAACAGGATACCACATCCCCATATTTGAACTCCGTCTAGTGCAGAAGTCGCTATTTTTTTTGTTCAGAGTGCAATAACTTCTTCATACTAATTCAGAATATGGTGAGTCTTCGACCAATTAACTCCCACCTAATTATGGACAATATGGAACACTCGGATACTTCATCTTGTGAACGCATACTGCAGTTCTCCATGGGCAATGATAGTTGTACATAGAAAATAACAGGATACCACACGACATATTTGAACTCCGCCTAGTGCAGAAGCCGCTATTTTTTTGTTCAACCTGCAATAACTTTTTCATACTAATTCAAAATCCAGCGAGACTTCGACCAATTAACTCCCACCTAAATTACGGACAATATGATACACATGGATACCTCATCTTGTGAACACATACTGTAGTTCTTCATGGACACCGACAGTTGTACTTAGAAAATAACAGGATACAACATCCCCATATTTGAACTTCGCCTAGTGCAGAAGCCGCAATTTTTTTGTTCAAACTGCTGTATTTTCTTCATACTAACTCGGAATCCGGCGAGACTTCGACCGATTAAATCCCACCTAAATTACGGACAATATGAAACACTCGGATACTTCATCTTGTGAACGTACATTGTACTTCTCCATGGGGACTGACAGTTGTAATTAGAAAATAACAAGCTACCCCATCCCCATTTTTGAACTCCGCCTAGTGCAGAAGCCGTTGTTTTTTTGTTCAGACTGCAATATTTCTTCATACTAACTCGGAATCCGGCGAGACTTCGACCAATTAACTCCCACCTAAATTACGGACAATATGGAAAACTCGGATACTTCATCTTGTGAACGTACACTGTAGTTCTCCACGGGGACTGACAATTGTACTTAGAAAATAACAGGATACCACATCCCCATATTTGACTCCGCCTAGTGTAGAAGCCGCTATTTTTTTTGTTCAGACTGCAATAACTTCTTCATAATAATTAAGAGTCCGGTGAGACTTCGACCAATTAACTCCCACCTAAATTACGGACAATACGGAACACTCGGATACTTCATCTTGTGAACGCATACTGTAGTTCTCCATGGGCACTGTCAGTTCTACTTAGAAAATAACAGGATACCACATCCCCATATTTGAACTCCGCCTAGTGCAGAAGCCGCTATTTTTTGTTCAGACTGCAATAACTTCTTCATACTAATTCAGAATCCGGTGAGACTTCAACCAATTAACACCCACCTAAATTACGGACAATATGGAACACTCGGATACTTCATCTTGTGAACGCATACTGTAGTTCTCTATGGGCACTGATAGTTGTACTTAGAAAATAACAGGATACCACATCCCCATATTTGAACTCTGCCTAGTGCAGAAGCCGCTATTTTTTTTGTTCATATTACAATAACTTCTTCATACTAATTCAGAATACGGTGAGACTTTGACCAATTAACTCCCACCTAAATTACGGACAATATGGAACACTCGGATACTTCATCTTGTGAGCGCATATTGTAGTTCTCCATGGGCACTAATAGTTATACTTAGGATACCACATCGCCATATTTGAACTCCGCCTGGTGCAGAAGCCGCTATTTTTTTGTTCAAACTACAATAATTTCTTCATACTAATTCAAAATCCGGTGAGACTTCGACCAATTAACTCCCACCTAAATTACGGACAATATGGAAAACTCGGATACTTCATCTTGTGAACGTACATTGTAGTTCTCCTTGGGGACTGAAAGTTGTACTTAGAAAATAACAGACTATCACATCCCCATATTCGAACTCCGCAAAGTGCAGAAGCCGCTAATTTTTGTTTAGACTGCAATAACTTCTTCTTACTAATTCATAATTCGGTGAGACTTTGACCAATTAACTCCCACCTAAATTACAGACAATATGGAACACTTGGATACTTCATCTTGTAAACGCATATTGTAGTTCTCTATGGGCACTGACAGTTGTACTTAGAAAACAACAGGATACAACATCGCCATATTTGAACTCCGCCTAGTGTAGAAGCCGCTATTTTTTTGTTATGATTGCAATATTTTCTTCATACTAACTCGGAATCTGGCGAGACTTCGACCGATTAACTCCCACCTAAATTACGGACAATATGAAACACTCGGATACTTCACCTTGTGAATGTACACTGTTGTTCTGCATGGGGACTGATAGTTGTACTTTGAAAATAACAGGCTACCACATCCCTATATTTGAACTCCGCCTAGTGCAGAAGCCGCAATTTTTTTTGTTCAGACTGCAATAACTTCTACATACTAATTCAGAATACGGTGAGACTTCGACCAATTAACTTCCACCTAAATTACGGACAATATGTAACACTCGGATACTTCATCGTGTGAACGCATACTGTAGTTCTCCATGGGCACTGACTGTTGTACTTAAAAATAACAGGATACGACATCCCCATATTTGAACTCCGCCTAGTGCAGAAGCCGCTATTTTTTTGTTCAGACTGTAATAACTTCTTCATACTAATTCAAAATCTGGTGAGACTTCGACCAACTAACTCCCACCTAAATTACGGACAATATGGAACACTCGGATACTTCATCTTGTGAACGCATATTGTAGTTCTCCATGGGCACTGACAGTTGTACTTAGAAAATAACAGGATACCACATCCCCTTATTTGAACTCCGCCTAGTATATAAGGCGCTATTTTTTTTGTTCAGACTATAATTTTTTATTAATACTAACTCGGAATCCGGCGAGACTTCGACAGATTAACTCCAACCAAAATTTCGGACAGTATGAAACACTCGGATACTTCATCTTGTGAACGTACACTGTAGTTCTCCATGGGGATGGACAGTTGTACTTAGAAAATAACTGGCTACCACATCCCCATATTTGAACTCCGCCTAGTGCAGAAGCCGCTATATTTTTTTGTTCAGACTGCAACAACTTCTTCACAATAATTCAAATTACGGACAATATGGAACACTCGGATACTGCATCTTGTGAACGCATACTGTAGTTCTCCATGGGCACTGACAGTTTTACTTAGAAAATAACAGGATACCACATCCCCATATTTGAACTCCGCCTAGTGTAGAAGCCGCTATTTTTTTGTTCAGACTGCAATATCTTCTTCGTACTAATTCAGAATCCGGTGAGACTTCGACCAATTAACTCCCACCAAAATTACGGACAATGTGGAACACTTAGATAATTCATCTTGTGAACGCATATTGTGGTTCTCCATGGGCACTGACAGTTGTACTTAAAAATAACAGGATACCACATTCCCATATTTGAATTCCGCCAAGTACAGAAGCCATTATTTTTTTATTCAGACTGCAATAACTTCTTCATACTAATTCAGAATCCGGTGAGACTTCGAACAATTAACTCCCACCTAAATTACGGACAATATGGAACACTCGGATACTTCGTCTTGGGAACGCATACTGTAGTTCTCCATGGGCACTGACAGTTGTACGTAGAAAATAACAGGATACCACATTCCCTTATTTGAATTCCGCCTAGTACAGAAGCGGCTATTTTTTTTGTTCAGGCTGCAATATTTTCTTCATACTAACTCGGAATCCGCCGAGACTTCGACCGATTAACTCCCACCAAAATTATAGACAATATGAAACACTCAGATACTTCATCTTGTGAACGTACACAGTAGTTCTCCATGGGAACTGACAGTTGTACTTAGAAAATAACAGGCTACCACATCCCCATATTTGAACTCCGCCTAGTGCAGAAGCTGCTATTTTTTGTTCAGACTGCAATAACTTCTTCATACTAGTTCAGAATCCGGTGAGACTTCGAACAATTAACTCCCACCTAAATTACGGACAATATGGAACACTCGGATATTTCATCTTGTGAACGAAAACTGTAGTTCTCCATGGGCACTGACAGTTGTACTTCGAAAAACAGGATACCGCATCTCCTTATTTGAACTACGCCTGGTACAGAAGCCGCTATTTTTTTTGTTCAGACTGCAATATTTTCTTTATACTAACTCGGAATCCGGTGAGACTTTGACCGATTAACTCCCACCTAAATTACGGACAATATGAAACACTCAGATACTTCATCTTGTGAACGTACACTGTAGTTCTACATGGGGACTGACAGTTGTACTTAGAAAATAACAGGCTACCACATCCCCATATTTGAACTCCGCCTAGTGTAGAAGCCACTATTTTTTTTGTTCAGACTTCAATAACTTGTTCATACTAATTCAGAATCCGGTGAGACTTCGACCAATTAACTCCCACCTAAATTACGGACAATATGGAACACTCGGATACTTCATCTAGTGAACGCATATTGTAGTTCTCTATGGACACTGACAGTTGTACTTAAAAATAACAGGATACGACATCCCCATATTTGAACTCCGCCTAGTGCAGAAACCGCTATTTTTTTTGTTCAGACTGCAATAACTTCTTCATACTAATTCAGAATCCTGTGAGACTTCGACCGATTAACTCCCACCTAAATTACGGACAATATGAAACACTCGGATACTTCATCTTGTGAACGTACACTGTAGTTCTCCATGGGGACTGACAGTTGTACTTAGAAAATAACAGGCAACCACATCCCCATATATTAACTCTGCCTAGTGCAGAAGTCGCTATTTTTTTTGTTCAGACTGTAATAACTTCTTCATAATAATTCAGAATCCGGTGAGACTTCGATCAATTAACTCCCACCTAAATTACGGATAATATGGAACACTCGGATACTTCATCTTGGAAAAGGCATACTGTAGTTCTCCATGGGCATTGACAGTTGTACTTAGAAAATAACAGGATACCACATCCCCATATTTGAACTCTGCCTAGTGTAGAAGCCGCAATTTTTTTTGTTCAGAATGCAATAACTTCTTCATACTAATTCAGAATCCGGTGATACTTTGACCGATTAACTCCCACCTAAATTACGGACAATATGAAACACTCGGATACTTCATCTTGTGAACGTACACTGTAGTTCTCCATGGGGACTGACAGTTGTACTTTGAAAATAACAGGCTACCACATCCCCATATTTGAACTCCGCCTAGTGCAGAAGCCGCTATTTTTTTGTTCAGATTGAAATAACTTATTCATAATAATTCAGAATCCGGTGAGACTTCGACCAATTAACTCCCACCTAAATTACGGATAATATGGAACACTCTGATACTTCATCTTGTGAACGCATACTGTAGTTCTCCATGGGCCATGACAGTTGTACTTAGAAAATAACAGGATACCACATCCCCATATTTGAACTCCGCCTAGTGCAGAAGCCGCTATATTTTTGTTCAGACTGCAATAAATTTTTCATACTAATTCAGAATCCGGTGAGAGTTCGACCAATTAACTCCCACCTAAATTACGGACAATATGGAACACTCGGATACTTCATCTTGTGAACGCATACTGTAGTTCTCCATGGGCACTGACAGTTGTACTTAGAAAATAACAGGCTACCACATCCCCATATTTGAACTCCGCCTAGTGCAGAAGCCGCTATTTTTTTTGTTCAGACTGCAATTACTTCTTCATACTAATTTAGAATCGGTGAGACTTCGACCAATTAACTCCCACCTAAATTACGAACAATATGGAACACTCGGATACTTCATCTTGTGAACTTATACTGTAGTTCTCCATGGGCACTAACAGTTGTACTTAGAAAACAACAGGATACAACATCGCCATATTTGAACTCCGCCTAGTGCAGAAGCCGCTATTTTTTTGTTATAATTGCAATATTTTCTTCATACTAATTCAGAATCCTGTGAGACTTCGACCGATTAACTCCCACCTAAATTACGGACAATATGAAACACTCAGATACTTCATCTTGTGAACGTGCACTGTAGTTCTCCTTGGGGACTGACAGTTGTACTTTGAAAATAACAGGCTACCACATCCCCATATTTGAACTCCGTCTAGTGCAGAAGCCGCTATTTTTTTTGTTCAGACTGCAATAACTTCTTCATAATAATTCAGAATCCGGTGAGACTTCGACCAATTAACTCCCACCTAAATTACGAACAATATGGAACACTCGGATACTTCATCTTGTGAATGCATACTGTAGTTCTCCATGGGCACTGACAGTTGTACTTCGAAAATAACAGGATACCACATCGCCATATTTGAACTCCGCCTAGTGCAGAAGCCGCTATTTTTTTTGTTCAGACTGCAATAACTTCTTCATATTAATTCAGAATCTGGTGAGCCTTCGACCGATTAACTCCCACCTAAATTACAGACAATGTGAAACACTCGGATACTTCATCTTGTGAACGCATACTGTAGTTCTCCATGGGCACTGACAGTTGTACTTAGAAAATAACAGGCTACCATATCCCCATATTTGAACTCTGCCTATTGCAGAAGCCGCTATTTTTTTTGTTCAGACTGCAATAACTTCTTCATAATAATTCAGAATCCGGTGAGACTTCGACCAATTAACTCCCACCTAAATTACGGACAATATGGAACACTCGGATACTTCATCTAGTGAACGCATATTGTAGTTCTCCATGGACACTGACAGTTGTACTTAAAAAATAACAGGCAACCACATCCCCATATTTGAACTCCGCCTAGTGCAGAAGCCGTTATTTTTTTGTTCAGACTGCAATAACTTCTTCATAATAATTCAGAATCCGGTGAGACTTCGACCAATTAACTCCCACCTAAATTACGGACAATATGGAACACTCGGATACTTCATCTTGTGAATGCATACTGTAGTTCTCCATGGGCACTGACAGTTGTACTTAGAAAATAACAGGATACCACATCCCCATATTTGAACTCCGCCTAGTGCAGACGCCGCTATTTTTTTTGTTCAGACTGCAATAGCTTCTTCATACTAATTCAGAATCCGGTGACACTTCGACCGATTAACTCCCACCTAAATTACGGACAATATGAAACACTCGGATACTTCATCTTGTGAACGTACATTGTAGTTCTCCATGGGAACAGACATTTGTACTTAGAAAATAACAGGCTACCACATCCCCATATTTGAACTCCGCCTAGTGCAGAAGCCGCTATTTTTTTGTTCAAACTGCAATAACTTCTTCATACTAATTCAAAATCCGGTGAGACTTCGACCAATTAACTCCCACCTAAATTATGGACAATATGGAACACTCGGATACTTCATCTTGTGAACGCATATTGTAATTCTCTATGGGCACTGACAGTTGTACTTAGAAAATAATAGGATACCACATCCCCATATTTGAACTCCGCCTAATACTGAAGCCGCTATTTTTTTTGTTCAGACTGCAATATTTTCTTCATACTAACTCGAAATCCGGCGAGACTTCGACCGATTAACTCCCACCTAAATTACGGACAATATGAAACACTCGGATACTTCATCTTGTGAACGCATACTGTAGTTCTCCATGGGCACTGACAGTTGTACTTAGAAAACAACAGGATACAACATCCCCATATTTGAACTCCGCCTAGTGCAGAAGCCGCTATTTTTTTGTTCAGACTGCAATAACTTCTTCATACTAATTCAGAATCCTGTGAGACTTCGACCGATTAACTCCCACCTAAATTACGGACAATATGAAACACTCGGATACTTCATCTTGTGAACGTACACTGTAGTTCTCCCTGGGGACTGATAGTTGTACTTAGAAAATAACAGGCAACCACATCCCCATATTTGAACTCCGCTTAGTGCAGAAGCCGTATTTTTTTTGTTCAGAATGCAATAACTTCTTCGTAATAATTCAGAATCCGGTGAGACTTCGACCAATTAACTCCCACCTAAATTACGGACAATATGGAACACTCGGATACTTTAATCTTGTGAACGCATACTGTAGTTCTCCATGGGCACTGACAGTTGTACTTAGAAAATAACAGGATACCACAACCCAATATTTGAACTACGCCTAGTGCATAAGCCGTTATTTTTTTGTTCAGACTGCAATAACTTCTTCATATTAATTCAGAATCTGGTGAGCCTTCGACCTATTAACTCCCACCTAAATTACAGATAATGTGAAACACTCGGATACTTCATCTTGTGAACGTACACTGTAGTTCTCCATGGGAACTGACAGTTGTACTTAGAAAATAACAGGCTACCACATCTCCATATTTGAACTCCGTCTAGTGCAGAAGCCGCTATTTTTTTTGTTCAGACTGCAATAACTTCATAATAATTCAGAATCCGGTGAGACTTCGACCAATTAACTCCCACCTAAATTACGGACAATATGGAACACTCGGATATTTCATCTTGTAAATGCATATTGTAGTTCTCCATGGGCACTAACAGTTGTACTTAAAAATAACAGGATACGACTTCCCCATATTTGAACTCTGCCTACTGCAGAAGCCGCTATTTTTTTTATTCAGACTGCAATAACTTTTTCATACTAATTCAGAATCCGGTGAGACTTCGACCAATTAACTCCCACCTAAATTACGGACAATATGAAACACTCGGATACTTCATCTAGTGAACGCATACTGTAGTTCTCCATGGGTACTGACAGTTGTACTTAAAAATAACAGGATACGACATCCCCATATTTGAACTCCGCCTAGTGCAGAAGCCGCTATTTTTTTTTCAGACTGCAATAACTTCTTCATATTAATTCAGAATCCGACCGATTAACTCCCACCTAAATTACAGACAATGTGAAACACTCGGATACTTCATCTTGTGAACGCATATTGTAGTTCTCTCTGGGCACTGACAGTTGTACTTAGAAAATAACAGGCTACCACATCCCCATATTTGAACTCCGCCTAGTGCAGAAGCCGCTATTTTTTTTGGCCAGACTGCAATAACTTCTTCATAATAATTCAGAGTCCGATGAGACTTCGACCAATTAACTCCCACCTAAATTACGGACAATATGGAACACCCGGATACTTCATCTTGTGAACGCATACTGTAGTTCTCCATGGGCACTGACAGTTGTACTTAAAAATAACAGGCTACGACATCCCCATATTTGAACTCCGCCTAGTGCAGAAGTCACTATTTTTTTTGTTTAGACTGCAATAACTTCTTCATACTAATTCAGAATCCGATAAGACTTCGACCAATTAACTTCCACCTAAATTACGGACAATATGAAACACTCGGATACTTCATCTTGTGAACGCATATTGTAGTTCTCCCTAGGCACTGACAGTTGTACTTAGAAAATAACAGTATACCACATCCCCATATTTGAACTCCGCCTAGTACTGAAGCCGCTATTATTTTTGTTCAGACTGCAATATTTTCTTCATCCTAACTCGGAATCCGGCGAGACTTCGACCGATTAACTCCCACCTAAATTACGGACAATATGAAACACTCGGATACTTCATCTTGTGAACGTACACTTTAGTTCTCCATGGGAACAGACAGTTGTACTTAGAAAATAACAGGCTACCACATCACCATATTTGAACTCCGCCTAGTGCAGAAGCCGCTATTTTTTTGTTCAGACTGCAATAAGATTTTCATACTAATTCAGAATCCGGTGAGACTTCGAACAATTAACTCCCACCTAAATTACGGACAATATGGAACACTCGGATACTTCATCTTGTGAACGCATACTGTAGTTCTCCCTGGGAACTGACAGTTGTACTTAAAAATAACAGGATACGACATCCCCATATTTGAACACCGCCTAGTGCAGAAGCCGCTATTTTTTTGTTCAGACTGCAATAACTTCTTCATACTAATTAAGAATCCGGTGAGACTTCGACCAATTAACTTCCACCTAAATTACTGACAATATGAAACACTCGGATACTTCATCTTGTGAACGCATATTGTAGTTCTCCCTCGGCACTGACAGTTGTACTTAGAAAATAACAGTATACCACATCCCCATATTTGAACTCCGCCTAGTACTGAAGCCGCTATTTTTTTTGTTCATACTGCAATATTTTCTTCATACTAACTCGGAATCCGGCGAGACTTCGACCGATTAAATCCCACCTAAATTACGGACAATATGTAACACTCGGATACTTCATATTGTGAACGTACACTGCAGTTCTCCATGGGAACAGACAATTGTACTTAGAAAATAACAGGCTACCACATCCCCATATTTGAACTCCGCCTAGTGCAGAAACCGCTATTTTTTTTTGTTCAGACTGCAATAACTTCTTCATAATAATTCAGAGTCCGGTGAGACTTCGACCAATTAACTCCCACCTAAATTACGGACAATATGGAACATTCGGATACTTCATCTTGTGAACGCATACTGTTGTTCTCCATGGGCACTGATAGTTGTACTTAGAAAATAAAAGGATACCCCATCCCCATATTTGAACTCCGCCTAGTGCAGAGGCCGCTGTTTTTTTGTTCAGACTGCAATAACTTCTTCATAATAATTCAGAGTCCGGTGAGACTTCGACCAATTAACTCCCACCTAAATTACGGACAATATGGAACACTCGGATACTTCATCTTGTGAACGCATACTGTAGTTCTCCATGTACACTGACAGTTGTACTTAGAAAATAACAGGATACCACATTTCCATATTTGAACACCGCCTAGTGCAGAAGCCGCTATTTTTTGTTCAAACTGCAATAACTTCTTCATACTAATTCAGAATCCGGTGAGATTTCGACCAATTAACTCCCACCTAAATTACGGACAATATGGAACACTCGGATACTTCATCTTGTGAACGCATACTGTAATTCTCCATGGGCACTGACAGTTGTACTTAGAAAATAACAGGATACCACATCCCCTTATTTGAACTCCGCCTAATACTGAAGCCGCTATTTTTTTTTGTTCAGACTGCAGTATTTTCTTCATGCTAACTCGGAATCCGGCGAGACTTCGACCGATTAACTCCCACCAAAATTACGGACAATATGAAACACTCGGATACTTCATCTTGTGAACGCATACTGTAGTTCTCCATGGGCACTGACAGTTGTACTTAGAAAACAACAGGATACAACATCCCCATATTTGAACTCCGCCTAGTGCATAAGCCGCTATTTTTTTTGTTCAGACTTAATAACTTCTTCATACTAATTCAGAATCCTGTGAGACTTCGACCGATTAACTCCCACCTAAATTACGGACAATATGAAACACTCGGATACTTCATCTTGTGAACGTACATTGTAGTTCTCCATGGGGACTGACAGTTGTACTTAGAAAATAACAGGCAACCACATCCCCATATTTGAACTCCGCCTAGTGCAGAAGCCGCTATTTTATTGTTCAGACTGCAATAACTTCTTCATAATAATTCAGAATCCGGTGAGACTTCGACCAATTAACTCCCACCTAAATTACGGACAATATGGAACACTCGGATACTTCATCTTGTGAACGCATACTGTAGTTCTCCAGGGGCATTGACAGTAGTACTTAGAAAATAACAGGATACCACATCCCCATATTTGAACTCCGCCTAGTGCAGAAGCCGCTATTTTTTTTGTTCAGACTGCAATAGCTTCTATACACTAATTCAGAATCCGGTGAGACTTCGACCGATTAACTCCCACCGAAATTACGGATAATATGAAACACTCGGATACTTCATCTTGTGAACGTACATTGTAGTTCTCCATGGGAACAAACATTTGTACTTAGAAAATAACAGGCTACCACATCCCCATATTTAGGGGTGTAAATCGGTCGGACCGGACCGGACGGAGGTGTGTTCAGTTTCTGCCCTAAATGAAATCGGACCGGACACGGACCGAACGAGATTTATGATCGGACAAATTTTGTTGTCCTAATTCATGCCCTATATAAAATCGGACGGACACGGACGGACGTTTTCGATCACGGACTCAGACGGACATGGACAAACATTGCTATTTACTTCATATTTTATATTTTTAATATAGTTTCTATCAATTATATTATTTTTATCAGTATATATACTGAAGAAAAAGCATTTTAATGATCTTTACTTAATCAACCAACCAAACAGTTGTCATAAATATTTTGAAGAACATAATGGATATACCGACTTATAAGAAATTCGAACGAACGTCGGTCGAACAAGGTTTTTTCTCGTACAAATTTTGTTGTCCTAATTCATGTCCTAAATGAAAATCGAACAAACTCGGACGGACGTATTTCGGCCACGGACGCGAACGGACATCGGACAGTCGAACAAAATTTACAGCCCTACCCATATTTGAACTCCGCCTAGTGCAGAAGCCGCTATTTTTTTTGTTCAGACTGCAATAACTTCTTCATAATAATTCAAAGTCCGGTGAGACTTCGACCAATTAACTCCCACCTAAATTACGGACAATATGGAACACCCGGATACTTCATCTTGTGAACGCATACTGTAGTTCTCCATGGGCACTGACAGTTGTACTTAAAAATAACAAGCTACGACATCCCCATATTTGAACTCCGCCTAGTGCAGAAGTCGCTATTTTTTTTGTTCAGACTGCAATAACTTCTTCATACTAATTCAGAATCCGATAAGACTTCGACCAATTAACTTCCACCTAAATTACGGACAATATGAAACACTCGGATACTTCATCTTGTGAACGCATATTGTAGTTCTCCCTGGGCACTGACAGTTGTACTTAGAAAATAATAGTATACCACATCCCCATATTTGAACTCCGCCTAGTACTGAAGCCGCTATTATTTTTGTTCAGACTGCAATATTTTCTTCATACTAACTCGGAATCCGGCGAGACTTCGACCGATTAACTCCCACCTAAATTACGGACAATATGAAACACTCGGATACTTCATCTTGTGAACGTACACTTTAGTTCTACATGTTAACAGACAGTTGTACTTAGAAAATAACAGGCTACCACATCCCCATATTTGAACTACGCCTAGTGCAGAAGCCGCTATTTTTTTTTGTTCGGACTGCAATAAGATTTTCATACTAATTCAGAATCCGGTGAGACTTCGACCAATTAACTCCCACCTAAATTACGGACAATATGGAACACTCGGATACTTCATCTTGTGAATGCATACTGTAATTCTCCCTGGGAACTGACAGTTGTACTTAAAAATAACAGGATACGACATCCCCATATTTGAACACCGCCTAGTGTAGAAGCCGATATTTTTTTGTTCAGACTGCAATAACTTCTTCATACTAATTAAGAATCCGGTGAGACTTCGACCAATTAACTTCCACCTAAATTACGGACAATATGAAACACTCGGATACTTCATCTTGTGAACGCATATTGTAGTTCTCCCTGGGCACTGACAGTTGTACTTCGAAAATAACAGTATACCACATCCCCATATTTGAACTCCGCCTAGTACTGAAGCCGCTATTTTTATTGTTCAGACTGTAATATTTTCTTCATACTAACTCGGAATCCGGCGAGACTTCGACCGATTAACTCCCACCTAAATTACGGACAATATGAAACACTCGGATACTTCATCTTGTGAACGTACACTGTAGTTCTCCATGGGAACAGACATTTGCACTTAGAAAATAACAGGCTACCACATCCTCATATTTGAACTCCGCCTAGTGTGGAAGCCGCTATTTTTTTTGTTCAGACTGCAATAACTTTTTCATAATAATTCAGAGTCCAGTGAGACTTCGACCAATTAACTCCCACCTAAATTACGGACAATATGGAACACTCGGATACTTCATCTTGTGAACGCATATTGTAGTTCTCCCTGGGCACTGACAGTTGTACTTAGAAAATAACAGTATACCACATCCCCATATTTGAACTCCGCCTAGTACTGAAGCCGCTATTTTTTTTGTTCCTACTGCAATATTTTCTTCATACTAACTCGGAATCCGGCGAGACTTCGACCGATTAAATACCACCTAAATTACGGACAATATGAAACACTCGGATACTTCATCTTGTGAACGTACACTGCAATTCTCCATGGGAACAGACAATTGTACTTAGAAAATAATAGGCTACCACATCCCCATATTTGAACTCCGCCTAGTGCAGAAGCCGCTATTTTTTTTGTTCAGACTGCAATAACTTCTTCATAATAATTCAGAGTCCGGTGAGACTTCGACCAATTAACTCCCACCTAAATTACGGACAATATGGAACATTCGGATACTTCATCTTGTGAACGCATACTGTAGTTCTCCATGGGCACTGATAGTTGTACTTAGAAATTAAAAGGATACCACATCCCCATATTTGAATTCCGCCTAGTGCAGACGCCGCTGTTTTTTTGTTCAGACTGCAATGACTTCTTCATAATAATTCAGAGTCCGGTGAGACTTCGACCAATTAACTCCCACCTAAATTACGGACAATATGGAACACTCGGATACTTCATCTTGTGTACGCATACTGTAGTTCTCCATGTGCATTGACAGTTGTACTTAGAAAATAACAGGATACCACATTTCCATATTTGAACACCGCCTAGTGCAGAAACCGCTATTTTTTGTTCAAACCGCAATAACTTCTTCATACTAATTCAGAATCCGGTGAGATTTCGACCAATTAACTCCCACCTAAATTACGGACAATATGGAACACTCGAATACTTCATCTTGTGAACGCATACTGTAATTCTCCATGGGCACTGACAGTTGTACTTAGAAAATAACAGGATACCACATCCCCTTATTTGAACTCCGCCTAATACTGTAGCCGCTATTTTTTTTGTTCAGACTGCAATATTTTCCTCATACTAACTCGGAATCCGGCGAGACTTCGACCGATTAACTCCCACCAAAATTACGGACAATATGAAACACTCGGATACTTCATCTTGTGAACGCATACTGTAGTTCTCCATGGGCACTGACAGTTGTACTTAGAAAACAACAGGATACAACATCCCCATATTTGAACTCCGCCTAGTGCATAAGCCGCTATTTTTTTTGTTCAGACTTAATAACTTCTTCATACTAATTCAGAATCCTGTGAGACTTCGACCGATTAACTCCCACCTAAATTACGGACAATATGAAACACTCGGATACTTCATCTTGTGAACGTACATTGTAGTTCTCCATGGGGACTGACAGTTGTACTTAGAAAATAACAGGCAACCACATCCCCATATTTGAACTCCGCCTAGTGCAGAAGCCGCTATTTTTTTGTTCAGACTGCAATAACTTCATCATAATAATTCAGAATCCGGTGAGACTTCGACCAATTAACTCCCACCTAAATTACGGACAATATGGAACACTCGGATACTTCATCTTGTGAATGCATACTGTAGTTCTCCATGGGCATTGACAGTTGTACTTAGAAAATAACAGGATACCACATCCTCATATTTGAACTCCGCCTAGTGCAGAAGCCGCTATTTTTTTTGTTCAGACTGCAATAGCTTCTTCATACTAATTCAGAATCCGGTGAGACTTTGACCGATTAACTCCCACCTAAATTACGGACAATATGAAACACTCGGATACTTCATCTTGTGAACGTACATTGTAGTTCTCCATGGGAACAGACATTTGTACTTAGAAAATAACAGGCTACCACATCCCCATATTTGAACTCCGCCTAGTGTAGAAGCCGCTATTTTTTTTGTTCAGACTACAATAACTTCTTCATAATAATTCAGAGTCCGGTGAGACTTCGACCAAATAACTCCCACCTAAATTACGGACAATATGGAACACCCGGATACTTCATCTTGTGAACGCATACTGTAGTTCTCCATGGGCACTGACAGTTGTACTTAAAAATAACAGGCTACGACATCCCCATATTTGAACTCCGCCTAGTGCAGAAGTCGCTATTTTTTTTGTTCAAACTGCAATAACTTCTTCATACTAATTCAGAATCCGATAAGCCTTCGACCAATTAACTTCCACCTAAATTACGGACAATATGAAACACTCGGATACTTCATCTTGTGAACACATATTGTAGTTCTCCCTGGGCACTGACAGTTGTACTTAGAAAATAACAGTATACCACATCCCCATATTTGAACTCCGCCTAGTACTAAAGCCGCTATTATTTTTGTTTAGACTGCAATATTTTCTTCATACTAACTCGGAATCCGGCGAGACTTCGACCGATTAACTCCCACCTAAATTACGGACAATATAAAACACTCGGATACTTCATCTTGTGAACGTACACTTTAGTTCTCCATGGGAATAGACAGTTGTACTTAGAAAAAAACAGGCTACCACATCCCCATATTTGAACTCCGCCTAGTGCAGAAGCCGCTATTTTTTTGTTCAGACTGCAATAAGATTTTCATACTAATTCAGAATCCGGTGAGACTTCGACCAATTAACTCCCACCTAAATTACGGACAATATGGAACACTCGGATACTTCATCTTGTGAACGCATACTGTAGTTCTCCCTGGGAACTGACAGTTGTACTTAAAAATAACAGGTTACGACATCCCCATATTTGAACACCGCCTAGTGCAGAAGCCGCTATTTTTTTGTTCAGACTGCAATAACTTCTTCATACTAATTATGAATCCGGTGAGACATCGACCAATTAACTTCCACCTAAATTACGGACAATATGAAACACTCGGATACTTCATCTTGTGAACGCATATTGTAGTTCTCCCTGGGCACTGACAGTTGTACTTAGAAAATAACAGTATACCACATCCCCATATTTGAACTCCGCCTAATACTGTAGCCGCTATTTTTTTTGTTCAGACTGCAATATTTTCTTCATACTAACTCGGAATCCGGCGAGACTTTGACCGATTAACTCCCACCAAAATTATGGACAATATGAAACACTCGGATACTTCATCTTGTGAACGCATACTGTAGTTCTCCATGGGCACTGACAGTTGTACTTAGAAAACAACAGGATACAACATCCCCATATTTGAACTCCGCCTAGTGCATAAGCCGCTATTTTTTTTGTTCAGACTTAATAACTTCTTCATACTAATTCAGAATCCTGTGAGACTTCGACCGATTAACTCCCACCTAAATTACGGACAATATGAAACACTCGGATACTTCATCTTGTGAACGTATATTGTAGTTCTCCATGGGGACTGACAGTTGTACTTAGAAAATAACAGGCAACCACATCCCCATATTTGAACTCCGCCTAGTGCAGAAGCCGCTATTTTTTTGTTCAGACTGCAATAACTTCATCATAATAATTCAGAATCCGGTGAGACTTCGACCAATTAACTCCCACCTAAATTACGGACAATATGGAACACTCGGATACTTCATCTTGTGAATGCATACTGTAGTTCTCCATGGGCATTGACAGTTGTACTTAGAAAATAACAGGATACCACATCCTCATATTTGAACTCCGCCTAGTGCAGAAGCCGCTATTTTTTTTGTTCAGACTGCAATAGCTTCTTCATACTAATTCAGAATCCGGTGAGACTTTGACCGATTAACTCCCACCTAAATTACGGACAATATGAAACACTCGGATACTTCATCTTGTGAACGTACATTGTAGTTCTCCATGGGAACAGACATTTGTACTTAGAAAATAACAGGCTACCACATCCCCATATTTGAACTCCGCCTAGTGCAGAAGCCGCTATTTTTTTTGTTCAGACTACAATAACTTCTTCATAATAATTCAGAGTCCGGGGAGACTTCGACCAATTAACTCCCACCTAAATTACGGACAATATGGAACACCCGGATACTTCATCTTGTGAACGCATACTGTAGTTCTCCATGGGCACTGACAGTTGTACTTAAAAATAACAGGCTACGACATCCCCATATTTGAACTCCGCCTAGTGCAGAAGTCGCTATTTTTTTTGTTCAAACTGCAATAACTTCTTCATACTAATTCAGAATCCGATAAGACTTCGACCAATTAACTTCCACCTAAATTACGGACAATATGAAACACTCGGATACTTCATCTTGTGAACACATATTGTAGTTCTCCCTGGGCACTGACAGTTGTACTTAGAAAATAACAGTATACCACATCCCCATATTTGAACTCCGCCTAGTACTAAAGCCGCTATTATTTTTGTTTAGACTGCAATATTTTCTTCATACTAACTCGGAATCCGGCGAGACTTCGACCGATTAACTCCCACCTAAATTACGGACAATATAAAACACTCGGATACTTCATCTTGTGAACGTACACTTTAGTTCTCCATGGGAATAGATAGTTGTACTTAGAAAATAACAGGCTACCACATCCCCATATTTGAACTCCGCCTAGTGCAGAAGCCGCTATTTTTTTTGTTCAGACTGCAATAAGATTTTCATACTAATTCAGAATCCGGTGAGACTTCGACCAATTAACTCCCACCTAAATTACGGACAATATGGAACACTCGGATACTTCATCTTGTGAACGCATACTGTAGTTCTCCCTGGGAACTGACAGTTGTACTTAAAAATAACCGGTTACGACATCCCCATATTTGAACACCGCCTAGTGCAGAAGCCGCTATTTTTTTGTTCAGACTGCAATAACTTCTTCATACTAATTAAGAATCCGGTGAGACTTCGACCAATTAACTTCCACCTAAATTACGGACAATATGAAACACTCGGATACTTCATCTTGTGAACGCATATTGTAGTTCTCCCTGGGCACTAACAGTTGTACTTAGAAAATAACAGTATACCACATCCCTATATTTGAACTCCGCCTAGTACTGAAGCCGCTATTTTTTTTTGTTTAGACTGCAATATTTTCTTTATACTAACTCGGAATCCGGCGAGACTTCGACCGATTAACTCCCACCTAAATTACGGACAATATGAAACACTCGGATACTTCATCTTGTGAACGTACACTGTAGTTCTCCATGGGAACAGACATTTGTACTTAGAAAATAACAGGCTACCACATCCTCATATTTGAACTCCGCCTAGTGTAGAAGCAGCTATTTTTTTTGTTCAGACTGCAATAAATTCTTCATAATAATTCAGAGTCCGGTGAGACTTCGACCAATTAACTCCCACCTAAATTACGGACAATATGGAACACTCGGATACTACATCTTGTGAACGCATATTGTAGTTCTCCATGGGCACTGACAGTTGTACTTAAAAATAACAGGATACGACATCCTCATATTTGAACTCCGCCTAGTGCAGAAGCCGCTTTTTTTTTGTTCAGACTGCAATAACTTCTTCATACTAATTCAGAATCCGGTGAGATTTCGACCAATTAACTCCCACCTAAATTACGGACAATATGGAACACTCGGATACTTCATCTTGTGAACGCATACTGTAATTCTCCATGGGCACTGACAGTTGTACTTAGAAAATAACAGGATACCACATCCCCTTATTTGAACTACGCCTAATACTGTAGCCGCTATTTTTTTTGTTCAGACTGCAATATTTTCTTCATACTAACTCGGAATCCGGCGAGACTTCGACCGATTAACTCCCACCAAAATTACGGACAATATGAAACACTCGGATACTTCATCTTGTGAACGCATACTGTAGTTCTCCATGGGCACTGACAGTTGTACTTAGAAAACAACAGGATACAACATCCCTATATTTGAACTCCGCCTAGTGCATAAGCCGCTATTTTTTTGTTCAGACTTAATAACTTCTTCATACTAATTCAGAATCCTGTGAGACTTCGACCGATTAATTCCCACCTAAATTACGGACAATATGAAACACTCGGATACTTCATCTTGTGAACGTACATTGTAGTTCTCCATGGGGACTGACAATTGTACTTAGAAAATAACAGGCAACCACATCCCCATATTTGAACTCCGCATAGTGCAGAAGCCGCTATTTTTTTGTTCAGACTGCAATAACTTCATCATAATAATTCAGAATCCGGTGAGACTTCGACCAATTAACTCCCACCTAAATTACGGACAATATGGAACACTCGGATACTTCATCTTGTGAATGCATACTGTAGTTCTCCCTGGGAACTGACAGTTGTACTTAAAAATAACAGGATACGACATCCCCATATTTGAACACCGCCTAGTGCAGAAGCCGTTATTTTTTTGTTCAGACTGCAATAACTTCTTCATACTAATTAGGAATCCGGTGAGACTTCGACCAATTAACTTCCACCTAAATTACGGACAATATGAAACACTCGGATACTTCATCTTGTGAACGCATATTGTAGTTCTCCCTGGGCACTGACAGTTGTACTTTGAAAATAACAGTATACCACATCCCCATATTTGAACTCCGCCTAGTACTGAAGCCGCTATTTTTATTGTTCAGACTGTAATATTTTCTTCATACTAACTCGGAATCCGGCGAGACTTCGACCGATTAACTCCCACCTAAATTACGGACAATATGAAACACTCGGATACTTCATCTTGTGAACGTACACTGTAGTTCTCCATGGGCACTGATAGTTGTACTTAGAAATTAAAAGGATACCACATCCCCATATTTGAACTCCGCCTAGTGCAGACGCCGCTGTTTTTTTGTTCAGACTGCAATAACTTCTTCATAATAATTCAGAGTCCGGTGAGACTTCGACCAATTAACTCCCACCTAAATTACGGACAATATGGAACATTCGGATACTTCATCTTGTGAACGCATACTGTAGTTCTCCATGGGCACTGATAGTTGTACTTAGAAATTAAAAGGATACCACATCCCCATATTTGAACTCCGCCTAGTGCAGACGCCGCTGTTTTTTTGTTCAGACTGCAATAACTTCTTCATAATAATTCAGAGTCCGGTGAGACTTCGACCAATTAACTCCCACCTAAATTACGGACAATATGGAACACTCGGATACTTCATCTTGTGTACGCATACTATAGTTCTCAATGTGCACTGACAGTTGTACTTAGAAAATAACAGGATACCACATTTCCATATTTGAACACCGCCTAGTGCAGAAGCCGCAATTTTTTGTTCAAACTGCAATAACTTCTTCATACTAATTCAGAATCCGGTGAGATTTCGACCAATTAACTCCCACCTAAATTACGGACAATATGGAACACTCGGATACTTCATCTTGTGAACGCATACTGTAATTCTCCATGGGCACTGACAGTTGTACTTAGAAAATAACAGGATACCACATCCCCTTATTTGAACTCCGCCTAATACTGTAGCCGCTATTTTTTTGTTCAGACTGCAATATTTTCTTCATACTAACTCGGAATCCGGCGAGACTTCGACCGATTAACTCCCACCAAAATTACGGACAATATGAAACACTCAGATACTTCATCTTGTGAACGCATACTGTAGTTCTCCATGGGCACTGACAGTTGTACTTAGAAAACAACAGGATACAACATCCCCATATTTGAACTCCGCCTAGTGCATAAGCCGCTATTTTTTTTGTTCAGACTTAATAACTTCTTCATACTAATTCAGAATCCTGTGAGACTTCGACCGATTAACTCCCACCTAAATTACGGACAATATGAAACACTCGGATACTTCATCTTGTGAACGTACATTGTAGTTCTCCATGGGGACTGACGGATGTACTTAGAAAATAACAGGCAACCACATCCCCATATTTGAACTCCGCCTAGTGCAGAAGCCGCTATTTTTTTGTTCAGACTGCAATAACTTCATCATAATAATTCAGAATCCGGTGAGACTTCGACCAATTAACTCACACCTAAATTACGGACAATATGGAACACTCGGATACTTCATCTTGTGAATGCATACTGTAGTTCTCCATGGGCATTGACAGTTGTACTTAGAAAATAACAGGATACCACATCCTCATATTTGAACTCCGCCTAGTGCAGAAGCCGCTATTTTTTTGTTCAGACTGCAATAACTTCTTCATACTAATTCAGAATCTGGTGAGACTTTGACCGATTAACTCCCACCTAAATTACGGACAATATGAAACACTCGGATACTTCATCTTGTGAACGTACATTGTAGTTCTCCATGGGAACAGACATTTGTACTTAGAAAATAACAGGCTACCACATCCCCATATTTGAACTCCGCCTAGTTCAGAAGCCGCTATTTTTTTTGTTCAGACTACAATAACTTCTTCATAATAATTCAGAGTCCGGTGAGACTTCGACCAATTAACTCCCACCTAAATTACGGACAATATGGAACACCCGGATACTTCATCTTGTGAACGCATACTGTAGTTCTCCATGGGCACTGACAGTTGTACTTAAAAATAACAGGCTACGACATCCCCATATTTGAACTCCGCCTAGTGCAGAAGTCGCTATTTTTTTTGTTCAAACTGCAATAACTTCTTCATACTAATTCAGAATCCGATAAGACTTCGACCAATTAACTTCCACCTAAATTACGGACAATATGAAACACTCGGATACTTCATCTTGTGAACACATATTGTAGTTCTCCCTGGGCACTGACAGTTGTACTTAGAAAATAACAGTATACCACATCCCCATATTTGAACTCCGCCTAGTACTAAAGCCGCTATTATTTTTGTTTAGACTGCAATATTTTCTTCATACTAACTCGGAATCCGGCGAGACTTCGACCGATTAACTCCCACCTAAATTACGGACAATATAAAACACTCGGATACTTCATCTTGTGAACGTACACTTTAGTTCTCCATGGGAATAGACAGTTGTACTTAGAAAATAACAGGCTACCACATCCCCATATTTGAACTCCGCCTAGTGCAGAAGCCGCTATTTTTTTTGTTCAGACTGCAATAAGATTTTCATACTAATTCAGAATCCGGTGAGACTTCGACCAATTAACTCCCACCTAAATTACGGACAATATGGAACACTCGGATACTTCATCTTGTGAACGCATACTGTAGTTCTCCCTGGGAACTGACAGTTGTACTTAAAAATAACAGGTTACGACATCCCCATATTTGAACACCGCCTAGTGCAGAAGCCGCTATTTTTTTGTTCAGACTGCAATAACTTCTTCATACTAATTAAGAATCCGGTGAGACTTCGACCAATTAACTTCCACCTAAATTACGGACAATATGAAACACTCGGATACTTCATCTTGTGAACGCATATTGTAGTTCTCCATGGGCACTGACAGTTGTACTTAGAAAATAACAGTATACCACATCCCCATATTTGAACTCGGCCTAGTACTGAAGCCGCTATTTTTTTTTGTTTAGACTGCAATATTTTCTTTATACTAACTCGGAATCCGGCGAGACTTCGACCGATTAACTCCCACCTAAATTATGGACAATATGAAACACTCGGATACTTCATCTTATGAACGTACACTGTAGTTCTCCATGGGAACAGACATTTGTACTTAGAAAATAACAGGCTACCACATCCTCATATTTGAACTCCGCCTAGTGTAGAAGCCGCTATTTTTTTTGTTCAGACTGCAATAACTTCTTCATAATAATTCAGAGTCCGGTGAGACTTCGACCAATTAACTCCCACCTAAATTACGGACAATATGGAACACTCGGATACTTCATCTTGTGAACGCATATTGTAGTTCTCCATGGGCACTGACAGTTGTACTTAAAAATAACAGGATACGACATCCTCATATTTGAACTCCGCCTAGTGCAGAAGCCGCTTTTTTTTTGTTCAGACTGCAATAACTTCTTCATACTAATTCAGAATCCGATGAGACTTCGACCAATTAACTTTCACCTAAATTACGGACAATATGAAACACTCGGATACTTCATCTTGTGAACGCATATTGTAGTTCTCCCTGGGCACTGACAGTTGTACTTAGAAAATAACAGTATACCACATCCCCATATTTGAACTCCGCCTAGTACTGAAGCCGCTATTTTTTTTGTTCATACTGCAATATTTTCTTCATACTAACTCGGAATCCGGCGAGACTTCGACCGATTAAATCCCACCTAAATTACGGACAATATGAAACACTCGGATACTTCATCTTGTGAACGTACACTTTAGTTCTCCATGGGAACAGACAATTGTACTTAGAAAATAATAGGCTACCACTTCCCCATATTTGAACTCCGCCTAGTGCAGAAGCCGCTATTTTTTTGTTCAGAGTCTGGTGAGACTTCGACCAATTAACTCCCACCCAAATTACGGACAATATGGAACATTCGGATAATTCATCTTGTGAACGCATACTGTAGTTCTCCATGGGCACTGATAGTTGTACTGTGAAAATAAAAGGATACCACATCCCCATATTTGAACTCCGCCTAGTGCAGAGGCCGCTGTTTTTTTGTTCAGATTGCAATAACTTCTTCATAATAATTCAGAGTCCGGTGAGACTTCGACCAATTAACTCCCACCTAAATTACGGACAATATGGAACACTCGGATACTTCATCTTGTGAACGCATACTGTAGTTCTCCATGTGCACTGACAGTTGTACTTAGAAAATAACAGGATACCACATTTCCATATTTGAACACCGCCTAGTGAAGAAGCCGCTATTTTTTGTTCAAACTGCAATAACTTCTTCATACTAATTCAGAATCCGGTGAGACTTCGACCAATTAACTCCCACCTAAATTACGGACAATATGGAACACTCGGATACTTCATCTTGTGAACGCATACTGTAATTCTCCATGGGCACTGACAGTTGTACTTAGAAAATAACAGGATACCACATCCCCTTATTTGAACTCCGCCTAATACTGAAGCCGCTATTTTTTTTGTTCAGACTGCAATATTTTCTTCATACTAACTCAGAATCCGGCGAGACTTCGACCGATTAACTCCCACCAAAATTACGGACAATATGAAACACTCGGATACTTCATCTTGTGAACGCATACTGTAGTTCTCCATGGGCACTGACAGTTGTACTTAGAAAACAACAGGATACAACATCCCCATATTTGAACTCCGCCTAGTGCATAAGCCACTATTTTTTTTGTTCAGACTTAATAACTTCTTCATACTAATTCAGAATCCTGTGAGACTTCGACCAATTAACTCCCACCTAAATTACGGACAATATGAAACACTCGGATACTTCATCTTGTGAACGTACATTGTAGTTCTCCATGGGGACTGACAGTTGTACTTAGAAAATAACAGGCAACCACATCCCCATATTTGAACTCCGCCTAGTGCAGAAGCCGCTATTTTTTTGTTCAGACTGCAATAACTTCTTCATAATAATTCAGAATCTGGTGAGACTTCGACCAATTAACTCCCACCTAAATTAAGGACAATATGGAACACTCGGATACTTCATCTTGTGAACGGATACTGTAGTTCTCCATGGGCATTGACAGTTGTACTTAGAAAATAACAGGATACCACATCCCCATATTTGAACTCCGCCTAGTGCAGAAGCCGCTATTTTTTTTGTTCAGACTGCAATAGCTTCTTCATACTAATTCAGAATCCGGTGAGACTTCGACCGATTAACTCCCACCTAAATTACGGACAATATGAAACACTCGGATACTTCATCTTGTGAACGTACATTGTAGTTCTCCATGGGAACAGACATTTGTACTTAAAAATAACAGGCTACCACATCCCCATATTTGAATTCCGCCTAGTGCAGAAGCCGCTATTTTTTTTGTTCACACTGCAATAACTTCTTCATAATAATTCAGAGTCCGGTGAGACTTCGACCAATTAACTCCCACCTAAATTACGGACAATACGGAACACCCGGATACTTCATCTTGTGAACGCATACTGTAGTTCTCCATGGGCACTGACAGTTGTACTTAAAAATAACAGGCTACGACATCCCCATATTTGAACTCCGCCTAGTGCAGAAGTCGCTATTTTTTGTTCAGACTGCAATAACTTCTTAATACTAATTCAGAATCCGATAAGACTTCAACCAATTAACTTCCACCTAAATTACAGACAATATGAAACACTCGGATACTTCATCTTGTGAACGCATATTGTAGTTCTCCCTGGGCACTGACAGTTGTACTTAGAAAATAACAGTATACCACATCCCCATATTTGATCTCCGCCTAGTACTGAAGCCGCTATTATTTTTGTTCAGACTGCAATATTTTCTTTATACTAACTCGGAATCCGGCGAGACTTCGACCGATTAACTCCCACCTAAATTACGGACAATATGAAACACTCGGATACTTCATCTTGTGAACGTACACTTTAGTTCTCCATGGGGACAGACAGTTGTACTTAGAAAATAACAGGCTACCACATCCCCATATTTGAACTCCGCCTAGTGCAGAAGCCGCTATTTTTTTGTTCAGACTGCAATAACTTCTTCATAATAATTCAGAATCCGGTGAGACTTCGACCAATTATCTCCCACCTAAATTAAGGACAATATGGAACACTCGGATACTTCATCTTGTGAACGCATACTGTAGTTCTCCATGGGCATTGGCAGTTGTACTTAGAAAATAACAGGATACCACATCCCCATAATTGAACTCCGCCTAGTGCAGAAGCCGCTATTTTTTTTTTCAGACTGCAATAGCTTCTTCATACTAATTCAGAATCTGGTGAGACTTCGACCGATTAACTCACACCTAAATTACGGACAATATGAAACACTCAGATACTTCATCTTGTGAACGTACATTGTAGTTCTCCATGGGAACAGACATTTGTACTTAGAAAATAACAGGCTACCACATCCCCATATTTGTACTCCGCCTAGTGCAGAAGCCGCTATTTTTTTTGTTCAGACTGCAATAACTTCTTCATAATAATTCAGAGTCCGGTGAGACTTCGACCAATTAACTCCCACCTAAATTACGGACAATATGGAACACCCGGATACTTCATCTTGTGAACGCATACTGTAGTTCTCCATGGGCACTGACAGTTGTACTTAAAAATAACAGGCTACGACATCCCCATATTTGAACTCCGCCTAGTGCAGAAGTCGCTATTTTTTGTTCAAACTGCAATAACTTCTTAATACTAATTCAGAATCTGATAAGACTTCGACCAATTAACTTCCACCTAAATTACGGACAATATGAAACACTCGGATACTTCATCTTGTGAACGCATATTGTAGTTCTCCCTGGGCACTGACAGTTGTACTTAGAAAATAACAGTATACCACATCCCCATATTTGAACTCTGCCTAGTACTGAAGCCGCTATTATTTTTGTTCAGACTGCAATATTTTCTTCATACTAACTCGGAATCCGGCAAGACTTCGACCGATTAAATCCCACCTAAATTACGGACAATATGAAACACTCGGATACTTCATCTTGTGAACGTACACTTTAGTTCTCCATGGGAACAGACAATTGTACTTAGAAAATAATAGGCTACCACTTCCCCATATTTGAACTCCGCCTAGTGCAGAAGCCGCTATTTTTTTGTTCAGAGTCTGGTGAGACTTCGACCAATTAACTCCCACCCAAATTACGGACAATATGGAACATTCGGATAATTCATCTTGTGAACGCATACTGTAGTTCTCCATGGGCACTGATAGTTGTACTGTGAAAATAAAAGGATACCACATCCCCATATTTGAACTCCGCCTAGTGCAGAGGCCGCTGTTTTTTTGTTCAGATTGCAATAACTTCTTCATAATAATTCAGAGTCCGGTGAGACTTCGACCAATTAACTCCCACCTAAATTACGGACAATATGGAACACTCGGATACTTCATCTTGTGAACGCATACTGTAGTTCTCCATGTGCACTGACAGTTGTACTTAGAAAATAACAGGATACCACATTTCCATATTTGAACACCGCCTAGTGAAGAAGCCGCTATTTTTTGTTCAAACTGCAATAACTTCTTCATACTAATTCAGAATCCGGTGAGACTTCGACCAATTAACTCCCACCTAAATTACGGACAATATGGAACACTCGGATACTTCATCTTGTGAACGCATACTGTAATTCTCCATGGGCACTGACAGTTGTACTTAGAAAATAACAGGATACCACATCCCCTTATTTGAACTCCGCCTAATACTGAAGCCGCTATTTTTTTTGTTCAGACTGCAATATTTTCTTCATACTAACTCAGAATCCGGCGAGACTTCGACCGATTAACTCCCACCAAAATTACGGACAATATGAAACACTCGGATACTTCATCTTGTGAACGCATACTGTAGTTCTCCATGGGCACTGACAGTTGTACTTAGAAAACAACAGGATACAACATCCCCATATTTGAACTCCGCCTAGTGCATAAGCCGCTATTTTTTTTGTTCAGACTTAATAACTTCTTCATACTAATTCAGAATCCTGTGAGACTTCGAACAATTAACTCCCACCTAAATTACGGACAATATGAAACACTCGGATACTTCATCTTGTGAACGTACATTGTAGTTCTCCATGGGGACTGACAGTTGTACTTAGAAAATAACAGGCAACCACATCCCCATATTTGAACTCCGCCTAGTGCAGAAGCCGCTATTATTTTGTTCAGACTGCAATAACTTCTTCATAATAATTCAGAATCTGGTGAGACTTCGACCAATTAACTCCCACCTAAATTAAGGACAATATGGAACACTCGGATACTTCATCTTGTGAACGGATACTGTAGTTCTCCATGGGCATTGACAGTTGTACTTAGAAAATAACAGGATACCACATCCCCATATTTGAACTCCGCCTAGTGCAGAAGCCGCTATTTTTTTTGTTCAGACTGCAATAGCTTCTTCATACTAATTCAGAATCCGGTGAGACTTCGACCGATTAACTCCCACCTAAATTACGGACAATATGAAACACTCGGATACTTCATCTTGTGAACGTACATTGTAGTTCTCCATGGGAACAGACATTTGTACTTAGAAAATAACAGGCTACCACATCCCCATATTTGAATTCCGCCTAGTGCAGAAGCCGCTATTTTTTTTGTTCACACTGCAATAACTTCTTCATAATAATTCAGAGTCCGGTGAGACTTCGACCAATTAACTCCCACCTAAATTACGGACAATACGGAACACCCGGATACTTCATCTTGTGAACGCATACTGTAGTTCTCCATGGGCACTGACAGTTGTACTTAAAAATAACAGGCTACGACATCCCCATATTTGAACTCCGCCTAGTGCAGAAGTCGCTATTTTTTGTTCAGACTGCAATAACTTCTTAATACTAATTCAGAATCCGATAAGACTTCGACCAATTAACTTCCACCTAAATTACAGACAATATGAAACACTCGGATACTTCATCTTGTGAACGCATATTGTAGTTCTCCCTGGGCACTGACAGTTGTACTTAGAAAATAACAGTATACCACATCCCCATATTTGATCTCCGCCTAGTACTGAAGCCGCTATTATTTTTGTTCAGACTGCAATATTTTCTTTATACTAACTCGGAATCCGGCGAGACTTCGACCGATTAACTCCCACCTAAATTACGGACAATATGAAACACTCGGATACTTCATCTTGTGAACGTACACTTTAGTTCTCCATGGGGACAGACAGTTGTACTTAGAAAATAACAGGCTACCACATCCCCATATTTGAACTCCGCCTAGTGCAGAAGCCGCTATTTTTTTGTTCAGACTGCAATAACTTCTTCATAATAATTCAGAATCCGGTGAGACTTCGACCAATTATCTACCACCTAAATTAAGGACAATATGGAACACTCGGATACTTCATCTTGTGAACGCATACTGTAGTTCTCCATGGGCATTGGCAGTTGTACTTAGAAAATAACAGGATACCACATCCCCATAATTGAACTCCGCCTAGTGCAGAAGCCGCTATTTTTTTTTCAGACTGCAATAGCTTCTTCATACTAATTCAGAATCTGGTGAGACTTCGACCGATTAACTCACACCTAAATTACGGACAATATGAAACACTCAGATACTTCATCTTGTGAACGTACATTGTAGTTCTCCATGGGAACAGACATTTGTACTTAGAAAATAACAGGCTACCACATCCCCATATTTGTACTCCGCCTAGTGCAGAAGCCGCTATTTTTTTTGTTCAGACTGCAATAACTTCTTCATAATAATTCAGAGTCCGGTGAGACTTCGACCAATTAACTCCCACCTAAATTACGGACAATATGGAACACCCGGATACTTCATCTTGTGAACGCATACTGTAGTTCTCCATGGGCACTGACAGTTGTACTTAAAAATAACAGGCTACGACATCCCCATATTTGAACTCCGCCTAGTGCAGAAGTCGCTATTTTTTGTTCAAACTGCAATAAATTCTTAATACTAATTCAGAATCTGATAAGACTTCGACCAATTAACTTCCACCTAAATTACGGACAATATGAAACACTCGGATACTTCATCTTGTGAACGCATATTGTAGTTCTCCCTGGGCACTGACAGTTGTACTTAGAAAATAACAGTATACCACATCCCCATATTTGAACTCTGCCTAGTACTGAAGCCGCTATTATTTTTGTTCAGACTGCAATATTTTCTTCATACTAACTCGGAATCCGGCAAGACTTCGACCGATTAAATCCCACCTAAATTACGGACAATATGAAACACTCGGATACTTCATCTTGTGAACGTACACTTTAGTTCTCGATGGGAACAGACAATTGTACTTAGAAAATAATAGGCTACCACATCCCCATATTTGAACTCCGCCTAGTGCAGAAGCCGCTATTTTTTTGTTCAGACTGCAATAACTTCTTCATAATAATTCAGAGTCCGGTGAGACTTCGACCAATTAACTCCCACCCAAATTACGGACAATATGGAACATTCGGATACTTCATCTTGTGAACGCATACTGTAGTTCTCCATGGGCACTGATAGTTGTACTTAGAAAATAAAAGGATACCACATCCCCATATTTGAACTCCGCCTAGTGCAGAGGCCGCTGTTTTTTTGTTCAGATTGCAATAACTTCTTCATAATAATTCAGAGTCCGGTGAGACTTCGACCAATTAACTCCCACCTAAATTACGGACAATATGGAACACTCGGATACTTCATCTTGTGAACGCATACTGTAGTTCTCCATGTGCACTGACAGTTGCACTTAGAAAATAACAGGATACCACATTTCCATATTTGAACACCGCCTAGTGAAGAAGCCGCTATTTTTTGTTCAAACTGCAATAACTTCTTCATACTAATTCAGAATCCGGTGAGACTTCGACCAATTAACTCCCACCTAAATTACGGACAATATGGAACACTCGAATACTTCATCTTGTGAACGCATACTGTAATTCTCCATGGGCACTGACAGTTGTACTTAGAAAATAACAGGATACCACATCCCCTTATTTGAACTCCGCCTAATACTGAAGCCGCTATTTTTTTTGTTCAGACTGCAATATTTTCTTCATACTAACTCGGAATCCGGCGAGACTTCGACCGATTAACTCCCACCAAAATTACGGACAATATGAAACACTCGGATACTTCATCTTGTGAACGCATACTGTAGTTCTCCATGGGCACTGACAGTTGTACTTAGAAAACAACAGGATACAACATCCCCATATTTGAACTCCGCCTAGTGCATAAGCCGCTATTTTTTTTGTTCAGACTTAATAACTTCTTCATACTAATTCAGAATCCTGTGAGACTTCGACCGATTAACTCCCACCTAAATTACGGACAATATGAAACACTCGGATACTTCATCTTGTGAACGTACATTGTAGTTCTCCATGGGGACTGACAGTTGTACTTAGAAAATAACAGGCAACCACATCCCCATATTTGAACTCCGCCTAGTGCAGAAGCCGCTATTTTTTTGTTCAGACTGCAATAACTTCTTCATAATAATTCAGAATCCGGTGAGACTTCGACCAATTAACTCCCACCTAAATTAAGGACAATATGGAACACTCGGATACTTCATCTTGTGAACGATACTGTAGTTCTCCATGGGCATTGACAGTTGTACTTAGAAAATAACAGGATACCACATCCCCATATTTGAACTCCGCCTAGTGCAGAAGCCGCTATTTTTTTTGTTCAGACTGCAATAGCTTCTTCATACTAATTCAGAATCCGTTGAGACTTCGACCGATTAACTACCACCTAAATTACAGACAATATGAAACACTCGGATACTTCAACTTGTGAACGTACATTGTAGTTCTCCATGGGAACAGACATTTGTACTTAGAAAATAACAGGCTACCACATCCCCATATTTGAATTCCGCCTAGTGTAGAAGCCGCTATTTTTTTTGTTCACACTGCAATAACTTCTTCATAATAATTCAGAGTCTGGTGAGACTTCGACCAATTAACTCCCACCTAAATTACGGACAATATGGAACACCCGGATACTTCATCTTGTGAACGCATACTGTAGTTCTCCATGGGCACTGACAGTTGTACTTAAAAATAACAGGCTACGACATCCCCATATTTGAACTCCGCCTAGTGCAGAAGTCGCTATTTTTTGTTCAGACTGCAATAACATCTTAATACTAATTCAGAATCCGATAAAACTTCGACCAATTAACTTTCACCTAAATTACAGACAATATGAAACACTCGGATACTTCATCTTGTGAACGCATATTGTAGTTCTCCCTGGGCACTGACAGTTGTACTTAGAAAATAACAGTATACCACATCCCCATATTTGATCTCCGCCTAGTACTGAAGCCGCTATTATTTTTGTTCAGACTGCAATATTTTCTTTATAATAACTCGGAATCCGGCGAGACTTCGACCGATTAACTCCCACCTAAATTACGGACAATATGAAACACTCGGATACTTCATCTTGTGAACGCATACTGTAGTTCTCCATGGGCACTGACAGTTGTACTTAGAAAACAACAAGATACAACATCCCCATATTTGAACTCCGCCTAGTGCAGAAGCCGCTATTTTTTTGTTCAGACTGCAATAACTTCTTCATAATAATTCAGAATCCGGTGAGACTTCGACCAATTAACTCCCACCTAAATTAAGGACAATATGGAACACTCGGATACTTCATCTTGTGAACGCATACTGTAGTTCTCCATGGGCATTGACAGTTGTACTTAGAAAATAACAGGATACCACATCCCCATATTTGAACTCCGCCTAGTGCAGAAGCCGCTATTTTTTTTTTCAGACTGCAATAGCTTCTTCATACTAATTCAGAATCCGGTGAGACTTCGACCGATTAACTCACACCTAAATTACGGACAATATGAAACACTCAGATACTTCATCTTGTGAACGTACATTGTAGTTCTCCTTGGGAACAGACATTTGTACTTAGAAAATAACAGGCTACCACATCCCCATATTTGAACTCCGCCTAGTGCAGAAGCCGCTATTTTTTTTGTTCAGACTGCAAAAACTTCTTCATAATAATTCAGAGTCCGGTGAGACTTCGACCAATTAACTCCCACCTAAATTACGGACAATATGAAACACTCGGATACTTCATCTTGTGAACGCATATTGTAGTTCTCCCTGGGCACTGACAGTTGTACTTAGAAAATAACAGTATACCACATCCCCATATTTGAACTCCGCCTAGTACTGAAGCCGCTATTATTTTTGTTCAGACTGCAATATTTTCTTCATACTAACTCGGAATCCGTCGAGACTTCGACCGATTAACTCCCACCTAAATTACGGACAATATGAAACACTCGGATACTTCATCTTGTGAACGTACACTTTAGTTCTCCATGGGAACAGACAATTGTACTTAGAAAATAATAGGCTACCACATCCCCATATTTGAACTCCGCCTAGTGAAGAAGCCGCTATTTTTTTGTTCAGACTGCAATAACTTCTTCATAATAATTCAGAGTCCGGTGAGACTTCGACCAATTAACTCCCACCTAAATTACGGACAATATGGAACATTCGGATACTTCATCTTGTGAACGCATACTGTAGTTCTCCATGGGCACTGACATTTTTTCTTAGAAAATAAAAGGATACCACATCCCCATATTTGAACTCCGCCTAGTGCAGAGGCCGTTGTTTTTTTGTTCAGACTGCAATAACTTCTTCATAATAATTCAGAGTCCGGTGAGACTTCCACCAATTATCTACCACCTAAATTACGGACAATATGGAACACTAGGATACTTCATCTTGTGAACGCATACTGTAGTTCTCCATGTGCACTGACAGTTGTACTTAGAAAATAACAGGTTACGACATCCCCATATTTGAACACCGCCTAGTGCAGAAGCCGCTATTTTTTTGTTCAGACTGCAATAACTTCTTCATACTAATTAAGAATCCGGTGAGACTTCGACCAATTAACTTCCACCTAAATTACGGACAATATGAAACACTCGGATACTTCATCTTGTGAACGCATATTGTAGTTCTCCATGGGCACTGACAGTTGTACTTAAAAATAACAGGATACGACATCCTCATATTTGAACTCCGCCTAGTGCAGAAGCCGCTTTTTTTTTGTTCAGACTGCAATAACTTCTTCATACTAATTCAGAATCCGGTGAGATTTCGACCAATTAACTCCCACCTAAATTACGGACAATATGGAACACTCGGATACTTCATCTTGTGAACGCATACTGTAATTCTCCATGGGCACTGACAGTTGTACTTAGAAAATAACAGTATACCACATCCCCTTATTTGAACTACGCCTAATACTGTAGCCGCTATTTTTTTTGTTCAGACTGCAATATTTTCTTCATACTAACTCGGAATCCGGCGAGACTTCGACCGATTAACTCCCACCAAAATTACGGACAATATGAAACACTCGGATACTTCATCTTGTGAACGCATACTGTAGTTCTCCATGGGCACTGACAGTTGTACTTAGAAAACAACAGGATACAACATCCCTATATTTGAACTCCGCCTAGTGCATAAGCCGCTATTTTTTTGTTCAGACTTAATAACTTCTTCATACTAATTCAGAATCCTGTGAGACTTCGACCGATTAATTCCCACCTAAATTACGGACAATATGAAACACTCGGATACTTCATCTTGTGAACGTACATTGTAGTTCTCCATGGGGACTGACAATTGTACTTAGAAAATAACAGGCAACCACATCCCCATATTTGAACTCCGCATAGTGCAGAAGCCGCTATTTTTTTGTTCAGACTGCAATAACTTCATCATAATAATTCAGAATCCGGTGAGACTTCGACCAATTAACTCCCACCTAAATTACGGACAATATGGAACACTCGGATACTTCATCTTGTGAATGCATACTGTAGTTCTCCCTGGGAACTGACAGTTGTACTTAAAAATAACAGGATACGACATCCCCATATTTGAACACCGCCTAGTGCAGAAGCCGTTATTTTTTTGTTCAGACTGCAATAACTTCTTCATACTAATTAGGAATCCGGTGAGACTTCGACCAATTAACTTCCACCTAAATTACGGACAATATGAAACACTCGGATACTTCATCTTGTGAACGCATATTGTAGTTCTCCCTGGGCACTGACAGTTGTACTTTGAAAATAACAGTATACCACATCCCCATATTTGAACTCCGCCTAGTACTGAAGCCGCTATTTTTATTGTTCAGACTGTAATATTTTCTTCATACTAACTCGGAATCCGGCGAGACTTCGACCGATTAACTCCCACCTAAATTACGGACAATATGAAACACTCGGATACTTCATCTTGTGAACGTACACTGTAGTTCTCCATGGGCACTGATAGTTGTACTTAGAAATTAAAAGGATACCACATCCCCATATTTGAACTCCGCCTAGTGCAGACGCCGCTGTTTTTTTGTTCAGACTGCAATAACTTCTTCATAATAATTCAGAGTCCGGTGAGACTTCGACCAATTAACTCCCACCTAAATTACGGACAATATGGAACATTCGGATACTTCATCTTGTGAACGCATACTGTAGTTCTCCATGGGCACTGATAGTTGTACATAGAAATTAAAAGGATACCACATCCCCATATTTGAACTCCGCCTAGTGCAGACGCCGCTGTTTTTTTGTTCAGACTGCAATAACTTCTTCATAATAATTCAGAGTCCGGTGAGACTTCGACCAATTAACTCCCACCTAAATTACGGACAATATGGAACACTCGGATACTTCATCTTGTGTACGCATACTATAGTTCTCAATGTGCACTGACAGTTGTACTTAGAAAATAACAGGATACCACATTTCCATATTTGAACACCGCCTAGTGCAGAAGCCGCTATTTTTTGTTCAAACTGCAATAACTTCTTCATACTAATTCAGAATCCGGTGAGATTTCGACCAATTAACTCCCACCTAAATTACGGACAATATGGAACACTCGGATACTTCATCTTGTGAACGCATACTGTAATTCTCCATGGGCACTGACAGTTGTACTTAGAAAATAACAGGATACCACATCCCCTTATTTGAACTCCGCCTAATACTGTAGCCGCTATTTTTTTGTTCAGACTGCAATATTTTCTTCATACTAACTCGGAATCCGGCGAGACTTCGACCGATTAACTCCCACCAAAATTACGGACAATATGAAACACTCAGATACTTCATCTTGTGAACGCATACTGTAGTTCTCCATGGGCACTGACAGTTGTACTTAGAAAACAACAGGATACAACATCCCCATATTTGAACTCCGCCTAGTGCATAAGCCGCTATTTTTTTTGTTCAGACTTAATAACTTCTTCATACTAATTCAGAATCCTGTGAGACTTCGACCGATTAACTCCCACCTAAATTACGGACAATATGAAACACTCGGATACTTCATCTTGTGAACGTACATTGTAGTTCTCCATGGGGACTGACGGTTGTACTTAGAAAATAACAGGCAACCACATCCCCATATTTGAACTCCGCCTAGTGCAGAAGCCGCTATTTTTTTGTTCAGACTGCAATAACTTCATCATAATAATTCAGAATCCGGTGAGACTTCGACCAATTAACTCACACCTAAATTACGGACAATATGGAACACTCGGATACTTCATCTTGTGAATGCATACTGTAGTTCTCCATGGGCATTGACAGTTGTACTTAGAAAATAACAGGATACCACATCCTCATATTTGAACTCCGCCTAGTGCAGAAGCCGCTATTTTTTTGTTCAGACTGCAATAACTTCTTCATACTAATTCAGAATCTGGTGAGACTTTGACCGATTAACTCCCACCTAAATTACGGACAATATGAAACACTCGGATACTTCATCTTGTGAACGTACATTGTAGTTCTCCATGGGAACAGACATTTGTACTTAGAAAATAACAGGCTACCACATCCCCATATTTGAACTCCGCCTAGTTCAGAAGCCGCTATTTTTTTTGTTCAGACTACAATAACTTCTTCATAATAATTCAGAGTCCGGTGAGACTTCGACCAATTAACTCCCACCTAAATTACGGACAATATGGAACACCCGGATACTTCATCTTGTGAACGCATACTGTAGTTCTCCATGGGCACTGACAGTTGTACTTAAAAATAACAGGCTACGACATCCCCATATTTGAACTCCGCCTAGTGCAGAAGTCGCTATTTTTTTTGTTCAAACTGCAATAACTTCTTCATACTAATTCAGAATACGATAAGACTTCGACCAATTAACTTCCACCTAAATTACGGACAATATGAAACACTCGGATACTTCATCTTGTGAACACATATTGTAGTTCTCCCTGGGCACTGACAGTTGTACTTAGAAAATAACAGTATACCACATCCCCATATTTGAACTCCGCCTAGTACTAAAGCCGCTATTATTTTTGTTTAGACTGCAATATTTTCTTCATACTAACTCGGAATCCGGCGAGACTTCGACCGATTAACTCCCACCTAAATTACGGACAATATAAAACACTCGGATACTTCATCTTGTGAACGTACACTTTAGTTCTCCATGGGAATAGACAGTTGTACTTAGAAAATAACAGGCTACCACATCCCCATATTTGAACTCCGCCTAGTGCAGAAGCCGCTATTTTTTTTGTTCAGACTGCAATAAGATTTTCATACTAATTCAGAATCCGGTGAGACTTCGACCAATTAACTCCCACCTAAATTACGGACAATATGGAACACTCGGATACTTCATCTTGTGAACGCATACTGTAGTTCTCCCTGGGAACTGACAGTTGTACTTAAAAATAACAGGTTACGACATCCCCATATTTGAACACCGCCTAGTGCAGAAGCCGCTATTTTTTTGTTCAGACTGCAATAACTTCTTCATACTAATTAAGAATCCGGTGAGACTTCGACCAATTAACTTCCACCTAAATTACGGACAATATGAAACACTCGGATACTTCATCTTGTGAACGCATATTGTAGTTCTCCATGGGCACTGACAGTTGTACTTAGAAAATAACAGTATACCACATCCCCATATTTGAACTCGGCCTAGTACTGAAGCCGCTATTTTTTTTTGTTTAGACTGCAATATTTTCTTTATACTAACTCGGAATCCGGCGAGACTTCGACCGATTAACTCCCACCTAAATTATGGACAATATGAAACACTCGGATACTTCATCTTATGAACGTACACTGTAGTTCTCCATGGGAACAGACATTTGTACTTAGAAAATAACAGGCTACCACATCCTCATATTTGAACTCCGCCTAGTGTAGAAGCCGCTATTTTTTTTGTTCAGACTGCAATAACTTCTTCATAATAATTCAGAGTCCGGTGAGACTTCGACCAATTAACTCCCACCTAAATTACGGACAATATGGAACACTCGGATACTTCATCTTGTGAACGCATATTGTAGTTCTCCATGGGCACTGACAGTTGTACTTAAAAATAACAGGATACGACATCCTCATATTTGAACTCCGCCTAGTGCAGAAGCCGCTTTTTTTTTTGTTCAGACTGCAATAACTTCTTCATACTAATTCAGAATCCGATGAGACTTCGACCAATTAACTTTCACCTAAATTACGGACAATATGAAACACTCGGATACTTCATCTTGTGAACGCATATTGTAGTTCTCCCTGGGCACTGACAGTTGTACTTAGAAAATAACAGTATACCACATCCCCATATTTGAACTCCGCCTAGTACTGAAGCCGCTATTTTTTTTGTTCATACTGCAATATTTTCTTCATACTAACTCGGAATCCGGCGAGACTTCGACCGATTAAATCCCACCTAAATTACGGACAATATGAAACACTCGGATACTTCATCTTGTGAACGTACACTTTAGTTCTCCATGGGAACAGACAATTGTACTTAGAAAATAATAGGCTACCACTTCCCCATATTTGAACTCCGCCTAGTGCAGAAGCCGCTATTTTTTTGTTCAGAGTCTGGTGAGACTTCGACCAATTAACTCCCACCCAAATTACGGACAATATGGAACATTCAGATAATTCATCTTGTGAACGCATACTGTAGTTCTCCATGGGCACTAATAGTTGTACTGTGAAAATAAAAGGATACCACATCCCCATATTTGAACTCCGCCTAGTGCAGAGGCCGCTGTTTTTTTGTTCAGATTGCAATAACTTCTTCATAATAATTCAGAGTCCGGTGAGACTTCGACCAATTAACTCCCACCTAAATTACGGACAATATGGAACACTCGGATACTTCATCTTGTGAACGCATACTGTAGTTCTCCATGTGCACTGACAGTTGTACTTAGAAAATAACAGGATACCACATTTCCATATTTGAACACCGCCTAGTGAAGAAGCCGCTATTTTTTGTTCAAACTGCAATAACTTCTTCATACTAATTCAGAATCCGGTGAGACTTCGACCAATTAACTCCCACCTAAATTACGGACAATATGGAACACTCGGATACTTCATCTTGTGAACGCATACTGTAATTCTCCATGGGCACTGACAGTTGTACTTAGAAAATAACAGGATACCACATCCCCTTATTTGAACTCCGCCTAATACTGAAGCCGCTATTTTTTTTGTTCAGACTGCAATATTTTCTTCATACTAACTCAGAATCCGGCGAGACTTCGACCGATTAACTCCCACCAAAATTACGGACAATATGAAACACTCGGATACTTCATCTTGTGAACGCATACTGTAGTTCTCCATGGGCACTGACAGTTGTACTTAGAAAACAACAGGATACAACATCCCCATATTTGAACTCCGCCTAGTGCATAAGCCACTATTTTTTTTGTTCAGACTTAATAACTTCTTCATACTAATTCAGAATCCTGTGAGACTTCGACCAATTAACTCCCACCTAAATTACGGACAATATGAAACACTCGGATACTTCATCTTGTGAACGTACATTGTAGTTCTCCATGGGGACTGACAGTTGTACTTAGAAAATAACAGGCAACCACATCCCCATATTTGAACTCCGCCTAGTGCAGAAGCCGCTATTTTTTTGTTCAGACTGCAATAACTTCTTCATAATAATTCAGAATCTGGTGAGACTTCGACCAATTAACTCCCACCTAAATTAAGGACAATATGGAACACTCGGATACTTCATCTTGTGAACGGATACTGTAGTTCTCCATGGGCATTGACAGTTGTACTTAGAAAATAACAGGATACCACATCCCCATATTTGAACTCCGCCTAGTGCAGAAGCCGCTATTTTTTTTGTTCAGACTGCAATAGCTTCTTCATACTAATTCAGAATCCGGTGAGACTTCGACCGATTAACTCCCACCTAAATTACGGACAATATGAAACACTCGGATACTTCATCTTGTGAACGTACATTGTAGTTCTCCATGGGAACAGACATTTGTACTTAGAAAATAACAGGCTACCACATCCCCATATTTGAATTCCGCCTAGTGCAGAAGCCGCTATTTTTTTTGTTCACACTGCAATAACTTCTTCATAATAATTCAGAGTCCGGTGAGACTTCGACCAATTAACTCCCACCTAAATTACGGACAATACGGAACACCCGGATACTTCATCTTGTGAACGCATACTGTAGTTCTCCATGGGCACTGACAGTTGTACTTAAAAATAACAGGCTACGACATCCCCATATTTGAACTCCGCCTAGTGCAGAAGTCGCTATTTTTTGTTCAGACTGCAATAACTTCTTAATACTAATTCAGAATCCGATAAGACTTCGACCAATTAACTTCCACCTAAATTACAGACAATATGAAACACTCGGATACTTCATCTTGTGAACGCATATTGTAGTTCTCCCTGGGCACTGACAGTTGTACTTAGAAAATAACAGTATACCACATCCCCATATTTGATCTCCGCCTAGTACTGAAGCCGCTATTATTTTTGTTCAGACTGCAATATTTTCTTTATACTAACTCGGAATCCGGCGAGACTTCGACCGATTAACTCCCACCTAAATTACGGACAATATGAAACACTCGGATACTTCATCTTGTGAACGTACACTTTAGTTCTCCATGGGGACAGACAGTTGTACTTAGAAAATAACAGGCTACCACATCCCCATATTTGAACTCCGCCTAGTGCAGAAGCCGCTATTTTTTTGTTCAGACTGCAATAACTTCTTCATAATAATTCAGAATCCGGTGAGACTTCGACCAATTATCTCCCACCTAAATTAAGGACAATATGGAACACTCGGATACTTCATCTTGTGAACGCATACTGTAGTTCTCCATGGGCATTGGCAGTTGTACTTAGAAAATAACAGGATACCACATCCCCATAATTGAACTCCGCCTAGTGCAGAAGCCGCTATTTTTTTTTTCAGACTGCAATAGCTTCTTCATACTAATTCAGAATCTGGTGAGACTTCGACCGATTAACTCACACCTAAATTACGGACAATATGAAACACTCAGATACTTCATCTTGTGAACGTACATTGTAGTTCTCCATGGGAACAGACATTTGTACTTAGAAAATAACAGGCTACCACATCCCCATATTTGTACTCCGCCTAGTGCAGAAGCCGCTATTTTTTTTGTTCAGACTGCAATAACTTCTTCATAATAATTCAGAGTCCGGTGAGACTTCGACCAATTAACTCCCACCTAAATTACGGACAATATGGAACACCCGGATACTTCATCTTGTGAACGCATACTGTAGTTCTCCATGGGCACTGACAGTTGTACTTAAAAATAACAGGCTACGACATCCCCATATTTGAACTCCGCCTAGTGCAGAAGTCGCTATTTTTTGTTCAAACTGCAATAACTTCTTAATACTAATTCAGAATCTGATAAGACTTCGACCAATTAACTTCCACCTAAATTACGGACAATATGAAACACTCGGATACTTCATCTTGTGAACGCATATTGTAGTTCTCCCTGGGCACTGACAGTTGTACTTAGAAAATAACAGTATACCACATCCCCATATTTGAACTCTGCCTAGTACTGAAGCCGCTATTATTTTTGTTCAGACTGCAATATTTTCTTCATACTAACTCGGAATCCGGCAAGACTTCGACCGATTAAATCCCACCTAAATTACGGACAATATGAAACACTCGGATACTTCATCTTGTGAACGTACACTTTAGTTCTCCATGGGAACAGACAATTGTACTTAGAAAATAATAGGCTACCACTTCCCCATATTTGAACTCCGCCTAGTGCAGAAGCCGCTATTTTTTTGTTCAGAGTCTGGTGAGACTTCGACCAATTAACTCCCACCCAAATTACGGACAATATGGAACATTCGGATAATTCATCTTGTGAACGCATACTGTAGTTCTCCATGGGCACTGATAGTTGTACTGTGAAAATAAAAGGATACCACATCCCCATATTTGAACTCCGCCTAGTGCAGAGGCCGCTGTTTTTTTGTTCAGATTGCAATAACTTCTTCATAATAATTCAGAGTCCGGTGAGACTTCGACCAATTAACTCCCACCTAAATTACGGACAATATGGAACACTCGGATACTTCATCTTGTGAACGCATACTGTAGTTCTCCATGTGCACTGACAGTTGTACTTAGAAAATAACAGGATACCACATTTCCATATTTGAACACCGCCTAGTGAAGAAGCCGCTATTTTTTGTTCAAACTGCAATAACTTCTTCATACTAATTCAGAATCCGGTGAGACTTCGACCAATTAACTCCCACCTAAATTACGGACAATATGGAACACTCGGATACTTCATCTTGTGAACGCATACTGTAATTCTCCATGGGCACTGACAGTTGTACTTAGAAAATAACAGGATACCACATCCCCTTATTTGAACTCCGCCTAATACTGAAGCCGCTATTTTTTTTGTTCAGACTGCAATATTTTCTTCATACTAACTCAGAATCCGGCGAGACTTCGACCGATTAACTCCCACCAAAATTACGGACAATATGAAACACTCGGATACTTCATCTTGTGAACGCATACTGTAGTTCTCCATGGGCACTGACAGTTGTACTTAGAAAACAACAGGATACAACATCCCCATATTTGAACTCCGCCTAGTGCATAAGCCGCTATTTTTTTTGTTCAGACTTAATAACTTCTTCATACTAATTCAGAATCCTGTGAGACTTCGAACAATTAACTCCCACCTAAATTACGGACAATATGAAACACTCGGATACTTCATCTTGTGAACGTACATTGTAGTTCTCCATGGGGACTGACAGTTGTACTTAGAAAATAACAGGCAACCACATCCCCATATTTGAACTCCGCCTAGTGCAGAAGCCGCTATTATTTTGTTCAGACTGCAATAACTTCTTCATAATAATTCAGAATCTGGTGAGACTTCGACCAATTAACTCCCACCTAAATTAAGGACAATATGGAACACTCGGATACTTCATCTTGTGAACGGATACTGTAGTTCTCCATGGGCATTGACAGTTGTACTTAGAAAATAACAGGATACCACATCCCCATATTTGAACTCCGCCTAGTGCAGAAGCCGCTATTTTTTTTGTTCAGACTGCAATAGCTTCTTCATACTAATTCAGAATCCGGTGAGACTTCGACCGATTAACTCCCACCTAAATTACGGACAATATGAAACACTCGGATACTTCATCTTGTGAACGTACATTGTAGTTCTCCATGGGAACAGACATTTGTACTTAGAAAATAACAGGCTACCACATCCCCATATTTGAATTCCGCCTAGTGCAGAAGCCGCTATTTTTTTTGTTCACACTGCAATAACTTCTTCATAATAATTCAGAGTCCGGTGAGACTTCGACCAATTAACTCCCACCTAAATTACGGACAATACGGAACACCCGGATACTTCATCTTGTGAACGCATACTGTAGTTCTCCATGGGCACTGACAGTTGTACTTAAAAATAACAGGCTACGACATCCCCATATTTGAACTCCGCCTAGTGCAGAAGTCGCTATTTTTTGTTCAGACTGCAATAACTTCTTAATACTAATTCAGAATCCGATAAGACTTCGACCAATTAACTTCCACCTAAATTACAGACAATATGAAACACTCGGATACTTCATCTTGTGAACGCATATTGTAGTTCTCCCTGGGCACTGACAGTTGTACTTAGAAAATAACAGTATACCACATCCCCATATTTGATCTCCGCCTAGTACTGAAGCCGCTATTATTTTTGTTCAGACTGCAATATTTTCTTTATACTAACTCGGAATCCGGCGAGACTTCGACCGATTAACTCCCACCTAAATTACGGACAATATGAAACACTCGGATACTTCATCTTGTGAACGTACACTTTAGTTCTCCATGGGGACAGACAGTTGTACTTAGAAAATAACAGGCTACCACATCCCCATATTTGAACTCCGCCTAGTGCAGAAGCCGCTATTTTTTTGTTCAGACTGCAATAACTTCTTCATAATAATTCAGAATCCGGTGAGACTTCGACCAATTATCTACCACCTAAATTAAGGACAATATGGAACACTCGGATACTTCATCTTGTGAACGCATACTGTAGTTCTCCATGGGCATTGGCAGTTGTACTTAGAAAATAACAGGATACCACATCCCCATAATTGAACTCCGCCTAGTGCAGAAGCCGCTATTTTTTTTTCAGACTGCAATAGCTTCTTCATACTAATTCAGAATCTGGTGAGACTTCGACCGATTAACTCACACCTAAATTACGGACAATATGAAACACTCAGATACTTCATCTTGTGAACGTACATTGTAGTTCTCCATGGGAACAGACATTTGTACTTAGAAAATAACAGGCTACCACATCCCCATATTTGTACTCCGCCTAGTGCAGAAGCCGCTATTTTTTTTGTTCAGACTGCAATAACTTCTTCATAATAATTCAGAGTCCGGTGAGACTTCGACCAATTAACTCCCACCTAAATTACGGACAATATGGAACACCCGGATACTTCATCTTGTGAACGCATACTGTAGTTCTCCATGGGCACTGACAGTTGTACTTAAAAATAACAGGCTACGACATCCCCATATTTGAACTCCGCCTAGTGCAGAAGTCGCTATTTTTTGTTCAAACTGCAATAAATTCTTAATACTAATTCAGAATCTGATAAGACTTCGACCAATTAACTTCCACCTAAATTACGGACAATATGAAACACTCGGATACTTCATCTTGTGAACGCATATTGTAGTTCTCCCTGGGCACTGACAGTTGTACTTAGAAAATAACAGTATACCACATCCCCATATTTGAACTCTGCCTAGTACTGAAGCCGCTATTATTTTTGTTCAGACTGCAATATTTTCTTCATACTAACTCGGAATCCGGCAAGACTTCGACCGATTAAATCCCACCTAAATTACGGACAATATGAAACACTCGGATACTTCATCTTGTGAACGTACACTTTAGTTCTCGATGGGAACAGACAATTGTACTTAGAAAATAATAGGCTACCACATCCCCATATTTGAACTCCGCCTAGTGCAGAAGCCGCTATTTTTTTGTTCAGACTGCAATAACTTCTTCATAATAATTCAGAGTCCGGTGAGACTTCGACCAATTAACTCCCACCCAAATTACGGACAATATGGAACATTCGGATACTTCATCTTGTGAACGCATACTGTAGTTCTCCATGGGCACTGATAGTTGTACTTAGAAAATAAAAGGATACCACATCCCCATATTTGAACTCCGCCTAGTGCAGAGGCCGCTGTTTTTTTGTTCAGATTGCAATAACTTCTTCATAATAATTCAGAGTCCGGTGAGACTTCGACCAATTAACTCCCACCTAAATTACGGACAATATGGAACACTCGGATACTTCATCTTGTGAACGCATACTGTAGTTCTCCATGTGCACTGACAGTTGCACTTAGAAAATAACAGGATACCACATTTCCATATTTGAACACCGCCTAGTGAAGAAGCCGCTATTTTTTGTTCAAACTGCAATAACTTCTTCATACTAATTCAGAATCCGGTGAGACTTCGACCAATTAACTCCCACCTAAATTACGGACAATATGGAACACTCGGATACTTCATCTTGTGAACGCATACTGTAATTCTCCATGGGCACTGACAGTTGTACTTAGAAAATAACAGGATACCACATCCCCTTATTTGAACTCCGCCTAATACTGAAGCCGCTATTTTTTTTGTTCAGACTGCAATATTTTCTTCATACTAACTCGGAATCCGGCGAGACTTCGACCGATTAACTCCCACCAAAATTACGGACAATATGAAACACTCGGATACTTCATCTTGTGAACGCATACTGTAGTTCTCCATGGGCACTGACAGTTGTACTTAGAAAACAACAGGATACAACATCCCCATATTTGAACTCCGCCTAGTGCATAAGCCGCTATTTTTTTTGTTCAGACTTAATAACTTCTTCATACTAATTCAGAATCCTGTGAGACTTCGACCGATTAACTCCCACCTAAATTACGGACAATATGAAACACTCGGATACTTCATCTTGTGAACGTACATTGTAGTTCTCCATGGGGACTGACAGTTGTACTTAGAAAATAACAGGCAACCACATCCCCATATTTGAACTCCGCCTAGTGCAGAAGCCGCTATTTTTTTGTTTAGACTGCAATAACTTCTTCATAATAATTCAGAATCCGGTGAGACTTCGACCAATTAACTCCCACCTAAATTAAGGACAATATGGAACACTCGGATACTTCATCTTGTGAACGATACTGTAGTTCTCCATGGGCATTGACAGTTGTACTTAGAAAATAACAGGATACCACATCCCCATATTTGAACTCCGCCTAGTGCAGAAGCCGCTATTTTTTTTGTTCAGACTGCAATAGCTTCTTCATACTAATTCAGAATCCGTTGAGACTTCGACCGATTAACTACCACCTAAATTACAGACAATATGAAACACTCGGATACTTCAACTTGTGAACGTACATTGTAGTTCTCCATGGGAACAGACATTTGTACTTAGAAAATAACAGGCTACCACATCCCCATATTTGAATTCCGCCTAGTGTAGAAGCCGCTATTTTTTTTGTTCACACTGCAATAACTTCTTCATAATAATTCAGAGTCTGGTGAGACTTCGACCAATTAACTCCCACCTAAATTACGGACAATATGGAACACCCGGATACTTCATCTTGTGAACGCATACTGTAGTTCTCCATGGGCACTGACAGTTGTACTTAAAAATAACAGGCTACGACATCCCCATATTTGAACTCCGCCTAGTGCAGAAGTCGCTATTTTTTGTTCAGACTGCAATAACATCTTAATACTAATTCAGAATCCGATAAGACTTCGACCAATTAACTTTCACCTAAATTACAGACAATATGAAACACTCGGATACTTCATCTTGTGAACGCATATTGTAGTTCTCCCTGGGCACTGACAGTTGTACTTAGAAAATAACAGTATACCACATCCCCATATTTGATCTCCGCCTAGTACTGAAGCCGCTATTATTTTTGTTCAGACTGCAATATTTTCTTTATAATAACTCGGAATCCGGCGAGACTTCGACCGATTAACTCCCACCTAAATTACGGACAATATGAAACACTCGGATACTTCATCTTGTGAACGCATACTGTAGTTCTCCATGGGCACTGACAGTTGTACTTAGAAAACAACAAGATACAACATCCCCATATTTGAACTCCGCCTAGTGCAGAAGCCGCTATTTTTTTGTTCAGACTGCAATAACTTCTTCATAATAATTCAGAATCCGGTGAGACTTCGACCAATTAACTCCCACCTAAATTAAGGACAATATGGAACACTCGGATACTTCATCTTGTGAACGCATACTGTAGTTCTCCATGGGCATTGACAGTTGTACTTAGAAAATAACAGGATACCACATCCCCATATTTGAACTCCGCCTAGTGCAGAAGCCGCTATTTTTTTTTTCAGACTGCAATAGCTTCTTCATACTAATTCAGAATCCGGTGAGACTTCGACCGATTAACTCACACCTAAATTACGGACAATATGAAACACTCAGATACTTCATCTTGTGAACGTACATTGTAGTTCTCCTTGGGAACAGACATTTGTACTTAGAAAATAACAGGCTACCACATCCCCATATTTGAACTCCGCCTAGTGCAGAAGCCGCTATTTTTTTTGTTCAGACTGCAAAAACTTCTTCATAATAATTCAGAGTCCGGTGAGACTTCGACCAATTAACTCCCACCTAAATTACGGACAATATGAAACACTCGGATACTTCATCTTGTGAACGCATATTGTAGTTCTCCCTGGGCACTGACAGTTGTACTTAGAAAATAACAGTATACCACATCCCCATATTTGAACTCCGCCTAGTACTGAAGCCGCTATTATTTTTGTTCAGACTGCAATATTTTCTTCATACTAACTCGGAATCCGTCGAGACTTCGACCGATTAACTCCCACCTAAATTACGGACAATATGAAACACTCGGATACTTCATCTTGTGAACGTACACTTTAGTTCTCCATGGGAACAGACAATTGTACTTAGAAAATAATAGGCTACCACATCCCCATATTTGAACTCCGCCTAGTGCAGAAGCCGCTATTTTTTTGTTCAGACTGCAATAACTTCTTCATAATAATTCAGAGTCCGGTGAGACTTCGACCAATTAACTCCCACCTAAATTACGGACAATATGGAACATTCGGATACTTCATCTTGTGAACGCATACTGTAGTTCTCCATGGGCACTGACATTTTTTCTTAGAAAATAAAAGGATACCACATCCCCATATTTGAACTCCGCCTAGTGCAGAGGCCGTTGTTTTTTTGTTCAGACTGCAATAACTTCTTCATAATAATTCAGAGTCCGGTGAGACTTCAACCAATTATCTACCACCTAAATTACGGACAATATGGAACACTAGGATACTTCATCTTGTGAACGCATACTGTAGTTCTCCATGTGCACTGACAGTTGTACTTAGAAAATAACAGGATACCACATCCCCATATTTGAACTCCGCCTAGTGCAGAAGCCGCTATTTTTTGTTCAGACTGCAATAACTTCTTCATACTAATTCAGAATCCGGTGAGACTTCGACCAATTAACTCCCACCTAAATTATGAACAATATGGAAGACTCGGATACTTCATCTTGTGAACGCATACTGTAATTCTCCTTGGGCACTGACAGTTGTACTTAGAAAATAACAGGATACCACATCCCCATATTTGAACTCCGCCTAGTACTGAAGCAGCTATTTTTTTTGTTTAGACTGCAATATTTTCTTCATACTAACTTGGAATCCGGCGAGACTTCGACCGATTAACTCCCACCTAAATTATGGACAATATGAAACACTCGGATACTTCATCTTGTGAACGCATACTGTAGTTCTCCATGGGCACTGACAGTTGTACTTAGAAAACAACAAGATACAACATCCCCATATTTGAACTCCGCCTAGTGCAGAAGCCGCTATTTTTTTGTTCAAACTGCAATAACTTCTGCATACTAATTCAGAATCCTGTGAGACTTCGACCGATTAACTCCCACGTAAATTACGGACAATATGAAACACTCGGATACTTCATCTTGTGAACGTACACTGTAGTTCTCCATGGGGACTGACAATTGTACTTAGAAAATATTAGGCAACCACATCCCCATATTTGAACTCCGCCTAGTGTAGAAGCCGCTATTTTTTTTGTTCAGACTGCAATAACTTCTTCATAATAATTCAGAATCCGGTGAGACTTCGACCAATTAACTCCTATCTAAATTACGGACAATATGGAACACTCGGATACTTCATCTTGTGAATGCATACTGTAGTTCTCCATGGGCACTGACAGTTGTACTTAGAAAATAACAGGATACCACATCACCATATTTGAACTCCGCCTAGTGCAGAAGCCGCTATTTTTTTGTGACGCCCCACCTCTATGCTCACAATAACAAAGAGTATTAAAAGAAATACTGTCTGTTATCGCGAAGAATAAGGCTGGATAGGAGCGACCATCCGTAGTTGGCCTTACACTAACATTGGTTATCTCGATAGGAGTGGTATATACTTTTTGTTTTTCATCTATTATTTATTTACTCCCATTGACATACCCAATTCTAGTACAAAACGAACTACGACGGTTCATAATAGTTTAGGACAATGAATACAATAACAACACAGATAATATAAATGCGGAATACAGATTTAACAAAAAGTCTCATATAAACAAGTACATTATCAACTAATATACATGAATACATATCATCCTATACAATGACACGACTTCTACAAAATGACAAAGACACTTCAAAAGATGTGAAAAGTCTTCATAGCCTGAACAGCAACTCAAAGAAGGAAATCTACAACCTGAAATAACTCGAGTCTGACCCGAGTATTACATTCAAAAGAAAATAATACACGGGTCAGTCTAATTCAAACTCAGTTATTAGTGCATAGGAGCAATAATAATCAACATCAAATAGACGATAGTCACAGAAATCTCGTATATCCGACCCCTCGATAAAAGAATCGGATAACGGCAGATATAACACTAAACAGTGGTAAACAACAAATCAGCAGTCCAAAGCAATTTAAACAATTGAAATGTCAATTTAATACATCAATACTGATCGGCTGCAGTACACACTGACGTGTGCTGCCTCGCTAGTACAGTCTATGAAATACTCAAAAGATCAATGAATCCAAAAGCAAACGGATCCAACTTAAATCAAAATGATCCATTTCAGAATACAACTTCAAAATATTGAATTTAAACAACGAAACCATTTAACAATCGAAATATCAACCAAATCTGTCAATCCTGCTAGGGCTGCAGTACACGCACGCGTGTACTACCTCGCCACTATAAAACAACTCAAAATAATACTAAACAAGATCCGAGGCAACAAGTGAAACAAGTTTAACATATCACAAAGCAAGGCATAGTGAAATAGCAATCTGAAGGTGAGAGCACCACGGATATGGCACTACAACACTCAACAAAAAAAGACGCAAATCAGCCTCATTAGAAAATAAGGTCACTAGTGAAGCAAAATGACCAATGCAAATGAAACTGTACATGGAACATACCCACAGTAACTCAACTGACAAGTCTAGTTCAAAACTGCAACTGGAAGTAACACGGCCAGGCAGTTTAACAACAAATGATCTAACCAAACTGATGTCACATAGTTCAAGTCTAACTTGATCAATAAAGAATGCTACAAGTCACTGCAAGTGACCAAGGAACTGGCAACAAGATGAATGCACAAAGGCCAAGGTTCTTACAAGGACAAATGTACCAGAGGAACATATGTGTCAAGGCAGGACGAGTGATACAAGTAACATGTGCAGACTATACAAAAGTGAAGACCACAAAGGCACATGTACCAGTGAAACAGGGTGATACCAAAGTCAACATGTATATAACAAGTAACTCAAAAGCCACTGATCAAAATAACAGGCAGTGCAGACATGCTAGCAAGACCACAAATCCAAACCAAGTTCAACAGTCAAAGCATCATCAACCAAGTGAAACTACAAAGACCATGCAAGTGCAGACAAATATGATCACATTCAAAACTATATGATTTCAGGTAGACCAGGTAACTGCAGATAACAATGCACACAAATAATACCAATGAGACTCAATGAAGTACGTGAAATCAGAAGCTAAAAGGTTCAAGTCACTGCTACAATGACTCGGAGCATATGCAGGAATGCTACTATAAAACACAATGACCAAGAGCAAATGAAAGGATCAGTGATATGTTACAGTAAACCTCACATTAAAGCAACTCGAGCAAATCACAGTGAACATGGTCAGAAAACAACAAGCAAAAGTCGAACAAGATCAATCATCACAAAATCAAGTTTGCAGTCGAAGACAAACTACAGTTCAAAGCGACCGGAGTCGAAATCGCAATCAATCCGGAATCGTTCAACACCGTGGCAAGCACGGAATTGTTTAAACGAATATATACTACGAATATACGGGCAAAACAAAGTCAGAATAAATCTCAAGCATCAAAACAAAACCAATGACCGAAGCCCAATATAAACAAAATCATCATCGGCTACACGAATTCAAAACCATAAGCATCATTTAATCCACCCCGAAATCACAGGCTTAAACAAATCAGAAAACATACGAATTCGACATAGAATGGGAGTGACAATAATTACTCAAAACGACAGTTCAAAATCAGCTCGAAATCAACATCGGGATGCCCACGAATCAAACCCAAATCGATGTACAAAATTCACAAGACCGAAGTCGAAATCCACGGAAACAAATTAAGCAACGAATTCAACCAAGTCGAAGTAGATGTGAGTAGAACTCACCTTAGCAATCGGTCGAAAGCATCTCAGAGGCGATCCATCAAAAGAGCAAGAAAATCGAATTCGAACGAACCTCTGAAATCGGCAACCACGAATTTCACGAAACCCCAAATTTTCGATCGAACGAGCGCAGCCATTATCGTTTCTTTTTGGGTTTTAGGGTTAGCTTTCGTTTTGGTTTCGAACGAGAAATGAATGAAAGGGGAGTGGTTGCCTCTGGTATCATCTCAGCATCAACAAATATGGGCCACGATTTAAACAATAAAGCCCACTCAACACTAAACAATTTTTACAAAAGAATTTTACTTGATATAATTTCCAAACAGCAATTAACAATCAAATCACTCGTCATTAGACGATAACAAAATAATTGCGAAATCTCGGGTTGTTACAGACTCTCCTCCTTATAAAAATTGCGTCCCCGCAATTTTCATAACTAAGGTCGTCAATAACAATTACTTTTCTAACATAAACTGGTTAAGCTAGAAAAATAAAAGTCGAGAATTCAAATGTCAAAGAAATCTTTTAATTCCAATAAAAGAGATTCACAAGTTTTCAACCAAATCTAACTATCAATAGATAATTAGAAAACAATCAAAACTGAAAAAATATAATTATCAGCAATATTCAATTATTAATTAGACAATTAGAATTCAGAAATCACAAAATAGCAATATCTAATTATCAACAAAGATGATTAGAAAGCACAAACCACAATTCGCAAAACTGCAAATATCTAGTTATCTAACAGATAAATAGAAAACACGAACTTCATAATCAGCAAACTATAACTATCAACAGTGATAGATGGAAAACAACAATTCAATAAAATCAACAAATATCAAATTATCAAAAACGATAATCGGGAACATCAAATATCTAATTATCAAAACGATAATCAGAAAACATCAAATATCTAATTATCTCAAAAGATAATCAGAAAACAAATCAGCACATATCTAATTACCTATGACGCCCCACCTCTATACCCACGCTAACCAAGAACACTACGATGTAGTGCTGTCAATTAGCACAGAGAATAAGGCTGTTGAGGAGCGACCATCCGTGTAACTTCTTTGTGCGAGCACCGATATGTCAGATAGAATAGAATGCATATCTTTTAAAGAGGAAATCCAACATACCGATACAAACACAAAGCTATCACACGGTGGCTATATATAATCTTCGGAAACAAACATAGAAATAGTCATAACATAAATCAGTCACAGACAATTCATATCACAAAGGCGGAAATAGATATGAATATAACGCATTAAAGTGTACATTAGAGTAGTGGTCAAATAAGATCCACATAAACAAAAAAGAATAGATACAAGTGCAAGGTAAAAGAATGTGTATACATCAAGGAGTCTAAATCTCAAATGTATACAGCAAAAACTACTAAACTAGAGTAGTTAGCCAAAAGTCAGATGATGGTTCCAGATAGGAAGTCAAGAGGAAGCACCTGTAAAATCTCAGTCTGACCCGAGTATTATTTAAGAAGAAAATAATAAACGAATCAGTCTAGCTATAATTATCATATAAAGTGATATAAAATAAGAGATATGACAAAAACGTATCATAACCATAATACTATACTGTGATAAGTACGTAATTGAAAATCAACAAGGGATTAATCAATACCACAAGAATCTTCTCAAAGATTAAAAAGAATGTCATATTCTTTATTTAATTCACCAAGCCACAATAATGACATACATATTAATGCCAATTGTAAAATTGGTGAAACATTAAATTCCAGAAATATATCCAGAAATCACAAAAGTTAACGACACACGAATTCTAGAAATCATCAATAAGAAATCCAGAAAACACAAGAAAGAGGATGGCCAATCCCCTAAAAATGAGCCGAAGCTCCTCCTGACTGGGTATAGTCCCCCATTGCGGACTTTGAGCCGAAGCTCCTCCTAATGAGCCGAAGCTCCTCCTGATGAGCCGAAGCTCCTCTTGACTGGGTATAGTCCCCCATTGTGGACTTTGAGCCGAAGCTCCTCTTGATGAGCCGAAGCTCCTCCTGACTGGGTATAGTCCCCCATTGCAGACTTTGAGCCAAAGCTCCTCCTGATGAGCCGAAGCTCCTCCTGACTGGGTATAGTCCCCCATTGCGGACTTTGAGCCGAAGCTCCTCCTGATGAGCCGAAGCTCAATAAAATGAAGTACAGTCCTTCATATGGACAAAGAGACATCGCACATTGCTAGTCTAAACCATAAAATGATCGTCATCAATCATTAGGAAGTGTCAATTACACTAAGCCAGTAAATATAAGAGTTTAGCTTCATGTCCCATAACCACTTGCTTAATTCAAATATTTACGGACAAACTGTAGATCTCCACTAGAAAATTGTCACAAGAGAGTTTCAATCGAACAAGTCCATAAATTAACCGACGAAGTAAACGCAAGCGTTTCATACCACTTGTTTTGCTAAGCCGTTTAATTAGATTTTCTCATACGACTGAGGTAAAGGTTTGTATATACTAATAGACTGGATAACGGTTTTATAAACAAGATTTGTATTAAAAATAGAGTTAAAATCATCTTTGTAAAGAGTTTGAATATTTACTACTAATATAGAAAACCTTTATATTTTAAAGTGACAAATCATAGAAGTGATTGTAGAAACAATCAATCATAAAAGTTCACATTCGAAGACGTGAATAAAATCCAAAGAAATCGATATCAAACCCATCAGAATGGATATTCCAAAAATCCCAAAGAAAAGAAGTCATCAAGTCGATAGTAAATGATAACAACAAAAGGGAGACAACACGAATCGATTAAAGTTGGAAATTCAAACAAATAGGCAATATAGGAAAAACTGTCAAATAGGAGCAGGTCGGTCAACCGGACTCCCTGAGTCGGTTGACCGGACTAGAGACAGAAGTGCTCGGGTAGCAGGTCGGTCGACCGGACCCTGAGGTCGGTCGACCGGAGCCTGTAACCTGCACTTCCAAACAGAGGCAGGGAGATGCTAGAGTAGCAGGTCGGTCGAACGGACCCTGAGGTCGGTCGCCCGGAGCCTGTTTCCAGCACTCCCATGCCAATCAAATGAATGCCAATCCCTTCCGAAATGCAATCGGTCGAGCAACGGCACTAAGGGTTTACGCCAATCGACTACCCGGCCATATGCGCTCTTCGATTCATCACCAAAAACATGTTCAAAACATCAAAGTTAGGATTTTCAAAGAATTGAACTCAAAACACTAAAAATTGGAATATTCACCAAATCAATCCAAACCAAAAGCATTTGCACAAGAATAAGTGTTAGGAATTCATACCTAACAATCGAACATAAATATAGATTAAGATGTGAGATAAAAATCTCACCTTTGACACAAGAACAAGGAAGGAGAAGCTTAAAATCAAAGGAGAGGCAACCACTCTTCAATCCTAATTCAAGAAGCTCCAACTAAGATCAAAACAAGCATCTCCCAAATTTAGGTTTAGGAAATAAACTGAAATTGATAAGAGAATGAGTTGGAGAAGATGAAGAGGAGGCTTACTAATGGCTTCTCTTTAATTTGGAGCAAGAATTCAACTTTGCAAAGAAGATTAGGGCATGGAGTTTTAATTTCCAATCTCTCCCACCATTTTTGCTTTGAAACTGAAATAAGGAGGAAGTGAGGGAGAATGGGGAGAAGTGGTTCAGATTTGGGGGTTAAGTTGGCAAAGGGGCTGAATCCAAACCCAAACCCAAAGTGCAAATGGTCAAATTTTTGACTAGCTCCAAACATATCAAAGTTTATACTCAAAAAGGTCGCAAACGGCATTTTGGACTCAATGGAAGTGGTATCGAGTCCTAATTCGACTGTTTGCAAAAAGTAGCTTTTCGGACTAAAATCCGACGAACGATGTTATATTTAAATATAAAATCGACAAATATGCGGGTTGTTACAGACTACCCTCCTTAAAGAAATTGCGTCCTCGCAATACTTAAGAAGAAAATAAAGAGTAACAACCATAAAAGCATATCAACACAAAAGAAAATTTGAAATAAGAAGCTCACTATAAAGAGCGCAAAAGAGTAAGTCTGAAAGTTTTCGTTCGATGAATTCTCTAGATTTCCCAAGAGAAATCCTTGGGATTTGAGAACCATAGAACTCACACAAAAAGAACATCTTTATTACGAAGGCACTCAACCCCCGAAGAAATGATGCGAATAGAATGTTGCTCAAAAGTCAAATCTGGTGAAACTTCAAACGCTACAATAACACCAAGTTCAAGAATAAAAATCGGAAACCTTAAGGCATTTCCGTAGAAGAAAGACATAAGAAAACGTCGTGAATAACAGAAAATTGAACCGGTGCAACGTCGTAGTACAATAACGGTACGCCAAAGAAACGAGAAACTCGAATAATTTGGAACAACGGCATAGTACAATAACGGTACGCCAGATGAACCAAAGCTCAAATAATTCAGAACATTGACGTAGTGCAAACGGTACGTCAAATGAACCGAACACCATAAAAGAACATCGGACGCTAGTCCATAAAAGAAATGAGATAAAGCTCAATAAAACGAAGTATATCAAAACGTCCGATGGACTTGATAAAAAGATAATTCCATTCAGACATCATCAAAGAATCAACCACTTGTTGCTTATGACTAAACGCATTGGCAACACGATCTCCCTTCTGGAAACAAAAAGAATATCAAGATCATAAGATGCCAGGAACTCGAGTCAACATGAAGTTCCTTATGAGAAAATAAATATTCCAAAGATTTATGATCGAGGCGGAGAACAAATTTCTCCCCCAAAAATGATGATGCCAAACTCTAAAAGCGAAAACAATAGCCACGAGCACTAGATCATGAGTGGCATACCTAGTCTCGATCGGCTTTAATGATTTAGAAGTACAAGTGATAGCACGTTCTCTTTCGCAAGAGAACGACATCCAAACCAATACGATTAGCATTGGTACAAAAGATAAAGTCTTGGTTCCCATCGGGAATCACAAGAATAGAAGTATAAGAAAAGAATTCTTTCAAATAATCTTCTTTCCCGAAAAGCTAAAACTTTCAAAATCACAATTATCTTTATGTAATAATTCTTTCTAGAAAAATTTACTTATTCCAAATCAATTTACTATGTCTGTTTGTCTCATCAAAGCGTTTAGGAGATTCCTATCGATAACGTTGATCAAGCGCATCGACCAAAATTCTTAAAGCACTCAATGGGCAATACAATCACAAAATCATCTTCAAGATAATAAACATGTTTCTTAAAAACTTTTTAAGAATATTCTTTGTTTGCTTAAAGAACAAAAATCCAATTGTACTTATAAATAAATCTTATGAAAAAGATTTGCAAAATTTTAAATTGCTGTTTTCACCCAAATCAATGAATACAAGAATGGTCTCGTCGAAATATTCATAGAATACTCGATTTACAAAACTGGATGAAGTAAACTGGATAAACTGAATGACATAATAAGTCATTCATAAGAATCATAACGAGTGCGGAATGCGGTAAATGGAATGCTAACTCCCTCAACTCGTAGCAAATGAAAATCGGGGGCAAGGTCGAACTAAAAAGACCTTAACATCACTCAAAAGATTTCTTAGGCGATAATCCTAAGACAAGCTCAAAAATACCGGAAATTCTCAAACTACATGAATAAAATGATGCCATCAAATTGGAATCAAAATCACAAAGGAAAAACAGAAATCTGATTAACAGATTGAAAATGTCGAAGATGAATAGTCCACTCGAGACATAGGATATGGCTATATAAAAATTAAGTCAATCCTTACAAAAATCAATTCCGAAGCCTAAGTAAAAAAAAAAATCGGCTCGGAAAGAAAAATCGCATAAAATAATTTCGACAACAATAAAAAGCAAATTGAGTGTTGCGGATCCACCAATCGAATCCGCAATTCTCAATGAAATCCTCAAGCCCATAAAAATTAAAAAGAGAAAGAATCATCAAGTTCTTTTGATATAAAATAATGAGATGAAACCCATATCAAAAAGAACTCGAATAAGATAATCACAATATAAATGTCATCAAGGGTAGAATGGATACCTTGACTAAGAGAAGAGTTGTTAGGGGCTTGCAATTTTCCTTCTCTCTTGCTTTGACGTTTGGGACATGAAGATATATAATGATCCGCACTTTTGCAATAGCGGCAAGAAATTGGCCTTGGACACCTATTTATATGATGGTCCTTAGAGCCACAATTATAGCATTCTCCATGATTAGGAATGGGAGTCTTTGCTATAGAAGTCACTTGCTTCACCCTCTTGTTTGGATTAGGACTTTCGAACTTAATAAAGGGATGCCTCTTCTTATTGACACCCACAATCTCAACATCGCTTTCTCTATCGACCTCTTCAAGTCGAAGAGCGATATCTATAAGCTGATCAAAAGAAACTTCGAGTTTCAGGAGTAATGGCTTCTTAAGATTCTTATTCAAGCCATAGACAAATCTCTGGTTTTTCTTCATTGGGGTATTAATGTTTCAACCCTGTATTTGGAAAGAGATTCGAAAGATGCGACGTAGTCCGTCACAGAAGATTCACCTTGAACAAAGTCGATAAAACGCCAGGCCAAAGTTACTTTTTCAGCCTCCGGCACAAATTTCAATTCGAATCTTTCCCGGAATTGCTCCGAAGTGAGATCCGCTTCAACGATTTCAGAAATAAGAAGCTCATACCAATCCAATGCTCTTTCTTGGAGCATGCTAGAAGCCACTTGGACTCGGTGGAGATCAATAAGGTTCATGCGAGAAAAGATGCGATCGCATGATTTGAGCCAAGCTTGAATTTCAATAACACTCTCGTATCCCTTGAATGGCCTTCCACCCAAATCGGTATAGTCTCTGCACAAGCGTGCAAATCCAGATCTAGGATGAGTTGGCTCTGGAACGGGTCCGATAGCTTGAGCATTCTTAACAAGATCTAGAAGCTGCTGGGCAGACATAAATACTCCCTCCTGAGGAGTAGCACTGGATTGACCGACGTTGGTACGCCCAGATCTAACCATTTCTTTTCTTTGAGAAAGAAAGAAAAGAAGAAGAAAAAGTTATTCTTAGAATGAACATCAAACAAACTTGATTGATAGAACAAGAAATCATAAAAGAAAATAGGATAGAACGGTACGAAGACACGAATTAAATCCTAAGGCACAATTCCTAAGAAAGACTTAGGACATGATCCTTGCTAGATTATTCTACATTGTTCCGAAGTTTGGCTCTGATACCAAGCTGTGACGCCCCACCTTTATACCTACGCTAACCAAGAACACTACGTTGTAGTGCGGTCAATTAGCACGGAGAATAAGGCTGTTGAGGAGTGACCATCCGTGTAACTTCTTTGTGCGAGCACCGATATGTCAGATAGAATAGAATGCATATCTTTTAAAGAGGAAATCCAACATACCGATACAAACACAAAGCTATCACACGGTGGCTATATATAATCTTCGGAAACAAACATAGGAATAGTCATAACATAAATCAGTCACAGACAATTCATATCACAAAGGCGGAAATAGATATGAATATAACACATTAAAGTGTACATTAGAGTGGTGGTCAAATAAGATCCACATAAACACAAAAGAATAGATACAAGTGCAAGGTAAAAGAATGTATATACATCAAAGAGTCTAAATCTCAAATGTATACAACAAAAACTACTAAACTAGAGTAGTTAGCCAAAAGTCAGATGATGGTTCCAGATAAGAAGTCAAGAGGAAGCACCTGTAAAATCTCATTCTGACCCGAATATTATTTAAGAAGAAAATAATAAACGGATCAGTCTAGCTATAATTATCAGATAAAGTGATATAGAATAAGAGATATGACAAAAACGTATCATAACCATAATACCATACTGTGATAAGTGCGTAATTGAAAATCAACAAGAGATTAATCAATACCACAAGAATCTTCTCAAAGATTAAAAAGAATGTCATATTCTTTATTTAATTCACCAAGCCACAATAATGACATACATATTAATGCCAATTGTAAAAGTTGGTGAAACATTAAATTCCAGAAATCAATATCCAGAAATCAATATCCAGAAATCACAAAAGTTAACGACACACGAATTCTAGAAATCATCAATAAGAAATCCAGAAAACACAAGAAAGAGGATGGCCAATCCCCTAAAAATGAGCCGAAGCTCCTCCTGACTGGGTATAGTCCCCCATTGCGGACTTTGAGCCGAAGCTCCTCCTGATGAGCCGAAGCTCCTCCTGACTGGGTATAGTCCCCCATTGCGGACTTTGAGCCGAAGCTCCTCCTGATGAGCCGAAGCTCCTCCTGACTGGGTATAGTCCCCCATTGCGGACTTTGAGCCGAAGCTCCTCCTGATGAGCCGAAGCTCCTCCTGACTGGGTATAGTCCCCCATTACGGACTTTGAGCCGAAGCTCCTCCTGATGAGCCGAAGCTCAATAAAATGAAGTACAGTCCTTCACATGGACAAAGAGACATCGCACATTGCTAGTCTAAACCATAAAATGATCGTCATCGATCATTAGGAAGTGTCAATTACACTAAGCCAGTAAATATGAGAGTTTAGCTTCATGTCCCATAACCACTTGCTTAACTCAAATATTTACGGACAAACTGTAGATCTCCACTAGAAAATTGTCACAAGAGAGTTTCAATCGAACAAGTCCATAAATTAACCGACGAAGTAAACGCAAGCGTTTCATACCACTTGTTTTGCTAAGCCGTTTAATTAGATTTTCTTATATGACTGAGGTAAAGGTTTGTATATACTAATAGATTGGATAACGGTTTTATAAACAAGATTTGTATTAAAAATAGAGTTAAAATCATCTTTGTAAAGAGTTTGAATATTTACAAAACCTTTATATTTTAAAGTGACATATCATAGAAGTGATTGTAGAAACAATCAATCATAAAAGTTCACATTCGAAGACGTGAATAAAATCCAAAGAAATCGATATCAAACCCATCAGAATGGATATTCCAAAAATCCCAAAGAAAAGAAGTCATCAAGTCGATAGTAAATGATAACAACAAAAGGGAGACAATACGAATCGATTAAAGTTGGAAATTCAAACAAATAGGCAATATAGAAAAAACTGTCAAATAGGAGCAGGTCGGTCAACCGGACTCCCTGAGTCGGTTGACCGGACCAGAGACAGAAGTGCTCGGGTAGTAGGTCGGTCGACCGGACCCTGAGGTCGGTCGACCGGAGCCTGTAACCTGCACTTCCAAACAGAGGCAGGGAGATGCTAGAGTAGCAGGTCGGTCGACCGGACCCTGAGATCGGTCGACCGGAGCCTGTTTCCAGCACTCCCATGCCAATCAAATGAATGCCAATCCCTTCCGAAATGCAATCGTCGAGCAACGGCACTAAGGGTTTACGCCAATCGACTACCCGGCCATATGCGCTCTTCGATTCATCACCAAAAACATGATCAAAACATCAAAGTTAGGATTTTCAAAGAATTGAACTCAAAACACTAAAAATAGGAATATTCACCAAATCAATCCACACCAAAAGCATTTGCACAAGAATAAGTGTTAGGAATTCATACCTAACAATCGAAGATAAATATAGATTAAGATGTGAGATAAAAATCTCACCTTTGACACAAGAACAAGGAAGGAGAAGCTTAAAATCAAAGGAGAGGCAACCACTCTTCAATCCTAACTCAAGAAGCTCCAACTAAGATCAAAACAAGCATCTCCCAAATTTAGGTTTAGGAAATAAACTGAAATTGATAAGAGAATGAGTTGGAGAAGATGAAGAGGAGGCTTACCAATGGCATCTCTTTAATTTTGGAGCAAGAATTCAACTTTGCAAAGAAGATTAGGGCATGGAGTTTTAATTTCCAATCTCTCCCACCATTTTTGCTTTGAAACTGAAATGAGGAGGAAATGAGGGAGAATGGGGAGAAGTGGTTCAGATTTGGGGGTTAAGTTGGCAAAGGGGCTGAATCCAAACCCAAACCCAAAGTGCAAATGGTCAAATTTTTGACTAGCTCCAAACATATCAAAGTTTATACTCAAAAAGGTCGCAAATGGCATTTTGGACTCAATGGAAGTGGTATCGAGTCCTAATTCGACTGTTTGCAAAAAGTAGCTTTTCGGACTAAAATCCGACGAACGATGTTATATTTAAATATAAAATCGACAAATATGCGGGTTGTTACATTACCACAAACGGTAATCAAAATTTCAGATCGACAATTATTCAATTATCAAAAACGATAATCAAATTTCTCAAATCAACCAATATTCGATTATCAAAAACGATAATCAGATTTTAAATCAACAAATATTCGATTATCAAAATAGATAATCAAATTTCTCAAATCAACAAATATTCGATTATCAAAAACGATAATCAAATCTCAAATCAGCAAATATTCGATTATCAAAAACGATAATCAAATTTCTCAAATCAAAAAATATTCGATAATCAAAAACGATAATCAAATCTCAAATCAGCAAATATTCGATTATCAAAAACGATAATCAAATTTCTCAAATCAACAAATATTCGATTATCAAAAATGAAAATCAAATTTCAAATCAACAAATATTCAATTATCAAAAGCGATAATTAAATCTCAAATCAGCAATTATTTAATTATCTAAAGCGATAATTAAATCTCAAATCAGCAAATATTTAATTATCAAAAGCGATAATTAAATCTCATATCAGCAAATATTTAATTATCAAAAGCGATAATTAAATCTCAAATCAGCAAATATTTAATTATCAAAAGCGATAATTAAATCTCATGTCAACAAATATTTAATTATCAAATGCGATAATTAAATCTCAAATCAGCAAATATTTAATTATCAAAAGCGATAATTAAATCTCAAATCAGCAAATATTTAATTATCAAAAGCGATAATTAAATCTCATATCAACAAATATTTAATTATCAAATGCGATAATTAAATCTCAAATCAGCAAATATTTAATTATCAAAAGCGATAATTAAATCTCAAATCAGCAAATATTTAATTATGAAAAGCGATAATTAAATCTCAAATCAGCAAATATATAATTATCAAAAGCGATAATTAAATCTCAAATCAGCAAATATTTAATTATCAAAAGCGATAATTAAATCTCATATCAACAAATATTTAATTATCAAATGCGATAATTAAATCTCAAATCAGCAAATATTTAATTATTAAAAGCGATAATCGAATTTCTCAAATCAACAAATATTCGATTATCAAAAACGATAATCAAAACTCATATCAACAAATATCTAATTATCACAAGCGATAATTAGAAACAACAAATATCCGATTATCAAAAACGATAATCAGAACTCATATCAACAAATATCTAATTATCACAAGCAATAATTAGAAACAACAAATATCTGATTATCAAAAACGATAATCAGAACTCATATCAACAAATATCTAATTATCACAAGCGATAATTAGAAACAACAAATATCTGATTATCAAAAACGATAATCAGAACTCATATCAACAAATATCTAATTATTACAAGCGATAATTAGAAACAACAAATATCCGATTATCAAAAACGATAATCAGAATCTCAAATATTTAATTATCGATACGATAATTAAACCTCATAACATCAGATATCTAATTACCTGCAGATAATTAGAAACAACAAATATCTAGAAATCAATTAAGAAGACTAGAAAATCAACATAAAAGCTTGGATCGATCCCATCAGATGGCGAGTTTTTAATTCGCCGCACGTGCATCAACAAATGGCCGAAGCCTACCAAGTACTCAACATAATTTTGGCGCCCAACAAATGACCCGAAGGTCCGCAGAGTGACCCAAAGGTCTAGTACTGGTATTTAACCCGAAGGTCCATCAGAGTGGCCCGAAAGCCCAACAAATGACTGGAAGGTCCTCATAGTGGCTCGAAAGCACACGAAATCATCAAATATATCAATTAACGAGTCCGGAATTAACCGAAATAGCAAACGCACATGTCCCATACCACGTGTTTTACTAAATCGTTTGATTCTCTTCATCGTTTCCTTGAAAGTGCAAAATTGTGGATTTTGTAAAAATACACTTTACATTCTCAAACGGACAAGTCCAGAATTAAGCGAATCAGTAAAAGAAAGGGGTCATAGTCCTCGATTTTGCTGAAACGTTTAAATCGCTTCCTCATTCTTTTGAAAGCGCAAACTGTTAAATTCCTGAAAACAATTTTATTTATTTTGTAAAATAACAATTCACATTCTCAACTGGACAAGTCCAGAGTTAAGCGAATCAGTAAAAGTAAGGGGTCATAATCCTCGATTTTTCTGAATAGTTTAAGTCGCTTCCTCATTCTTTTGAAAACACAAACTGTTAAAAATTTATAAAACAATTTTCATTTTAAAACGATTTTCCAATCACGTGATTAAAGCAGCAAATCAGTAACAATTTCGACAAAGAAATTGTACTTCTCAAAATACCGTAAAATCGTATCTTAAAATTAGCATTGTGGAAAAACCGCTTGAAAATCCACTTTTTAAAATTTGATGGTTACTGAAGCCAAAGCGACAGTAATTTTAAAACGTGAAAATCACATCAAAACAATTTACATGAAAATGTAATATCAGTGAATTTTCATTCATCAAAAATGCCACAAAACACCGTGCTTCAAAATATAGCATTGGTGTAAAAATCCCGTTATAAAAATAACGGTAACAAAATACGTTTCATAACCAAGCATCGGTTCAACGTAAAATTAATGCAGTAACGGGCAGCTTAAATTTGCACGTACCACAAAATGAACAAAGAAATCATTCAAATATATCTTCAATGAAGATAATTCAAAACAGCAAAATCTAATCAATATTTGATTAGCATAAAAGAAAATCAGCAAAAATCTCAACAAGAATCACATAACTGCAATCGTTTCGAATCCTCAATTCGGATTCGAAATTCTCAAAGAAACAAAATAAGCACAGCTATTTAAACAACAATTGAAATTTATTTCAATTTCATATTTTGATTTTTAAATCAAAAGGATTATCAGCTGTATTCAGCGAAGACAGTTTCACTGTTTCCGCTGCGCACTCTGATAAACAGAACACAAATCAATCAAATCATCAGAACACAATTTCACTATTATTTTTAAATAAAGATATTTAAAAATTTCATCCAACTTTCAAAACTTTAGTTTTGACTCAAAGCACAAATAAAACATCGACCAATAGTTGTAACATATGTTCAATCCAAGTTATGTTTTATATTATGTCCATAAACCCCAAGCTCTGATACCAACTATGACGGCCCCACCTCTATGCTCACAATAACAAAGAGTATTAAAAGAAATACTGTCTGTTATCGTGAAGAATAAGGCTGGATAGGAGCGACCATCCGTAGTTGGCCTTACACTAACATTGGTTATCTCGATAGAAGTGGTATATACTTTTTGTTTTTCATCTATTATTTATTTACTCCCATCGACATACCCAATTCTAGTACAAAACGAACTACGACGGTTCATAATAGTTTAGGACAATGAATACAATAACAACACAGATAATATAAATGCGGAATACAGATTTAACAAAAAGTCTCATATATATATATATATAACTGATGTCAGTTACAATATAGTTGACACAATACATATGATACAACTACAACTGTCGACTCTGGAAGTTATATAAACAAGTACATTATCAACTAATATACATGAATACATATCATCCTATACAATGACACGACTTCTACAAAATGACAAAGACACTTCAAAAGATGTGAAAAGTCTTCATAGCCTGAACAGCAACTCAAAGAAGGAAATCTACAACCTGAAATAACTCGGGTCTGACCCGAGTATTACATTCAAAAGAAAATAATACACGGGTCAGTCTAATTCAAACTCAGTTATTAGTGCATAGGAGCAATAATAATCAACATCAAATAGACGATAGTCACAGAAATCTCGTATATCCGACCCCTCGATAAAAGAATCGGATAACGGCAGATATAACACTAAACAGTGGTAAACAACAAATCAGCAGTCCAAAGCAATTTAAACAATTGAAATGTCAATTTAATACATCAATACTGATCGGCTGCAGTACACACTGACGTGTACTGCCTCGCTAGTACAGTCTATGAAATACTCAGAAGATCAATGAATCCAAAAGCAAACGGATCCAACTTAAATCAAAATGATCCATTTCAGAATACAACTTCAAAATATTGAATTTAAACAACGAAACCATTTAACAATCGAAATATCAACCAAATCTGTCAATCCTGCTAGGGCTGCAGTACACGCACGCGTGTACTACCTCGCCACTATAAAACAACTCAAAATAATACTAAACAAGATCTGAGGCAACAAGTGAAACAAGTTCAACATATCACAAAGCAAGGCATAGTGAAATAGCAATCTGAAGGTGAGAGCACCACGGATATGGCACTACAACACTCAACAGAAAAAGACACAAATCAGCCTCATTAGAAAATAAGGTCACCAGTGAAGCAAAATGACCAATGCAAATGAAACTGTACATGGAACATACCCACAGTAACTCAACTGACAAGTCTAGTTCAAAACTGCAACTGGAAGTAACACGGCCAGGCAGTTTAACAACAAGTGATCTAACCAAACTGATGTCACATAGTTCAAGTCTAACTTGATCAATAAAGAATGCTACAAGTCACTGGAAGTGACCAAGGAACTGGCAACAAGATGAATGCACAAAGGCCAAGGTTCTAACAAGGACAAATGTACCAGAGGAACATATGTGTGAAGGCAGGACGAGTGATACAAGTAACATGTGCAGACTATACAAAAGTGAAGACCACAAAGGCACATGTACCAGTGAAACAGGGTGATACCAAAGTCAACATGTATATAACAAGTAACTCAAAAGCCACTGATCAAAATAACAGGCAGTGCAGACATGCTAGCAAGACCACAAATCCAAACCAAGTTCAACAGTCAAAGCATCATCAACCAAGTGAAACTACAAAGACCATGCAAGTGCAGACAAATATGATCACATTCAAAACTATATGATTTCAGGTAGACCAGGTAACTGCAGATAACAATGCACAAAAATAATACCAATGAGACTCAATGAAGTACGTGAAATCAGAAGCTAAAAGGTTCAAGTCACTGCTAAAATGACTCGGAGCATATACAGGAATGCTACTATAAAACACAATGACCAAGAGCAAATGAAAGGATCAGTGATATGTTACAGTAAACCTCACATTAAAGCAACTCGAGCAAATCACAGTGAACATGGTCAAAAAACAACAAGAAAAAGTCGAACAAGATCAATCATCACAAAATCAAGTTTGCAGTCGAAGACAAACTGCAGTTCAAAGCGACCGGAGTCGAAATCGCAATCAATCTGGAATCGTTCAACACCATGGCAAGCACAGAATTGTTTAAACGAATATATACTACGAATATACGGGCAAAACAAAGTCAGAATAAATCTCATGCATCAAAACAAAACCAATGGCCGAAGCCCAATATAAATAAAATCATCATCGGCTACACGAATTCAAAACCGTAAGCATCATTTAATCCACCCCGAAATCATAGGCTTAAACAAATCAGAAAACATACGAATTCGACTTAGAATGGGAGTGACAATAATTACTCAATATGACAGTTCAAAATCAGCTCGAAATCAACATCGGGATGCCCACGAATCAAACCCAAATCGATGTACAAAATTCACAAGACCGAAGTCGAAATCCACGGAAACAAATTAAGCAACGAATTCAACCAAGTCGAAGTAGATGTGAGTAGAACTCACCTTAGCAATCCGTCGAAAGCATCTCAGAGGCGATCCATCAAAAGAGCAAGAAAACCGAATTCGAACGAACCTCTGAAATCGGCAACCACGAATTTCACGAAACCCCAAATTTTCGATCGAACGAGCGCAGCCAGTATCGTTTCTTTTTAGGTTTAGGGTTAGCTTTCGTTTTGGTTTCGAACGATAAATGAATGAAAGGGGAGTGGTTGCCTCTGATATCATCTCAGCATCAACAAATATGGGCCACGATTTAAAATATAAAGCCCACTCAACACTAAACAATTTTTACAAAAGAATTTTACTTGATATAATTTCCAAATAGCAATTAACAATCAAATCACTCGTCATTAGACGATAACAAAATAATTGCGAAATCTCGGGTTGTTACAGACTCCCCTCCTTATAAAAATTGTGTCCCCGCAATTTTCATAACTAAGGTCGTCGATAACAATTACTTTTCTAACATAAACTGGTTAAGCTAGAAAAATAAAAGTCGAGAATTCAAATGTCAAAGAAATCTTTTAATTCCAATAAAAGAGATTCACAAGTTTTCAACCAAATCTAACTATCAATAGATAATTAGAAAACAATCAAAACTGAATAAATACAATTATCAGCAATATTCAATTATCAATTAGACAATTAGAATTCAGAAATCACAAAACAGCAATATCTAATTATCAACAAAGATGATTAGAAAGCACAAACCACAATTCACAAAACTGCAAATATCTAGTTATCTAACAGATAAATAGCAAACACGAACTTCATAATCAGCAAACTATAACTATCAACAGTGATAGATGGAAAACAGCAATTCAATAAAATCAACAAATATCAAATTATCAAAAACGATAATCGGGAACATCAAATATCTAATTATCAAAACGATAATCAGAAAACATCAAATATCAAATTATCTCAAACGATAATCAGAAAACAAATCAGCACATATCTAATTACCACAAACGGTAATCAAAATTTCAGATCGACAATTATTCAATTATCAAAAACGATAATCAAATTTCTCAAATCAACCAATATTCGATTATCAAAAACGATAATCAAATTTTAAATCAACAAATATTCGATTATCAAAAACGATAATCAAATTTCTCAAATCAACAAATATTCGATTATCAAAATCGATAATCAAATCTCAAATCAGCAAATATTCGATTATCAAAAACGATAATCAAATTTCTCAAATCAACAAATATTCGATTATCAAAAACGATAATCAAATCTCAAATCAGCAAATATTCGATTATCAAAAACGATAATCAAATTTCTCAAATCAACAAATATTCGATTATCAAAAACGAAAATCAAATTTCAAATCAACAAATATTCAATTATCAAAAGCGATAATAATTTCTCAAATCAGCAATTATTTAATTATCTAAGGCGATAATTAAATCTCAAATCAGCAAATATTTAATTATCAAAAGCGATAATTAAATCTCATATCAGCAAATATTTAATTATCAAAAGCGATAATTAAATCTCAAATCAGCAAATATTTAATTATCAAAAGCGATAATTAAATCTCATATGAACAAATATTTAATTATCAAATGCGATAATTAAATCTTAAATCTGCAAATATTTAATTATCAAAAGCGATAATTAAATCTCAAATCACCAAATATTTAATTATCAAATGCGATAATTAAATCTCAAATCAGCAAATATTTAATTATCAAAAGCAATAATTAAATCTCAAATTAGCAAATATTTAATTATCAAAAGCAATAATTAAATCTCAAATCAGCAAATATTTAATTATCAAAAGCGATAATTAAATCTCAAATCAGCAAATATTTAATTATCAAAAGCGATAATTAAATCTCATATGAACAAATATTTAATTATCAAATGCGATAATTAAATCTCAAATCAGCAAATATTTAATTATCAAAAGTGATAATCAAATTTCTCAAATCAACAAATATTCGATTATCAAAAACGATAATCAGAACTCATATCAACAAATATCTAATTATCACAAGCGATAATTAGAAACAACAAATATCCGATTATCAAAAACGATAATCAGAACTGATATCAACAAATATCTAATTATCACAAGCGATTATTAGAAACAACAAATATCCGATTATCAAAAATGATAATCAGAACTCATATCAACAAATATCTAATTATCACAAGCGATAATTAGAAACAACAAATATCTGATTATCAAAAACGATAATCAGAACTCATATCAACAAATATCTAATTATCACAAGCGATAATTAGAAACAAAAAATATCCGATTATCAAAAACTATAATCAGAATCTAAAATATTTAATTATCGATACGATAATTAAACCTCATAACATCAGATATCTAATTACCTGCAGATAATTAGAAACAACAAATATCTAGAAATCAATTAAGAAGACTAGAAAATCAACATAAAAGCTTGGATCGATCCCATCAAATGGCGAGTTTTTAATTCGCCGCACGTGCATCAACAAATGGCCGAAGCCTACCAAGTACTCAACATAATTTTGGCGCCCAACAAATGACCCGAAGGTCCGTAGAATGACCCGAAGGTCTAGTACTGGCATTTGACCCGAAGGTCCATCAGAGTGGCCCGTAAGCCCAACAAATGACCCGAAGGTCCGTAGAATGACCCGAAGGTCTAGTACTGGCATTTGACCCGAAGGTCCATCAGAGTGGTCCGAAAGCCCAACAAATGACCCGAAGGTCCAACAAATGACCCGAAGGTCCTCATAGTGGCTCGAAAGCACACGAAATCATCAAATATTTCAATTAACGAGTTCGGAATTAACCGAAATAGCAAACGCACATGTCCCATACCACGTGTTTTACTAAATCGTTTGATTCTCTTCATCATTTCCATGAAAGTGCAAAATTGTTTATTTTGTAAAAATACACTTTACATTCTCAAACGGACAAGTCCGGAATTAAGCAAATCAGTAAAAGAAAGGGGTCATAGTCCTCGATTTTGCTGAAACGTTTAAATCGCTTCCTTATTCTTTTGAAAGCGCAAACTGTTAAATTCCTGAAAACAATTTTATTTATTTTGTAAAATAACAATTCACATTCTCAACTGGACAAGTCCGGAGTTAAGCGAATCAGTAAAAGAAAGGGGTCATAATCCTCGATTTTGCTGAATCGTTTAAGTCGCTTCCTCATTCTTTTGAAAACGGAAACTGTTAAAAATTTATAAAACAATTTTCATTTTAAAACGATTTTCCAATCACGTGATTAAAGCAGCAAATCAATAACAATTTCGACAAAGAAATTGTACTTCTCAAAATACCGTAAAATCGTATCTTAAAATCAGCATTGCGGAATAACCGCTTGAAAATCCACTTTTTAAAATTTGACGGTTACTGAAGCCAAAGCGACAGTAATTTTAAAACGTTAAAATCACATCAAAACAATTTACATGAAAATGTAATATCAGTGAATTTTCATTCATCAAAAATGCCACAAAACACCGTGCTTCAAAATATAGCATTGGTGTAAAAATCCGGTTATAAAAATAACGGCAACAAAATACGTTTCATAAACAAGCATCGGTTCAACGTAAAATTAATGCAGTAACGGGCAGCTTAAATTTGCACGTACCACAAAATGAACAAAGAAATCATTCAAATATATCTTCAATGAAGATAATTCAAAACAGCAAAATCTAATCAATATTTGATTAGCATAAAAGAAAATCAGCAAAAATCTCAACAAGAATCACATAACTGCAATTGTTTCGAATCCTCAATTCGGATTCGAAATTCTCAAAGAAACAAAATAAACACAGCTATGTAAACAACAATTGAAATTTATTTCAATTTCATATTTCGATTTTTAAATTAAAAAGATTTTCAGCTGTATTCAGCGAAGACAGTTTCAGTGTTTCCGCTGCGCACTCTGATAAACAGAACACAAATCAATCAAATCATCAGAACACAATTTCACTATTATTTTTAAATAAAGATATTTAAAAATTTCATCCAAATTTCAAAACTTTAGTTTTGACTCAAAGCACAAATAAAACATCGACCAATAGTTGTAACATATGTTCCATCCAAGTTATGTTTTATATTATGTCCATAAACCCCAAGTTCTGATACCAACTGTGACGCCCCACCTCTATGCTCACAATAACAAAGAGTATTAAAAGAAATACTGTCTGTTATCGCGAAGAATAAGGCTGGATAGGAGCGACCATCCGTAGTTGGCCTTACACTAACATTGGTTATCTCGATAGGAGTGGTATATACTTTTTGTTTTTCATCTATTATTTATTTACTCCCATCGACATACCCAATTCTAGTACAAAACGAACTACGACGGTTCATAATAGTTTAGGACAATGAATACAATAACAACACAGATAATATAAATGCGGAATACAGATTTAACAAAAAGTCTCATATATATATAACTGATGTCAGTTACAATATAGTTGACACAATACATATGATACAACTACAACTGTCGACTCTGGAAGTTATATATACAAGTACATTATCAACTAATATACATGAATACATATCATCCTATACAATGACATGACTTCTACAAAATGACAAAGACACTTCAAAAGATGTGAAAAGTCTTCATAGCCTGAACAACAACTCAAAGAAGGAAATCTACAACCTGAAATAACTCGGGTCTGACCCGAGTATTACATTCAAAAGAAAATAATACACGGGTCAGTCTAATTCAAACTCAGTTATTAGTGCATAGGAGCAATAATAATCAACATCAAATAGACGACAGTCACAGAAATCTCGTATATCCGACCCCTCGATAAAAGAATCGGATAACGGCAGATATAACACTAAATAGTGTTAAACAACAAATCAGCAGTCCAAAGCAATTTAAACAATTGAAATGTCAATTTAATACATCAATACTGATCGGCTGCAGTACACACTAACGTGGACTGCCTCGCTAGTACAGTCTATGAAATACTCAGAAGATCAATGAATCCAAAAGCAAACGGATCCAACTTAAATCAAAATGATCCATTTCAGAATACAACTTCAAAATATTGAATTTAACCAACGAAACCATTTAACAATCGAAATATCAACCAAATCTGTCAATCCTGCTAGGGCTGTAGTACACGCACGCGTGTACTACCTCGCCACTATAAAACAACTCAAAATAATACTAAACAAGATCCGAGGCAACAAGTGAAACAAGTTCAACATATCACAAAGAAAGGCACAGTGAAATAGCAATCTGAAGGTGAGAGCACCACGGATATAGCACTACAACACTCAACAGAAAAAGACGCAAATCAGCCTCATTATAAAATAAGGTCACCAGTGAAGCAAAATGACCAATGCAAATGAAACTGTACATGGAACATACCCATAGTAACTCAACTGACAAGTCTAGTTTAAAACTGCAACTGGAAGTAACACGGCCAGGCAGTTTAACAACAAGTGATCTAACCAAACTGATGTCACATAGTTCAAGTCTAACTTGATAAATAAAGAATGCTACAAGTCACTGGAAGTGACCAAGGAACTGGAAACAAGATGAATGCACAAAGGCCAAGGTTCTAACAAGGACAAATGTACCAGAGGAACATATGTGTGAAGGCAGGACGAGTGATACAAGTAACATGTGCAGACTATACAAAAGTGAAGACCATAAAGGCACATGTACCAATGAAACAGGGTGATACAAAAGTCAACATGTATATAACAAGTAACTCAAAAGCCACTGATCAAAATAACAGGCAGTGCAGACATGCTAGCAAGACCACAAATCCAAACCAAGTTCAACAGTCAAAGCATCATCAACCAAGTGAAACTACAAAGACCATGCAAGTGCAGACAAATATGATCACGTTCAAAACTATATGATTTCAGGTAGACCAGGTAACTGCAGATAACAATGCACACAAATAATACCAATGAGACTCAATGAAGTACGTGAAATCAGAAGCTAAAAGGTTCAAGTCACTGCTACAATGACTCGGAGCATATACAGGAATGCTACTATAAAACACAATGACCAAGAGCAAATGAAAGGATCAGTGATATGTTACAGTAAACCTCACATTAAAGCAACTCGAGCAAATCACAGTGAACATGGTCAGAAAACAACAAGAAAAAGTCGAACAAGATCAATCATCACAAAATCAAGTTTGCAGTCGAAGACAAACTGCAGTTCAAAGCGACCGGAGTCGAAATCGCAATCAATCCGGAATCGTTCAACACCGTGGCAAGCACAGAATTGTTTAAACGAATATATACTACGAATATACGGGCAAAACAAAGTCAGAATAAATCTCAAGCATCAAAACAAAACCAATGGCCGAAGCCCAATATAAACAAAATCATCATCGGCTACACGAATTCAAAACCGTAAGCATCATTTAATCCACCCCAAAATCATAGGCTTAAACAAATCAGAAAACATACGAATTCGACTTAGAATGGGAGTGACAATAATTACTCAATACGACAGTTCAAAATCAACTCGAAATCAACATCGGGATGCCCACGAATCAAACCCAAATCGATGTACAAAATTCACAAGACCGAATTCGAAATCCACGGAAACAAATTAAGCAACGAATTCAACCAAGTCGAAGTAGATGTGAGTAGAACTCACCTTAGCAATCGGTCGAAAGCATCTCAGAGGCGATCCATCAAAAGAGCAAGAAAACCGAATTCGAACGAACGTCTGAAATCGGCAACCACGAATTTCACGAAACCCCAAATTTTCGATCGAACGAGCGCAGCCAGTATCGTTTCTTTTTAGGTTTTAGGGTTAGCTTTCGTTTTGGTTTCGAACGAGAAATGAATGAAAGGGGAGTGGTTGCCTCTAATATCATCTCAGCATCAACAAATATGGGCCACGATTTAAAATTTAAAGCCCACTCAACACTAAACAATTTTTACAAAAGAATTTTACTTGATATAATTTCCAAATAGCAATTAACAATCAAATCACTCGTCATTAGACGATAACAAAATAATTGCGAAATCTCGGGTTGTTACAGACTCCCCTCCTTATAAATATTGTGTCCCCGCAATTTTCATAACTAAGGTCGTCGATAACAATTACTTTTCTAACATAAACTGGTTAAGCTAGAAAAATAAAAGTCGAGAATTCAAATGTCAAAGAAATCTTTTATTTCCAATAAAAGAGATTCACAAGTTTTCAACCAAATCTAACTATCAATAGATAATTAGAAAACAATCAAAACTGAATAAATACAATTATCAGCAATATTCAATTATCAATTAGACAATTCGAATTCAGAAATCACAAAACAGCAATATCTAATTATCAACAAAGATGATTAGAAAGCACAAACCACAATTCGCAAAACTGCAAATATCTAGTTATCTAACAGATAAATGGCAAACACGAACTTCATAATCAGCAAACTATAACTATCAACAGTGATAGATGGAAAACAGCAATTCAATAAAATCAACAAATATCAAATTATCAAAAACGATAATCGGGAACATCAAATATCTAATTATCAAAACGATAATCAGAAAACATCAAATATCTAATTATCTCAAACGATAATCAGAAAACAAATCAGCACATATCTAATTACCACAAACGGTAATCAAAATTTCAGATCGACAATTATTCAATTATCAAAAACGATAATCAAATTTCTCAAATCAACCAATATTCGATTATCAAAAACGATAATCAAATTTTAAATCAACAAATATTCGATTATCAAAAACGATAATCAAATTTCTCAAATCAACAAATATTCGATTATCAAAAACGATAATCAAATCTCAAATCAGCAAATATTCGATTATCAAAAACGATAATCAAATTTCTCAAATCAACAAATATTCGATTATCAAAAACGATAATCAAATCTCAAATCAGCAAATATTCGATTATCAAAAACGAAAATCAAATTTCAAATCAACAAATATTCAATTATCAAAAGCGATAATAATTTCTCAAATCAGCAATTATTTAATTATCTAAGGCGATAATTAAATCTCAAATCAGCAAATATTTAATTATCAAAAGCGATAATTAAATCTCATATCAGCAAATATTTAATTATCAAAAGCGATAATTAAATCTCAAATCAGCAAATATTTAATTATCAAAATCGATAATTAAATCTCATATGAACAAATATTTAATTATCAAATGCGATAATTAAATCTTAAATCTGCAAATATTTAATTATCAAAAGCGATAATTAAATCTCAAATCACCAAATATTTAATTATCAAATGCGATAATTAAATCTCAAATCAGCAAATATTTAATTATCAAAAGCGATAATTAAATCTCAAATCAGCAAATATTTAATTATCAAAAGCGATAATTAAATCTCAAATCAGCAAATATTTAATTATCAAAAGCGATAATTAAATCTCATATCAACAAATATTTAATTATCAAATGTGATAATTAAATCTCAAATCAGCAAATATTTAATTATCAAAAGTGATAATCAAATTTCTCAAATCAACAAATATTCGATTATCAAAAACGATAATCAGAACTCATATCAACAAATATCTAATTATCACAAGCGATAATTAGAAACAACAAATATCCGATTATCAAAAACGATAATCAGAACTGATATCAACAAATATCTAATTATCACAAGCGATAATTAGAAACAACAAATATCCGATTATCAAAAACGATAATCAAAACTGATATCAACAAATATCTAATTATCACAAGCGATAATTAGAAACAACAAATATCCGATTATCAAAAACGATAATCAGAACTCATATCAACAAATATCTAATTATCACAAGCGATAACTAGAAACAACAAATATCCGATTATCAAAAACGATAATCAGAACTGATATCAACAAATATCTAATTATCACAAGCGATAACTAGAAACAACAAATATCCGATTATCAAAAACGAGAATCAGAACTCATATCAACAAATATCTAATTATCACAAGCGATAATTAGAAACAACAAATATCCGATTATCAAAAACGATAATCAGAACTCATATCAACAAATATCTAATTATCACAAGCGATAATTAGAAACAACAAATATCCGATTATCAAAAACGATAATCAGAACTCATATCAACAAATATCTAATTATCACAAGCGATAATTAGAAACAACAAATATCCGATTATCAAAAACGATAATCAGAACTCATATCAACAAATATCTAATTATCAAAAGCGATAATTAGAAACAACAAATATCCGATTATCAAAAACGATAATTAGAATCTCAAATATTTAATTATCGATACGATAATTAAACCTCATAACATCAGATATCTAATTACCTGCAGATAATTAGAAAAAACAAATATCTAGAAATCAATTAAGAAGACTAGAAAATCAACATAAAAGCTTGGATCGATCCCATCAGATGGCGAGTTTTTAATTCGCCGCACGTGCATCAACAAATGGCCGAAGCCTACCAAGTACTCAACATAATTTTGGCGCCCAACAAATGACCCGAAGGTCCGCAGAGTGACCCGAAGGTCTAGTACTGGTATATGACCCGAAGGTCCATCCGAGTGGCCCGAAAGCCCAACAAATGACCCGAAGGTCCAACAAATGACCCGAAGGTCCTCATAGTGGCTCGAAAGCACGCGAAATCATCAAATATTTCAATTAACGAGTACGGAATTAACCGAAATAGCAAACGCACATGTCCCATACCACGTGTTTTACTAAATCGTTTGATTCTCTTCATCGTTTCCTTGAAAGTGCAAAATTGTGTATTTTGTAAAAATACACTTTACATTCTCAAACGGACAAGTCCGGAATTAAGCGAATCAGTAAAAGAAAGGGGTCATAGTCCTCGATTTTGCTGAAATGTTTAAATCGCTTCCTCATTCTTTTGAAAGCGCAAACTGTTAAATTCCTGAAAACAATTTTATTTATTTTGTAAAATAACAATTCACATTCTCAACTGGACAAGTCCGGAGTTAAGCGAATTAGTAAAAGAAAGGGGTCATAATCCTCGATTTTGCTGAATCGTTTAAGTCGCTTCCTCATTCTTTTGAAAACGCAAACTGTTAAAAATTTATAAAACAATTTTCATTTTAAAACGATTTTCCAATCACGTGATTAAAGCAGCAAATCAGTAACAATTTCGACAAAGAAATTGTACTTCTCAAAATACCGTAAAATCGTATCTTAAAATCAGCATTGCGAAATAACCGCTTGAAAATCCACTTTTTAAAATTTGACGGTTACTGAAGCCAAAGCGACAGTAATTTTAAAACGTCAAAATCACATCAAAACAATTTACATCAAAATGTAATATCAGTGAATTTTCATTCATCAAAAATGCCACAAAACACCGTGCTTCAAAATATAGCATTGGTGTAAAAATCCCGTTATAAAAATAACGGCAACAAAATACATTTCATAACCAAGCATCGGTTCAACGTAAAATTAATGCAGTAAAGGGCAGCTTAAATTTGCACGTACCACAAAATGAACAAAGAAATCATTCAAATATATCTTCAATGAAGATAATTCAAAACAGCAAAATCTAATCAATATTTGATTAGCATAAAAGAAAATCAGCAAAAATCTCAACAAGAATCACATAACTGCAATCGTTTCGAATCCTCAATTCGGATTCGAAATTCTCAAAGAAACAAAATAAGCACAGCTATGTAAACAACAATTGAAATTTATTTCAATTTCATATTTCCATTTTTAAATCAAAAAGATTATCAGCTGTATTCAGCGAAGACAGTTTCACTGTTTCCGCTGCGCACTCTGATAAACAGAACACAAATCAATCAAATCATCAGAACACAATTTCACTATTATTTTTAAATAAAGATATTTAAAAATTTCATCCAAATTTAAAAACTTTAGTTTTGACTCAAAGCACAAATAAAACATCGACCAATAATTGTAACATATGTTCCATCTAAGTTATGTTTTATATTATGTCCATAAACCCTAAGTTCTGATACCAACTGTGACGCCCCACCTCTATGCTCACAATAACAAAGAGTATTAAAAGAAATACTGTCTGTTATCGCGAAGAATAAGGCTGGATAGGAGCGACCATCCGTAGTTGGCCTTACACTAACATTGGTTATCTCGATAGGAGTGGTATATACTTTTTGTTTTTCATCTATTATTTATTTACTCCCATATTTGAACTCCGCCTAGTGTAGAAGCCGCTACTTTTTTTTGTTCAGACAACAATATTTTCTTCATACTTACACGGAATCCGGCGAGACTTCGACCGATTAACTCCCACCTAAATTACGGACAATATGAAACACTCGGATACATCATCTTGTGAACATACACTGTAGTTCTCCATGGGGACTGATAGTTGTACTTAGAAAATAACAGGATACCACATCCCCATATTTGAAATCTGCCTAGTGTAGAAGCCGCTATTTTTTTTGTTCAGACTGCAATAACTTCTTCATACAAATTCAGAATCCAGTGAGACTTCGACCAATTAACTCCCACCAAAATTACGGATAACGTGGAACACTCGGATACCTCATCTTGTGAACGCATACTGTAGTTCTCTATGGGCACTGACAGTTGTACTTAAAAAATAACAGGATACCACATCCCCATATTTGAACTCCGCCTAGTGTAGAATCCGCTATTTTTTTGTTCGGACTGCAATAACTTCTTCATACTAATTCAGAATCCGGTGAGACTTCGACCAATTAACTCCAACCTAAATTACGGACAATATGGAACACTCGGATACTTCATCTTGTGAACGCATACTGTAGTTCTCTATGGGCACTGAAAGTTGTACTTAGAAAAGAACAGGATACCACATCCCCATATTTGAACTCGACCTACTGCAGAAGCCGCTATTTTTTTGTTCAGACTGCAATATCTTCTTCATACTAATTCAGAATCCGGTGAGACTTCGAACAATTAACTCCCACCTAAATTACTGACAATATGGAACACTCGGAAACTTAATATTGTGAACGCATACTATAGTTCTCCATGGGCACTAACAGTTGTACATAGAAAATAACAGGATACCACATCCCCATATTTGAACTCCGCCTAGTACAGAAGCCGCTATTTTTTTGTTCAGACTGCAATATTTTCTTCATACTTACTTGGAATCCGGCGAGACATCGACCGATTAACTCCCACCTAAATTACGAACAATATGGAACACTTGGATACCTCATCTTGTGAACACATACTGTAGTTCTCCATGGGCACTGACAGATGTACTTAGAAAATAACAGGATACAACATCTCCATAATTGAACTCCACCTAATGTAGAAGCCGCTATTTTTTCTTAAGATGGCAAAAACTTCTTCATAGTAATTCAGAATCCGGTGAGACTTCGGCCAATTAACTCCCACCTAAATTACAGACAATATGGAACACTCAGATACTTCATCTTGTGAACGTACACTGTCGTTCTCCTTGGGGACTGACAGTTGTACTTAGAAAATAACAGGCTACTACATCCCCATATTTGAACTCCGCCTAGTGCATAAGCCGCTATTTTTTTGTTCAGACTGCAATAACTTCTTCATAATAATTCAGAATCCGGTGAGACTTCGACCAATTAACTCCCACCTAAATTACGGACAATATGGAACACTCGGATACTTCATCTTGTGAACGCATACTGTAGTTCTCCATGGGCACTGACAGTTGTACTTAGAAAAGAACAGGATACCACATCCCTATATTTGAACTCCGCCTAGTGCAGAAGCCGCTAATTTTTTGTTCAGACTGCAATAACTTCTTCATGCTAATTCAGAATCCGATGAAACTTTGACCAATTAACTCCCACCTAAATTACGGACAATATGGAACACTTGGATACTTCATCTTGCGAACGTATACTGTAGTTCTCGATGGGCACTGATAGTTGTACTTAGAAAATAACATGATACCACATCCCCATATTTGAACTCCGCCTGGTGCAGAGGCCGCTATTTTTTTTGTTCAGACCGCAATAACTTCTTCATACTAATTCAGAATCCAGTGAGACTTCGACCAATTAACTCCCACCTAAATTACGGACAATATGGAATACACGGATACCTCATCTTCTGAACGCATACTGTAGTTCTCCATGGGCACTTATAGTTGTACTTAGAAAATACAGGATACAACATCCCCATATTTGAAATCCGCCTAGTGCAGAAGCCGCTATTTGTTTGTTCAGACTGCAAGATTTTCTTCATACTAACACGGAATCCGACGAGACTTCGACCGATTAACTCCCACCTAAATTACGGACAATATGGAACACTCGGATACTTCATCTTGTGAACGCATACTGTAGTTCTCTATGGGCACTGAAAATTGTACTTAGAAAAGAACAGGATACCACATCCCCATGTTTGAACTCCGCCTAGTGCAGAAGCCGCTATTTTTTTTCTTCAGACTGCAATATTTTCTTCATAGTAATTTGGAATCCGGCGAGACTTCGACCGATTAACTGCCACCTAAATTACGGACAATATGAAACACTTGGATACGTCATCTTGTGAACGTACACTGTCGTTCTCCTTGGGGACTGACATTTGAACTTAGAAAATAACAGGCTACTACAACCCCATATTTGAACTCCGCCTAGTGCAGAAGCCGCTATTTTTTTGTTCAGACTGGAAAAACTTCTTCACACTAATTCAGAATCCGGTGAGACTTCGACCAATTAACTCCCACCTAAATTACGGACAATATGGAACACTCGGATACTTCATCTTGTGAACGCATACTGTAGTTCTCCATGGGCACTGATAGTTGTACTTAGAAAATAATAGGATACCACATCCCCATATTTGAACTCCGCCTAGTGCAGAAGCCGCTATTTTTTTTCCAGACTGCAATAACTTCTTCATATTGATTCAGAATCCGGTGAGACTTCGACCAATTAACTCCCACCTAAATTACGGACAATATGGAACACTCAGATACTTCATCTTGTGAACGCATATTGTAGTTCTCCTTGGGCACTGACAGTTGTACTTAGAAAATAACAGGATAACACATATCCATATTTGAACTCCGCCTAGTGCAGAAGCCGCTAGTATTTTTGTTCAGACTGCAATAACTTCTTCATACTAATTCAGAATCCGGTGAGACTTCTACCAATTAACTCCCACCTAAATTACGGACAATATGGAACACTCGGATACTTCATCTTGTGAATGCATACTGTAGTTCTCCATCGGCACTGACAGTTGTACTTAAAAATAACAGGATAAGACATCCCCATATTTGAACTCCGCCTAGTGCAGAAGCCGTTATTTTTTTGTTCAGACTGCAATAACTTCTTCATACTAATTCAGAATCCGGCGAGACTTCGACCGATTAACTCCCTCCTAAATTATGGAAAATATGAAACACTCGGATACATCATTTTGTGAACGAATACTGTATTTCTCCATGGGTATTGACAGTTATACTTAAAAATAACAGGATACCACATCCCCATATTTGAACTCCGCCTAGTGAAGAAGCCGTTATTTGTCATGTTCAGACTGCAATAACTTCATCATACTAATTCAGATCTGGTGAGACTTTGACCAATTAAATCCCACCTAAATTACGGACAATATGGAACACTCGGATACTTCATCTTGTGAACGCATACTGTAGCTCTCCATGGACAGTGACAGTTGTACTTAGAAAATAACAGGATATCATATCCCCTTATTGAACTCGGCCTAGTATTGAAGCCGCTTTTCTTTTGTCCAGACCGCAATATTTTCTTCATACTAACTCGTAATCCGGCGAGACTTCGACCGATTTACTCCCACCTAAATTACGGAAAATATGAAACACTCGGATACTTCATCTTGTGAACGTACACTTTAGTTCTCCATGGGGACTGATAGTTGTACTTTGAAAATAACAGGCTACCACATCCCCATATTTGAACTCCGCCAAGTGCAGAAGCCGCTATTTTTTTTGTTCAGACTGCAATAACTTCTTCATACTAATTCAGAATCCGGTGAGACTTCGACCAATTAACTCCCACCTAAATTACGGACAATATGGAACACTCGGATACTTCATCTTGTGAACGCATATTGTAGTTCTCCATGGGCACTGACAGTTGTACTTAAAAACAACAGGATATGACATCCCCATATTTGAACTCCGCCTAGTGCAAAAGCCGCTATTTTTTTTGTTCAGACTGTAATAACTTCTTCACACTAATTCAGAATCCGGTGAGACTTCGATCAATTAACTCCCACCTAAATTACGGACAATATGAAACACTCGGATACTTCATCTTGTGAACGTACACTGTAGTTCTCCATGGGCACTGACAGTTGAACATAGAAAATAACAGGATACCACATCTCCGTATTTGAACTCCACCTAGTGCAGAAGCCGCAATTTTTTTTGTTCTGACTGCAATATTTTATTCATACTAATTCAGAATCCGGTGAGATCTCGACCAATTAACTCCCACCTAAATTACGGACGATATGGAACACTCAGATACTTCATCTTGTGAATGCATACTGTAGTTCTCCATTGGCACTACCAGTTCTACATAGAAAGTAACAGGATACCACATCCCCATATTTGAACTCCACCTAGTACAGAAGCCGCTATTTTTTTTGTTAAGACTGCATTATTTTCTTCATACTAATTCGGAATCCGGCGAGACTTTGACCGATTAACTCCCACCTAAATTACGGACAATATGAAACACTCGAATACTTAATCTTGTGAACGTACACTGTAGTTCTCCCTGGGGACTGACAGTTCTACTTAGAAACTAACAGGCTACCACATCCCAAATTTGAACTCCGCCTAGTGCAAAAGCCACTATTTTTTTTTGTTCAGACTGCAATAACTACTTCATAATAATTCAGAATCCGGCGAGACTTCGACCAATTAACTCCCACCAAAATTACGGACAATATGGAACACTCGGATACTTCATCTTGTGAACGCATACTGTAGTTCTCCATGGACACTGACAGTTATACTTAGAAAATAACAGGATACCACATCCCCATATTTGAACTCCGCCTAGTGCAGAAGCCGCTCTTTTTTTTTGTTCAAACTGCAATAACTTCTTCATACTAATTCAGAATCCGGTGAGACTTCGACCAATTAACTCCCACCTAAATTACGGACAATATGGAAGACTCGGATACTTCATCTTGTGAATGCATACTGTAGTTCTCCATGGTCACTAACAGTTGTACATAGAAAATAACAGGATACCACATCCCCATATTTGAACTTCGCCTAGTACAGAAGCCGCTATTTTTTTATTGAGACTGCAATATTTTATTCATACTTACTCAAAATCCGGCGAGACTTCGACCGATTAACTTCCACCTAAATTACGGACAATATGGAACACTCGGATACCTCATCTTGTGAACGCATACTGTAGTTCTCCAGGGGCACTGACAGTTGTACTTAGAAAATAATAGGATACAACATCTCCATATTTGATCTCCGCCTAGTGTAGAAGCCGCTATTTTTTTGTTCAGACTGCAATAACTTCTTTATACTAATTCAGAATCCGGTGAGACTTCGATCAATTAACTCCCACCTAAATTACGGACAATATGAAACACTCGGATACTTCATCTTGTGAACGTACACTGTAGTTCTCCATGGGCACTGACAGTTGAACATAGAAAATAACAGGATACCACATCTCCCTATTTGAACTCCACCTAGTGCAGAAGCCGCAATTTTTTTTGTTCAGACTGCAATATTTTATTCATACTAATTCAGAATCCGGTGAGATCTCGACCAATTAACTCCCACCTAAATTACGGACGATATGGAACACTCAGATACTTCATCTTGTGAATGCATACTGTAGTTCTCCATTGGCACTGATAGTTGTACATTGAAAATAATAGGATACCACATCACTATATTTGAACTCCCCCTAGTACAGAAGCCGCCATTTTTTCTGTTAAGACAGCATTATTTTCTTCATACTAATTCGGAATCTGGCGAGACTTTGACCGATTAACTCCCACCTAAATTACGGACAATATGAAACACTCGAATACTTCATCTTGTGAACGTACACTGTAGTTCTCCCTGGGGACTGACAGTTCTACTTAGAAAATAACAGGCTACCACATCCCATATTTGAACTCCGCCTAGTGCAGAAGCCACTATTTTTTTTGTTCAAACTGCAATAACTTCTTCATAATAATTCAGAATCCGGCGAGACTTCGACCAATTAACTCCCACCAAAATTACGGACAATATGGAACACTCGAATACTTCATCTTGTGAACGCATACTGTAGTTCTCCATGGACACTGACAGTTATACTTAGAAAATAACAGAATACCACATCCCCATATTTGAACTCCGCCTAGTGCAGAAGCCGCTATTTTTTTTGTTCAAACTGCAATAACTTCTTCATACTAATTCAGAATCCGGTGAGACTTCGACCAATTAACTTCCACCTAAATTACGGACAATATGGAAGACTCGGATACTTCATCTTGTGAACGCATACTGTAGTTCTCCATGGTCACTAACACTTATACATAGAAAATAACAGGATACCACATCCCCATATTTGAACTTCGCCTAGTACAGAAGCCACTATTTTTTTATTGAGACTGCAATATTTTATTCATACTTACTCGAAATCCGGCGAGACTTCGACCGATTAACTTCCACCTAAATTACGGACAATATGGAACACTCGGATACCTCAGCTTCTGAATGCATACTGTAGTTCTCCATGGGCACTGACAGTTGTACTTAGAAAATAACAGGATACAACATCTCCATATTTGATCTCCGCCTAGTGCAGAAGGCGCTATTTTTTTTGTTCAGACAGCAATAACTTCTTCATACTAATTCAGAATCCGGTGAGACTTCGACCAATTAACTCCCACCTAAATTACGGACAATATGGAACACTCGGATACTTCATCTTGTGAATGCATACTATAGTTCTCGATGGGCAACTGAAAGTTGTACATAAAAAATAACAGGATACCACATCCCCATATTTGAACTCCGCCTAGTGCAAAATCCGCTATTTTTTTGTTCGGACTGCAATAACTTCTTCATACTAATTCAGAATCCGGTGAGACTTCGACCAATTAACTCCCACCTAAATTACGGACAATATGGAACACTCGGATACTTCATCTTGTGAACGCATACTGTATTTCTCCATGGGCACTGACAGTTGTACATAGAAAATAACAGGATACCACATCCCCATATTTGAACTCCGCCTCGTACAGAAGCCGCTATTTTTTGTTCAGACTACATTATTTTATTCATCCTTACTCGGAATACGACGAGACTTTGACCAATTAACTCCCACCTAAATTACAGACAATATGGAACACTCGAATGCCTTATCTTATGAACGATACTGTAGTTCTCCATGGGCACTGACAGTTGTACTTAGAAAATAACAGGATACAATATCTCCATATTTGAACTCCGCCTAGTGCAGAAGCCGCTATTTTTTTTGTTCAGACTGCAATAACTTCTTCATACTAATTCAGAATCCGGTGAGACTTCGACCAATTAACTCCCACCTAAATTACGGACAATATGGAACACTCGGATACTTCATCTTGTGAACGCATATTGTAGTTCGATGGGCACTGACAGTTGTACTTAGAAAATAACAGGATACCACATCCCCATATTTTAACTCCGCCTAGTGCAAAAGCCGCTATTTTTTTGTTCAAACTGCAATAACTTCTTCATACTAATTCAGAATCTGGTGAGACTTCGACCAATTAACTCCCACCTAAATTACGGACAATATGGAACACTCGGATACTTCATCTTGTGAACGCATATTGTAGTTCTCGATGGCCACTGACAGTTGTTATTAGAAAATAACAGGATACAACATCCTCATATTTGAACTCCGTCTAGTTTGGAAGCCGCTATTTTTTTTGTTCAGACTGCAATATTTTCTTCATACTAATTCGAAATCCGGCGAGACATCGATCGATTAACACCCATCTAAATTACGAACAGTATGGAACACTCGGATACCTCATCTTGTGAACGCTTACTATAGTTCTCCATGGGCACTAACAGTTGTACTTTGAAAATAACAGGCTACCACATCCCCATATTTGAACCCCCTAGTGTAGAAGCCGCTATTTTTTTGTTCAGACTGCAATAACTTCTTCATACTAATTCAAAATCCGATGAGACTTCGACCAATTTACTCCCACCTAAATTATGGACAATATGGAACACTCGGATACCTTATCTTCTGAACGCATACTGTAGTTCTCCATGGGCACTGATAGTTGTACTTAGAAAATAATAGGATACAACATCCCCATATTTGAACTCCCACTAGTGTAGAAGCCGCTGTTTTTTTTCAGACTGCAATATTTTCTTCATACTAACTCGGAATCCTGCGAGACTTCGACCGATTAACTCCCACCTAAATTACGGACAATATGAAACACTCGGATACTTCATCTTGTGAACGTACACTGTAGTTCTCCATGGTGACTGACAGTTGTACTTAGAAAATAACACGCAACCACATCCCCATATTTGAACTCCGCCTAGTGTAGAAGCCGCTTTTTTTTTCAGACTGCATTATTTTTTTCATACTAATTCGGAATCCAGCGAGACTTCGACCGATTAACTCCCACCTAAATTACGGACTATATAAAACACTCGAATACTTCATCTTGTGAACGTACACTGTAGTTCTCCCCGGGGACTGACAGTTCTACTTAGAAAATAACAGGCTACCACATCCCATATTTGCACTCCGCCTAGTGCAGAAGCCACTATTTTTTTTGTTCAGACTGCAATAACTTCTTCATAATAATTCAGAATCCGGTGAGACTTCGACCAATTAACTCCCACCTAAATTACGGACAATATGGAACACTCGAATATTTCATCTTGTGAACGCATACTGTAGTTCTCCATGGACACTGACAGTTATACTTAGAAAATAACAGGATACCACATCCCCATATTTGAACTCCGCCTAGTGCAGAAGCCGCTATTTTTTTGTTCGGACTGCAATAACTTCTTCATGCTAATTCAGAATCCGGTGAGACTTCGACCAATTAACTCCCACCTAAATTACGGACAATATGGAAGACTCGGATACTTCATTTTGTGAACGCATACTGTAGTTCTCCATGGTCACTAACAGTTGTACATAGAAAATAGCAGGATACCACATCCCCATATTTGAACTTCGCCTAGTACAGAAGCCGCTATTTTTTTGTTGAGACTGCAATATTTTATTCATACTTACTCGAAATCCGGCGAGACTTCGACCGATTAACTCCCACCTAAATTACGGACAATATGGAACACTCGGATACCTCATCTTGTGAACGCATACTGTAGTTCTCCATGGGCACTGACAGTTGTACTTAGAAAATAACAGGATACAACATCTCCATATTTGATCTCCGCCTAGTGCAGAAGCCGCTATTTTTTTTGTTCAGACAGCAATAAGTTCTTCATACTAATTCAGAATCCGGTGAGACTTCGACCAATTAACTCCCACCTAAATTACGGACAATATGGAACACTCGGATACTTCATCTTGTGAATGCATACTGTAGTTCTCGATGGGCAACTGACAGTTGTACTTAAAAAATAACAGGATACCACATCCCCATATTTGAACTCCGCCTAGTGCAAAATCCGCTATTTTTTTGTTCGGACTGCAATAACTTCTTCATACTAATTCAGAATCCGGTGAGACTTCGACCAATTAACTCCCACCTAAATTACGGACAATATGGAACACTTGGATACTTCATCTTGTGAACGCATACTGTAGTTCTCCATGGGCACTGACAGTTGTACATAGAAAATAACAGGATACCTCATCCCCATATTTGAACTCCGCCTAGTACAGAAGCCGCTATTTTTTTGTTCAGGCTACAGTATTTTATTCATACATACTCGGAATCCGGCGAGACTTTGACCGATTAACTCCCACCTAAATTACGGACAATATGGAACACTCGGATGCCTCATCTTGTGAACGCATATTGTAGTTCTCCATGCGCACTGATAGTTGTACTTAGAAAATAACAGGATACAATATCTCTATATTTGAACTCCGCCTAGTGCAGAAGCCGCTATTTTTTTTGTTCAGACTATAATAACTTCTTCATACTAATTCAGAATCCGGTGAGACTTCGACCAATTAACTCCCACCTAAATTACGGACAATATGGAACACTCGGATACTTCATCTTGTGAACGCATACTTTAGTTCTCGATGGGCACTGACAGTTGGACTTAGAAAATAACAGGATACCACATCCCCATATTTGAACTCCACCAAGTGCAGAAGCCGCTATTTTTTTTTGTTCAGGCTGCAATAACTTCTTCATGCTAATTCAGAATCCGGTGAGACTTCGACCAATTAACTCCCACCTAAATTACGGAAAATATGGAACACTCGGATACCTAATCTTGTGAACGCATACTATATTTCTCCATGGGCACTGACAGTTGTACTTAGAAAATAACAGGATACAACATCGCTATATTTGAACTCCGCCTAGTGTAGAAGCCGATATTTTTTTTGGTTCAAATTGCAATATTTTCTTCATACTAACTCGAAATCCGGCGAGACTTCGAACGCTTAAATCCCACCTAAATTACGAACAATATGAAACACTCGGATACTTCATCTTGTGAATGTACACTGTAGTTCTCCATGGGAACTGACAGTTGTACTTTGAAAATAACGGGCAACAACATCCCTATATTTGAACTCCGCCTAGTGCAGAAGCCGCTATTTTTCTAGTTCAGACTGCAATAACTTCTTCATAATAATTCAGAATCCGGTGAGACTTCGACCGGTTAACTCCCACCTAAATTACGGACAATATGGAACACTCGGATACTTCATCTTGTGAACGCATACTGTAGTTCTCCATGGGCACAGACAGTTGTACTAAGAAAATAACAGGATACCACATCCCCATATTTGAACTCCGCCTAGTGCAGAAGCTGCTATTTTTTTGTTCAGGCTGCAATAACTTCTTCATACTAATTCAGAATCCGGTGAGACTTCGACCAATTAACTCCCACCTAAATTACGGACAATACGGAACACTCGGATACTTCATCTTGTGAACGCATACTATAGTTCTCCATGGGTACTGACGGTTGTATACAGAAAATAACAGGATACCATATCCCCATATTTGAACTTCGCCTAGTGCAGAAGCCGCTAATTTTTTTGTTCAGACTGCAATATTTTCTTTATACATACTCAGAATCTGGCGAGACTTAAACCGATTAACTCCCACCTAAATTACGGACAATATGGAACACTCAGATACCTCATCTTGTGAACGCATATTGTAGTTCTCCATGGGCACTGACAGTTGTACTTAGAAAATAACAGGATACAACATCTCCATATTTGAACTCCGCCTAGTGCAGAAGCAGCTATTTTTTTTGTTCAGACTGCAATAACTTCTTCGTACTAATTCAGAATCCGGTGAGACTTCGACCAATTAACTTCCACCTAAATTACGGACAATAAGGAACACTCGGATACTTCATCTTGTGAACGCATACAGTAGTTCTCGATGGGCACTGACAGCTGTACTTAGAAAAGAACAGGATACCACATCCCCATATTTGAACTCCGCCTAGTGCAGAAGCCGCTATTTTTTTGTTCATACTACAATAACCTCTTTATACTAATTCAGAATCCGGTGAGATTTCAACCGATTAACTCTCACCAAATTACGGACAATATGAAACACTCGGATACTTCATCTTGTGAACGTACACTGTAGTTTTCCATTGGGACTGACAGTTGTACTTTGAAAATAACAGGCTACCACAACCCCATATTTGAACTCTGCCTAGTACAGAAGCCGCTATTTTTTTTATTCAGACTGCAATATTTTCTTCATACTAACTCGGAATCCGGTGAGACTTCGACCGATTAACTCCCACCTAAATTACGGACAATATGGAACACTCGAATACCTCATCTTGTGAACGCATACTATAGTTCTCCATGGGCACTGACAGTTGTACTTAGAAAATAACAGGATACAACATCCCCATATTTGAACTCCGCCTAGTGTAGAAGCCGCTATTTTTTTTGTTCAGACTGCAATAACTTCTTCCTACTAATTCAGAATCCGGTGAGACTTCGACCAATTAACTCCCACCTAAATTACGGACAATATGGAACACTCGGATACTTCATTTTGTGAACGCATATTGTAGTTCTCGATGGGCACTGACAGTTGTACTTAGAAAATAACAGGATACCACATCCTCATATTTGAACTCCACCTAGTGCAGAAGCCGCTATTTTTTTTGTTCAGACTGCAATAACTTCTTCATAATAATTCAAAATCCGGTGGGACTTCGGCCAATTAACTCCCACCTAAATTACGGACAATATGGAACACTCGGATACTTCATCTTGCGAACGCATACTGTAGTTCTCCATGGGCACTGACAGTTGTACTTAGAAAATAACATGATACCACATCCCCATATTTGAACTCCGCCTAGTGTTGAGGCCGCTATTTTTTTTTGTTCAGACTTCAATAACTTCTTCATACAAATTCAGAATCCAGTGAGACTTCGACCAATTAACTCCCACCTAAATTACGGACAATATGGAACACACGGATACCTCATCTTCTGAACGCATACTGTAGTTCTCCATGGGCACTTATAGTTGTACTTAGAAAATAACAGGATACAACATCCCCATATTTGAAATCCGCCTAGTGCAGAAGCCGCTATTTTTTTGTTCAGACTGCAAGATTTTCTTCATACTAACACGGAATCCGACGAGACTTCGACCGATTAACTCCCACCTAAATTATGGACAATATGAAACACTCGGATACATCATCTTGTGAACATACACTGTAGTTCTCCATGGGGACTGATAGTTGTACTAAGAAAATAACAGGATACCACATCCCCATATTTGAAATCTGCCTAGTGCAGAAGCCGCTATTTTTTTTGTTCAGACTGCAATAACTTCTTCATACAAATTCAGAATCCAGTGAGACTTCGACCAATTAACTCCCACCAAAATTACGGATAACGTGGAACACTCGGATACCTCATCTTGTGAACGCATACTGTAGTTCTCTATGGGCACTGACAGTTGTACTTAAAAAATATCTGGATACCACATCGCCATATTTGAACTCCGCCTAGTGTAGAATCCGCTATTTTTTTGTTCGGACTGCAATAACTTCTTCATACTAATTCAGAATCCGGTGAGACTTCGACCAATTAACTCCAACCTAAATTACGGACAATATGGAACACTCGGATACTTCATCTTGTGAACGCATACTGTAGTTCTCTATGGGCACTGAAAGTTGTACTTAGAAAAGAACAGGATACCACATCCCCATATTTGAACTCCACCTAGTGTAGAAGCCGCTATTTTTTTGTTCAGACTACAATAACTTCTTCATACTAATTCAGAATCCGGTGAGACTTCGAACAATTAACTCCCACCTAAATTACTGACAATATGGAACACTCGGAAACTTAATATTGTGAACGCATACTATAGTTCTCCATGGGCACTGACAGTTGTACATAGAAAATAACAGGATACCACATCCCCATATTTGAACTCCTCCTAGTACAGAAGCCGCTATTTTTTTGTTCAGACTGCAATATTTTCTTCATACTTACTCGGAATCCGGCGAGACATCGACCGATTAACTCCCACCTAAATTACGAACAATATGGAACACTTGGATACCTCATCTTGTGAACGCATACTGTAGTTCTCCATGGGCACTGACAGATGTACTTAGAAAATAACAGGATACAACATCTCCATATTTGAACTCTGCCTAATGTAGAAGCCGCTATTTTTTTCTTAAGACGGCAATAACTTCTTCATACTAATTCAGAATACGGTGAGACTTCGACCAATTAACTCCCACCTAAATTACAAACAATATGGAACACTCAGATACTTCATCTTGTGAACGTACACTGTCGTTCTCCTTGGGGATTGACAGTTGTACTTAGAAAATAACAGGCTACTACATCCCCATATTTGAACTCCGCCTAGTGCATAAGCCACTATTTTTTTGTTCAAACTGCAATAACTTCTTCATAATAATTCAGAATCCGGTGAGACTTCGACCAATTAACTCCCACCTAAATTACGGACAATATGGAACACTCGGATACTTCATCTTGTGAACGCATACTGTAGTTCTCCATGGGCACTGACAGTTGTACTTAGAAAAGAACAGGATACCACATCCCTATATTTGAACTCCGCCTAGTGCAGAAGCTGCTAATTTTTTGTTCAGACTGCAATAACTTCTTCATGCTAATTCAGAATCCGGTGAAACTTCGACCAATTAACTCCCACCTAAATTACGGACAATATGGAACACTTGGATACTTCATCTTGCGAACGCATACTATAGTTCTCGATGGGCACTGACAGTTGTACTTAGAAAATAACATGATACCACATCCCCATATTTGAACTCCGCCTAGTGCAGAGACCGCTATTTTTTTTTGTTCAGACTGCAATAACTTCTTCATACTAATTCGGAATCCAGTGAGACTTCGACCAATTAACTCCCACCTAAATTACGGACAATATGGAACACACGGATACCTCATCTTCTGAACGCGTACTGTAGTTATCCATGGGCACTTATAGTTGTACTTAGAAAATAACAGGATACAACATCCCCATATTTGAAATCCGCCTAGTGCAGAAGCCGCTATTTTTTTGTTCAGACTGCAAGTTTTTCTTCATACTAACACGGAATCCGACGAGACTTCGACCGATTAACTCCTACCTAAATTACGGACAATATGGAACACTCGGATACTTCATCTTGTGAACGCATACTGTAGTTCTCTATGGGCACTGAAAATTGTACTTAGAAAAGAACAGGATACCACATCCCCATATTTGAACTCCGCCTAGTGCAGAAGCCGCTATTTTTTTTCTTCAGACTGCAATATTTTCTTCATAGTAATTCAGAATCCTGCGAGACTTCGACTGATTAACTGCCACCTAAATAACGGACAATATGAAACACTTGGATACTTCATCTTGTGAACGTACACTGTCGTTCTCCTTGGGGACTGACATTTGTACTTAGAAAATAACAGGCTACTACAACCCCATATTTGAACTCCGCCTAGTGCAGAAGCCGCTACTTTTTTTATTCAGACTGCAAAAACTTCTTCACACTAATTCAGAATCCGGTGAGACTTCGACCAATTAACTCCCATCTAAATTACGGACAATATGGAACACTCGGATAGTTCATCTTGTGAACGCATACTGTAGTTCTCCCTGGACATTGACAGTTGTACTTAGAAAATAATAGGATACCTCATCCCCATATTTGAACTCCGCCTAGTGCAAAAGCCGCAATTTTTTTGTTCAGACTCCAATGACTTCTTCATACTAATTCAGAATCCGGTGAGACTTCGACCAATTAACTCCCACCTAAATTACGGACAATATGGAACACTCTGATACTTCATCTTGTAAACACATATTGTAGTTCTCAACGGGCACTGACAGTTGTACTTAGAAAATAACAAGATACCACATCCCCATATTTGAACTCCGCCTAGTGTAGAAGCCGCTATTTTTTTGTTCAGACTGCAATAACTTCTTCATACTAATTCAGAATCCGGTGAGACTTCGACCAATTAACTCCCACCTAAATTACGGACAATATGGAATACTCGGATACTTCATCTTGTGAACGCATACTGTAGTTCTCCATGGGCACTGACAGTTGTACTTAGAAAATAACAGGCTACCACTTCCCCATATTTGAACTCCGCCTATTGCAGAAGCCGCTATTTTTTTGTTCAGACTGCAATAACTTCTTCATAATAATTCAGAATCCGGTGAGACTTCGACCAATTAACTCCCACCTAAATTACGGACAATATGGAACACTCAGATACTTCATCTTGTGAACGCATACTGTAGTTCTCCATGGGCACTGACAGTTGTACTTAGAAAATAACAGGATACCACATCCCAATATTTGAACTCCGCCTAGTGCAGAAACCGCTATTTTTTTTGTTCAGACTGCGATAACGTCTTCATACTAATTCAGAATCCGGTGAGACTTTGACCAATTAACTCCCACCTAAATTACGGACAATATGGAACACTCGGATACCTCATCTTGTGAACGCATACTGTAGTTCTCCGTGGGTACTGACAGTTGTACTTAGAAAATAACAGGATACAACATCGCCATTTTTGAACTCCGCCTACTGCAGAAACCGCTATTTTTTTTGTTCAGACTGCAATATTTTCTTCATACTAACTCGGAATCCAACGAGACTTCGACTGATTAACTCCCACCTAAATTACGGACAATATGGAACACTCGGATACTTCATTGTGTGAACGCATATTGTAGTTCTCTTTGGGCACTGACAGTTGTACTTAGAAAATAATAGGATACCACATCCCCTTATTTGAACTCTGCCTAGTGCAGAAGCCGCAATTTTTTTTGTTCAGACTTGTATATTTTCTTCATACTAACTCGGAATCCGGCGAGTCTTCGACCGATTAACTCCCACCTAAATTACGGACAATATGAAACACATAGTTACTTCATCTTGTGAACGTACACTGTAGTTCTCCATGGGGACTGACAGTTGTACTTAGAAAATAACAGGCTACTACATCCCCATATTTGAACTCGCCTAGTGCAGAAGCCGCTAATTTTTTTGTTCAGACTGCAGTAATTTCTTCATTCTAATTCAGAATCCGGTGAGACTTCGACCAATTAACTCCCACCTAAATTACGGACAATATATAACACTCGGATACTTCATCTTGTGAACGCATATTGTAGTTCTCCATGGGCACTGACAGTTGTACTTAAAAAATAACAGGATACCACTTCCCCATATTTGAACTCCGCCTAGTGCAGAAGCCGCTATTTTTTTTGTTCAGACTGCAATAACTTCTTCATACTAATTCAAATCCGGTGAGACTTCGACATATTAAATCCCGCCTAAATTACGGACTGTATGAAACACTCGGATACTTCATCTTGTGAACGCATACTGTAGTTCTCCATGGGCACTGACAGTTGTACTTAGAAAATAACAGGATACTACATCCCCATATTTGAACTTCGCCTAGTGCAGAAGCCGCTATTTTTTTTCTTCAGACTGCAATATTTTCTTCATACTAACTCGAAATCCGGCGAGACTTCGACCGATTAACTCCCACCTAAATTACAGACAATATGAAACACTCTGATACTTCATCTTGTGAACGTACATTGTAGTTCTCCATGGCGACTGACAGTTGTACTTAGAAAATAACAGGCTACTACATCCCCATATTTGAATTCGCCTAGTGCAGAAGCCGCTATTTTTTTTGTTCAGACGGCAATATTTTCTTCATACTAACTCCGAATCCGGCGAGACTTCGACCGATTAACTCCGACCTAAATTACGGACAATATGGAACACTCGGATACCTCATCTTATGAACGCATACTGTAGTTCTCGATGGGCATTGACCGTTGTACTTAGAAAATAACAGGATACAACATCTCCATATTTGAACTCCGTCTAGTGTAGAAGCCGCTATTTTTTTTGTTCAGACTGCAATATTTTCTTCATACTAACACGCAATCCGGCGACACTTAGACCGATTAACTCCCAACTAAATTACGGACAATATGAAACGCTCGGATACTTCATCTTGTGAACGTACACTGTAGTTCTCCATGGGGACTGACAGTTGTACTTAGAAAATAACAGGCTACCACATCCCCATATTTGAACTCCGCCTAGTGTAGATGCCGCTATTTTTTTTGTTCAGACTGCAATAACTTCTTCACACTAATTCAGAATCCGGTGAGACTTCGACCAATTAACTCCCACCTAAATTACGGAAAATATGGAACACTCGGATACTTCATCTTGTGAACGTACACTGTAGTTCTCCATGGGGACTGACAGTTGTACTTAGAAAATAACAGGCTACTACATCCCCATATTTGAACTCCGCCTAGTGCAGAAGCCGCTATTTTTTTGTTCAGACTGCAATAACTTCTTCATACTAATTCAAATCCGGTGAGACTTCGAGTCTTCGACCTATTAACTCCCACCCAAATTACGGACAATATGAAACACTCGGATACTTCATCTTGTGATCGTACACTGTAGTTCTCTATGGGGACTGACAGTCGTACTTAGAAAATAACAGGCTACCACATCTCCATATTTGAAATCCGCCTAGTGCAGAAGCCGGTATTTTTTTTGTTCAGACTGCAATAACTTCTTCATAACAATTCAGAATTCGATGAGACTTCGACCAATTAACTCCTACCTAAATTACGGACAATATGGAACACTCGGATGCTTCATCTTGTGAACGCATACTATAGTTCTCCTTAGGCACGGCAATTGTACTTAGAAAATAACAAGATACCACATCCCCATATTTGAACTCCGCCTAGTGCAGAAGCCGATATTTTTTTATTCAGACAGCAATATTTTCTTCATACTAACTCGGAATCCGGCGAGACTTCGACCGATTAACTCCCACCTAAATTGCGGACAATATGGAACACTCGGATACCTCATCTTGTGAACGCATACTGTAGTTCTCGATGGGCACTGACCGTTGTACTTAGAAAATAACAGGATACAACATCTCCATATTTGAACTCCGTCTAGTGTAGAAGCCGCTATTTTTTTTGTTCAGACTGTAATATTTTTCTTCATACTAACACGGAATCCGGCGACACTTCGACCGATTAACTCCCAACTAAATTACGGACAATATGAAACGCTCGGATACTTCATCTTGTAAACGTACACTGTAGTTCTCCATGGGGATTGATAGTTGTAGTTAGAAAATAACAGGCTACTACATCCCCATATTTGAAATCCGCCTAGTGAAGAAGCCGCTATTTTTTTGTTCAGACTGCAATAACTCTTCATACTAATTCAAATCCGGTGAGACTTCGACCAATTAACTCCCACCTATATTACAAACAATATGGAACACTAGGATACTTCATCTTGTGAACGCATACTGTAGTTCTCCATGGGCATGACAGTTGTACTTAGAAAATACAGGATACCACATCCCAATAATTGAACTCCGCCTAATGCAGAAGCCGCTATTTTTTTGTTCATACTGCAATATTTTCTTCATACTAACTCGGAATCCGTTGAAACTTCGACAGATTAACTCCCACCTGAATTACGGACAATATGAAACACTCGGATACTTCATCTTGTGAACGTACACTATAGTTCTCCATGGGGACTGATGACAGTTGTACTTAGAAAATAACAGGCTACTACATCCTAATATTTGAACTCCGCCTAGTGCAGAAGCCGCTATTTTTTTTTCAGACTACAATAACTTTTTCATACTAATTCAGAATCCGGTGAGACTTCGACCATTTAACTCCCACCTAAATGACGGACAATATGGAACACTCGGATATTTCATCTTAGGAACGCATACTGTAGTTCTCTATGGGCACTGGCAGTTGAACTTAGAAAATAACAGGATACCACATCCCCATATTTGAACTCCGCCTAGTGCAGAAGCCGCTATTTTTTTGTTCAGACTGCAATAACTTCTTCATACTAATTCAGAATCCGGTGAGACTTCGGCCAATTAACTCCCACCTAAATTACAGACAATATGGAACACTCGGATACTTCATCTTGTGAACGCATACTGTAGTTCTCCATGGGCACTGACAGTTGTACTTAGAAAATAACAGGATACCACATCCCCATATTTGAACTCCGCCTAGTGCAGAAGCCGCTATTTTTTTTGTTCAGACTGCAATAACTTCTTCATACTAATTCAAAATTCGGTGAGACTTCGATCTATTAACTCCCGCCTAAATTACGGACAGTATGAAACACTCGGATACTTCATCTTGTGAACGCATACTGTAGTTCACCATGGGCACTGACAGTTGTACTTAGAAAATAACAGGATACTACATCTCCGTATTTGAACTCCGTCTAGTGCAGAAGCCGCTATTCTTTTTGTTCAGACTACAATATCTTCTCCATACTAAATCTGAATCCGACGAGACTTCGACCGATTAACTCCCACCTAAATTACGGACAATATGGAACACTCGGATACTTCATCTTGTGAACGCATACTGTAGTTCTTCATGGGCACTGACAGTTGTACTTAGAAAATAACAGGATACAACATCCCCATATTTGAACTCCGCCTAGTGCAGAAGCCGCTATTTTTTTTGTTCATACTGCAATATTTTCTTCATACTAACTCGAAATCCGGCGAGACTTCGACCGATTAACTCCCACCTAAATTACAGACAATATGAAACACTCTGATACTTCATCTTGTGAACGTACATTGTAGTTCTCCATGGCGACTGACAGTTGTACTTAGAAAATAACAGGCTACTACATCCCCATATTTGAATTCGCCTAGTGCAGAAGCCGCTATTTTTTTTGTTCAGACGGCAATATTTTCTTCATACTAACTCCGAATCCGGCGAGACTTCGACCGATTAACTCCGACCTAAATTACGGACAATATGGAACACTCGGATACCTCATCTTATGAACGCATACTGTAGTTCTCGATGGGCATTGACCGTTGTACTTAGAAAATAACAGGATACAACATCTCCATATTTGAACTCCGTCTAGTGTAGAAGCCGCTATTTTTTTTGTTCAGACTGCAATATTTTCTTCATACTAACACGCAATCCGGCGACACTTAGACCGATTAACTCCCAACTAAATTACGGACAATATGAAACGCTCGGATACTTCATCTTGTGAACGTACACTGTAGTTCTCCATGGGGACTGACAGTTGTACTTAGAAAATAACAGGCTACCACATCCCCATATTTGAACTCCGCCTAGTGTAGATGCCGCTATTTTTTTTGTTCAGACTGCAATAACTTCTTCACACTAATTCAGAATCCGGTGAGACTTCGACTAATTAACTCCCACCTAAATTACGGAAAATATGGAACACTCGGATACTTCATCTTGTGAACGTACACTGTAGTTCTCCATGGGGACTGACAGTTGTACTTAGAAAATAACAGGCTACTACATCCCCATATTTGAACTCCGCCTAGTGCAGAAGCCGCTATTTTTTTGTTCAGACTGCAATAACTTCTTCATACTAATTCAAATCCGGTGAGACTTCGAGTCTTCGACCTATTAACTCCCACCCAAATTACGGACAATATGAAACACTCGGATACTTCATCTTGTGATCGTACACTGTAGTTCTCTATGGGGACTGACAGTCGTACTTAGAAAATAACAGGCTACCACATCTCCATATTTGAAATCCGCCTAGTGCAGAAGCCGGTATTTTTTTTGTTCAGACTGCAATAACTTCTTCATAACAATTCAGAATTCGATGAGACTTCGACCAATTAACTCCCACCTAAATTACGGACAATATGGAACACTCGGATGCTTCATCTTGTGAACGCATACTATAGTTCTCCTTAGGCACGGCAATTGTACTTAGAAAATAACAAGATACCACATCCCCATATTTGAACTCCGCCTAGTGCAGAAGCCGATATTTTTTTATTCAGACAGCAATATTTTCTTCATACTAACTCGGAATCCGGCGAGACTTCGACCGATTAACTCCCACCTAAATTGCGGACAATATGGAACACTCGGATACCTCATCTTGTGAACGCATACTGTAGTTCTCGATGGGCACTGACCGTTGTACTTAGAAAATAACAGGATACAACATCTCCATATTTGAACTCCGTCTAGTGTAGAAGCCGCTATTTTTTTTGTTCAGACTGTAATATTTTTCTTCATACTAACACGGAATCCGGCGACACTTCGACCGATTAACTCCCAACTAAATTACGGACAATATGAAACGCTCGGATACTTCATCTTGTAAACGTACACTGTAGTTCTCCATGGGGATTGATAGTTGTAGTTAGAAAATAACAGGCTACTACATCCCCATATTTGAAATCCGCCTAGTGAAGAAGCCGCTATTTTTTTGTTCAGACTGCAATAACTCTTCATACTAATTCAAATCCGGTGAGACTTCGACCAATTAACTCCCACCTATATTACAAACAATATGGAACACTAGGATACTTCATCTTGTGAACGCATACTGTAGTTCTCCATGGGCATGACAGTTGTACTTAGAAAATACAGGATACCACATCCCAATAATTGAACTCCGCCTAATGCAGAAGCCGCTATTTTTTTGTTCATACTGCAATGTTTTCTTCATACTAACTCGGAATCCGTTGAAACTTCGACAGATTAACTCCCACCTGAATTACGGACAATATGAAACACTCGGATACTTCATCTTGTGAACGTACACTATAGTTCTCCATGGGGACTGATGACAGTTGTACTTAGAAAATAACAGGCTACTACATCCTAATATTTGAACTCCGCCTAGTGCAGAAGCCGCTATTTTTTTTTCATACTACAATAACTTTTTCATACTAATTCAGAATCCGGTGAGACTTCGACCATTTAACTCCCACCTAAATGACGGACAATATGGAACACTCGGATATTTCATCTTAGGAACGCATACTGTAGTTCTCTATGGGCACTGGCAGTTGAACTTAGAAAATAACAGGATACCACATCCCCATATTTGAACTCCGCCTAGTGCAGAAGCCGCTATTTTTTTGTTCAGACTGCAATAACTTCTTCATACTAATTCAGAATCCGGTGAGACTTCGGCCAATTAACTCCCACCTAAATTACAGACAATATGGAACACTCGGATACTTCATCTTGTGAACGCATACTGTAGTTCTCCATGGGCACTGACAGTTGTACTTAGAAAATAACAGGATACCACATCCCCATATTTGAACTCCGCCTAGTGCAGAAGCCGCTATTTTTTTTGTTCAGACTGCAATAACTTCTTCATACTAATTCAAAATTCGGTGAGACTTCGATCTATTAACTCCCGCCTAAATTACGGACAGTATGAAACACTCGGATACTTCATCTTGTGAACGCATACTGTAGTTCACCATGGGCACTGACAGTTGTACTTAGAAAATAACAGGATACTACATCTCCGTATTTGAACTCCGTCTAGTGCAGAAGCCGCTATTCTTTTTGTTCAGACTACAATATCTTCTCCATACTAAATCTGAATCCGACGAGACTTCGACCGATTAACTCCCACCTAAATTACGAACAATATGGAACACTCGGATACTTCATCTTGTGAACGCATACTGTAGTTCTTCATGGGCACTGACAGTTGTACTTAGAAAATAACAGGATACAACATCCCCATATTTGAACTCCGCCTAGTGCAGAAGCCGCTATTTTTTTTGTTCATACTGCAATATTTTCTTCATACTAACTCGGAATCCGGCGAGACTTCGACCGATTTACTCCCACCTAAATTACGGACAATATGAAACACTCAGATACTTCATCTTGTGAACGTATACTGTAGTTCTCCATGGGAACTGACAGTTGTACTTAGAAAATAACAGGCTACTAAATCCCCATATTTGAATTCGCCTAGTACAGAACCCGCTATTTTTTTTGTTCAGACTACAATAACTTCTTCATACTAATTCAGAATCCGGTGAGACTTCGACCAATTAACTCCCACCTAAATTACGGACAATATGGAACACTCGGATACTTCACCTTGTGAACGCATACTGTAGTTCTTCATGGGCACTGACAGTTGTACTTAGAAAATAACAAGATACCACATCCCTATATTTGAACTCCGCCTAGTGCAGAAGCCGCTATTTTTTTTGTTCAGACTGCAATAACTTCTTCAAACTAATTCAAATCCGGTGAGACTTCGACCTATTAACTCCCGCCTAAATTACGGACTGTATGAAACACTCGGATACTTCATCTTGTGAACGCATACTATAGTTCTCCATGGGCATTGACAGTTGTACTTAGAAACTAACAGGATACTACATCCCCATATTTGAACTCCGCCTAGTGAAGAAGCCGCTATTTTTTTTGTTCAGAGTGCAATATTTTCTTCAATACCGTAGTTCTCCATGGGCACTGACAGTTGTACTTAGAAAATAACAGGATACCACATCCCTATATTTGAACTCCGCCTAGTGCAGAAGCCGCTATTTTTTTTTGTTCAGACTGCCATATTTTCTTCGTACTAACTCGGAATCCGTCGAAACTTCGACCGATTAACTCCAACCTAATTACGGACAATATGAAACACTCGGATACTTCATCTTGTGAACGTACATTGTAGTTCTCCTTGGGGACTGACAGTTGTACTTAGAAAATAACAGGCTACTACATCCCCATATTTGAACTCCGCCTAGTGCAGAAGCCGCTATTTTTTTTGTTCAGACTGCAATAAATTCTTCATACTAATTCAGAATCCGGTGAGACTTCGACCAATTAACTCCCACCTAAATTACGGACAATATGGAACACTCGAATACTTCATCTTGTGAACGCATACTGTAGTTCTCCATGGGCACTGACAGTTGTACTTAGAAAATAACAGGATACCACATCCCCATATTTGAACTCCGCCTAGTGCAGAAGCCGCTATTTTTTTGTTCAGACTGCAATAACTTCTTCATACTAATTCAGAATCCGGTGAGACTTCGACCTATTAACTCCTGCCTAAATTACGGACAATATAGAACACTTGGATACTTCATCTTGTGAACGCATATTGTAGTTATCCATGGGCACTGACAGTTGTACTTAGAAAATAACAGGATACCACATCCCCATATTTGAACTCCGCCTAGTGCAGAAGCCGCTGTTTTTTTTGTTCAGACTGCAATAACTTCTTCATACTAATTCAACATCCGGTGAGACTTCGACCTATTAACTCCTGCCTAAATTACGGATAGTATGAAACACTCGGATACTTCATATTGTGAACGCATACTATAGTTCTCCATGGGCACTGACAGTTGTACATAGAAAATAACAGGATACTACATCCCCGTTTTTGAACTCCGCCTAGTGCAGAAGCCTTTTTTTTTGTTCAGACTGCAATAAATTCTTCATACTAACTCGGAATCTGGCGAGACTTCGACCGATTAACTCCCACCTAAATTACGGACAATATGAAACACTCGGATACTTCATCTTGTGAACGTACACTGTAGTTCTCCATGGGGACTGCCAGTTTTACTTTGAAAATAACAAGCTACCACATCCCCATATTTGAACTCCGCCTAGTGCAGAAGCCGCTATTTTTTTTGTTCAGACTGCAATAACTTCTTCATACTAATTCAGAATCCGGTGAGACTTCGACCAATTAACTCCCACCTAAATTACAAACAATATGGAACACTCGGATACTTCATCTTCTGAACGCATACTGTAGTTCTCCATGGGCACTGTCAGTTGTACTTAGAAAATAACAGAATACCACATCTCCATATTTGAACTCCGCCTAGTGCAGAAGCCGCTATTTTTTTATTCAGACTGCAATATTTTCTTCATACTAACTCGGAATCCGACGAGACTTCGACCGATTAATTCCCACCTAAATTACGGACAATATGGAACGCTCGGATATCTCATCTTGTGAATGCATACTGTAGTTCTCGATGGGCACTGACAGTTGTACTTAGAAAATAACAGGATACAACATCTCCATATTTGAACTCCATCTAGTGTAGAAGCCACTATTTTTTTTGTTCAGACTGCAATATTTTCTTCATACTAACTAGGAATCCGACGAGACTTCGACCATTAACTCCCACCAAAATTACGGACAATATGAAACACTCGGATACTTCATCTTGTGAACGTACATTGTAGTTCTCCATGGGCACTGACAGTTGTACTTAGAAAATAACAGGCTACGACATCCCCATATTTGAACTCCGCCTAGTGCAGAAGCCGCTATTTTTTTTGGTTCAAACTGCAATAACTTCTACATACTAACTCGGAATCCGACGAGACTTCGACTGATTAACTCCCACCTAAATTACGGACAATATGAAACACTCGGATACTTCATCTTGTGAACGTACATTGTAGTTCTCCATGGATACTGACAGTTGTACTTAGAAAATAACAGGCTACTACATCCCCATATTTGAACTCCGCCTAGTGCAGAAGCCGTTATTTTTTTGTTCAGACTGCAATAACTTCTTCATACTAATTCAGAATCCGGTGAGACTTCGACCAATTAACTCCCACCTAAATTACGGACAATATGGAACACTCGGATACTTCATCTTGTGAACGCATATTGTAGTTCTCCATGGGCACTGACAGTTTTACTTAGAAAATAACAGGATACCACATCCCCATATTTGAACTCCGCCTAGTGCAGAAGCCGCTATTTTTTTTGTTCAGACTGCCATATTTTCTTCGTACTAACTCGGAATCCAACGAAACTTCGACCGATTAACTCCCACCTAAATTATGGACAATATGAAACACTAGGATACTTCATCTTGTGAACGTACATTGTAGTTCTCCATGGGGACTGACAGTTATACTTAGAAAATAACAGGCTACTACATCCCCATATTTGAACTCCGCCTAGTGCAGAAGCCGCTATTTTTTTGTTCAGACTGCAACAACTTCTTCATACTAATTCAGAATCCGGTGAGACTTCGACCAATTAACTCCCACCTAAATGATGGACAATATGGAACACTCGGATACTTTATCTTCTGAACGCATACTGTAGTTCTCTATGGGCACTGACAGTTGTACTTAGAAAATAACAGGATACCACATCCCCATATTTCAACTCCGCCTAGTGCAGAAGCCGTTATTTTTTTGTTCAGACTGCAATAACTTCTTCATACTAATTCGGAATCCGGTGAGACTTCGACCAATTAACTCCCACCTAAATTACGTACAATATGGAACACTCAGATACTTCATCTTGTGAACGCATACTGTAGTTCTCCATGGGCATTGACAGTTGTACTTAGAAAAAAATAGTATACCACATCCCCATATTTGAACTCCGCCTAGTGCAGAAGCCGCTATTTTTTTTGTTCAGACTGCAATAACTTCTTCATACTAATTCAAAATCCGGTGAGACATCGACCTATTAACTCCCGCCTAAATTACGGATAGTATGAAACACTCGGATACTTCATCTTGTGAATGCATACTGTAGTTCTCCATGGGCACTGTCTGTTGTACTTAGAAAATAACAGGATACTCATCCCCGTATTTGAACTCCGCCTAGTGCAGAAGTCGCTATTTTTTTTGTTCAGACTGCAATATTTTCTTCATACTAACTCCGAATCCGGCGAGACTTCGACCGATTAACTCTCACCTAAATTACGGACAATATGAAACACTCGGATACTTCATCTTGTGAACGTACACTGTAGTTCTCCATGGGGACTGACAGTCGTACTTAGAAAATAACAGGCTACCACATCCCCATATTTGAAATCCGCCTAGTGCAGAACCCGGTATTTTTTTTGTTCAGACTGCAATAACTTCTTCATAATAATTCGGAATCCGGTGAGACTTCGACCAATTAACTCCCACCTAAATTACAGACAATATGGAACACTCGGATACTTCATCTTGTGAATGCATATTGTAGTTCTCCTTGGGCACTGGCAGTTGTACTAAGAAAATAACAGGATACCACATCTCTATATTTGAACTCCGCCTAGTGCATAAGCCGCTATTTTTTTATTCAGACTACAATATTTTCTTCATACTAACTCGGAATCTGACGAGACTTCGACCGATTAATTCCCACCTAAATTACGGAAAATATGGAACGCTCGGATACCTCATCTTGTGAATGCATACTGTAGTTCTCGATGGGCACTGACAGTTGTACTTAGAAAATAACAGGATACAACATCTCCATATTTGAACTCCGTCTAGTGTAGAAGCCGCTATTTTTTTTGTTCAGACTGCAATATTTTCTTCATACTAACACGGAATCCGACGAGACTTCGACCGATTAACTCCCACCTAAATTACGGACAATATTAAACACTAGGATACTTCATCTTGTGAACGCACATTATAGTTCTCCATGGGGACTGACAGTTGTACTTAGAAAATAATAGGTTACTACATCCCCATATTTGAACTCCGCCTAGTGCAGAAGCCGCTATTTTTTTTGTTCAGACTGCAATAACTTCTTCATACTAATTCAGAATCTGGTGAGACTTCGACCAATTAACTCCCACCTAAATGATGGACAATATGGAAAACTCGGATACTTCATCTTCTGAACGCATACTGTAGTTCTCTATGGGCACTGACAGTTGTACTTAGAAAATAACAGGATACCACATCCCCATATTTGAACTCCGCCTAGTGCAGAAGCCGCTATTTTTTTTGTTCATACTGCAATATTATCTTCATACTAACTCGGAATCCGGCGAGACTTCGATCGATTAACTCCCACCTAAATTACGGACAATATTAAACACTAGGATACTTCATCTTGTGAACGTACATTATAGTTCTCCATGGGGACTGACAGTTGTACTTAGAAAATAATAGGTTACTACATCCCCATATTTGAACTCCGCCTAGTGCAGAAGCCGCTATTTTTTTTGTTCAGACTTCAATAACTTCTTCATACTAATTCAGAATCTGGTGAGACTTCGACCAATTAACTCCCACCTAAATGATGGACAATACGGAAAACTCGGATACTTCTTCTTCTAAACGCATACTGTAGTTCTCTATGGACACTGACAGTTGTACTTAGAAAATAACAGGATACTACATCCCCATATTTGAACTCCGCCTAGTGCAGAAGCCGCTATTTTTTTGTTCAGACTGCAATAACTTCTTCATACTAATTCAGAATCCGGTGAGACATCGACCAATTAACTGCCACCTAAATTACAGACAATATGGAACACTCGGATACTTCATCTTGTGAACGCATACTGTAGTTCTCCATGGGCACTGACAGTTGTACTTAGAAAATAACAGAATACCGCATCCTCCTATTTGAACTCTGCCTAGTGCAGAAGCTGCTATTTTTTTGTTCAGACTACAATTTTTTCTTCATACTAACTCGGAATCCGGCGAGACTTCGACCGATTAACTACCACCTAAATTACGGACAATATGAAACACTCGGATACTTCATCTTGTGAACGTACACTGTAGTTCTCTATGGGGACTGACAGTTGTACTTAAAAAATAACAGGCTACCACATCCCCATATTTGAACTCCGCCTAGTGCAGAAGCCGCTATTTTTTTGTTCAGACTGCAATATTTTCTTCATACTAACTCGGAATCCGACGAGACTTCGACCGATTAACTCCCACCTAAATTACGGACAATATGAAACACACGGATACTTCATCTTGTGAACGTACACTGTAGTTCTCCATGGGGACTGACAGTTGTACTTAGAAAATAGCAGGCTACCACATCCCCATATTTGAACTCCGCCTGGTGCAGAAGCCGCTATTTTTTTTTCAGACTGCAATATTTTCTTCATACTAACTCGGAATCCGGCGAGACTTCGACCGATTAACTCCCACCTAAATTACGGACAATATAAAACACTCGGATACTTCATCTTGTGAACGTACACTGTAGTTCTCCATGGGGACTGACAGTTGTACTTAGAAAATAACAGGTTACTACTTCCCCAAATTTGAACTCCGCCTAGTGCAGAAGTTACTATTTTTTTGTTCAGGCTGCAATAACTTCTTCATACTAATTCAGAATCCGGTGAGACTTCGACCAATTAACTCCCACCTAAATTACGGACAATATGGAACACTCGAATACTTCATCTTGTGAACGCATACTGTAGTTCTCCATGGGCAATGACAGTTGTACTTAGAAAATAACAGGATACCACATCCCCATATTTGAATTCCGCCTAGTGCAGAAGCCGCTGTTTTTTTTGTACAGACTGTCATATTTTCTTCGTACTAACTCGGAATCCGGCGAAACTTTGACCGATTAACTCTAACCTAAATTACGGACAATATGAAACACTCGGATACTTCATCTTTTGAACGTACATTGTAGTTCTCCATGGGGACTAACAGTTGTACTTAGAAAATAACAAGCTACTACATCCCCATATTTGAACTCCGCCTAGTGCAGAAGCCGCTATTTTTTTGTTCAGACTGCAATAACTTCTTCATACTAATTCAAAATCCGGTGAGACTTCGACCATTTAACTCCCACCTAAATGATGGACAATATGGAACACTCGGATACTTCATTTTCTGAACGCATACTGTAGTTCTCTATGGGAACTGACAGTTGTACTTAGAAAATAACAGGATACCACATCCCCATATTTGAACTCCGCCTAGTGTAGAAGCCGCTATTTTTTTGTTCAGACTACAATTTTTTCTTCATACTAACTCGGAATCCGGCGAGACTTCGACCGATTAACTCCGACCTAAATTACGGACAATATGAAACACTCGGATACTTCATCTTGTGAACGTACACTGTAGTTCTCCATGGGGACTGACAGTTGTACTTAGAAAATAACAGGCTACCACATCCCCATATTTGAACTCCCCTAGTGCAGAAGCCGCTATTTTTTTTGTTCAGACTGCAATATTTTCTTCATACTAACTCGGAATCCGACGAGACTTCGACCGATTAACTCCCACCCAAATTACAGACAATATGAAACTCACGGATACTTCATCTTGTGAACGTACACTGTAGTTCTCCATGGGGACTGACAGTTGTACTTAGAAAATAGCTGGCTACCACATCCCCATATTTGAACTCCGCCTGGTGCAGAAGCCGCTATTTTTTTCGTTCAGACTGCAATATTTTCTTCATACTAACTCGAAATCCGGCGAGACTTCGACCGATTAACTCCCACCTAAATTACGGACAATATTAAACACTCGGATACTTCATCTTGTGAACGTACATTGTAGTTCTCCATGGGGACTGACAGTTTTACTTAGAAAATAAAAGGTTACTACATCCCCAAATTTGAACTCCGCCTAGTGCAGAAGCTACTATTTTTTTGTTCAGACTGCAATAACTTCTTCATACTAATTCAGAATCCGGTGAGACTTCGACCAATTAACTCCCACCTAAATTACGGACAATATGGAACACTCGAATACTTCATCTTGTGAACGCATACTGTAGTTCTCCATGGGCACTGACAGTTGTACTTAGAAAATAACAGGATACCACATCCCCATATTTGAATTCCGCCTAGTGCAGAAGCCGCTATTTTTTTGTTCAGACTGCCATATTTTCTTCGTACTAACTCAGAATTCGGCGAAACTTTGACCGATTAACTCCAACCTAAATTACGGACAATATGAAACACTCGGATACTTCATCTTGTGAACGTACATTGTAGTTCTCCATGGGGACTAACAGTTGTACTTAGAAAATAACAATCTACTACATCCCCATATTTGAACTCCGCCTAGTGCAGAAGCCGCTATATTTTTTGTTCAGACTGCAATAACTTCTTCATACTAATTCAAAATCCGGCGAGACTTCGACCATTTAACTCCCACCTAAATGATGGACAATATGGAACACTCGGATACTTCATCTTCTGAACGCATACTGTAGTTCTCCATGGGCACTGACAGTTGTACTTAGAAAATAACAGGATACCACATCCCCATATTTGAACTCTGCCTAGTGCAGAAGCCGCTATTTTTTTGTTCAGACTACAATTTTTTCTTCATACTAACTCGGAATCCGGCGAGACTTCGACCGATTAACTCCGACCTAAATTACGGACAATATGAAACACTCGGATACTTCATCTTGTGAACGTACACTGTAGTTCTCCATGGGGACTGACAGTTGTACTTAGAAAATAACAGGCTACCACATCCCCATATTTGAACTCCGCCTAGTGCAGAAGCAGCTATTTTTTTTGTTCAGACTGCAATATTTTCTTCATACTAACTCGGAATCCGACGAGACTTCGACCGATTAACTCCCACCTAAATTAACGACAATATGAAACACACGGATACTTCATCTTGTGAACGTACACTGTAGTTCTCCATGGGGACTGACAGTTGTACTTAGAAAATAGCAGGCTACCACATCCCCATATTTGAACTCCGCCTGGTGTAGAAGCCGCTATTTTTTTCGTTCAGACTGCAATATTTTCTTCATACTAACTCGGAATCCGGCGAGACTTCGACCGATTAACTCCCACCTAAATTACGGACAATATTAAACACTCGAATACTTCATCTTGTGAACGTACATTGTATTTCTCCATGGGGACTGACAGTTGTACTTAGAAAATAACAGGCTACCACATCCCCATATATGAACTCCGCCTAGTGCAGAAGCCGCTATTTTTTTTGTTCAAACTACAATAACTTCTTCATACTAATTCAGAATCCGGTGAGACTTCGACCAATTAACTCCCACCTAAATGATAGACAATATGGAACACTCGGATACTTCATCTTCTAAACGCATATTGTAGTTCTCTATGGACACTGACAGTTGTACTTAGAAAATAACAGGATACCACATCCCCATATTTGAACTCCGCCTAGTGCAGAAGCCGCTATTTTTTTGTTCAGACTGCAATAACTTCTTCATACTAATTCAGAATCCGGTGAGACATCGACCAATTAACTCCCACCTAAATTACAGACAATATGGAACACTCGGATACTTCATCTTGTGAACGCATACTGTAGTTCTCCATGGGCACTGACAGTTGTACTTAGAAAATAACAGAATACCGCATCCTCTTATTTGAACTCTGCCTAGTGCAGAAGCTGCTATTTTTTTGTTCAGACTACAATTTTTTCTTCGTACTAACTCGGAATCCGGCGAGACTTCGACCGATTAACTACCACCTAAATTACGGACAATATGAAACACTCGGATACTTCATCTTGTGAACGTACACTGTAGTTCTCTATGGGGACTGACGGTTGTACTTAAAAAATAACAGACTACCACATCCCCATATTTGAACTCCGCCTAGTGTAGAAGCCGCTATTTTTTTTGTTCAGACTGCAATATTTTCTTCATACTAACTCGGAATCCGACGAGACTTCGACCGATTAACTCCCACCTAAATTACGGACAATATGAAACACACGGATACTTCATCTTGTGAACGTACACTGTAGTTCTCCATGGGGACTGACAGTTGTACTTAGAAAATAGCAGGCTACCACATCCCCATATTTGAACTCCGCCTGGTGCAGAAGCCGCTATTTTTTTTTTCAGACTGTAATATTTTCTTCATACTAACTCGGAATCCGGCGAGACTTCGACCGATTAACTCCCACCTAAATTACGGACAATATAAAACACTCGGATACTTCATCTTGTGAACGTACACTGTAGTTCTCCATGGGGACTGACAGTTGTACTTAGAAAATAACAGGTTACTACTTCCCCAAATTTGAACTCCGCCTAGTGCAGAAGTTACTATTTTTTTGTTCAGGCTGTAATAACTTCTTCATACTAATTCAGAATCCGGTGAGACTTCGACCAATTAACTCCCACCTAAATTACGGACAATATGGAACACTCGAATACTTCATCTTGTGAACGCATACTGTAGTTCTCCATGGGCAATGACAGTTGTACTTAGAAAATAACAGGATACCACATCCCCATATTTGAATTCCGCCTAGTGCAGAAGCCGCTGTTTTTTTTGTACAGACTGCCATATTTTCTTCGTACTAACTTGGAATCCGGCGAAACTTTGACCGATTAACTCCAACCTAAATTACGGACAATATGAAACACTCGGATACTTCATCTTTTGAACGTACATTGTAGTTCTCCATGGGGACTAACAGTTGTACTTAGAAAATAACAAGCTACTACATCCCCATATTTGAACTCCGCCTAGTGCAGAAGCCGCTATTTTTTTGTTCAGACTGCAATAACTTCTTCATACTAATTCAAAATCCGGTGAGACTTCGACCATTTAACTCCCACCTAAATGATGGACAATATGGAACACTCGGATACTTCATTTTCTGAACGCATACTGTAGTTCTCTATGGGCACTGACAGTTGTACTTAGAAAATAACAGGATACCACATCCCCATATTTGAACTCCGCCTAGTGTAGAAGCCGCTATTTTTTTGTTCAGACTACAATTTTTTCTTCATACTAACTCGGAATCCGGCGAGACTTCGACCGATTAACTCCGACCTAAATTACGGACAATATGAAACACTCGGATACTTCATCTTGTGAACGTACACTGTATTTCTCCATGGGGACTGACAGTTGTACTTAGAAAATAACAGGCTACCACATCCCCATATTTGAACTCCCCTAGTGCAGAAGCCGCTATTTTTTTTGTTCAGACTGCAATATTTTCTTCATACTAACTCGGAATCCGACGAGACTTCGACCGATTAACTCCCACCCAAATTACAGACAATATGAGACTCACGGATACTTCATCTTGTGAACGTACACTGTAGTTCTCCATGGGGACTGACAGTTGTACTTAGAAAATAGCTGGCTACCACATCCCCATATTTGAACTCCGCCTGGTGCAGAAGCCGCTATTTTTTTCGTTCAGACTGCAATATTTTCTTCATACTAACTCGAAATCCGGCGAGACTTCGACCGATTAACTCCCACCTAAATTACGGACAATATTAAACACTCGGATACTTCAACTTGTGAACGTACATTGTAGTTCTCCATGGGGACTGACAGTTTTACTTAGAAAATAAAAGGTTACTACATCCCCAAATTTGAACTCCGCCTAGTGCAGAAGCTACTATTTTTTTGTTCAGACTGCAATAACTTCTTCATACTAATTCAGAATCCGGTGAGACTTCGACCAATTAACTCCCACCTAAATTACGGACAATATGGAACACTCGAATACTTCATCTTGTGAACGCATACTGTAGTTCTCCATGGGCACTGACAGTTGTACTTAGAAAATAACAGGATACCACATCCCCATATTTGAATTCCGCCTAGTGCAGAAGCCGCTATTTTTTTGTTCAGACTGCCATATTTTCTTCGTACTAACTCAGAATTCGGCGAAACTTTGACCGATTAACTCCAACCTAAATTACGGACAATATGAAACACTCGGATACTTCATCTTGTGAACGTACATTGTAGTTCTCCATGGGGACTAACAGTTGTACTTAGAAAATAACAAGCTACTACATCCCCATATTTGAACTCCGCCTAGTGCAGAAGCCGCTATATTTTTTGTTCAGACTGCAATAACTTCTTCATACTAATTCAAAATCCGGCGAGACTTCGACCATTTAACTCCCACCTAAATGATGGACAATATGGAACACTCGGATACTTCATCTTCTGAACGCATACTGTAGTTCTCCATGGGCACTGACAGTTGTACTTAGAAAATAACAGGATACCACATCCCCATATTTGAACTCTGCCTAGTGCAGAAGCCGCTATTTTTTTGTTCAGACTACAATTTTTTCTTCATACTAACTCGGAATCCGGCGAGACTTCGACCGATTAACTCCGACCTAAATTACGGACAATATGAAACACTCGGATACTTCATCTTGTGAACGTACACTGTAGTTCTCCATGGGGACTGACAGTTGTACTTAGAAAATAACAGGCTACCACATCCCCATATTTGAACTCCGCCTAGTGCAGAAGCCGCTATTTTTTTTGTTCAGACTGCAATATTTTCTTCATACTAACTCGGAATCCGACGAGACTTCGACCGATTAACTCCCACCTAAATTAACGACAATATGAAACACACGGATACTTCATCTTGTGAACGTACACTGTAGTTCTCCATGGGGACTGACAGTTGTACTTAGAAAATAGAAGGCTACCACATCCCCATATTTGAACTCCGCCTGGTGTAGAAGCCGCTATTTTTTTCGTTCAGACTGCAATATTTTCTTCATACTAACTCGGAATCCGGCGAGACTTCGACCGATTAACTCCCACCTAAATTACGGACAATATTAAACACTCGAATACTTCATCTTGTGAACGTACATTGTATTTCTCCATGGGGACTGACAGTTGTACTTAGAAAATAACAGGCTACTACATCCCCATATTTGAACTCCGCCTAGTGCAGAAGCCGCTATTTTTTTTGTTCAAACTACAATAACTTCTTCATACTAATTCAGAATCCGGTGAGACTTCGACCAATTAACTCCCACCTAAATGATAGACAATATGGAACACTCGGATACTTCATCTTCTAAACGCATATTGTAGTTCTCTATGGGCACTGACAGTTGTACTTAGAAAATAACAGGATACCACATCCACATATTTGAACTCCGCCTAGTGCAGAAGCGCTATTTTTTTGTTCAGACTGCAATAACTTCTTCATACTAATTCAGAATCCGGTGAGACATCGACCAATTAACTCCCACCTAAATTACAGACAATATGGAACACTCGGATACTACATCTTGTGAACGCATACTGTAGTTCTCCATGGGCACTGACAGTTGTACTTAGAAAATAACAGAATACCACATCCTCATATTTGAACTCTTCCTAGTGTAGAAGCCGCTATTTTTTTGTTCAGACTACAATTTTTTCTTCATACTAACTCGGAATCCGGCGAGACTTCGACCGATTAACTCCCACCTAAATTACGGACAATATAAAACACTCGGATACTTCATCTTGTGAACGTACACTTTAGTTCTCCATGGGGACTGACAGTTGTACTTAGAAAATAACAGGTTACTACTTCCCCAAATTTGAACTCCGCCTAGTGCAGAAGTTACTATTTTTTTGTTCAGACTGCAATAACTTCTTCATACTAATTCAGAATCCGGTGAGACTTCGACCAATTAACTCCCACCTAAATTACGGACAATATGAAACACTCGAATACTTCATCTTGTGAACGCATACTGTAGTTCTCCATGGGCACTGACAGTTGTACTTAGAAAATAACAGGATACCACATCCCCATATTTGAATTCCGCCTAGTGCAGAAGCCGCTGTTTTTTTTGTTCAGACTGCCATATTTTCTTCGTACTAACTCGGAATCCGGCGAAACTTTGACCGATTAACTCCAACCTAAATTACGGACAATATGAAACACTCGGATACTTCATCTTGTGAACGTACATTGTAGTTCTCCATGGGGACTAACAGTTGTACTTAGAAAATAACAAGCTACTACATCCCCATATTTGAACTCCGCCTAGTGCAGAAGCCGCTATATTTTTTGTTCAGACTGCAATAACTTCTTCATACTAATTCAAAATCCGGTGAGACTTCGACCATTTAACTCCCACCTAAATGATGGACAATATGGAACACTCGGATACTTCATCTTCTGAATGCATACTGTAGTTCTCTATGGGCACTGACAGTTGTACTTAGAAAATAACAGGATACCACATCCCCATATTTGAACTCCGCCTAGTGTAGAAGCCGCTATTTTTTTGTTCAGACTACAATTTTTTCTTCATACTAACTCGGAATCCGGCGAGACTTCGACCGATTAACTCCGACCTAAATTACGGACAATATGAATCACTCGGATACTTCATCTTGTGAACGTACACTGTAGTTCTCCATGGGGACTGACAGTTGTACTTAGAAAATAACAGGCTACCACATCCCCATATTTGAACTCCGCCTAGTGCAGAAGCCGCTATTTTTTTTGTTCAGACTGCAATATTTTCTTCATACTAACTCGGAATCCGACGAGACTTCGACCGATTAACTCCCACCCAAATTACGGACAATATGAAACACACGGATACTTCATCTTGTGAACGTACACTGTAGTTCTCCATGGGGACTGACAGTTGTACTTAGAAAATAGCTGGCTACCACATCCCCATATTTGAACTCCGCCTAGTGCCGAAGCCGCTATTTTTTTCGTTCAGACTGCAATATTTTCTTCATACTAACTCGAAATCCGGCGAGACAACGACCGATTAACTACCACCTAAATTACGGACAATATTAAACACTCGGATACTTCATCTTGTGAACGTACATTGTAGTTCTCCATGGGGACTGACAGTTTTACTTAGAAAATAAAAGGTTACTACATCCCCAAATTTGAACTCCGCCTAGTGCAGAAGCTACTATTTTTTTGTTCAGACTGCAATAACTTCTTCATACTAATTCAGAATCCGGTAAGACTTCGACCAATTAACTCCCACCTAAATTATGGACAATATGGAACACTCGAATACTTCATCTTGTGAACGCATACTGTAGTTCTCCATGGGCACTGACAGTTGTACTTAGAAAATAACAGGATACCACATCCCCATATTTGAATTCCGCCTAGTGCAGAAGCCGCTATTTTTTTGTTCAGACTGCCATATTTTCTTCGTACTAACTCAGAATTCGGCGAAACTTTGACCGATTAACTCCAACCTAAATTACGGACAATATGAAACACTCGGATACTTCATCTTGTGAACGTACATTGTAGTTCTCCATGGGGACTGACAGTTGTACTTAGAAAATAACAGGCTACTACATCCCCATATTTGAACTCCGCCTAGTGCAGAAGCCGCTATTTTTTTTGTTCAGACTACAATAACTTCTTCATACTAATTCAAAATCCGGTGAGGCTTCGACCAATTAACTCCCACCTAAATGATGGACAATATGGAACACTCGGATACTTCATTTTCTGAACGCATACTGTAGTTCTCTATGGGCACTGACAGTTGTACTTAGAAAATAACATGATACCACATCCCCATATTTGAACTCCTCCTAGTGCAGAAGCCGCTATTTTTTTGTTCAGACTACAATAACTTCTTCATACTAATTCAGAATCCGGTGAGACATCGACCAATTAACTCCCACATAAATTACAGACAATATGGAACACTCAGATACTTCATCTTGTGAACGCATACTATAGTTCTCCATGGGCACTAACAGTTGTACTTAGAAAATAACAGAATACCACATCCTCATATTTGAACTCTGCCTAGTGCAGAAGCCGCTATTTTTTTGTTCAGACTATAATTTTTTCTTCATACTAACTCGGAATCCGGCGAGACTTCGACCGATTAACTCCCACCTAAATTACGGACAATATGAAACACTCGGATACTTCATCTTGTGAACGTACACTGTAGTTCTCCATGGGGACTGACAGTTGTACTTAGAAAATAACAGGCTACCACATCCCCATATTTGAACTCCGCCCAGTGCAGAAGCCGCTATTTTTTTTGTTCAGACTGCAATATTTTCTTCATACTAACTCGGAATCCGACGAGACTTCGACCGATTAACTCCCACCTAAATTAACGACAATATGAAACACACGGATACTTCATCTTGTGAACGTACACTGTAGTTCTCCATGGGACTGACAGTTGTACTTAGAAAATAGCAGGCTACCACATCCCCATATTTGAACTCCGCCTGGTGTAGAAGCCGCTATTTTTTCGTTCAGACTGCAATATTTTCTTCATACTAACTCGGAATCCGGCGAGACTTCGACCGATTAACTCCCACCTAAATTACGGACAATATTAAACACTCGAATACTTCATCTTGTGAACGTACATTGTATTTCTCCATGGGGACTGACAGTTGCACTTAGAAAATAACAGGCTACTACATCCCCATATTTGAACTCCGCCTAGTGCAGAAGCCGCTATTTTTTTGTTCAAACTACAATAACTTCTTCATACTAATTCAGAATCCGGTGAGACTTCGACCAATTAACTCCCACCTAAATGATGGACAATATGGAACACTCGGATACTTCATCTTCTAAACGCATATTGTAGTTCTCTATGGGCACTGACAGTTGTACTTAGAAAATAACAGGATACCACATCCCCATATTTGAACTCCGCCTAGTGCAGAAGCGCTATTTTTTTGTTCAGACTGCAATAATTCTTCATACTAATTCAGAATCCGGTGAGACATCGACCAATTAACTCCCACCTAAATTACAGACAATATGGAACTCTCGGATACTTCATCTTGTGAACGCATACTGTAGTTCTCCATGGGCACTGACAGTTGTACTTAGAAAATAACAGAATACCACATCCTCATATTTGAACTCTTCCTAGAGCAGAAGCCGCTATTTTTTTGTTCAGACTACAATTTTTTCTTCATACTAACTCGGAATCCGGCGAGACTTCGACCGATTAACTACCACCTAAATTACGGACAATATGAAACACTCGGATACTTCATCTTGTGAACATACGCTGTAGTTCTCCATGGGGACTTACAGTTGTACTTAGAAAATAACAGGCTACCACATCCCCATATTTGAACTCCGCCAAGTGCAGAAGCCGCTATTTTTTTTGTTCAGACTGCAATATTTTCTTCATACTAACTCGGAATCCGATGAGACTTCGACCGATTAACTCCCACCTAAATTACGGACAATATGAAACACACGGATACTTCATCTTGTGAACGTACACTGTAGTTCTCCATGGGGACTGACAGTTGTACTTAGACAATAGCAGGCTACCACATCCCCATATTTGAACTCCGCCTGGTGTAGAAGCCGCTATTTTTTTATTCAGACTGCAATATGTTCTTCATACTAACTCGGAATCCGGCGAGACTTCGACCGATTAACTCCCACCTAAATTATGGACAATATTAAACGCTCGGATACTTCATCTTGTGAACGTACACTGTAGTTCTACATGGGGACTGACAGTTGTACTTAGAAAATAACAGGTTACTACATCCCCAAATTTGAACTCCGCCTAGTGCAGAAGCTACTATTTTTTTGTTCAGACTGCAATAACTTCTTCATACTAATTCAGAATCCAGTGAGACTTCGACCAATTAACTTCCACCTAAATTACGGACAATATTAAACGCTCGGATACTTCATCTTGTGAACGTACACTGTAGTTCTCTTTGGGCACTGACAGTTATACTTAGAAAATAAAAGGATACCACATCCCCATATTTGAACTCCGTCTAGTGCAGAAGCCGCTATTTTTTTTGTTCAGACTGCAATATTTTCTTCATACTAAATCGAAATCCGACGAGACTTCAACCGATTAACTCCCACCTAAATTACGGACAATATGAAACACACGGATACTTCATCTTGTGAACATACACTGTAGTTCTCCATGGGGACTGACATTTGTACTTTGAAAATAACAGGCTACCACATCCCCATATTTGAACTCCGCCTGGTGCAGAAGCCGCTATTTTTTTTGTTCAGACTGCAATATTTTCTTCATACAAAGTCGGAATCCGACGAGACTTCGATCGATTAACTCCCACCTAAATTACGGACAATATGAAACACTCGGATACTTCATCTTGTGAACGTACACTGTAGTTCTCCATGGGGACTGACAGTTGTACTTTGAAAATAGCAGGCTACCACATCCGCATATTTGAACTCCGCCTGGTGTAGAAGCCGCTATTTTTTTTTGTTTAGACCGCAATATTTTCTTCGTACTAACTCGGAATCCGGCGAGACTTCGACCGATTAACTCCCACCTAAATTACGGACAATATTAAACACTCGGATACTTCATCCTTTGAACGTACACTGTAGTTCTCCATGGGGACTGACAGTTGTACTTTGAAAATAACAGGCTACCACATCCCCATATTTGAACTCCGCCTATTGCAGAAGCCGCTATTTTTTTGTTTAGACTGCAATATTTTCTTCATACTAACTCGGAATCCGACGAGACTTCGACCGATTAACTCCCACCTAAATTACGGACAATATGAAACACACGGATACTTCACCTTGTGAACGTACACTGTAGTTCTCCATGGGGACTGACAGTTGTACTTAGAAAATAGCAGGCTACCACATCCCCATATTTGAACTCCGCCTGGTGCAGAAGCCGCTATTTTTTTTGTTTAGACTGCAATATTTTCTTCATACTAACTCGGAATCCGGCGAGACTTCGACCGATTAACTCCCACCTAAATTACGGACAATATTAAACACTCGGATACTTCATCTTGTGAACGTACACTGTAGTTCTCAATGGGGACTGACAGTTGTACTTAGAAAATAACAGGTTACTACATCCCCAAATCTGAACTCCGCCTAGTGCAGAAGCTACTATTTTTTTGTTCAGACTACAATAACTTCTTCATACTAATTCAGAATCCGGTGAGACTTCGACCAATTAACTTCCACCTAAATTACGGACAATATGGAACACTCGGATACTTCATCTTGTGAATGCATACTATAGTTCTCTATGGGCACTGACAGTTATACTTAGAAAATAACAGGATACCACATCCCCATATTTGAACTCCGTCTAGTGCAGATGCCGTTATTTTTTTTGTTCAGACTGCAATATTTTCTTCATACTAACTCGGAATCCGACGAGACTTCGACCGATTAACTCCCACCTAAATTACGGACAATATGAAACACACGGATACTTCAACTTGTGAACGTACACTGTAGTTCTCCATGGGGACTGACAGTTGTACTTAGGAAATAACAGGCTACCACATCCCCATATGTGAACTCCGCCTAGTGCAGAAGCCGCTATTTTTTTTGTTCAAACTGCAATATTTTCTTTATACTAACTCGGAATCCGACGAGACTTCGATCGATTAACTCCCACCTAAATTATGGACAATATAAAACACACGGATACTTCATCTTGTGAACGTACACTGTAGTTCTCCATGGGGACTGACAATTGTACTTAGAAAATAACACGCTACCGCATCCCCATATTTGAACTCCGCCTAGTGCAGATGCCGCTATTTATTTTGTTCAGACTGCAATATTTTCTTCATACTAACTCGGAATCCGACGAGACTTCGACCGATTAACTCCCACCTAAATTAAGGACAATATGAAACACTCGGATACTTCATCTTGTGAACGTACACTGTAGTTCTCCATGGGGACTTACAGTTGTACTTTGAAAATAACAGGCTACCACATCCGTATATTTGAACTCCGCCTATTGCAGAAGCCGCTATTTTTTTGTTCAGACTGAAATAACTTCTTCATACTAATTCAGAATCTGGTGAGACTTCGACCTATTAACTCCCACCTAAATTACGGACAATATGGAACACTCGGATACTTCAGCTTGTGAACGCATACTGTAGTTCTCCATGGGCACTGACAGTTGTACTTAGAAAATAACAGGATACCACATCCCCGTATTTGAACTCCGCCTAGTGCAGAAGCCGCTATTTTTTTTGTTCAGACTGCAATATTTTCTTCATACTAACTCGGAATCCGTCGAAACTTCGACCGATTAACTCCAACCTAATTACGGACAATATGAAACACTCGGATACTTCATCTTGTGAACGTACATTGTAGTTCTCCTTGGGGACTGACAGTTGTACTTAGAAAATAACAGGCTACTACATCCCTATATTTGAACTCCGCCTAGTGCAAAACCGCTATTTTTTTTGTTCAGACTGCAATAACTACTTCATACTAATTTAGAATCCGGTGAAACTTCGACCAATTAACTCCCACCTAAATGATGGACAATATGGAACACTCGGATACTTCATCTTCGGAACGCATACTGTAGTTCTCTATGGCCACTGACAGTTGTACTTAGAAAATAACAAGATACCACATCCCCATATTTGAACTCCGCCTAGTGCAGAAGCCGCTATTTTTTTGTTCAGACTGCAATAACTTCTTCATACTAATTCAGAATCCGGTGAGACTTCGACCATTTAACTCCCACCTAAATTACAGACAATATGGAACACTCGGATACTTCATCTTGTGAACGCATACTGTAATTCACCATGGGCACTGACAGTTGTACTTAGAAAATAACAGAATACCACATCTGCATATTTGAACTCTGCCTAGTGCAGAAGCCGCTATTTTTTTGTTCAGACTGCAATATTTTCTTCATACTAACTCGGAATCCGGCGAGACTTCGACCGGTTAACTCCCACCTAAATTACGGACAATATGTAACACTCAGATACTTCATCTTGTGAACGTACATTGTAGTTCTCCATGGGGACGGACAGTTGTACTTAGAAAATAACAAGTTACTACATCCCCAAATTTGAACTCCGCCTAGTGCCGAAGCTGCTATTTTTTTTGTTCAGATTGCAATAACTTCTTCATACTAATTAAGAATCCTGTGAGACTTCGACCAATTAACTCCCACCTAAATTACAGACAATATGGAACACTCAGATACTTCATCTTGTGAACGCATTCTGTAGTTCTCCATGGGGACTGACAGTTGTACTTAGATAATAACAAGATACCACATCCCCATATTTGAACTCCGCCTAGTGCAGAAGCTGCTATTTTTTTGTTCAGACTGCAATAGCTTCTTCATATTAATTCAGAATCCGGTGAGACTTCGACCAATTAACTCCCTCCTAAATTACGGACAATATGGAACACTCGGATACCTCATCTTGTGAACGCATGCTGTAGTTCTCCATGGGCACTGACAGTTTTACTTAGAAATTAACAGGATACCACATCCCCATATTTGAACTCCGCCTAGTGCAGAAGCCGCTATTTTTTTGTTCAGACTGCAATATTTTCTTCATACTAACTCGGAATCCGGCGAAACTTCGACTGATTAACTACCACATAAATTACTAATTATATGAAACACTCGGATACTTCATCTTGGAACACACACTGTAGTTCTCCATGGGGACTGACAGTTGTACTTAAAAAATAACAGGATACACATCCCTATGTTTGAACTCCGCCTAGTGCAGAAGCCGCTATTTTTTTTGTTCAGACTGCAATAACTTCTTCATAATAATTCAGAATCCGGTGAGACTTCGACCAATTAACTCCCACCTAAATTACGGACAATATGGAACACTCGGATACTTCATCTTGTGAACGCATACTGTAATTCTCCATGGGCACTGACAGTTGTACATAGAAAATAATAGGATACCACATCCCCATATTTGAACTTCGCCTAGTGTAGAAGCCGCTATTTTTTTGTTCAGACTGCAATATTTTCTTCATACTAACTCGGAATCCGGCGAGACTTCTACCGATTAACTCCCACCTAAATTACGGATTATATGAAACGCTCACATACTTCATCTTGTGAACGTACACTATAGTTTTCCATGGGGACTGACAGTTGTACTTAGAAAATAACAGGCTACCACATCCCCATATTTGAACTCCGCTTAGTGCAGAAGCCGCTATTTTTTTTGTTCAGACTGCAATAACTTCTTCATACTAATTCAGAATCCGGTGAGACTTCGACCAATTAACTCCCACCTAAATTACTGACATTATGGAACACTCGGATACTTTATCTTGTGAACGCATACTGTAATTCTCCATGGGCACTAACAGTTGTACTTAGAAAATAACAGGATACCACATCCACATATTTGAACTCTGCCTAGTGCAGAAGTCGCTATTTTTTTTGTTCATACTGCAATAACTTTTTCATACTAATTCAGAATCCGGTGAGACTTCGACCAATTAACTCCCACCTAAATTACAGACAATATGGAACACTCGGATACTTTATCTTGTGACCCATACTGTAGTTCTCTATGGGCACTGACAGTTGTACTTAGAAAATAACAGGATACCACATCCCCATATTTGAACTCCGCCTAGTACAGAAGCCGCTATTTTTTTTGTTCAGACTGCAATAACTTTTTCATACTAATTCAGAATCCGGTGAGACTTCGACCAATTAACTCCCACCTAAATCACGGACAATATGGAATACTCGAATACTTCATCTTGTGAACGCATATTGTAGTTCTCTATGGACACTGACAGTTGTACTTAGAAAATAATAGGATACCACATCCCCATATTTGAACTCTGCCTAGTGCAGAAGCCGCTATGTTTTTTTTCAGACTGCATTATTTTCTTTATACTAACTCGAAATCCGGCGAGACTTCGACCGATTAACTCCCACCTAAATTACGGACAATATGAAACGCTCGCATACTTCTTCTTGTGAACGTACACTTTAGTTCTCCATGGGGACTGACAGTTGTACTTAGAAAATAACAGGCTACCACATCTCCATATTTGAACTCCTCTTAGTGTAGAAGTCGCTATTTTTTTTGTTCAGACTGCAATAACTTCTTCATACTAATTCAGAATCCGGTGAGACTTCGACCAATTAAATCCCACCTAAATTACGTACATTGTGGAACAATCAGATACTTTATCTTATGAACGCATATTGTAATTTTCCATGGGCACTGACAGTTGTACTTAGAAAATAACACGATACCACATCCCCATATTTGAACTCCGCCTAGTGCAGAAACCGCTATTTTTTTTGTTCAGACTGCAATAACTTCTTCATACTAATTCAGAATCCGGTAAGACTTCGACCAAGTAACTTCCACCTAAATTACGGACAATATGGAACACTCGGATAATTTATCTTGTGAACGCATACTGTAGTTCTCCATGGGCACTGACAGTTGTACTTAGAAAACAACAGCATACAACATCTCCATATTTGAACTCCGCCTAGTGTAGAAGCCGTTATTTTTTTGTTCTGATTACAATATTTTCTTCATACTAACACGGAATCCGGCAAGACTTCGACCGATTAACTTCCACCTAAATTACGGACAATATGAAACGTTCGGATACTTCATCTTGTGAACGTACACTGTAGTTCTCCATGGGGACTGATAGTTGTACTTAGAAAATAACAGGCTACCACATCCCCATATTTAAACTCCGCCTAGTGCAGAAGCCGTTATTTTTTTGTTCAGACTGCAATAACTTCTTCATACTAATTCAGAATCCGGTGAGACTTCGACCAATTAACTCCCACCTAAATTACGAACAATATGGAACACTCGGATACTTTATCTTGTGAACGCATACTGTAGTTCTCTATGGGCACTGACAGTTGTACTTAGAAAATAACAGGATACCACATCCCCATATTTGAACTCCGCCTAGTACAGAAGCCGCTATTTTTTTTGTTCAGACTGTAATAACTTTTTCATACTAATTCAGAATCCGATGAGACTTCGACCAATTAACTCCCACCTAAATTACGGACAATATGGAATACTCGTATACTTCATCTTGTGAACGCATATTGTAGTTCTCGATGGACAATGACAGTTGTACTTAGAAAATAATAGGATACCACATCCCCATATTTGAACTCCGCCTAGTGCAGAAGCCGCTATTTTTTTTCAAAATGCAATATTTTCTTCATACTAACTCGGAATTCGGCGAGACTTCAACCGATTAACTCCCACCTAAATTATGGACAATATGAAACACTCGGATACTTCATCTTACGAACGTACACCGTAGTTCTCCATGGGACTGACAGTTGTACTTAGAAAATAACAGGCTACTACATCCCCATATTCGAACTCCGCCTAGTGCAGAAGCCGCTATTTTTTTTGTTCAGACTGCATTATTTTCTTCATACTACCTCGGAATCCGACGAGACTTCGATCGATTAACTCCCACCTAAATTACGGACAATATGAGAGACTCGGATACTTGATATTGTGAACGTACACTGTAGTTCTCCATGGGGACTGACAAATGTACTTTGAAAATAACAGGTTACCACATCCCCATATTTGAACTCCGCCTAGTGTAGAAGCCGCTATTTTTTTTTGTTCAGACTGCAATATTTTCTTCATACTAACTCGGAATTCGACGAAACTTCGACCGATTAACTACCACCTAAATTACGGACAATATGAAACACAAGGATATTTCATCTTGTGAACGTACACTGTAGTTCTCCATTGGCACTTACAGTTGTACTTAGAAAATAACAGGCTACCACATCCCCATATTTGAACTCCGCCTAGTGTAGAAGCCGCTATTTTTTTTTGTTCAGACTGCAATATTTTCTTCATACTAACTCGGAATTCGACGAAACTTCGACGAAACTTCGACCGATTAACTACCACCTAAATTACGGACAATATGAAACACAAGGATATTTCATCTTGTGAACGTACACTGTAGTTCTCCATTGGCACTGACAGTTGTACTTAGAAAATAACAGGCTACCACATCCCCATATTTGAACTCCGCCTAGTGAAGAAGCCGCTATTTTTTTTGTTCAGACTGCAATAACTTCTTCATACTAATTCAAAATCCGGTAAGACTTCGACCAATTAACTGCCACCTAAATTACGGACAATATGGAACACTCGGATACTTCATCTTGTGAACGTATATTGTAGTTCTCCGTGGGCACTGACAGTTGTACTTAGAAAATAACAGGATACCACATCCGCATATTTGAACTCCGCCTAGTACAGAAGCCGCTATTTTTTTTGTTCAGACAGCAATATTTTCTTCATACTAACTCGGAATCCGGCGAGACTTCAACCGATTAACTCCCATCTAAATTACGGACAATATGAAACACTTGGATACTTCATCTTGTGAACGTACACTATAGTTCTCCATGGGGACTGATAGTTGTACTTAGAAAATAACAGGCTATATTCCCATATTTGAATACTATTTCTCTATAGGATAAGATGTAAAAGGGTATATTTGGAATTTCAAAATGATAGTGATTAAATCTGTTCAATGAATTCTCTTTATTAGTAGTAAAAAAATATATATATATATACATACATATATATATATTTAAAAACTATGGATTGTCACATCATTATATATATAAGTTTAATTATTAATTAAAGCTAAGATGTGATAAGATATGATGATGGGTAATGATTACAAATCTAAGCTGTGACAATACTTAATATATAGGGTACTTTTGGCTTAGGTGCTTATTAAGGTTCAAAATAAAGGAAAAGTCCTTCACTAAATTTCAGTGTAAATTAGGTCCCTGTTTTTTATTCATGATTATTGCAGAGCATGATGCAACTTTTCATAAAAGTTGCTGACATTTTCACAACTTTTCTGTACACTATGAACATAGTGTATGAAAGTTGCTGAACTATAAGACTACAATATTTTCTTCATACTAACTCGGAATCCGGCGAGACTTCGACCGATTAACTCCCACCTAAATTACGGACAATATGAAACACTCGGATACTTCATCTTGTGAACGTACACTGTAGTTCTCCATGGGGACTGACAGTTGTACTTAGAAAATAACATACTACCACATCCCCATATTTGACCTCCGCCTAGTGCAGAAGCCGCTATTTTTTTGTTCAGACTGCAATAACTTCTTCATAATAATTCAGAATCCGGTGAGACTTCGACCAATTAACTCCCACCTAAATTACGGACAATATGGAACACTCGGATACTTCATCTTGTGAACGCATACTGTAGTTCTCCATGGGCACTGATAGTTGTACTTAGAAAACAACAGGATACCACATCCCCATATTTGAACTCCGCCTAGTGCAAAAGCCGCTATTTTTTTTTGTTCAAACTGCAATAACTTCTTCATACTAATTCAGAATCCGGTGAGACTTCTACCAATTAACTCCCACCTAAATTACGGACAATATGGAATACTCGGATATCTCATCTTGTGAACACATACTGTAGTTCTCCATGGGCACTGACAGTTGTACTTAGAAAATAAAAGGATACAACATCGCCATATTTGAACTCCGCCTAGTGCAGAAGCCGCTATTTTTTTTGTTCAGACTGCAATATTTTCTTCATACTAACTCGAAATCCGGCGAGACTTCGACTGATTAACTCCCACCTAAATTACGGACAATATGAAATACTCGGATACTTCATCTTGTGAACTTACACTGTAGTTCTCCTTGGGGACTGACAGTTGTACTTAGAAAATAACAGACTACTACATCCCCATATTTGAACTCCGCCCAGTGCAGAAGCCGCTATTTTTTTTGTTCAGACTGGAATAACTTCTTCATATTAATTCAGAATCCGGTGAGACTTTGACCAATTAACTCCCACCTAAATTACGAACAATATGGAAAACTCAGATACTTCATCTTGTGAACGCATATTGTAGTTCTCTATGGGCACTGACAGTTGTACTTAGAAAATAACAAGACACCACAAACCCATATTTGAACTCCGCCTAGTGTAGAAGCCGCTATTTTTTTGTTCAGACTACAATAACTTCTTCATACTAATTCAGAATCCGGTGAGACTTCGACCGATTAACTCCCACCTAAATTACGGACAATATGAAACACTCAGATACTTCATCTTGTGAACGTACACTGTAGTTCTCCATGGGGACTGACAGTTGTACTTAGAAAATAACATACTACCACATCCCCATATTTGAACTCCGCCTAGTGCAGAAGCCGCTATTTTTTTGTTCAGACTGCAATAACTTCTTCATAATAATTCAGAATCCGGTGAGACTTCGACCAATTAACTCCCACCTAAATTACGGACAAAATGGAACACTTGGATACTTCATCTTGTGAACGCATACTGTAATTCTCTATGGGCACTGACAGTTGTACTTAGAAAATAACAGGATACCACATCCCCATATTTGAACTCCGCCTAGTGTAGAAGCTGCTATTTTTTTTGTTCAGACTGGAATAACATCTTCATATTAATTCAGAATCCGGTGAGACTTTGACCAATTAACTCACACCTAAATTACGGACAATATGGAAAACTCAGATACTTCATCTTGTGAACGCATATTGTAGTTCTCTATGGGCACTGACAGTTGTACTTAGAAAATAGCAGGACACCACAAACCCATATTAGAACTCCGCCTAGTGCAGAAGCCGCTATTTTTTTGTCCAGACTACAATAACTTCTTCATACTAATTCAGAATCCGGTGAGACTTCGACCGATTAACTCCCACCTAAATTACGGACAATATAAAACACTCAGATACTTCATCTTGTGAACGTACACTGTAGTTCTCCATGGGGACTGACAGTTGTACTTAGAAAATAACAGACTACCACATCCCCATATTTGACCTCCGCCTAGTGCAGAAGCCGCTATTTTTTTTGTTCAGACTGCAATAACTTCTTCATAATAATTCAGAATCCGGTGAGACTTCGACCAATTAACTCCCACCTAAATTACGGACAATATGGAACACTCGAATACTTCATCTTGTGAACGCATACTGTAATTCTCCATGGGCACTGACAGTTGTACTTAGAAAATAACAAGATACCACATCCCCATATTTGAACTCCGCCTAGTGCAGAAGCCGCTATTTTTTTTGTTCAGACTGCAATAACTTCTTCATACTAATTCAGAATCCGGTGAGACTTCGACCGATTAACTCTCACCTAAATTACGGACAATATGAAACACTCGGATACTTCATCTTGTGAACGTACACTGTAGTTCTTCATGGGGACTGACAGTTGTACTTAGAAAATAAAAGGCTACCACATCCCCATATTTGAACTCCGCCTATTGCAGAAGCCGCTATTTTTTTGTTCAGACTGCAATAACTTCTTCATACTAATTCAGAATCCGATGAGACTTCGACCAATTAACTCCCACCTAAATTACGGACAATATGGAACACTCGGATAGTTCATCTTGTGAATGCATACTGTAGTTCTCCATGGGCACTAACAGTTGTACTTAGTAAAACATGGTACCACATCCCCTTATTTGAACTCCGCCTGGTACAGAAGCCGCTATTTTTTTTTTGGTTCAGAATGCAATATTTTCTTCATACTAACTCGGAATCCGACGAGACTTCGACCAATTAACTCCCACCTAAATTACGGACAATATGAAACACTCGGATACTTCATCTTGTGAACGTACACTGTAGTTCTCTATGGGGACTGACAGTTGTACTTGGAAAATAACATGCTACCACATCCCCATATTTGAACTCCGCCTAGTGAAGAAGCCGCTATTTTATTTTGTTCAGACTGCAATAACTTCTTCATACTAATTCAGAATCCGGTGATACTTCGACCGTTTAACTCCCACCTAAATTACGGACAATATGGAACACTCGGATACTTCATCTTGTGAACACATACTGTAGTTCTCCATGGGCACTGACAGTTGTACTTAGAAAATAACAGGATACCACATCCCTATATTTGAACTCCACCTAGTGCAGAAGCCGATATTTTTTTGGTCAGACTGCAGTAACTTCTTCATACTAATTCAGAATACGGTGAGACTTCGACCAATCAACTCCCACCTAAATTACGGAGAATATAGAACACTCGGATACTTCATCTTGTGAACGCATACTGTAGTTCTCCATGGGCACTGACCGTTGTACATAGAAAATAACAGGATTGCACATCCCCATATTTGAACTCCGCCTGGTATAGAAGCCGCTATTTTTTTTGTTCAGACTGCAATATTTTCTTCATACTAACTCGGAATCCGGCGAGACTTCGACCGATTAACTCCCACCTAAATTACGGACAATACGAAACGCTCGGATACTTCATCTTATGAACGTACACTGTAGTTCTCCATGGGGACTGACAGTTGTACTTAGAGAATAACAGGCTACCACATCCCCATATTTGAACTCTGCTTAGTGCAGAAGCCGCTATTTTTTTGTTCAGACTGTAATAACTTCTTCATACTAATTCAGAATCCGGTGAGACTTCGACCAATTAACTCCCACCTAAATTACGTACATTATGGAACACTCGGATACTTTATCTTGTGAATGCATACAATAATTCTCCATGGGCACTGACAGTTGTACTTAGAAAATAACAGGATACCACATCCCCATATTTGAACTCCGCCTAGTGCAGAAACCGCTATTTTTTTGTTCAGACTGCAATAACTTCTTCATACTAATTCAGAATCCGGTAAGACTTCGACCAAGTAACTCCCACCTAAATTACGGACAATATGGAACACTCGGATAATTTATCTTGTGAACGCATACTGTAGTTCTCCATGGGCACTGACAGTTGTACTTATAAAATAACAGGATACAACATCTCCATATTTGAACTCCGCCTAGTGCAGAAGCCGCTATTTTTTTGTTCAAATTGCAATAACTTCTTCATACTAACTCGGAATCCGGCGAGACTTCGACCGATTAACTCCCACCTAAATTACGGACAATATGAAATGCTCGGATACTTCATCTTGTGAACGTACACTGTAGTTCTCCATGGGGACTTCCAGTTGTACTTAGAAAATAGGGAAAGTTTGGCTCACATCCTTAACAAGTTTTGAAATAAACAAAACATCCTTCACATACAAAACTTACATTTCCGCTCCCTATTTTCAAATTCGCGCAAGCAAAAATACACAAATACCCTTTACGTTTTAAACAATTCAAACGCGTATAACTTTATGTACAAAAACCGGATCAACAAACCGTTTTCACCAAAAAATCACAAATTTTATGATCTTTGAAATGAGATCCATTGTTGATACCAAAAATTCATATTTGTATTAAAGGTGCAATTATTTCAAATATTTGCAGATAATTCAGCAAATTTTAAACCTTTTTGAATTTTTTTCAAATTTACAAAATTTGCAAATAGTTGCAGATATTTCTGCAGCTACATGGTATAGTTGCAGAAATGTCTGCAACTATTGGGTATAGTTGTAGAAATTTATGCAACTATATGGTATAGGTGCAGAAATATCTGCAACTATTGCATATAGTTGCAGACATTTCTGCAACTATTGCATATAGTTGCAGAAATGCAACTATATGCAATAAATTGCAGAAATGTCTGCAACTATTGCGCATAGTTGCAGAAATGTCTACAACTATTGCACATAGTTGCAAACATTTCTGCAACTATTGAATATAGTTGCAGAAATGCAACTATTGCAAATAGTTGCAGAAATGTCTGCAACTATTGCTTATAGTTGCAGAAATATCTGCAACTATTGCATATAGTTGCAGAAATGCAACTATTGCTAATAGTTGCAGAAATGTCTGCAACTATTGCGTATAGTTGCAGAAATTACCGCAACTATTGGTTATAGTTGCAGACATTTCTACAACTATTGCTTATAGTTGCAGAAATGTCTGCAACTATTGCGTATAGTTGTAGAAATTTCTACAACTATTGCGCATATATTTGCAGAAATTTGTTGCGATTATTCGTAACTGCAAAAATATTAAGAATATCATATTTCATAAAAAAAATTGATTCGTCTTTAATTTGATTGCAGTTTTACATTTAAATCGAAAAATAAAAAGAAGAATCAGCTCGAAAGCGAAGCGCAAGGGTAATTTGGGAAAAAAAATTGGCGGAAAACAGAAACAGGGATGTAGAAAATATATATTTTACCACAGGGATCCGCTTTGAATTAACTTCCGTTTTAAGGATGTGTGTCTAATTTTCACTAGAAAATAACAGGCTACCACATCATCATATTTGAACTCCGCCAAGTGTAGAAGCCGCTATTTTTTTGTTCAGACTGCAATATTTTCTTCATACAAACTCGGAATCCGGCGAGACTTCGACCGATTAACTCCCACCTAAATTACGGACAATATGAAATGCTCGGATACTTCATCTTGTGAACGTACACTGTAGTTCTCCATGGGGACTGGCAGTTGTACTTAGAAAATTACAGGCTACCACATCCCCATATTTGAACTCCGCCTAGTGCAGAAGCCGCTATTTTTTTGTTCAGACTGCAATAACTTCTTCATACTAATTCAGAATCTGGTGAGACTTCGACCAATTAACTCCCACCTAAATTACGTACATTATGGAACACTCGGATACTTTATCTTGTAAACGCATATTGTAATTCTCCATGGGCACTGACAGTTATACTTAGAAAATAACAGGATACCACATCCCCATATTTGAACTCCGCCTAGTGCAGAAACCGCTATTTTTTTGTTCAGACTGCAATAACTTCTTCATACTAATTCAGAATCCGGTAAGACTTCGACCAAGTAACTCCCACCTAAATTACAGACAATATGGAACACTCGGATACTTCATCTTGTGAACGCATATTGTAGTTCTCGATGGACACTGCCAGTTGTACTTAGAAAATAATAGGATACCACATCCCCATATTTAAACTCCGCCTAGTGCAGAAGCCGCTATTTTTGTTCAGAATGCATTATTTTCTTCATACTAACTCGGAATTCGGCGAGACTTCAACCGATTAACTCCCACCTAACTTACGGACAATATGTAACACTCGGATACTTCATCTTATGAACGTACACTGTAGTTCTCCATGGGACTGACAGTTGTACTTAGAAAATAACAGGCTACTACATCCCCATATTCGAACTCCGCTTAGTGCTAAAGCCGCTATTTTTTTTGGTCAGACTGCAATAACTTTTTCATACTAGTTTAGAATCCGGTGAGACTTCGACCAATTAACGCCCACCTAAATTACGGACAATATGGAATTCTCTGATACTTCATCTTGTGAACGTACACTGTATATCTCCATGGGGACTGACAGTTGTACTTAGAAACTAACAGGCTAACACATCCCCATATTTGAACTCCGCCTAGTGCAGAAGCCGCTATTTTTTTTGTTCAGACTGCAATAACTTCTTCATACTAATTCGAAATCCGGTGAGACTTTGACCGATTAACTCCTACCTAAATTACGGACAATATGGAACACTCGGATACTTCATCTTGTGAACGCATACTGTAGTTCTCCATGGGCACTGATAGTTATACTTTGAAAATAATAGGATACCACATCCCCATATTTGAACTCCGCCTAGTGTAGAAGTCGCTATTTTTTTTGTTCAGACTGCAATATTTTCTTCATACTAACTCGGAATCCGGTGAGAATTCGACCGATTAACTCCCACCTAAATTACGGACAATATGAAACGCTCGGATACGTCATCTTGTGAACGCATACTGTAGTTCTCCATGGGTTCTGACAGTTGTACTTAGAAAATAATATGATACAACATCGCCATATTTGAACTCCGCCTAGTGAAAAAGCCACTATTTTTTTTTCAGACTTCAATATTTTCTTCATACTAACTCGAAATCCGGCGAGACTTCGACCGATTAACTTCCACCTAAATTACGGATAATATGAAACACTCGGATACTTCATCTTGTGAACGCATACTGTAGTTCTCCTTGGGCATTGACAGTTGTACTTAGAAAACAACAAGATACCACATCCCCATATTTGAACTCCGCTTACTGTAGAAGCCGCTATTTTTTTGTTCAGACTGCAATATTTTCTTCATACTAACTCGGAATCCGGTGAGACTTCGACCGATTAACTCCCACCTAAATTACGGACAATATGAAACGCTCGGATACGTCATCTTTTGAACGCATACTGTAGTTCTCCATGGGTACTGACAGTTGTACTTATCGCCATATTTGAACTCCGCCTAGTGAAGAAGCCACTATTTTTTTTGTTCAGACTGCAATATTTTCTTCATACTAACTCGAAATCCGGCGAGACTTCGACCGATTAACTTCCACCTAAATTACGGATAATATGAAACACTCGGATACTTCATCTTGTGAACGTACACTGTAGTTCTCCATGGGGACTGACAGTTGTACTTAGAAAATAACAGGCTACTACATCCCCATATTTGAACTCCGCCTAGTGCAGAAGCCGCTATTTTTTTTGTTCAGACTGCATTAACTTATTCATACTAATTCAGAATCCGGTGAGACTTCGACCAGTTAACTCCCACCTAAATTACGGACAATATGGAACACTCGGATACTTCATCTTGTGAACGCATATTGTAGTTCTCTATGGGCACTGACAGTTGTACTTAAAAAATAACAGGATACTACATCCCCATATTTGAACTCCGCCTAGTGCAGAAGCCGCTATTTTTTTTGTTCAGACTGTAATAACTTCTTCATACTAATTCAGAATCCGGTGAGACTTCGACCAGTTAACTCCCACCTAAATTACGGACAATATGAAACGCTCGGATACGTCATCTTGTGAACGCATACTGTAGTTCTCCATGGGTTCTGACAGTTGTACTTAGAAAATAATATGATACAACATCGCCATATTTGAACTCCGCCTAGTGAAAAAGCCACTATTTTTTTTTCAGACTTCAATATTTTCTTCATACTAACTCGAAATCCGGCGAGACTTCGACCGATTAACTTCCACCTAAATTACGGATAATATGAAACACTCGGATACTTCATCTTGTGAACGCATACTGTAGTTCTCCTTGGGCATTGACAGTTGTACTTAGAAAACAAGAAGATACCACATCCCCATATTTGAACTCCGCTTACTGTAGAAGCCGCTATTTTTTTGTTCAGACTGCAATATTTTCTTCATACTAACTCGGAATCCGGTGAGACTTCGACCGATTAACTCCCACCTAAATTACGGACAATATGAAACGCTCGGATACGTCATCTTTTGAACGCATACTGTAGTTCTCCATGGGTACTGACAGTTGTACTTATCGCCATATTTGAACTCCGCCTAGTGAAGAAGCCACTATTTTTTTTGTTCAGACTGCAATATTTTCTTCATACTAACTCGAAATCCGGCGAGACTTCGACCGATTAACTTCCACCTAAATTACGGATAATATGAAACACTCGGATACTTCATCTTGTGAACGTACACTGTAGTTCTCCATGGGGACTGACAGTTGTACTTAGAAAATAACAGGCTACTACATCCCCATATTTGAACTCCGCCTAGTGCAGAAGCCGCTATTTTTTTTGTTCAGACTGCATTAACTTATTCATACTAATTCAGAATCCGGTGAGACTTCGACCAGTTAACTCCCACCTAAATTACGGACAATATGGAACACTCGGATACTTCATCTTGTGAACGCATATTGTAGTTCTCTATGGGCACTGACAGTTGTACTTAAAAAATAACAGGATACTACATCCCCATATTTGAACTCCGCCTAGTGCAGAAGCCGCTATTTTTTTTGTTCAGACTGTAATAACTTCTTCATACTAATTCAGAATCCGGTGAGACTTCGACCAATTAACTCCCACCTAAATTACGGACAATAAGGAACGCTCGGATACTTCATCTTGTGAACGCATACTGTAGTTCTCCTTGGGCACTGACAGTTGTACTTAGAAAATAACAGGATACTACATCCCTATATTTGAACTCCGCCTAGTGCAGAAGCCGCTATTTTTTTGTTCAGACTGCAATATTTTCTTCATACTAACTCGGAATCCGACGAGACTTCGACCGATTAACTCCCACCTAAATTACGGACAATATGAAAGAATTGGATACTTGATATTGTGAACGTACATTGTAGTTCTCCATGGGGACTGACAATTGTACTTTGAAAATAACAGTCTACCACATCCTCATATTTGAACTCCGCCTAATGCAGAAGCCGCTATTTTATTTGTTCAGAATGCAATAACTTCTTCATAATAATTCAGAATCCGGTGAGACTTCGACCAATTAACTCCCATCTAAATTACGGACAATATGGAACACTCGGATACTTCATCTTGTGAACGCATACTGTAGTTCTCCATGGGCACTAACAGTTGTACTTAGAAAATAATAGGATACCACATCCCCATATTTGAACTCCGCCTAGTGCAGAAGCCGCTATTTTTTTGTTCAGACTACAATAACTTCTTCATACTAATTCAGAATCCGGTGAGACTTCGACCAATTAACTACCACCTAAATTACGGACAATATGGAACACTCGGATACTTCATCTTGTGAACGTACACTGTAGTTCTCCATGGGGACTGATAGTTGTACTTAGAAAATAACAGACTACCACATCCCCATATTTGACCTCCGCCTAGTGCAGAAGCCGCTATTTTTTTTGTTCAGACTGCAATAACTTCTTCATAATAATTCAGAATCCGGTGAGACTTCGACCAATTAACTCCCACCTAAATTACAGACAATATGAAACACTCGGATACTTCATCTTATGAACGTACACTATAGTTCTCCATGGGGACTGATAGTTGCACTTAGAAAATAACAGGCTATATTCCCATATTTGAATACTATTTCTCTATAGGATAAGATGTAAAAAGGTGTATTTGGAATTTCAAAAAGACAATGATTAAATATGTTCAATGAATTCTCTTTATTATTAGTAAATATATATATATATATATATATATATATTTAAAAACTATGGATTGTCACATCATTATATATATAAGTTTAATTATTAATTAAAGCTAAGATGTGATAAGATATGATGATGGGTAATGATTATAAATCTAAGATGTGACAATACTTAATATATAGGGTACTTTTGGCATAGGTGCTTATTAAGGTTTAAAATACACGAAAAGTCCTTCACTAAATTTCAGTGTAAATTAGGTCCCTGTTTTTTATTCATGATTATTGCAGAGCATGATGCAACTTTTCATAAAAGTTGCTGACATTTCTGCAACTTTTCTGTACACTGTGAACATAGTGTATGAAAGTTGCTGAAATATCAGACTGCAATATTTTCTTCATACTAATTCAGAATCCGGTGAGACTTTGACAAATTAACTCCCACCTAAATTACGGACAATATGGAACACTCAGATACTTCATCTTGTGAACGCATACTATAGTTCTCTATGGGCACTGACAGTTGTACTTAGAAAATAACAGGATACCACATCCCCATATTTGAACTCCGCCTAGTGCAGAAGCCGCTATTTTTTTGTTCAGACTACAATAACTTCTTCATACTAATTCAGAATCCGGTGAGACTTCGACCGATTAACTCCCACCTAAATTACGGACAATATGAAACACTCGGATACTTCATCTTGTGAACGTACACTGTAGTTCTCCATGGGGACTGATAGTTGTACTTAGAAAATAACAGACTACCACATCCCCATATTTGACCTCCGCCTAGTGCAGAAGCCGCTATTTTTTTTGTTCAGACTGCAATAACTTCTTCATAATAATTCAGAATCCGGTGAGACTTCGACCAATTAACTCCCACCCAGATTACGGACAATATGGAACACTCGGATACTTCATCTTGTGAACGCATACTGTAGTTCTCCATGGGCACTGACAGTTGTACTTAGAAAATAACAGGATACCATATCCTCATATTTGAACTCTGCCTAGTGCAGAAGCCGCTATTTTTTTTGTTTAGACTGCAATATTTTCTTCATACTTGCTCGGAATCCGGTGAGACTTCGACCGATTAACTCCCACCTAAATTACGGACAATATGAAACACTCGGATACTTCATCTTGTGAATGTACACTGTAGTTCTCCATGGGACTAATAGTTGTACTTTGAAAATAACAGGCTACCACATCCCCATATTTGAACTCCGCCTAGTGCAGAAGCCGCAATTTTTTTTGTTCAGACTGCAATACCTTCTTCATACTAATTCAGAATACGGTGAGACTTCGACTAATTAACTCCCACCTAAATTACGGACAATATGGAACACTCAGATACTTCATCTTGTGAACGCATACTATAGTTCTCTATGGGCACTGACAGTTGTACTTAGAAAATAACAGGATACCACATCCTCATATTTGAACTCCGCCTAGTGCAGAAGCCGTTATTTTTTTGTTCAGACTGCAATAACTTCTTCATACTAATTCAGAATCCGGTGAGACTTCGACCAATTAACTCCCACCTAAATTACGGACAATATGGAACACTTGGATACTTCATCTTGTGAACGCATATTGTAGTTCTCCATGGGCACTGACAGTTGTACTTAGAAAATAACAGGATACCACATCCCCATATTTGAACTCCGCCTAGTGCAGAAGCCGCTATTTTTTTGTTCAAACTGCAATAACTTCTTCATACTAATTCAGAATCCGGTGAGACTTCGACCGATTAACTCCCACCTAAATTACGGACAATATGAAACACTCGGATACTTCATGTTGTGAACGTACACTGTAGTTCTCCATGGGGACTGATAGTTGTACTTAGAAAATAACAGACTGCCACATCCCCATATTTGACCTCCGCCTAGTGTAGAAGCCGCTATTTTTTTTTGTTCAGAATGCAATTACTTCTTCATAATAATTCAGAATCCGGTGAGACTTCGACCAATTAACTCCCACCTAATTTACAAACAATATGAAACGCTCGGATACTTCATCTTATGAACGTACACTATAGTTCTCCATGGGGACTGATAGTTGTACTTAGAAAATAACAGGCTATATTCCCATATTTGAATACTATTTCTCTATAGGATAAGATGTAAAAGGGTGTATTTGAAATTTCAAAAAGACAGTGATTAAATCTGTTCAATGAATTCTCTTTATTATTAGTAAATATATATATATATATACATACATATATATATATATATTTAAAAACTATGGATTGTCACATCATTATATATATAAGTTTAATTATTAATTAAAGCTAAGATGTAATAAGATATGATGATGGGTAATGATTACAAATCTAAGATGTGACAATACTTAATATATAGGGTACTTTTGGCATAGGTGCTTATTAAGGTTTAAAATACACGAAAAGTCCTTCACTAAATTTCAGTGTAAATTAGGTCCCTGTTTTTTATTCATGATTATTGCAGAGCATGATGCAACTTTTCATAAAAGTTGCTGACATTTCTGCAACTTTTCTGTACACTGTGAACATAGTGTATGAAAGTTGCTGAAATATCAGACTGCAATATTTTCTTCATACTAATTCAGAATCCGGTGAGACTTTGACAAATTAACTCCCACCTAAATTACGGACAATATGGAACACTCAGATACTTCATCTTGTGAACGCATACTATAGTTCTCTATGGGCACTGACAGTTGTACTTAGAAAATAACAGGATACCACATCCCCATATTTGAACTCCGCCTAGTGCAGAAGCCGCTATTTTTTTGTTCAGACTACAATAACTTCTTCATACTAATTCAGAATCCGGTGAGACTTCGACCGATTAACTCCCACCTAAATTACGGACAATATGAAACACTCGGATACTTCATCTTGTGAACGTACACTGTAGTTCTCCATGGGGACTGATAGTTGTACTTAGAAAATAACAGACTACCACATCCCCATATTTGACCTCCGCCTAGTGCAGAAGCCGCTATTTTTTTTGTTCAGACTGCAATAACTTCTTCATAATAATTCAGAATCCGGTGAGACTTCGACCAATTAACTCCCACCCAGATTACGGACAATATGGAACACTCGGATACTTCATCTTGTGAACGCATACTGTAGTTCTCCATGGGCACTGACAGTTGTACTTAGAAAATAACAGGATACCATATCCTCATATTTGAACTCTGCCTAGTGCAGAAGCCGCTATTTTTTTTGTTTAGACTGCAATATTTTCTTCATACTTGCTCGGAATCCGGTGAGACTTCGACCGATTAACTCCCACCTAAATTACGGACAATATGAAACACTCGGATACTTCATCTTGTGAATGTACACTATAGTTCTCCATGGGACTAATAGTTGTACTTTGAAAATAACAGGCTACCACATCCCCATATTTGAACTCCGCCTAGTGCAGAAGCCGTAATTTTTTTTGTTCAGACTGCAATACCTTCTTCATACTAATTCAGAATACGGTGAGACTTCGACTAATTAACTCCCACCTAAATTACGGACAATATGGAACACTCAGATACTTCATCTTGTGAACGCATACTATAGTTCTCTATGGGCACTGACAGTTGTACTTAGAAAATAACAGGATACCACATCCTCATATTTGAACTCCGCCTAGTGCAGAAGCCGCTATTTTTTTGTTCAGACTGCAATAACTTCTTCATACTAATTCAGAATCCGGTGAGACTTCGACCAATTAACTCCCACCTAAATTACGGACAATATGGAACACTTGGATACTTCATCTTGTGAACGCATATTGTAGTTCTCCATGGGCACTGACAGTTGTACTTAGAAAATAACATGATACCACATCCCCATATTTGAACTCCGCCTAGTGCAGAAGCCGCTATTTTTTTGTTCAAACTGCAATAACTTCTTCATACTAATTCAGAATCCGGTGAGACTTTGACCGATTAACTCCCACCTAAATTACGGACAATATGAAACACTCGGATACTTCATCTTGTGAACGTACACTGTAGTTCTCCATGGGGACTGATAGTTGTACTTAGAAAATAACAGACTGCCACATCCCCATATTTGACCTCCGCCTAGTGTAGAAGCCGCTATTTTTTTTTGTTCAGAATGCAATTACTTCTTCATAATAATTCAGAATCCGGTGAGACTTCGACCAATTAACTCCCACCTAATTTACAAACAATATGAAACGCTCGGATACTTCATCTTATGAACGTACACTATAGTTCTCCATGGGGACTGATAGTTGTACTTAGAAAATAACAGGCTATATTCCCATATTTGAATACTATTTCTCTATAGGATAAGATGTAAAAGGGTGTATTTGAAATTTCAAAAAGACAGTGATTAAATCTGTTCAATGAATTCTCTTTATTATTAGTAAATATATATATATATATATACATACATATATATATATATATATATATATTTAAAAACTATGGATTGTCACATCATTATATATATAAGTTTAATTATTAATTAAAGCTAAGATGTGATAAGATATGATGATGGGTAATGATTACAAATCTAAGATGTGACAATACTTAATATATAGGGTACTTTTGGCATAGGTGCTTATTAAGGTTTAAAATACACGAAAAGTCCTTCACTAAATTTCAGTGTAAATTAGGTCCCTGTTTTTTATTCATGATTATTGCAGAGCATGATGCAACTTTTCATAAAAGTTGCTGACATTTCCGCAACTTTTCTGTACACTGTGAACATAGTGTATGAAAGTTGCTGAAATATCAGACTGCAATATTTTCTTCATACTAACTCGGAATCCGGCGAGACTTCGACCGATTAACTCCCACCTAAATTACGGACAATATGAAACACTCGGATACTTCATCTTGTGAACGTACACTGTAGTTCTCCATGGGGACTGACAGTTGTATTTTGAAAATAACAGGCTACCACATCCCCATATTTGAACTCCGCCTAGTGCAGAAGCCGCTATTTTTTTTCAGACTGCAATAACTTCTTCATACTAATTCAGAATCTGGTGAGACTTCAACCAATTAACTCCCACCTAAATTACGGACAATATGGAACACTCGGATACTTCATCTTGTGAACGCATACTGTAGTTCTTCATGGGCACTGATAGTTGTACTTAGAAAACAACAGGATACCACATCCCCATATTTGAACTCCGCCTAGTGCAAAAGCCGCTATTTTTTTTGTTCAGACTGCAATAACTTCTTCATACTAATTCAGAATCCGGTGAGACTTCGACCAATTAACTCCCACCGAAATTACGGACAATATGGAATACTCGGATACCTCATCTTGTGAACGCATACTGTAGTTCTCCATGGGCTTTGACAGTTGTACTTAGAAAATAAAAGGATACAACATCGCCATATTTGAACACCGCCTAGTGCAGAAGCCACTATTTTTTTTGTTCAGACTGCAATATTTTCTTCATACTAACTCGAAATCCGGCGAAAATTCGACTGATTATCTCCCACCTAAATTACGGACAATATGAAACACTCGGATACTTCATCTTGTGAACGTACACTGTAGTTCTTCTTGGGGACTGACAGTTGTACTTAGAAAATAATAGGCTACTACATCCCCATATTTGAACTCCGCCTAGTGCAGAAGCCGCTATTTTTTTTGTTCGTACTGCAATAACTTCTTCATACTAATTCAGAATCCGGTGAGACTTCGACCAATTAACTCCCACCTAAATTACGGACAATATGGAACACTCTGATACTTCATCTTGTGAACGCATACTGTAGTTCTCCATGGGCATTGACAGTTGTACTTAAAAAATAACAGGATACCACATCCCCATATTTGAACTCCGCCTAGTGCAGAAGCCGCTATTTTTTTGTTCAGACTGCAATAACTTCTTCATACTAATTCAGAATCCGGTGATACTTCGACCGATTAACTCCCATCTAAATTACGGACAATATGAAACACTCGGATACTTCATCTTGTGAACGTACACTGTAGTTCTCCATGGGGACTGATAGTTGTACTTAGAAAATAACAGACTACCACATCCCCATATTTGACCTCCGCCTAGTGCAGAAGCCGCTATTTTTTTTGTTCAGACTGCAATAACTTCTTCATAATAATTCAGAATCCGGTGAGACTTCGACAAATTAACTCCCACCTAAATTACAAACAATATGAAACACTCGGATACTTCATCTTGTGAACGTACACTATAGTTCTCCATGGGGACTGATAGTTGTACTTAGAAAATAACAGGCTATATTCCCATATTTGAATACTATTTCTCTATAGGATAAGATGTAAAAGGGTGTATTTGGAATTTCAAAAAGACAGTGATTAAATCTGTTCAATGAATTCTCTTTATTATTAGTAAAAATATATATATATATATATACATACATATATATATATATATTTAAAAACTATGGATTGTCACATCATTATATATATATAAGTTTAATTATTAATTAAAGCTAAGATGTGATAAGATATGATGATGGGTAATGATTACAAATCTAAGATGTCACAATACTTAATATATATGGTACTTTTGGCATAGGTGCTTATTAAGGTTTAAAATACACGAAAAGTCCTTCACTAAATTTCAGTGTAAATTAGGTCCCTGTTTTTTATTCATGATTATTGCAGAGCATGATGCAACTTTTCATAAAAGTTGCTGACATTTCCGCAACTTTTCTGTACACTGTGAACATAGTGTATGAAAGTTGCTGAAATATCAGACTGCAATATTTTCTTCATACTAACTCGGAATCCGGCGAGACTTCGACCGATTAACTCCCACCTAAATTACGGACAATATGAAACACTCGGATACTTCATCTTGTGAACGTACACTGTAGTTCTCCATGGGGACTGACAGTTGTACTTTGAAAATAACAGGCTACCACATCCCCATATTTGAACTCCGCCTAGTGCAGAAGCCGCTATTTTTTTTAGACTGCAATAACTTCTTCATACTAATTCAGAATCTGGTGAGACTTCAACCAATTAACTCCCACCTAAATTACGGACAATATGGAACACTCGGATACTTCATCTTGTGAACGCATACTGTAGTTCTTCATGGGCACTGATAGTTGTACTTAGAAAACAACAGGCTACTACATCCCCATATTTGAACTCCGCCTAGTGCAGAAGCCGCTATTTTTTTTGTTCGGACTGCAATAACTTCTTCATACTAATTCAGAATCCGGTGAGACTTTGACCAATTAACTCCCACCTAAATTACAGATAATATGGAACACTCAGATACTTCATCTTGTGAACGCATACTATAGTTCTCTATGGGCACTGACAGTTGTACTTATAAAATAACAGGATACCACATCCCCATATTTGAACTCCGCCTAGTGCAGAAGCCGCTATTTTTTTGTTCAGACTGCAATAACTTCTTCATATTAATTCAGAATCCGGTGAGACTTCGACCGATTAACTACCACCTAAATTACGGACAATATGAAACACTCGGATACTTCATCTTGTGAACGTACACTGTAGTTCTCCATGGGGACTGATAGTTGTACTTAGAAAATAACAGACTACCTCATCCCCATATTTGACCTCCGCCTAGTGCAGAAGCCGCTATTTTATTTGTTCAGACTACAATAACTTCTTCATAATAATTTAGAATCCGGTGAGACTTCGACCAATTAACTCCCACCTAAATTATGAACAATATGGAACACTCTGATACTTCATCTTGTGAACGCATACTGTAGTTCTCCATGGGCACTGACAGTTGTACTTAGAAAATAACAGGATACCACATCCCCATATTTGAACTCCGCCTAGTGCAGAAGCCGCTATTTTTTTTGTTCAGACTGCAATATTTTCTTCATACTAGCTCGGAATCCGGTGAGACTTCGACCGATTAACTCCCACCTAAATTACGGACAATATGAAACAATCGGATACTTCATCTTGTGAACGTACACTGTAGTTCTCCATGGGACTAATAGTTGTACTTTGAAAATAACAGGCTACCACATCCCCATATTTGAACTCCGCCTAGTGAAGAAGCCGCAATTATTTTTGTTCAGACTGCAATACCTTCTTCATACTAATTCAGAATCCGGTGAGACTTCGACCAATTAACTCCCACCTAAATTACGGACAATATGGAACACTCTGATACTTCATCTTGTGAACGCATACTGTAGTTCTCCATGGGCACTGACAGTTGTACTTAGAAAATAACAGGATACCACATCCCCATATTTGAACTCCGCCTAGTGAAGAAGCCGCTATTTTTTTTGTTCAGACTGCAATATTTTCTTCATACTAGCTCGGAATCCGGTGAGACTTCGACCGATTAAATCCCACCTAAATTACGGACAATATGAAACACTCGGATACTTCATCTTGTGAACGTACACTGTAGTTCTCCATGGGACTAATAGTTGTACTTTGAAAATAACAGGCTACCACATCCCCATATTTGAACTCAGCCTAGTGCAGAAGCCGCAATTTTTTTTGTTCAGACTGCAATACCTTCTTCATACTAATTCAGAATACGGTGAGACTTCGACCAATTAATTCCCACCTAAATTACGGACAATATGGAACACTCGGATACTTCATCGTGTGAACGCATACTTAGTTCTCCATGGGCACCGACAGTTGTACTTAAAAATAACAGGATACGACATCCCCATATTTGAACTCCGCCTAGTGCAGACGCCGCTATTTTTTTTGTTCAGACTGCAATAACTTCTTCATACTAACTCAAAATCTGGTGAGACTTCGACCAACTAACTCCCACCTAAATTACGGACAATATGGAACACTCGGATACTTCATCTTGTGAACGCATACTATAGTTCTCCATGGACACTGACAGTTGTACTTAGAAAATAACAGGATACAACATCCCCATATTTGAACTCCGCCTAGTGCGGAAAACCGCTATTTTTTTTGTTCAGACTGCAATAACTTCTTCATACTAATTCAGAATCCGGTAAGACTTCGACCAAGTAACTCCCACCTAAATTACGGACAACATGGAACACTCGGATAATTTATCTTGTGAACGCATACTGTAGTTCTCCATGGGCACTGACAGTTGTACTTAGAAAATAACAGGATACAAGATCTCCATATTTGAACTACGCCTAGTGTAGAAGCCGCTATTTTTTTGTTCAGATTGCAATATTTTCTTCATACTAACTCGGAATCTGGCGAGACTTCGACCGATTAACTCCCACCTAAATTACGGAGAATATGAAACGCTCGGATACTTCATCTTGTGAACGTACACTGTAGTTCTCCATGGGGACTGACAGTTGTACTTAGAAAATAGCAGGCTACCACATCCCCATATTTGAACTCCGCCTAGTGCAGAAGTTGCTTTTTTTTGTTCAGACTGCAATATTTTCTTCATACAAACTCGAAAACCGACGAGACTTCGGCCGATTAACTCCAACCTAAATTACGGACAATATGAAATGCTAGGATACTTCATCTTGTGAACGTACACTGTAGTTCTCCATGGGCACTTCGACCAATTTTTTTTGTTCGGACAGCAATACCCTCTTCATACTAATTCAGAATCCGGTGAGACTTCGACCAATTAACTCCCACCTAAATTACGGACAATATGGAACACTCTAATACTTCATCTTGTGAACGCATACTGTAGTTCTCCATGGGCACTGACAGTTGTACTTAGAAAATAACAGGATACCACATCCCCATATTTGAACTCCGCCTAGTGCAGAAGCCGCTATTTTTTTTGTTCAGACCGCAATATTTTCTTCATACTAGCTCGGAATCCGGTGAGACTTCGACCGATTAACTCCCACCTAAATTACGGACAATATGAAACACTCGGATACTTAATCTTGTGAACGTACACTGTAGTTCTCCATGGGACTAATAGTTGTACTTTGAAAATAACAGGCTACCACATCCCCATATTTGAACTCCGCCTAGTGCAGAAGCCACTATTTTTTTTGTTCAGACTGCAATAACTTCTTCATACTAATTCAGAATCCGGTGAGACTTCGACCGATTAACTCCCACCTAAATTACGGACAATATGAAACACTCGGATACTTAATCTTGTGAACGTACACCGTAGTTCTCCTTGGGGACTGACAGTTGTACTTAGAAAATAACAGGCTACTACATCCCCATATTCGAACTCCGTTTAGTGTTGAAGCCGCTATTTTTTTTGGTCAGACTGCAATAACTTCTTCATACTAATTCAGAATCCGGTGAGACTTCGACCAATTAACTCCCACCTAAATTACGGACAATATGGAACACTCGGATACTTCATCTTGTGAACGCATATTGTAGTTCTCGATGGACACTGACAGTTGTACTTAGAAAATAATAGGATACCACATCCCCATATTTGAACACCGCCTAGTGCAGAAGGCGCTATTTTTTTTCAGAATGCATTATTTTCTTCATACTAACTCGGAATTCGGCGAGACTTCAACCGATTAACACCCACCTAAATTACGGACAATATGAAACACTCGGATACTTCATCTTATGAACGTACACCGTAGTTCTCCTTGGGGACTAACAGTTGTACTTAGAAAATAACAGGCTACTACGTCCCCATATTCGAACTTCGCTTAGTGCAGAAGCCGCTATTTTTTTTGGTCAGACTGCAATAACTTCTTCATACTAATTCAGAATCCGGTGAGACTTCGACCAATTAACTCCCACCTAAATTACGGACAATATGGAACACTCGGATACTTCATCTTGTGAACATACACTGTAGTTCTCCATGGGGACTGACAGTTGTACTTAGAAACTAACAGGATACCACATCCCCATATTTGAACTCCGCCTAGTGCAGAAGCCGCTATTTTTTTTTTGTTCAGACTGCAATAACTTCTTCATACTAATTCGGAATCCGATGAGACTTCGACCGATTAACTCCTACCTAAATTACGGACAATATGGAATACTCGGATACTTCATCTTGTGAACGCATACTGTAGTTCTCCATGGGCACTGACAGTTGTACTTAGAAAATAATAGGATACCACATTCCCATATTTGAACTTCGCCTAGTGTAGAAGCCGCTATTTTTTTTGTTCAGACTGCAATATTTTCTTCATACTAACTCGGAATCCGGTGAGACTTCGACCGATTAACTCCCACCTAAATTGTGGACAATATGAAACGCTCGGATACGTCATCTTGTGAACGCATATGGTAGTTCTACATGGGTACTGACAGTTGTACTTAGAAAATAACAGGATACAACATCGCCATATTTGAACTCCGCCTAGTGTAGAAGCCACAATTTTTTTTGTTCAGACTGCAATATTTTCTTCATACTAACTCGAAATCCGGCGAGACTTCGACCGATTAACTCCCACCTAAATTACAGACAATATGGAACACTCTAATACTTCATCTTGTGAACGCATACTGTAGTTCTCCATGGGCACTGACAGTTGTACTTAGAAAATAACAGGATACCACATCCCCATATTTGAACTCCGCCTAGTGCAGAAGCCGCTATTTTTTTTGTTCAGACTGCAATATTTTCTTCATACTAGCTCGGAATCCGGTGAGACTTCGACCGATTAACTCCCACCTAAATTACGGACAATATGAAACACTCGGATACTTAATCTTGTGAACGTACACTGTAGTTCTCCATGGGACTAATAGTTGTACTTTGAAAATAACAGGCTACCACATCCCCATATTTGAACTCCGCCTAGTGCAGAAGCCACTATTTTTTTTGTTCAGACTGCAATAACTTCTTCATACTAATTCAGAATCCGGTGAGACTTCGACCGATTAACTCCCACCTAAATTACGGACAATATGAAACACTCGGATACTTCATCTTGTGAACGTACACCGTAGTTCTCCATGGGGACTGACAGTTGTACTTAGAAAATAACAGGCTACTACATCCCCATATTCGAACTCCGCTTAGTGTTGAAGCCGCTATTTTTTTTGGTCAGACTGCAATAACTTCTTCATACTAATTCAGAATCCGGTGAGACTTCGACCAATTAACTCCCACCTAAATTATGGACAATATGGAATACTCGGATACTTCATCTTGTGAACGCATATTGTAGTTCTCGATGGACACTGACAGTTGTACTTAGAAAATAATAGTATACCACATCCCCATATTTGAACACCGCCTAGTGCAGAAGGCGCTATTTTTTTTCAGAATGCATTATTTTCTTCATACTAACTCGGAATTCGGCGAGACTTCAACCGATTAACACCCACCTAAATTACGGACAATATGAAACACTCGGATACTTCATCTTGTGAACGTACACTGTAGTTCTCCATGGGGACTGACAGTTGTACTTAGAAAATAACAGGCTACTACATCCCCATATTTGAATTCCGCCTAGTGCAGAAGCCGATATTTTTTTTGTTCAGACTGCATTAACTTCTTCATACTAATTCAGAATCCGGTGAGACTTCGACCTGTTAACTCCCACCTAAATTACGGACAATATGGAACACTCGGATACTTCATCTTGTGAACGCATACTGTAGTTCTCTATGGGCACTAACAGTTGTACTTAGAAAATAACAGGATACCACATCCTCATATTTGAACTCCGCCTAGTGCAAAAGCCGCTATTTTTTTTGTTCAGACTGTAATAACTTCTTCATACTAATTCAGAATCCGGTGAAACTTCGACCAATTAACTCCCACCTGAATTACGGACAATATGTAACACTCGGATACTTCATCTTGTGAACGCATACTGTAGTTCTCCTTGGGCACTGACAGTTGTACTTAGAAAATAACAGGATACTACATCCCCATATTTGAACTCCGCCTAGTGCAGAAGCCACTATTTTTTTTGTTCAGACTCTTCATACTAACTCGGAATCCGACGAGACTTCGACCGATTAACTCCCACCTAAATTACGGACAATATGAAAGACTTGGATACTTGATATTGTGAACGTACACTGTAGTTCTCCATGGGGACTGACAATTGTACTTTGAAAATAACAGTCTACCACATCCCCATATTTGAACTCCGCCTAGTGCAGAAGCCGCTATTTTATTTGTTCAGACTGCAATAACTTCTTCATAATAATTCAGAATCCGGTGAGACTTCGACCAATTAACTCCCATCTAAATTACGGACAATATGGAACACTCGGATACTTCATCTTGTGAACGCATACTGTAGTTCTCCTTGGGCACTGACAGTTGTACTTAGAAAATAATAGGATACCACATCCCCATATTTGAACTCCGCCTAGTGCAGAAGCCGCTATTTTTTTGTTCAGACTGCAATAACTTCTTCATACTAATTCAGAATCCGGTGAGACTTCGACCAATTAACTGCCACCTAAATTAAGGACAATATGGAACACTCGGATACTTCATCTTGTGAATGCATACTGTAATTCTCTATGGCCACTGACAGTTGTACTTAGAAAATAACAGGATACCACATCCCCATATTTGAACTCCGCCTAGTGTAGAAGCCGCTATTTTTTTGTTCAGACTGCAATATTTTCTTCATACTAGCTCGGAATCCGGCGAGACTTCGACTGATTAACTCCCACCTAAATTACGGACAATATGAAACACACGGATACTTCATCTTGTGAACGTACACTGTAGTTCTCCATGGGACTGATAGTTGTACTTTGAAAATAACAGGCTACCACATCCCCATATTTGAACTCCGCCTAGTGCAGAAGCCGCAATTTTTTTGTTCAGACTGCAATAACTTCTTCATACTAATTCAGAATACGGTGAGACTTCGACCAATTAACTCCCACCTAAATTACGGACAATATGGAACACTCGGATACTTCATCGTGTGAACGCATACTTAGTTCTCCATGGGCACCGACAATTGTACTTAAAAATAACAGGATACGACTTCCCCATTTTTGAACTCCGCCTAGTGTAGAAGCCACTATTTTTTTTGTTCAGACTGCAATAACTTCTTCATACTAATTCAAAATCCGGTGAGACTTCGACCAACTAACTCCCACCTAAATTACGGACAATATGAAACACTCGGATACTTCATCTTGTGAACGCATACTGTAGTTCTCCATGGGCACTGACAGTTGTACTTAGAAAATAACAGGATACCACATCCCCTTATTTGAACTCCGCCTAGTATAGAAGGCGCTATTTTTTTTGTTCAGACTGCAATATTTTCTTCATACTAACTCGGAATCCGACGAGACTTCGACAGATTAACTCCCACCAAAATTACGGAAAATATGAAACACTAGGATACTTCATCTTGTGAACGTACACTGTAGTTCTCCTTGGGGATTAACAGTTGTACTTAGAAAATAACTTGCTACCACATCCCCATATTTGAACTCCGCCTAGTGCAGAAGCCGCTATTTTTTTTGTTCAGACTGCAATAACTTCTTTACAATAATTCAGAATCCGGTGAGACTTCGACCAATTAACTCCTACCTAAATTACGGACAATATGGAACACTCGGATACTTCATCTTGTGAACGCATACTGTAGTTCTCCATGGGCACTGACAGTTGTACTTAGAAAATAACAGGATACCACATCCCCATATTTGAACTCCGCCTAGTGCAGAAGCCGCTATTTTTTGTTCAGACTGCAATAACTTCTTCATACTAATTCAGAATCCGGTGAGACTTCGACCAATTAAATCCCACCTAAATTACGGACAATATGGAACATTCGGATTCTTCATCTTGTGAATGCATACTAGAGTTCTCCAAGGGCACTGACAGTTGTACTTAGAAAATAACAGGATACCACATCCCCATATTTGAACTCCTCCTAGTGTAGAAGCCGCTATTTTTTTGTTCAGACTGCAATAACTTCTTCATACTAATTTAGAATCCGGTGAGACTTCGACCAATTAACTCCCACCTAAATTACGGACAATATTGAACACTCGGATACTTCATCTGTGAACACATATTGTAGTACTCCATGGGCACTGACAGTTGTATTTAGAAAATAACAGGATACCACATCCCCTTATTTGAACTCCGCCTAGTACAGAAGCCGATATTTTTTTTAGACTGCAATATTTTCTTCATACTGACTCGGAATCCGACGAGACTTCAACCGATTAACTCCCACCTAAATTATGGACAATATGAAACACTCGAGTACTTCATCTTGTGAACGTACACTGTAGTTCTCCATGGGGACTGACAGTTGTACTTTGAAAATAATAGTCTAGCACATCCCCATATTTGAACTCCGCCTAGTGTAGAAGCCGCTATTTTTTTGTTCAGACTGCAATAACTTCTTCATACTAATTCAGAATCCGGTGAGACTTCGACCAATTAACACCCACCTAAATTATGGACAATATGGAACACTCGGATACTTCATCTTGTGAACATAAACTGTAATTCTCCAAGTGCACTGACAGTTGTACTTAGAAAATAACAGGATCCCACATCCCCATATTTGACCTTCGCCTAGTGCAGAAGCCGCTATTTTTTTTTGTTCAGACTGCAATAAGTTCTTCATACTAATTCAGAATCCGGTGAGACTTCGACCAATTAATTCCCATCTAAATTACGGATAATATGGAACACTCGGATACTTCATCTTGTGAACGCAAACTGTAATTCTCCAAGTGCACTGACAGTTGTACTTAGAAAATAAAAGGATGCCACATCCCCATATTTGACCTTCGCCTAGTGTAGAAGCCGCTATTTTTTTTGTTCAGACTGCAATTACATCTTCATACTAATTCAGAATCCGGTGAGACTTCGACCAACTAACTCCCACCTAAATTACGGACAATATGGAACACTCGGACACCTCATCTTGCGAACGTACACTGTAGTTCTTCCTGAGAACTGACAGTTGTACTTAGAAAATAACAGGCTACCACATCCCCATATTTGAACTTCGTCTAGTGTAGAATCCGCTATTTTTTTTGTTCAGACTATAATATTTTCATCATACTAACTCGGAATCCGGCGAGACTTCGACCGATTAACTCCCACCTAAATTACGGACAATATGAAACACTCGGATACTTCATCTTGTGAACGTACACTGTAGTTCTCCATGGGGACTGACAGTTGTACTTATAAAATAACAGGATACCGCATCCCCATATTTGAACTCCGCCTAGTGTAGAAGCCGCTATTTTTTTGTTCAGACTGCAATAACTTCTTCATACTAATTCAGAATCCGGTGAGACTTCGACCAATTAACTCCCACCTAAATTACGGACAATATGGAACACTCGGATACTTCATCTTGTGAACGCGTACTGTAGTTCTCCATGGGCACTGACAGTTGTACTTAGAAAATAAAAGGATACCACATCCCCTTATTTGAACTCCGTCTAGTACAGAAGCCGCTATTTTTTTTGTTCATACTGCAATATTTTCTTCATACTAACTCAGAATCCGGCGAGACATCGAACGATTAACTCCCACCTAAATTACGGACAATATGAAACACTCGGATACTTCATCTTGTGAACGTACACTGTAGTTCTCCATGGGGACTGACAGTAGTACTTTGAAAATAACAGGCTACCACATCCTCATATTTGAGCTCCGCCTAGTGCAGAAGCCGCTATTTTTTTTGTTCAGACTACAATAACTTCTTCATACTAATTCAGAATCTAGTGAGACTTCGACCAATTAACTCCCACCTAAATTACGGACAATATGGAACACTCGGATACTTCATCTTGTGAACGCATACTGTAGTTCTCCATGGGCACTGATAGTTGTACTTAGAAAACAAAAGGATACCACATCCCCATATTTGAACTCCGCCTAGTGCAGAAGCCGCTATTTTTTTTGTTCAAACTGCAATAACTTCTTTACAATAATTCGGAATCCGGTGATACTTCGACCAATTAACTCCCACCTAAATTACGGACAATATGGAACACTCGGACACCTCATCTTGTGAACGCATACTGTAGTTCTCCATGGGCACTGACAGTTTTACTTAGAAAATAACAGGATACCACATCCCCATATTTGAACTCCGCCTAGTGCAGAAGCCGCTATTTTTTGTTCAGACTGCAATAACTTCTTCATACTAATTCAGAATCCGGTGAGACTTCGACCAATTAACTCCCACCTAATTTACCGACAATATGAAACACTCAGATACTTCATCTTGTGAACGCATACTGTAGTACTGCATTGGCACTGACAGTTGTACTTAGAAAATAACAGGATACCACATCCCCGTATTTGAACTACGCTTAGTGCAGAAGCCGCTATTTTTTTGTTCAGACTGCAATAACTTCTTCATACTAATTCAGAATTCGGTGAGACTTCGACCAATTAACTCCCACCTAAATTATGGACAATATGGAACACTCGGATACTTCATCTGTGAACACATATTGTAGTACTCCATGGGCACTGACAGTTGTATTTAGAAAATAACAGGATACCACATCCCCTTATTTGAACTACGCCTAGTACAGAAGCCGATATTTTTTTTAGACTGCAATATTTTCTTCATACTGACTCGGAATCCGACGAGACTTCAACCGATTAACTCCCACCTAAATTATGGACAATATGAAAGACTCGAGTACTTCATCTTGTGAACGTACACTGTAGTTCTCCTTGGGGACTGACAGTTGTACTTTGAAAATAATAGTCTAGCACATCCCCATATTTGAACTCCGCCTAGTGTAGAAGCCGCTATTTTTTTGTTCAGACTGCAATAACTTCTTCATACTAATTCAGAATCCGGTGAGACTTCGACCAACTAACACCCACCTAAATTATGGACAATATGGAACACTCGGATACTTCATCTTGTGAACATAAACTGTAATTCTCCAAGTGCACTGACAGTTGTACTTAGAAAATAACAAGATCCCACATCCCCATATTTGACCTTCGCCAAGTGCAGAAGCCGCTATTTTTTTTTGTTCAGACTGCAATAAGTTCTTCATACTAATTCAGAATCCGGTGAGACTTCGACCAATTAATTCCCATCTAAATTATGGATAATATGGAACACTCGGATACTTCATCTTGTGAACGCAAACTGTAATTCTCCGAGTGCACTGATAGTTGTACTTAGAAAATAAAAGGATGCCACATCCCCATATTTGACCTACGCCTAGTGTAGAAGCCGCTATTTTTTTTGTTCAGACTGCAATTACTTCTTCATACTAATTCAGAATCTGGTGAGACTTCGACCAACTAACTCCCACCTAAATTACGGACAATATGGAACACTCGGACACCTCATCTTGTGAACGTACACTGTAGTTCTTCCTGAGAACTGACAGTTGTACTTAGAAAATAACAGGCTACCACATCCCCATATTTGAACTTCGTCTAGTGTAGAATCCGCTATTTTTTTTGTTCAGACTATAATATTTTCATCATACTAACTCGGAATCCGGCGAGACTTCGACCGATTAACTCCCACCTAAATTACGGACAATATGAAACACTCGGATACTTCATCTTGTGAACGTACACTGTAGTTCTCCATGGGGACTGACAGTTGTACTTATAAAATAACAGGCTACTACATACCCATATTTGAACTCCGCCTAGTGCAGAAGCCGCTATTTTTTTTGTTCAGACTGCAATAACTTCTTCATACTAATTCAGAATCCGGTGAGACTTCGACCAATTAACTCCCACCTAAATTACGGACAATATGGAACACTCAGAACTTCATCTTGTGAACGCATACTGTAGTTCTCTATGGGCACTGATAGTTGTACTTAGAAAATAACAGGATACCGCATCCCCAAATTTGAACTCCGCCTAGTGCAGAAGCCGCTATTTTTTTGTTCAGACTGCAATAACTTCTTCATACTAATTCAGAATCCGGTGAGACTTCGACCAATAAACTCCCACCTAAATTACGGACAAAATGGAACACTCGGATACTTCATCTTGTGAACGCGTACTGTAGTTCTCCATGGGCACTGACAGTTGTACTTAGAAAATAACAGGATACCACATCCCCTTATTTGAACTCCGTCTAGTACAGAAGCCGCTATTTTTTTTGTTCATACTGCAATATTTTCTTCATACTAACTCAGAATCCGGCGAGACATCGAACGATTAACTCCCACCAAAATTACGGACAATATGAAACACTCGGATACTTCATCTTGTGAACGTACACTGTAGTTCTCCATGGGGACTGACAGTAGTACTTTGAAAATAACAGGCTACCACATCCTCATATTTGAGCTCCGCCTAGTGCAGAAGCCGCTATTTTTTTTGTTCAGACTACAATAACTTCTTCATACTAATTCAGAATCTAGTGAGACTTCGACCAATTAACTCCCACCTAAATTACGGACAATATGGAACACTCAGATACTTCATCTTGTAAACGCATACTGTAGTTCTCCATGGGCACTGATAGTTGTACTTAGAAAACAAAAGGATACCACATCCCCATATTTGAACTCCGCCTAGTGCAGAAGCCGCTATTTTTTTTGTTCATACTGCAATAACTTCTTCATACTAATTCGGAATCCGGTGAGACTTCGACCAATTAACTCCCACCTAAATTACAGACAATATGGAACACTCGGACACCTCATCTTGTGAACGCATACTATAGTTCTCCATGGGCACTGACAGTTGTACTTAGAAAATAACAGGATACTACATCGCCATATTTGAACTCCGCCTAGTAAAGAAGCCGCTATTTTTTTTGTTCAGACTGCAATATTTTCTTCATACTAACTCGTAATCCGTCGAGACTTCGACCGATTAATTCCCACCTAAATTACGAACAATATGAAACACTCGGATACTTCATCTTGTGAACGTACACTGTAGTTCTCCATGGGGACTGACAGTTGTACTTAGAAAATAACATGCTACTACATCCCCATATTTGAACTCCACCTAGTGTAGAAGCCGCTATTTTTTTTGTTCAGGCTGCAATAACTTCTTCATACTAATTCAGAATCTGGTGAGACTTCGACCAATTAACTCCCACCTAAATTACAGACAATATGGAACACTCGGATACTTCATCTTGTGAACGCATACTGTAGTTCTCTATGGGCACTGATAGTTGTACTTAGAAAATAACAGAATACCACATCCCCATATTTGAACTTCGCGTAGTGCAGAAGCCGCTATTTTTTTGTTCATACTGCAATAACTTCTTCATACTAATTCAGAATTCGATGAGACTTCGACCGATTAACTCTCACCTAAATTACGGACAATATGAAACACTCGGATACATCATCTTGTGAACGTATACTGTAGTTCTCCATGGAGACTGACAGTTGTACTTAGAAAATAACAGGCCACCACAACCCCATATTTGAACTCCGCCTAGTGCAGAAGCCGATATTTTTTTTTCAGACTGCAATATTTTATTCATATTTACTTGGAATCCGGCGAGACTTCGACCGATTAACTCACACCTAAATTACGGACAATATGAAACACTCGGATACTTCAACTTGTGAACGTACACTGTAGTTCTCCATGGGGACTGACAATCGTACTTACAAAATAACAGGCTATACCACATCTCTATATTTTAACTCCGCCTAGTGCAGAAACCGCTATTTTTTTTGTTCAGACTACAATAACTTCTTCATAATAATTCGGAATCCGGCGAGACATCGACCGATTAACTCCCACCTAAATTACAGACAATGTGGAACACTCGGATACTTCATTTTTTGAACGCATACTGTAGTACTCCATGGGCACTGACAGTTGTACTTAGAAAATAACAGGATATCACATCCCCATATTTGAACTCCGCTTAGTGCAGAAGCCACTATTTTTTTGTTCAGACTGGAATAACTTCTTCATACTAATTCAGAATCCGGTGAGACTTCGACCAGTTAACTCCCACCTAAATTACGGACAATATGGAACACTCGGATACTTCATCTTGTGAACGCATACTATGGTTCTCCATGGGCACTGACAATTGTACTTAGAAAATAATAAGATGCCACATCCCCTTATTTGAACTCCGCCTAGTAAAGAAGCCGCTATTTTTTTTGTTCAGACTGCAATATTTTCTTCACACTAACTCGGAATCCGGCGAGACTTCGAACGATTAACTCCCACCTAAATTACGGACAATATGAAACACTCGGATACTTCATCTTGTGAACGTACACTGTAGTTCTCCATGGGGACTGACAGTAGTACTTTGAAAATAACAGGCTACCACATCCTCATATTTGAGCTCCGCCAAGTGCAGAAGCCGCTATTTTTTTTGTTCAGACTATAATAACTTCTTCATGCTAATTCAGAATCTAGTGAGACTTCGACCAATTAACTCCCACCTAAATTACGGACAATATGGAACACTCGGATACTTCATCTTGTGAACGCATACTGTAGTTCTCCATGGGCACTGATAGTTGTACTTAGAAAACAACAGGATACCACATCCCCATATTTGAACTCCGCCTAGTGCAAAAGCCGCTATTTTTTTCGTTCAGATTGCAATAACTTCTTCATACTAATTCAGAATCCGGTGAGACTTCATCCAATTAACTCCCACCTAAATTACGGACTATATGGAATACTCGGATACCTCATATTGTGAACGCATACTGTAGTTCTCTATGGGCACTGACAGTTGTACTTAGAAAATAACAAGATACCACATCCCCATATTTGAACTCCTCCTAGTGTAGAAGCCGCTATTTTTTTGTTCAGACTGCAATAACTTCTTCATACTAATTTAGAATCCGGTGAGACTTCGACCAATTAACTCCCACCTAAATTACGGACAATATTGAACACTCGGATACTTCATCTGTGAACACATATTGTAGTACTCCATGGGCACTGACAGTTGTACTTAGAAAATAACAGGATACCACATCCCCATATTTGAACTCCGCCTTGTGCAGAAGCCGATATTTTTTTTAGACTGCAATATTTTCTTCATACTGACTCGGAATCCGACGAGACTTCAACCGATTAACTCCCACCTAAATTATGGACAATATGAAACACTCGAGTACTTCATCTTGTGAACGTACACTGTAGTTCTCCATGGGGACTGACAGTTGTACTTTGAAAATAATAGTCTAGCACATCCCCATATTTGTACTCCGCCTAGTGTAGAAGCCGCTATTTTTTTGTTCAGACTGCAATAACTTCTTCATACTAATTCAGAATCCGGTGAGACTTCGACCAATTAACACCCACCTAAATTATGGACAATATGGAACACTCGGATACTTCATCTTGTGAACATAAACTGTAATTCTCCAAGTGCACTGAAAGTTGTACTTAGAAAATAACAGGATCCCACATCCCCATATTTGACCTTCGCCTAGTGCAGAAGCCGCTATTTTTTTTGTTCAGACTGCAATAAGTTCTTCATACTAATTCAGAATCCGGTGAGACTTCGACCAATTAATTCCCATCTAAATTACGGATAATATGGAACACTCGGATACTTCATCTTGTGAACGCAAACTGTAATTCTCCAAGTGCACTGACAGTTTTACTTAGAAAATAAAAGGATGCCACATCCCCATATTTGACCTTCGCCTAGTGTAGAAGCCGCTATTTTTTTTGTTCAGACTGCAATTACTTCTTCATACTAATTCAGAATCCGGTGAGACTTCGACGAACTAACTCCCACCTAAATTACGGACAATATGGAACACTCGGACACCTCATCTTGTGAACGTACACTGTAGTTCTTCCTGAGAACTGACAGTTGTACTTAGAAAATAACAGGCTACCACATCCCCATATTTGAACTTCGTCAAGTGTAGAATCCGCTATTTTTTTTGTTCAGACTATAATATTTTCATCATACTAACTCGGAATCCGGCGAGACTTCGACCGATTAACTCCCACCTAAATTACGGACAATATGAAACACTCGGATACTACATCTTGTGAACGTACACTGTAGTTCTCCATGGGGACTGACAGTTGTACTTATAAAATAACAGGATACCGCATCCCCATATTTGAACTCCGCCTAGTGTAGAAGCCGCTATTTTTTTGTTCAGACTGCAATAACTTCTTCATACTAATTCAGAATCCGGTGAGACTTCGACCAATTAACTCCCACCTAAATTACGGACAATATGGAACACTCGGATACTTCATCTTGTGAACGCGTACTGTAGTTCTCCATGGGCACTGACAGTTGTACTTAGAAAATAAAAGGATACCACATCCCCTTATTTGAACTCCGTCTAGTACAGAAGCCGCTATTTTTTTTGTTCATACTGCAATATTTTCTTCATACTAACTCAGAATCCGGCGAGACATCGAACGATTAACTCCCACCTAAATTACGGACAATATGAAACACTCGGATACTTCATCTTGTGAACGTACACTGTAGTTCTCCATGGGGACTGACAGTAGTACTTTGAAAATAACAGGCTACCACATCCTCATATTTGAGCTCCGCCTAGTGCAGAAGCCGCTATTTTTTTGTTCAGACTACAATAACTTCTTCATACTAATTCAGAATCTAGTGAGACTTCGACCAATTAACTCCCACCTAAATTACGGACAATATGGAACACTCGGATACTTCATCTTGTGAACGCATACTGTAGTTCTCCATGGGCACTGATAGTTGTACTTAGAAAACAAAAGGATACCACATCCCCATATTTGAACTCCGCCTAGTGCAGAAGCCGCTATTTTTTTTGTTCAAACTGCAATAACTTCTTTACAATAATTCGGAATCCGGTGATACTTCGACCAATTAACTCCCACCTAAATTACGGACAATATGGAACACTCGGACACCTCATCTTGTGAACGCATACTGTAGTTCTCCATGGGCACTGACAGTTTTACTTAGAAAATAACAGGATACCACATCCCCATATTTGAACTCCGCCTAGTGCAGAAGCCGCTATTTTTTGTTCAGACTGCAATAACTTCTTCATACTAATTCAGAATCCGGTGAGACTTCGACCAATTAACTCCCACCTAATTTACCGACAATATGAAACACTCAGATACTTCATCTTGTGAACGCATACTGTAGTACTGCATTGGCACTGACAGTTGTACTTAGAAAATAACAGGATACCACATCCCCGTATTTGAACTACGCTTAGTGCAGAAGCCGCTATTTTTTTGTTCAGACTGCAATAACTTCTTCATACTAATTCAGAATTCGGTGAGACTTCGACCAATTAACTCCCACCTAAATTATGGACAATATGGAACACTCGGATACTTCATCTGTGAACACATATTGTAGTACTCCATGGGCACTGACAGTTGTATTTAGAAAATAACAGGATACCACATCCCCTTATTTGAACTACGCCTAGTACAGAAGCCGATATTTTTTTTAGACTGCAATATTTTCTTCATACTGACTCGGAATCCGACGAGACTTCAACCGATTAACTCCCACCTAAATTATGGACAATATGAAACACTCGAGTACTTCATCTTGTGAACGTACACTGTAGTTCTCCATGGGGACTGACAGTTGTACTTTGAAAATAATAGTCTAGCACATCCCCATATTTGAACTCCGCCTAGTGTAGAAGCCGCTATTTTTTTGTTCAGACTGCAATAACTTCTTCATACTAATTCAGAATCCGGTGAGACTTCGACCAATTAACACCCACCTAAATTATGGACAATATGGAACACTCGGATACTTCATCTTGTGAACATAAACTGTAATTCTCCAAGTGCACTGACAGTTGTACTTAGAAAATAACAGGATCCCACATCCCCATATTTGACCTTCGCCTAGTGCAGAAGCCGCTATTTTTTTTTGTTCAGACTGCAATAAGTTCTTCATACTAATTCAGAATCCGGTGAGACTTCGACCAATTAATTCCCATCTAAATTATGGATAATATGGAACACTCGGATACTTCATCTTGTGAACGCAAACTGTAATTCTCCAAGTGCACTGATAGTTGTACTTAGAAAATAAAAGGATGCTACATCCCCATATTTGACCTTCGCCTAGTGTAGAAGCCGCTATTTTTTTTGTTCAGACTGCAATTACTTCTTCATACTAATTCAGAATCTGGTGAGACTTCGACCAACTAACTCCCACCTAAATTACGGACAATATGGAACACTCGGACACCTCATCTTGTGAACGTACACTGTAGTTCTTCCTGAGAACTGACAGTTGTACTTAGAAAATAACAGGCTACCACATCCCCATATTTGAACTTCGTCTAGTGTAGAATCCGCTATTTTTTTTGTTCAGACTATAATATTTTCATCATACTAACTCGGAATCCGGCGAGACTTCGACCGATTAACTCCCACCTAAATTACGGACAATATGAAACACTCGGATACTTCATCTTGTGAACGCATACTGTAGTTCTCCATGGGGACTGATAGTTGTACTTAGAAAATAACAGGATACAGCATCCCCAAATTTGAACTCCGCCTAGTGCAGAATCCGCTATTTTTTTGTTCAGACTGCAATAACTTCTTCATACTAATTCAGAATCCGGTGAGACTTCGACCAATTAACTCCCACCTAAATTACGGACAATATGGAACACTCGGATACTTCATCTTGTGAACGCGTACTGTAGTTCTCCATGGGCACTGACAGTTGTACTTAGAAAATAACAGGATACCACATCCCCTTATTTGAACTCCGTCTAGTACAGAAGCCGCTATTTTTTTTGTTCATACTGCAATATTTTCTTCATACTAACTCAGAATCCGGCGAGACATCGAACGATTAACTCCCACCTAAATTACGGACAATATGAAACACTCGGATACTTCATCTTGTGAACGTACACTGTAGTTCTCCATGGGGACTGACAGTAGTACTTTGAAAATAACAGGCTACCACATCCTCATATTTGAGCTCCGCCTAGTGCAGAAGCCGCTATTTTTTTGTTCAGACTACAATAACTTCTTCATACTAATTCAGAATCTAGTGAGACTTCGACCAATTAACTCCCACCTAAATTACGGACAATATGGAACACTCGGATACTTCATCTTGTGAACGCATACTGTAGTTCTCCATGGGCACTGATAGTTGTACTTAGAAAACAAAAGGATACCACATCCCCATATTTGAACTCCGCCTAGTGCAGAAGCCGCTATTTTTTTTGTTCAAACTGCAATAACTTCTTTACAATAATTCGGAATCCGGTGATACTTCGACCAATTAACTCCCACCTAAATTACGGACAATATGGAACACTCGGACACCTCATCTTGTGAACGCATACTGTAGTTCTCCATGGGCACTGACAGTTTTACTTAGAAAATAACAGGATACCACATCCCCATATTTGAACTCCGCCTAGTGCAGAAGCCGCTATTTTTTGTTCAGACTGCAATAACTTCTTCATACTAATTCAGAATCCGGTGAGACTTCGACCAATTAACTCCCACCTAATTTACCGACAATATGAAACACTCAGATACTTCATCTTGTGAACGCATACTGTAGTACTGCATTGGCACTGACAGTTGTACTTAGAAAATAACAGGATACCACATCCCCGTATTTGAACTACGCTTAGTGCAGAAGCCGCTATTTTTTTGTTCAGACTGCAATAACTTCTTCATACTAATTCAGAATTCGGTGAGACTTCGACCAATTAACTCCCACCTAAATTATGGACAATATGGAACACTCGGATACTTCATCTGTGAACACATATTGTAGTACTCCATGGGCACTGACAGTTGTATTTAGAAAATAACAGGATACCACATCCCCTTATTTGAACTACGCCTAGTACAGAAGCCGATATTTTTTTTAGACTGCAATATTTTCTTCATACTGACTCGGAATCCGACGAGACTTCAACCGATTAACTCCCACCTAAATTATGGACAATATGAAACACTCGAGTACTTCATCTTGTGAACGTACACTGTAGTTCTCCATGGGGACTGACAGTTGTACTTTGAAAATAATAGTCTAGCACATCCCCATATTTGAACTCCGCCTAGTGTAGAAGCCGCTATTTTTTTGTTCAGACTGCAATAACTTCTTCATACTAATTCAGAATCCGGTGAGACTTCGACCAATTAACACCCACCTAAATTATGGACAATATGGAACACTCGGATACTTCATCTTGTGAACATAAACTGTAATTCTCCAAGTGCACTGACAGTTGTACTTAGAAAATAACAGGATCCCACATCCCCATATTTGACCTTCGCCTAGTGCAGAAGCCGCTATTTTTTTTTGTTCAGACTGCAATAAGTTCTTCATACTAATTCAGAATCCGGTGAGACTTCGACCAATTAATTCCCATCTAAATTATGGATAATATGGAACACTCGGATACTTCATCTTGTGAACGCAAACTGTAATTCTCCAAGTGCACTGATAGTTGTACTTAGAAAATAAAAGGATGCTACATCCCCATATTTGACCTTCGCCTAGTGTAGAAGCCGCTATTTTTTTTGTTCAGACTGCAATTACTTCTTCATACTAATTCAGAATCTGGTGAGACTTCGACCAACTAACTCCCACCTAAATTACGGACAATATGGAACACTCGGACACCTCATCTTGTGAACGTACACTGTAGTTCTTCTTGAGAACTGACAGTTGTACTTAGAAAATAACAGGCTACCACATCCCCATATTTGAACTTCGTCTAGTGTAGAATCCGCTATTTTTTTTGTTCAGACTATAATATTTTCATCATACTAACTCGGAATCCGGCGAGACTTCGACCGATTAACTCCCACCTAAATTACGGACAATATGAAACACTCGGATACTTCATCTTGTGAACGCATACTGTAGTTCTCCATGGGGACTGATAGTTGTACTTAGAAAATAACAGGATACAGCATCCCCAAATTTGAACTCCGCCTAGTGCAGAATCCGCTATTTTTTTGTTCAGACTGCAATAACTTCTTCATACTAATTCAGAATCCGGTGAGACTTCGACCAATTAACTCCCACCTAAATTACGGACAATATGGAACACTCGGATACTTCATCTTGTGAACGCGTACTGTAGTTCTCCATGGGCACTGACAGTTGTACTTAGAAAATAACAGGATACCACATCCCCTTATTTGAACTCCGTCTAGTACAGAAGCCGCTATTTTTTTTGTTCATACTGCAATATTTTCTTCATACTAACTCAGAATCCGGCGAGACATCGAACGATTAACTCCCACCTAAATTACGGACAATATGAAACACTCGGATACTTCATCTTGTGAACGTACACTGTAGTTCTCCATGGGGACTGACAGTAGTACTTTGAAAATTACAGGCTACCACATCCTCATATTTGAGCTCCGCCTAGTGCAGAAGCCGCTATTTTTTTTGTTCAGACTACAATAACTTCTTCATAATAATTCAGAATCTAGTGAGACTTCGACCAATTAACTCCCACCTAAATTACGGACAATATGGAACACTCGGATACTTCATCTTGTAAACGCATACTGTAGTTCTCCATGGGCACTGATAGTTGTACTTAGAAAACAAAAGGATACCACATCCCCATATTGAACTCCGCCTAGTGCAGAAGCCGCTATTTTTTTGTTCATACTGCAATAACTTCTTCATACTAATTCGGAATCCGGTGAGACTTCGACCAATTAACTCCCACCTAAATTACAGACAATATGGAACACTCGGACACCTCATCTTGTGAACGCATACTATAGTTCTCCATGGGCACTGACAGTTGTACTTAGAAAATAACAGGATACTACATCGCCATATTTGAACTCCGCCTAGTAAAGAAGCCGCTATTTTTTTTGTTCAGACTGCAATATTTTCTTCATACTAACTCTTAATCCGTCGAGACTTCGACCGATTAATTCCCACCTAAATTACGAACAATATGAAACACTCGGATACTTCATCTTGTGAACGTACACTGTAGTTCTCCATGGGGACTGACAGTTGTACTTAGAAAATAACATGCTACTACATCCCCATATTTGAACTCCACCTAGTGTAGAAGCCGCTATTTTTTTTGTTCAGGCTGCAATAACTTCTTCATACTAATTCAGAATCCGGTGAGACTTCGACCAATTAACTCCCACCTAAATTACAGACAATATGGAACACTCGGATACTTCATCTTGTGAACGCATACTGTAGTTCTCTATGGGCACTGATAGTTGTACTTAGAAAATAACAGAATACCACATCCCCATATTTGAACTTCGCATAGTGCATAAGCCGCTATTTTTTTGTTCATACTGCAATAACTTCTTCATACTAATTCAGAATTCGGTGAGACTTCGACCGATTAACTCTCACCTAAATTACGGACAATATGAAACACTCGGATACATCATCTTGTGAACGTATACTGTAGTTCTCCATGGAGACTGACAGTTGTACTTAGAAAATAACAGGCCACCACAACCCCATATTTGAACTCCGCCTAGTGCAGAAGCCGATATTTTTTTTTCAGACTGCAATATTTTATTCATATTTACTTGGAATCCGGCGAGACTTCGACCGATTAACTCACACCTAAATTACGGACAATATGAAACACTCGGATACTTCATCTTGTGAACGTACACTGTAGTTCTCCATGGGGACTGACAATCGTACTTACAAAATAACAGGCTATACCACATCTCTATATTTTAACTCCGCCTAGTGCAGAAACCGCTATTTTTTTTGTTCAGACTGCAATAACTTCTTCATAATAATTCGGAATCCGGCGAGACATCGACCGATTAACTCCCACCTAAATTACAGACAATGTGGAACACTCGGATACTTCATCTTGTGAACGCATACTGTAGTACTCCATGGGCACTGACAGTTGTACTTAGAAAATAACAGGATATCACATCCCCATATTTGAACTCCGCTTAGTGCAGAAGCCACTATTTTTTTGTTCAGACTGGAATAACTTCTTCATACTAATTCAGAATCCGGTGAGACTTCGACCAGTTAACTCCCACCTAAATTACGGACAATATGGAACACTTGGATACTTCATCTTGTGAACGCATACTATGGTTCTCCATGGGCACTGACAATTGTACTTAGAAAATAATAAGATGCCACATCCCCTTATTTGAACTCCGCCTAGTACAGAAGCCGCTATTTTTTTTGTTCAGACTGCAATATTTTCTTCACACTAACTCGGAATCCGGCGAGACTTCGAACGATTAACTCCCACCTAAATTACGGACAATATGAAACACTCGGATACTTCATCTTGTGAACGTACACTGTAGTTCTCCATGGGGACTGACAGTAGTACTTTGAAAATAACAGGCTACCACATCCTCATATTTGAGCTCCGCCAAGTGCAGAAGCCGCTAATTTTTTTGTTCAGACTATAATAACTTCTTCATGCTAATTCAGAATCTAGTGAGACTTCGACCAATTAACTCCCACCTAAATTACGGACAATATGGAACACTCGGATACTTCATCTTGTGAACGCATACTGTAGTTCTCCATGGGCACTGATAGTTGTACTTAGAAAACAACAGGATACCACATCCCCATATTTGAACTCCGCCTAGTGCAAAAGCCGCTATTTTTTTTGTTCAGATTGCAATAACTTCTTCATACTAATTCAGAATCCGGTGAGACTTCATCCAATTAACTCCCACCTAAATTACGGACTATATGGAATACTCGGATACCTCATATTGTGAACGCATACTGTAGTTCTCTATGGGCACTGACAGTTGTACTTAGAAAATAACAAGATACCACATCCCCATATTTGAACTCCGCCTAGTGCAGAAGCCGCTATTTTTTTTGTTCAGACTGCAATAACTTCTACATACTAATTCAGAATCCGATGAGACATCGACCAATTAACTCCCACCTAAATTACGGACAATATGGAACACTCGGATACTTCATCTTGTGAACGCATACTGTAGTTCTCTATGGGCACTGACAGTTGTACTTAGAAAATAACAGGATACCACATCCCCATATTTGAACTCCGCCTTGTGCAGAAGCCGCTATTTTTTTGTTCAGACTGCAATAACTTCTTCATACTAATTCAGAATCCGGTGAGACTTCGACTAATTAACTCCCACCTAAATTACGGACAATATGGAACACTCGGACACCTCATCTTGTGAACGCATACTGCAGTTCTCCATGGGCACTGACAGTTGTACTTAGAAAATAACAGGATACAACATCGCCATATTTGAACTCCACCTAGTGAAGAAGCCGCTATTCTCTTTGTTCAGACTGCAATATTTTCTTCATACTAACTCGGAATCCGGCGTGACTTCGACCGATTAACTGCCACCTAAATTACGGACAATATGAAACACTCGAATACTTCATCTTGTGAACGTACACTGTAGTTCTCCATGGGGACTGACAGTTGTACTTAGAAAATAACAGTCTACTACATCCCCATATTTGAACTCCGCCTAGTGAGAAGCCGCTATTTTTTTTGTTCAGACTCTAATAACTTCTTCCTACTAATTCAGAATCCGGTGAGACTTCGACCAATTAACTCCCACCTAAATTACGGACAATATGGAACACTCGGATACTTCATCTTGTGAACGCATACTGTAGTTCTCTATGGGCACTGACAGTTGTACTTAGAAAAAAACAGGATACCACATCCCCATATTTGAACTCCGCCTAGTGCAGAAGCCGCTATTTTTTTTGTTCATACTGCAATAACTACTTCATACTAATTCAGAATCCGTTGAGACTTCGACCGATTAACTCTCACCTAAATTACGGACAATATGAAACACTCGGATACTTCATCTTGTGAACGTACACTGTAGTTCTCAATGGAGACTGACAGTTGTACTTAGAAAATAACAAGCTACCACATCCCCATATTTGAACTCCGCCTAGTGCAGAAGCCGCTATTTTTTTTGTTCAGACTACAATATTTTATTCATACTTACTCGCAATCCGGCAAGACTTTGACCGATTAACTCCCACCTAAATTACGGACAATATGAAACACTCGGATACTTCATCTTATGAACGTACACTATAGTTCTCCATGGGGACTGACAGTTGTACTTACAAAATAATAGGCTATACCACATCTCCATATTTGAACTCCGCTTAGTGCAGAAGCCGCTATTTTTTTTGTTCAGACTGCAATAACTTCTTCATAATAATTCAGAATCCGTTGAGACATCGACCAATTAACTCCCACCTAAATTACAGACAATGTGGAACACTCGGATACTTCATCTTGTGAACGTACACTGTTGTTCTCCATGGGGACTGACAGTAGTACTTTGAAAATAACAGGCTATCACAACCTCATATTTGAGGTCCGCCTAGTGCAGAAGCCGCTATTTTTTTTTTGACTGCAATTACTTCTTCATACTAATTCAGAATCTAGTGAGACTTCGACCAATTAACTCCCACCTAAATTACGGACAATATGGAACACTCAGATACTTCATCTTTTGAACGCATATTGTAGTTCTCCATGGGCACTGATAGTTGTACTTAGAAAACAACAGGATACCACATCCCCATATTTGAACTCCGCCTAGTGCAAAAGCCGCTATTTATTTTGTTCTGATTGCAATAACTTCTTCATACTAACTCGAAATCCGGCGAGACTTCGACCAATTAACTCCCACCTAAATTACGGACAATATGGAACACTCGGATACTTCATCTTGTGAACGTACACTATAGTTCTCCTTGGGGACTGACAGTTGTACTTAGAAAATAACAGGCTACTACATCCCCATATTTGAACTTCGCCTAGTGTAGAAGCCGCTATTTTTTTTTGTTCAGACTACAATAACTTCTTCATACTAATTCAGAATCCGGTGAGACTTTGACCAATTAACTCCCACCTAAATTACGGACAATATGGAACACTCGGATACTTCATCTTGTGAACGCATATTGTAGTTCTCTATGGGCACTGACAGTTGTACTTAGAAAATAGTGGAAATTAGGGAAGCATCCCTATCATACTTTCATATTGTAAAGCGGGTCCCTGTCAAAGTTTTATTGTAAAGCGGGTCCCTGTTTTCTGGAAACGAAGAAAAATTATTGTTGAAATGTCAGCAACTTTTATAAATAAGTGCTGATATTTCAGCAACTATCTGTGTCAAAGTTTTATTGGAAAAACAAAGAAAAATTATTGCTGAAATGTCAGTTACTTTTATAAATAAGTGCTGATATTTCAGCAACTTTTATAAACTGTGTTCACAGTGTACATAAATGTTGCTGAAATATCAGCAACTTTTATAAATAAGTGTTGATATTTCAGCAACTTTCATACACTATGTTCACAGTGTAAAGAAATGTTGCGGAAATGTCAGCAACTTTTATGAAATGTTGCATCATGCTCTGCAATAATCGTGAATAAAAAACAGGGACCTAATTTACACTGAAATTTAGTGAAGGACTTTTCGTGAATTTTGAAACTTAATAAGGACCTGTGTCAAAAGTACCCTAGAAAATAACAGGATACCACATCCCCATATTTGAACTCCGCCTAGTGAGAAGCCGCTATTTTTTTGTTCAGACTGCAATAATTTCTTCATACTAATTCAGAATCCGGTGAGACTTCGACCGATTAACTCCCACCTAAATTATGGACAATATGAAACACTCGGATACTTCATCTTGTGAACGTACATTATAGTTCTCCATGGGGACTGACAGTTGTACTTAGAAAATAACAGGCTACCACATCCCCATATTTGACCTTCGCCTACTGCAGAAGCCGCTATTTTTTTTGTTCAGACTGCAATAACTTCTTCATAATAATTCAGAATCCGGTGAGACTTCGACCAATTAACTTCCACCTAAATTACGGACAATATAGAACACTCGGATACTTCATCTTGTGAATGCATACTGTAGTTCTCCAAGGGCACTGACAGTTGTACTTAGAAAATAACAGGATACCACATCCCCATATTTGAACTCATCCTAGTGAAGAAACCGCTATTTTTTTGTTCAGACTACAATAACTTCTTCATAATAGTTTAGAATTCGGTGAGACTTCGACCAATTAACTCCCACCTAAATTACGGACAATATTGAACACTCAGATACTTCATCTTGTGAACGCATACTGTAGTTCTCCATGGGCACTGACAGTAGTACTTAGAAAATAACAGGATACCACATCCCCTTATTTGAACTCCGCCCAGAAGCCGATATTTTTTTGTTCAGACTACAATATTTTCTTCATACTAACTCGGAATCTGGCGAGACTTCGACCGATTAACTCCCACCTAAATTACGGACAATATGAAACACTCGGGTACTTCATATTGTGAACGTAAACTGTAGTTCTCCATGGGGACTGACAGTTGTACTTTGAAAATAACAGGCTAGCACATCCCCATATTTGAACTCCGCCTAGTGAGAAGCCGCTATTTTTTTGTTCAAACTGCAATAATTTCTTCATACTAATTCGGAATCCGGCGAGACTTCGACCGATTAACTCCCACCTAAATTACGGACAATATGAAACACTCGGATACTTCATCTTGTGAACGTACATTATAGTTCTCCATGGGGACTGACAGTTGTACTTAGAAAATAACAGGCTACCACATCCCCATATTTGAACTCCGCCTAGTGTAGAAGCCGCTATTTTTTTTGTTCAGACTGCAATAACTTCTTCATACTAATTCAGAATCCGGTGAGACTTCGACCAATTAACTCCAACCTAAATTACGGACAATATGGAACACTCAAATACTTCATCTTGTGAACGCATACTGTAGTTCTCTATGGGCACTGACAGTTGTACTTAGAAAATAACAGGATACCACATCCCCATATTTGAACTCCGCCTTGTGTAGAAGCCGCTATTTTTTTGTTCAGACTGCAATAACTTCTTCATACTAATTCAGAATCCGGTGAGACTTCGACCAATTAACTCCCACCTAAATTACGGACAATATGGAACACTCGGACACCTCATCTTGTGAACGCATACTGTAATTCTCCATGGGCACTGACAGTTGTACTTAGAAAATAACAGGATACAACATCGCCATATTTGAACTCCGCCTAGTGAAGAAGCCGCTATTTTTTTTGTTCAGACTACAATATTTTCTTCATACTAACTCGGAATCCGGCGAGACTTCGACCGATTAACTCCCACCTAAATTACGGACAATATGAAACACTCGGATACTTCATCTTGTGAACGTACACTGTAGTTCTCCATGGGGACTGACAGTTGTACTTACAAAATAACAGGCTATACCACATCTCCATATTTGAACTCCGCCTAGTGCAGAAACTGCTATTTTTTTTTGTTTAGACTGCAATAACTTCTTCATAATAATTCAGAATCCGTTGAGACATCGACCAATTAACTCCCACCTAAATTACAGACAATGTGGAACAATCGTATACTTCATCTTGTGAACGCATACTGTAGTACTCCATGGGCACTGACAGTTGTACTTAGAAAATAACAGGATACCACATCCCCATATTTGAACTCCGCTTAGTGCAGAAGCCGCTATTTTTTTGTTTAGACTGGAATAACTTCTTCATACTAATTCAGAATCCGGTGAGACTTCGACCAGTTAACTCCCACCTAAATTACAGACAATATGGAACACTCGGATACTTCATCTTGTGAACGCATACTATGGTTCTCCATGGGCACTGACAGTTGTACTTAGAAAATAACAGGATACCACATCCCCCTATTTGAACTCCGCCTAGTACAGAAGCCGCTATTTTTTTTGTTCAGACTGCAATATTTTCTTCACACTAAGTCGGAATCCGGCGAGACTTCGATCGATTAACTCCCACCTAAATTACGGACAATATGAAACACTCGGATACTTCATCTTGCGAACGTACACTGTAGTTCTACATGGGGACTGACAGTAGTACTTTGAAAATAACAGGCTACCACATCCTCATATTTGAGCTCCGCCTAGTGTAGAAGCCGCTATTTTTTTTGTTTAGACTGCAATAACTTCTTCATACTAATTCAGAATCTATTGAGACTTCGACCAATTAACTCCCACCTAAATTACGTACAATATGGAATACTCGGATACTTCATCTTGTGAACGCATACTGTAGTTCTCCATGGGCACTGATAGTTGTACTTTGAAAACAACAGGATACCACATCCCCATATTTGAACTCCGCCTAGTGCAAAAGCCGCTATTTTTTTTGTTCAGATTGCAATAACTTCTTCATACTAATTTAGAATCCGGTGAGACTTCGAACGATTAACTCCCACCTAAATTACGGACAATATGAAACACTCGGATACTTCATCTTATGAACGTACACTGTAGTTTTCCATGGGGACTGATAGTTGTACTTACAAAATAACAGGCTATACCACATCTCCATATTTGAACTCCGCCTAGTGCAGAAGCCGCTATTTTTTTTGTTGAGACTGCAATAACTTCTTCATAATAATTCAGAATCCGTTGAGACATCGACCAATTAACTCCCACCTAAATTACAAACAATGTGGAACACTCGGATACTTCGTCTTGTGAACGTACACTGTAGTTCTCCATGGGGACTGACAGTAGTACTTTGAAAATAACAGGCTACCACATCCTCATATTTGAGCTCCGCCTAGTGCAGAAGCCGCTATTTTTTTTGTTCAGACTGCAATAACTTCTTCATACTAATTCAGAATCTAGTGTGACTTCGACCAATTAACTCCCACCTAAATTACGGACAATATGGAACACTCGGATACTTCATCTTGTGAACGCATACTGTAGTTCTCCATGGGCACTGATAGTTGTACTTAGAAAACAACAGGATACCACATCCCCATATTTGAACTCCGCCTAGTGCAAAAGCCGCTATTTTTTTGTTCAGATTGCAATAACTTCTTCATACTAATTCAGAATTTGGTGAGACTTCGACCAATTAACTCCCACCTAAATTACGGACAATATGGAACACTCGGATACTTCATCTTGTGAACGCATACTGTAGTTCTCTATGGGCACTGACAGTTGTACTTTGAAAATAACAGGATACCACATCCCCATATTTGAACTCCGCCTAGTGCAGAAGCCGCTATTTTTTTGTTCATACTGCAATAACTTCTTCGTACTAATTCAGAATCCGGTGAGACTTCGACCGATTAACTCTCACCTAAATTACGGACAATATGAAACACTCGGATACCTCATCTTGTGAACGCATACTGTAGTTCTCCATGGGCACTGACAGTTGTACTTAGAAAATAACAGGATACAACATCGCCATATTTAACCTCCGCCTAGTGAAGAAACCGCTATTTTTTTTGTTCAGACTACAATATTTTCTTAATACAAACTCGGAATCCGGCGAGACTTCGACCGATTAACTCCCACCTAAATTACGGACAATATGAAACACTCGGATACTTCTTCTTGTGAACGTACACTGTAGTTCTCCACGGGGACTGACAGTTGTACTTAGAAAATAACAGACTACTACATCCCCATATTAGAACTCCGCCTAGTGCAGAAGCCGCTATTTTTTTTGTTCAGACTGCAATAACTTCTTCATAGTAATTCAGAATCCAGTGAGACTTCCACCGATTAACTCTCATCTAAATTACGGACAATATGAAACACTCGGATACTTCAACTTGTGAACGTACACTGTAGTTCTCAATGGAGACTGACAGTTGTACTTAGAAAATAACAGGCTACCACATCCCCATATTTGAAGTCCGCCTAGTGCAGAAGCCGCTATTTTTTTTGTTCAGACTGCAATATTTTATTCATACTTACTCGGAATCCGGCAAGACTTCGACCGATTAACTCCCACCTAAATTACGGACAATATGAAAAACTCAGATACTTCATCTTATGAACGTACACTGTAGTTCTCCATGGGGACTGACAGTTGTACTTACAAAATAACAGGCTATACCACATCTCCATATTTGAACTCCACCTAGTGCAGAAGCCGCTAATTTTTTTGTTCAGACTGCAATAACTTCTTCATAATAATTCAGAATCCGTTGAGACATCGACCAATTAACTCCCACCTAAATAACAGACAATGTGGAACACTCGGATACTTCATCTTGTGAACGCATACTGTAGTACTCCATGAGCACTGACAGTTGTACTTAGAAAATAACAGGATACCACATCCCCATATTTGAACTCCGCTTAGTGCAGAAGCCGCTATTTTTTTGTCCAAACTGCCATAACTTCTTCATACTAATTCAGAATCCGGTGAGACTTCGACCAGTTAACTCCCACCTAAATTACGGACAATATGGAACACTCGGATACTTCATCTTGTGAACGCATACTATGGTTCTCCATGGGCACTGACAGTTGTACTTAGAAAATAACAGGATACCACATCCCCTTATTTGAACTCCGCCTAGTACAGAAGCTGCTATTTTTTTTGTTCAGACTACAATATTTTCTTCATACTAACTCGGAATCCGGCGAGACTTCGAACGATTAACTCCCACCTAAATTACGGACAATATGAATCACTCGGATACTTCATCTTTTGAACGTACACTGTAGTTCTCCATGGGGACTGACAGTAGTACTTTGAAAATAACAGGCTACCATATCCTCATATTTGAGCTCTGCCAAGTGCAGAAGCCGCTATTATTTTTGTTCAGACTGCAATAACTTCTTCATACTAATTCAGAATCTAGTGAGACTTCGACCAATTAAATACCACCTAAATTACGGACAATATGGAACACTCGGATACTTCATCTTGTGAACGCATACTGTAGTTCTCCATGGGCACTGATAGTTGTACTTAGAAAACAACAGGATACCACATCCCCATATTTGAACTCCGCCTAGTGCAAAAGCCGCTATTTTTTTTGTTCAGATTGCAATAACTTCTTCATACTAATTCAGAATCTGGTGAGACTTCGACCAATTAACTCCCACCTAAATTACGGACAATATGGAATACTCGGATACCTCATCTTGTGAACGCATACTGTAGTTCTCCATGGGCACTAACAGTTGTACTTAGAAAATAACATGATACAACATCGCCATATTTGAACACCGCATAGTGTAGAAGCCGCTATTTTTTTGTTCAGACTGCAATATTTTCTTCATACTAACTCGAAATCCGGCGAAACTTCGACTGATTAACTCCCACCTAAATTACGGACAATATGAAACACTCGGATACTTCATCTTGTGAACGTACACTATAGTTCTCCTTGGGGACTGACAGTTGTACTTAGAAAATAACAGGCTACTACATCCCCATATTTGAACTCCGCCTAGTGCAGAAGCCGCTATTTTTTTTGTTCAGATTGCAATAACTTCTTCATACTAATTCAGAATCCGGTGAGACTTTGACCAATTAACTCCCACCTAAATTATGGACAATATGGAACACTCAGATACTTCATCTTGTGAACGCAAACTGTAGTTCTCTATGGGCACTAACAGTTGCACTTAGAAAATAACAGAATACCACATCCCCATATTTGAACTCCGCCTAGTGAGAAGCCGCTATTTTTTTGTTCAGACTGCAATAATTTCTTCATACTAATTCAAAATCCGGTGAGACTTCGACCGATTAACTCTCACCTAAATTACGGATAATGTGAAACACTCGGATACTTCATCTTGTGAACGTACACTGTAGTTCTCCATTGGGACTGATAGTTGTACTTTGAAAATAACAGGCTACCACATCCCCATATTTGACCTCCGCCTAGTGTAGAAGCCGCTATTTTTTTGTTCAGACTGCAATAACTTCTTCATAATAATTCAGAATCCGGTGAGACTTCGACCAATTAACTTCCACCTAAATTACGGAAAATATGGAACACTCGAATACTTCATCTTGTGAACGCAGACTGTAGTTCTCCATGGGCACTGATAGTTGTACTTAGAAAACAACAGGATATCATATCCCCATATTTGAACTCCGCCTAGTGCAGAAGCCGCTATTTTTTTTGTTCAGATTGCAATAACTTCTTCATACTAGTTTAGAATCCGGTGAGTCTTCGACCAATTAACTCCCACCTAAATTACGGACAATACGGAATACTCGGATACCTCATCTTGTGAACGCATACTGTAGTTTTCCATGGGCACTGACAGTAGTACTTAGAAAATAACAGGATACCACATCCCCTTATTTGAACTCCGCCAAGAAGCCGATATTTTTTTGTTCAGACTGCAATATTTTCTTCATACTAACTCGGAATCTGGCGAGACTTCGACCGATTAACTCCCACCTAAATTACGGACAATATGAAACACTCGGGTACTTCATCTTGTGAACGTACACTGTAGTTCTCCATGGGGACTGACAGTTGTACTTTGAAAATAACAGGCTAGCACATCCCCATATTTGAACTCCGCCTAGTGCAGAAGCCGCTATTTTTTTTGTTCAGACTGTAATATTTTCTTCGTACTAACTCGGAATCCGATGAGACTTCGACCGATTAACTCCCACCTAAATTATGGACAATATGAAACACTCGGATACTTCATCTTGTGAACGCATACTGTAGTTCTCCATGGGCACTGACAGTTGTACTTAGAAAATAACAGGATACCACATCCCCATATTTGAACTCCGCCTAGTGCAGAAGCCGCTATTTTTTTGTTCAGACTGCAAATAACTTCTTCATACTAATTCAGAATCCGGTGAGACTTCGACCGATTAACTCCCACCTAAATTACGGACAATATGAAACACTCGTATACCTCATCTTGTGAACGTACACTGTAGTTCTCCATGGGCACTAACAGTTGTACTTATAAAATAACAAGATACAACATCGCCATATTTGAACTCCGCCTAGTGCAGAAGCCGCTATTTTTTTGTTCAGACTGTAATATTTTCTTCATACTAACTCGAAATCCGGCGAAACTTCGACTGATTACCTCCTACCTAAATTACGGAAAACATGAAACACTCGGATACTTCGTCTTGTGAACGTACACTGTAGTTCTCCATGGGGACTGACAGTTGTACTTTGAAAATAACAGGCTACCACATCTCCATATTTGAACTCCGCCTAGTGAAGAAGCCGCTATTTTTTTGTTCAGACTGCAATAACTTCTTCATACTAATTCAGAATCCGGTGAGACTTCGACCAATTAACTCCCACCAAAATTACGGACAATATGGAACACTCAGATACTTCATCTTGTGAACGCAAATTGTAGTTCTCTATGGGCACTAACAGTTGTACTTAGAAAATAATAGAATACCACATCCCCATATTTGAACTCCGCCTAGTGAGAAGCCGCTATTTTTTTGTTCAGACTTCAATAATTTCTTCATACTAATTCAAAATCCGGTGAGACTTCGACCGATTAACTCTCACCTAAATTACGGATAATACGAAACACTCAGATACTTCATCTTGTGAACGTACACTGTAGTTCTCCATTGGGACTGACAGTTGTACTTTGAAAATAACAGGCTACCACATCCCCTTATTTGACCTCCGCCTAGTGTAGAAGCCGCTATTTTTTTGTTCAGACTGCAATAACTTCTTCATAATAATTCAGAATCCGGTGAGACTTCGACCAATTAACTTCCACCTAAATTACGGAAAATATGGAACACTCGGATACTTCATCTTGTGAACGCAGACTGTAGTTCTCCATGGGCACTGATTGTTGTACTAAGAAAACAACAGGATACCATATCCCCATATTTGAACTCCGCCTAGTGCAGAAGCCGCTATTTTTTTTGTTCAGATTGCAATAACTTCTTCATACTAGTTTAGAATCCGGTGAGTCTTCGACCAATTAACTCCCACCTAAATTATGGACAATATGGAATACTCGGATACCTCATCTTGTGAACGCATACTGTAGTTTTCCATGGGCACTGATAGTAGTACTTAGAAAATAACAGGATACCACATCCCCTTATTTGAACTCCGCCAAGAAGCCAATATTTTTTTGTTCAGACTGCAATATTTTCTTCATACTAACTCGGAATCTGGCGAGACTTCGACCGATTAACTCCCACCTAAATTACGGATAATATGAAACACTCGGGTACTTCATCTTGTGAACGTACACTGTAGTTCTCCATGTGGACTGACAGTTGTACTTTGAAAATAACAGGCTAGCACATCCCCATATTTGAACTCCGCCTAGTGCAGAAGCCGCTATTTTTTTATTCAGACTGCAATATTTTGTTCGTACTAACTCGGAATCCGACGAGACTTCGACCGATTAACTCCCACCTAAATTATGGACAATATGAAACACTCGGATACTTCATCTTGTGAATGTACACTGTAGTTCTCTATGGGCACTGACAGTTGTACTTAGAAAATAACAGGCTACTACATCCCCATATTTGAACTCTGCCTAGTGCAGAAGCCGCTATTTTTTTTGTTCAGACTGCAATAACTTCTTCATACTAATTCAGAATCCGGTGAGACTTCGACCAATTAACTCCCACCTAAATTCCGGACAATATGGAACACTCGGATACTTCATCTTGTGAACGCATACTGTAGTTCTCCATGGGCACTGACAGTTGTACTTAGAAAATAACAGGATACCACATCCCCATATTTGAACTCCGCCTAGTGCAGAAGCCGCTATTTTTTTGTTCAGACTGCAAATAACTTCTTCATACTAATTCAGAATCCGGTGAGACTTCGACCGATTAACTCTCACCTAAATTACGGACAATATGAAACACTCGGATACTTCATCTTGTGAACGTACACTGTAGTTCTCCATGGAGACTGACAGTTGTATTTATAAAATAATAGGCTACCACATTCCCATATTTGAACTCTGCCTAGTGCAGAAGCCGCTATCTTTTTTGTTCAGACTGCAATATTTTCTTCATACTAACTCGGAATCCGGCGAGACTTCGACCGATTAACTCCCACCTAAATTACGGACAACATGAAACACTCGGATACTTCGTCTTGTGAACGTACACTGTAGTTCTCCATGGGGACTGACAGTTGTACTTTGAAAATAACAGGCTACCACATCCTCATATTTGAACTCCGCCTAGTGAAGAAGCCGCTATTTTTTTTGTTCAGATTGCAATAACTTCTTCATACTAATTCATAATCCGGTGAGACTTCGACCAATTAACTTCCACCTAAATTACGGAAAATATGGAACACTCGGATACTTCATCTTGTGAACGCAGACTGTAGTTCTCCATGGGCACTGATTGTTGTACTTAGAAAACAACAGGATACCATATCCCCATATTTGAACTCCGCCTAGTGCAGAAGCCGCTATTTTTTTTGTTCAGATTGCAATAACTTCTTCATACTAGTTTAGAATCCGGTGAGTCTTCGACCAATTAACTCCCACGTAAATTACGGACAATATGGAATACTCGGATACCTCATCTTGTGAACGCATACTGTAGTTTTCCATGGGCACTGACAGTAGTACTAAGAAAATAACAGGATACCACATCCCCTTATTTGAACTCCGCCAAGAAGCCGTTATTTTTTTGTTCAGACTGCAATATTTTCTTCATACTAATTCGGAATCTGGCGAGACTTCGACCGATTAACTCCCACCTAAATTACGGACAATATGAAACACTTGGGTACTTCATCTTGTGAACGTACTCTGTAGTTCTCCATGGGGACTGACAGTTGTACTTTGAAAATAACAGGCTAGCACATCCCCATATTTGAACTCCGCCTAGTGCAGAAGCCGCTATTTTTTTGTTCAGACTGCAATATTTTCTTCGTACTAACTCGGAATCCGACGAGACTTCGACCGATTAACTCCCACCTAAATTATGGACAATATGAAACACTCGGATACTTCATCTTGTGAACGTACACTGTAGTTCTCTATGGGGACTGACAGTTGTACTTAGAAAATAACAGGCTACTACATCCCCATATTTGAACTCTGCCTAGTGCAGAAGCCGCTATTTTTTTTGTTCAGACTGCAATAACTTCTTCATACTAATTCAGAATCCGGTGAGACTTCGACCAATTAACTCCCACCTAAATTACGGACAATATGGAACACTCGGATACTTCATCTTGTGAACGCATACTGTAGTTCTCCATGGGCACTGACAGTTGTACTTAGAAAATAACAGGATACCACATCCCCATATTTGAACTCCGCCTAGTGCAGAAGCCGCTATTTTTTTTGTTCAGACTGCAAATAACTTCTTCATAATAATTCAGAATCCGGTGAGACTTCGACCGATTAACTCTCACCTAAATTATGGACAATATGAAACACTCGGATACTTCATCTTGTGAACGTACACTGTAGTTCTCCATGGAGACTGACAGTTGTATTTATAAAATAATATGCTACCACATTCCCATATTTGAACTCGGCCTAGTGCAGAAGCCGCTATCTTTTTTGTTCAGACTGCAATATTTTCTTCATACTAACTCGGAATCCGGCGAAAATTCGACCGATTAACTCCCACCTAAATTACGGACAACATGAAACACTCGGATACTTCGTCTTGTGAACGTACACTGTAGTTCTCCATGGGGTCTGACAGTTGTACTTTGAAAATAACAGGCTACCACATCCTCATATTTGAACTCCGCCTAGTGCAGAAGCTGCTATTTTTTTGTTCAGACTGCAATAACTTCTTCATACTAATTCAGAATCTGGTGAGACTTCGACCAATTAACTCCCACCTAAATTACGGACAATATGGAACACTCGGATACTTCATCTTGTGAACGCATACTGTAGTTCTCCATGGGCACTGATAGTTGTACTTCGAAAACAACAGGATAGTACATTCCCATATTTGAACTCCGCCTAGTGCAAAACCCGCTATTTTTTTTGTTCAGACTGCAATAACTTCTTCATACTAATTCAGAATCCGGTGAGACTTCGACCAATTAACTTCCACCTAAATTACGGACAATATGGAATACTCGGATACCTCATCTTGTGAACGCATACTGTAGTTCTCCATGGGCACTGACAGTTGTACTTAGAAAATAACAGGATACAACATCGCCATATTTGAACTCCGCCTAGTGCAGAAGCCGCTATTTTTTTTGTTCAGACTGCAATATTTTCTTCATACTAACTCGAAATCCGGCGAGACTTCGAATAATTAACTCCCACCTAAATTACGGACAATATGAAACACTCGGATACATTATCTTGTGAACGTACACTGTAGTTCTCCTTGGGAACTGACAGTTGTACTTAGAAAATAACAGGCTACTACATCCCCATATTTGAACTCCGCCTAGTGCAGAAGCCGCTATTTTTTTGTTCAGAGTGCAATAAATTCTTCATACTAATTCAAAATCCGGTGAGACTTTGACCAATTAACTCCTACCTAAATTACGGACAAAATGGAACACTCAGATACTTCATCTTGTGAACGCATACTGTAGTTCTCTATGGGCACTGACAGTTGTACTTAGAAAATAACAGGATACCACTTCCCCATATTTGAACTCCGCCTAATGCAGAAGCCGCTATTTTTTTGTTCAGACTGCAATAATATCTTCATACTAATTCAGAATTCGGTGAGACTTCGACCGATTAACTCCCACCTAAATTACGGACAATATGAAACAGTCGGATACTTCATCTTGTCAACGTACACTATAGTTCTCCATGGGGACTGACAGTTGTACTTAGAAAATAACAGGCTACCACATCCCCATATTTGACCTCCGCCTAGTGTAGAAGCCGCTATTTTTTGTTCAGACTGCAATAACTTCTTCATAATAATTCATTATCCGGTGAGACTTCGACAAATTAACTCCTACCAAAATTACAGACAATATGGAACACTCGGATACTTCATCTTCTAAATGCATACTGTAGTTCTCCAAGGGCATTGATAGTTGTACTTAGAAAATAACAGGATACCACATCCCCATATTTGAACTCCTCCTAGTGCAGTAGTCGCTATTTTTTTGTTCAGACTGCAATAACTTCTTCATACTAATTTAGAATCCTGTGATACTTCGACTAATTAACTCCCAACTAAATTACGGACAATATTGAACACTCGGATACTTCATCTTGTGAACGCATACTGTTGTTCTCCATGGGCACTGACAGTTGTACTTAGAAAATAACAGGATACCACATCACCTTATTTGAACTCCGCCTAGTACAGAAGCCGATATTTTTTTGTTCAGACTGCAATATTTTCTTCATACTAACTCGGAATCTGGCGAGACTTCGACCGATTAACTCCCACCTAAATTATGGACAATATGAAACACTCGGGGTACTTCATCTTGTGAACGTACACTGTAGTTCTCCATGGGGACTGACAGTTGTACTTTGGAAATAACAGGCTAGCAAATCCCCATATTTGAACTCCGCCTAGTGAAGAAGCCGCTATTTTTTTTGTTCAGACTACAATAACTTCTTCATACTAATTCGGAATACGGTGAGACTTCGACCAATTAACTCCCACCTAAATTACGGACAATATGGAACACTCAGATACTTCATCTTGTGAATGCAAACTGTAGTTCTCCATGTGCACTGACAGTTGTACTTAGAAAATAAAAGGTTGCCACATCCCCATATTTGACTTCCGCCTAGTGAAGAAGCCGCTATTTTTTTGTTCAGACTGCAATAACTTCTTCATACTAATTCAGAATCCGGTGAGACTTCGACCAATTAACTCCCACCTAAATTATGGACAATATGGAACACTCGGACACCTCATCTTGTGAACGCATACTGTAGTTCTCCATGGGCACTGACAGTTGTACTTAGAAAATAATAGGATACAACATCGCCATATTTGAACTCCGCCTAGTGAAGAAGCCGCTATTTTTTTTGTTCAGACTGCAATATTTTCTTCATACTAACTCGGAATCCGACGAGACTTCGACTGATTAACTCCCACCTAAATTACGGAAAATATGAAACACTCGGATACTTCATCTTATGAACTTACACTGTAGTTCTCCATGGGGACTGACAGTTGTACTTAGAAAATAACAGGCTAACTCATCTCCATATTTGACCTCCGCCTAGTGCAGAAGCCGCTATTTTTTTTGTTCAGACTGCAATAACTTCTTCATAATAATTCAGAATCTGGTGAGACTTCGACCAATTAACTTCCACCTAAATTACAGACAATATGGAACACTCGGGTACTTCATCTTATGAACGCATACTGTAGTTCTCCATGGGCACTGACAGTTGTACTTAGAAAATAACAGGATACCACATCCCCATATTTGAACTCCGCCTAGTGCAGAAGCCGCTATTTTTTTGTTCAAACTGCATATAACTTCTTCATACTAATTCAGAATCCGGTGAGACTTCGACCGATTAACTCTCACCTAAATTACGGACAATATGAAACACTCGGATACTTCATCTTGTGAACGTACACTGTAGTTCTCCATGGAGACTGACAGTTGTATTTATAAAATAATAGGCTACCACATTCCCATATTTGAAATCTGCCTAGTGCAGAAGCCGCTATCTTTTTTGTTCAGACTGCAATATTTTCTTCATACTAACTCGGAATCCGGCGAGACTTCGACCGATTAACTCCCACCTAAATTACGGACAACATGAAACACTCGGATACTTCGTCTTGTGAACGTACACTGTAGTTCTCCATGGGGACTGACAGTTGTACTTTGAAAATAACAGGCTACCACATCCTCATATTTGAACTCCGCCTAGTGAAGAAGCCGCTATTTTTTTTGTTCAGACTGCAATAACTTCTTCATACTAATTCATAATCCGGTGAGACTTCGACCAACTAACTCCCACCTAAATTACGGACAATATGGAACACTCAGATACTTCATCTTCTGAACGCAAACTGTAGTTCTCTATGGGCACTAACAGTTGTACTTAGAAAATAACAGAATACCACATATCCATATTTGAACTCCGCCTAGTGAGAAGCCGCTATTTTTTGTTCAGACTGCAATAATTTCTTCATACTAATTCAAAATCCGGTGAGACTTCGACCGATTAACTCTCACCTAAATTACGGACAATATGAAACACTCGGATACTTCATCTTGTGAACGTACACTGTAGTTCTCCATTGGGACTGACAGTTGTACTTTGAAAATAACAGGCTACCACATCCCCATATTTGACCTCCGCCTAGTGTAGAAGCCGCTATTTTTTTGTTCAGACTGCAATAACTTCTTCATAATAATTCAGAATCCGGTGAGACTTCGACCAATTAACTTCCACCTAAATTACGGAAAATATGGAACACTCGGATACTTCATCTTGTGAACGCAGACTGTAGTTCTCCATGGGCACTGATTGTTGTACTTAGAAAACAACAGGATACCATATCCCCATATTTGAACTCAGCCTAGTGCAGAAGCCGCTATTTTTTTTGTTCAGATTGCAATAACTTCTTCATACTAGTTTAGAATCCGGTGAGTCTTCGACCAATTAACTCCCACCTAAATTACGGACAATATGGAATACTCGGATACCTCATCTTGTGAATGCATACTGTAGTTTTCCATGGGCACTGACAGTAGTACTAAGAAAATAACAGGATACCACATCCCCTTATTTGAACTCCGCCAAGAAGCCGATATTTTTTTGTTCAGACTGCAATATTTTCTTCATACTAATTCGGAATCTGGCGAGACTTCGACCGATTAACTCCCACCTAAATTACGGACAATATGAAACACTCGGGTACTTCATCTTGTGAACGTACACTGTAGTTCTCCATGGGGACTGACAGTTGTACTTTGAAAATAACAGGCTAGCACATCCCCATATTTGAACTCCGCCTAGTGCAGAAGCCGCTATTTTTTTGTTCAGACTGCAATATTTTCTTCGTACTAACTCGGAATCCGACGAGACTTCGACCGATTAACTCCCACATAAATTATGGACAATATGAAACACTCGGATACTTCATCTTGTGAACGTACACTGTAGTTCTCTATGTGGACTGACAGTTGTACTTAGAAAATAACAGGCTACTACATCCCCATATTTGAACTCTGCCTAGTGCAGAAGCCGCTATTTTTTTTGTTCAGACTGCAATAACTTCTTCATACTAATTCAGAATCCGGTGAGGCTTCGACCAATTAACTCCCACTTAAATTACGGACAATATGGAACACTCGGATACTTCATCTTGTGAACGCATACTGTAGTTCTCCATGGGCACTGACAGTTGTACTTAGAAAATAACAGGATACCACATCCCCATATTTGAACTCCGCCTAGTGTAGAAGCCGCTATTTTTTTTGTTCAGACTGCAAATAACTTCTTCATAATAATTCAGAATCCGGTGAGACTTCGACCGATTAACTCTCACCTAAATTATGGACAATATGAAACACTCGGATACTTCATCTTGTGAACGTACACTATAGTTCTCCATGGAGACTGACAGTTGTATTTATAAAATAATATGCTACCACATTCCCATATTTGAACTCCGCCTAGTGCAGAAGTCGCTATCTTTTTTGTTCAGACTGCAATGTTTTCTTCATACTAACTCGGAATCCGGCGAAACTTCGACCGATTAACTCCCACCTAAATTACGGACAACATGAAACACTCGGATACTTCGTCTTGTGAACGTACACTGTAGTTCTCCATGGGGACTGACAGTTGTACTTTGAAAATAACAGGCTACCACATCCTCATATTTGAACTCCGCCTAGTGCAGAAGCTGCTATTTTTTTGTTCAGACTGCAATAACTTCTTCATACTAATTCAGAATCTGGTGAGACTTCGACCAATTAACTCCCACCTAAATTACGGACAATATGGAACACTCGGATACTTCATCTTGTGAACGCATACTGTAGTTCTCCATGGGCACTGATAGTTGTACTTCGAAAACAACAGGATACTACATCCCCATATTTGAACTCCGCCTAGTGCAAAACCCGCTACTTTTTTTGTTCAGACTGCAATAACTTCTTCATACTAATTCAGAATCCGGTGAGACTTCGACCAATTAACTCCCACCTAAATTACGGACAATATGGAATACTCGGATACCTCATCTTGTGAACGCATACTGTAATTCTCCATGGGCACTGACAGTTGTACTTAGAATATAACAGCATACAACATCGCCATATTTGAACTCCACCTTGTGTAGAAGCCGCTATTTTTTTGTTCAGACTGCAATATTTTCTTCATACTAACTCAGAATCCGGCGAGACTTCGACCGATTAACTCCCACCTAAATTACGGACAATATGGAACACTCGGATACTCAATCTTGTGAACGCATACTATAGTTCTCCATGGGCACTGACAGTTGTACTTAGAAAATGACAGGATACCACATACTCATATTTGAACTCCGCCTAGTGTAGAAGCCGCTATTTTTTTTGTTCAGACTGCAATAACTTCTTCATAATAATTCGGAATCCGGCGAGACTTCGACCGATTAACTCCCACCTAAATTACGGACAATATGAAACACTCGGATACTTCATCTTGTGAACGTACACTGTAGTTCTCCCTTGGTGACTGACAGTTGTACTTACAAAATAACAGGATATACCACATTTCCATATTTGAACTCCGCCTAGTGCAGAAGCCATTATTTATTTCGTTCAGACTGCAAAAACTTCTTCATAATAATTCAGAATCCGGTGAGACTTCGACCAATTAACTCCCACCTAAATTACAGACAATATGAAACACTCGGATACTTCATCTTGTGAACGCTTACTATAGTTCTCCATGGGCACTGACAGTTGTACTTAGAAAATAACAGGATACCACATCCCCGTATTTGAACTACGCTTAGTGCAGAAGCCGCTATTTTTTTGTTCAGACTGCAATAACTTTTTCATACTAATTCAGAATTCGGTGAGACTTCGACCAATTAACTCCCACCTAAATTATGGACAATATGGAACACTCGGATACTTCATCTTGTGAACGCTTACTATAGTTCTCCATGGGCACTAACAGTTGTACTTAGAAAATAACAGGATACCACATCCCCTTATTTGAACTCCGCATAGTACAAAAGCCGCTATTTTTTTTGTTCAGACTGCAATATTTTCTTCATACTAACTCGGAATCCGGCGAGACTTCGATCGATTAACTCCCACATAAATTACGGACAATATGAGACACTCTGATACTTCATCTTGTGAACGTACACTATAGTTCTCCATCGGGACTGACAGTTGTACTTTGAAAATAACAGGCTACCACATCCTCATATTTGAACTCCGCCTAGTGCAGAAGCCGCTTTTTTTTTGTTCAGCCTGCAATAACTTCTTCATACTAATTCAGAATCTGGTGAGAATTCGACCAATTAACTCCCACCTAAATTACGGACAATACGGAACACTCGGATACTTCATCTTGTGAACGCATACTGTAGTTCTCCATGGGCACTAATAGTTGTACTTCGAAAACAACAGGATACTACATTCCCATATTTGAACTCCGCGTAGTGCAAAAGCCGCTATTTTTTTTTGTTCAGACTGCAATAACTTCTTCATACTAATTCAGAATCTGGTGAGACTTCGACCAATTAACTGCCACCTAAATTACGGACAATATGGAATACTCGGATACCTCATCTTGTGAACGCATACTGTAGTTCTCCATGGGCACTAACAGTTGTACTTAGAAAATAACAGGATACAACATCGCCATATTTGAACTCCGCCTAGTGCAGAAGCCGCTATTTTTTTTGTTCAGACTGCAATATTTTCTTCATACTAACTCGAAATCCGGCGAGACTTCGAATAATTAACTCCCACCTAAATTACGGACAATATGAAACACTCGGATACTTTATCTTGTGAACGTACACTGTAGTTTCCTTGGGAACTGACAGTTGTACTTAGAAAATAACAGGCTACTACATCCCCATATTTGAACTCCGCCTAGTGAAGAAGCCGCTATTTTTTTGTTCAGAGTGCAATAAATTCTTCATACTAATTCAAAATCCGGTGAGACTTTGACCAATTAACTCCTACCTAAATTACGGACAAAATGGAACACTCGGATACATCATCTTGTGAACGCATACTGTAGTTCTCCATGGGCACTGATAGTTGTACTTAGAAAATAACAGGATACAATATCCCCATATTTGAACTCCGCCTAGTGCAGAAGCCGCTATTTTTTTGTTCAGACTGCAATAATTTCTTCATATTAACTCGGAATCCGGTGAGACTTCGACCGATTAACTCCCACCTAAATTACGGACAATATGAAACATTCGGATACTTCATCTTGTGAACATACACTGTAGTTCTCCATAGAACTTACAGTTGTACTTAGAAAATAACAGGCTACCACATCTCCGTATTTGAAATCCGCCTAGTGTAGAAGCCGCTATTTTTTTTGTTCAAACTGCAATAACTTTTTCATACTAATTTAGAATCCGGTGAGACTTCGACAAATTAACTCCTACCAAAATTACAGACAATATGGAACACTCGGATACTTCATCTTCTGAACACATACTGTAGTTCTCCAAGGGCATTGACAGTTGTACTTAGAAAATAACAGGATACCACATCCCCATATTTGAACTCCTCCTAGTGCAGTAGTCGCTATTTTTTTGTTCAGACTGCAATAACTTCTTCATACTAATTTAGAATCCTATGATACTTCGACTAATTAACTTCCAACTAAATTACGGACAATATTGAACACTCGGATACTTCATCTTGTGAACGCATACTGTTGTTCTCCATGGGCACTGACAGTTGTACTTAGAAAATAACAGGATACCACATCACCTTATTTGAACTCCGCCTAGTACAGATGCCGATATTTTTTTTGTTCAGACTGCAATATTTTCTTCATACTAAGTCGGAATCTGGCGAGACTTCGACCGATTAACTCCCACCTAAATTACGGACAATATGAAACACTCGGGGTACTTCATCTTGTGAACGTACACTGTAGTTCTCCATGGGGACTGACAGATGTACTTTGGAAATAACAGGCTAGCACATCCCCATATTTGAACTCCGCCTAGTGAAGAAGCCGCTATTTTTTTTGTTCAGACTGCAATAACTTCTTCATACTAATTCAGAATACGGTGAGACTTCGACCAATTAACTCCCACCTAAATTACGGACAATATGGAACACTCGGATACTTCATCTTGTGAATGCAAACTGTAGTTCTCCATGTGCACTAACAGTTGTACTTAGAAAATAAAAGGTTGCCCCATCCCCATATTTGACCTCCGCCTAGTGAAGAAGCCGCTATTTTTTTGTTCAAACTGCAATAACTTCTTTATACTAATTCAGAATCCGGTGAGACTTCGACCAATTAACTCCCACCTAAATTATGGACAATATGGAACACTCGGACACCTCATCTTGTGAACGCATACTGTAGTTCTCCATGGGCACTGACAGTTGTACTTAGAAAATAATAGGATACAACATCGCCATATTTGAACTCCGCCTAGTGAAGAAGCCGCTATTTTTTTGTTCAGACTGCAATATTTTCTTCATACTAACTCGGAATCCGACGAGACTTCGACTGATTAACTCCCACCTAAATTACGGACAATATGAAACACTCGGATACTTCATCTTATGAACGTACACTGTAGTTCTCCATGGGGACTGACAGTTGTACTTAGAAAATAACAGGCTACCACATCTCCATATTTGACCTCCGCCTAGTGCAGAAGCCGCTATTTTTTTTGTTCAGACTGCAATAACTTCTTCATAATAATTCAGAATCTGGTGAGACTTCGACCAATTAACTTCCACCTAAATTACAAACAATATGGAACACTCGGATACTTCATCTTATGAACGCATACAGTAGTTCTCCAAGGGCATTGACAGTTGTACTTAGAAAATAACAGGATACCAAATCCCCATATTTGAACTCTTCCTAGTGCAGAAACCGCTATTTTTTTGTTCAGACTGCAATAACTTCTTCATACTAGTTTAGAATCCGGTGAGACTTCGACCAATTAACTCCCACCTAAATTACGGACAATATTGAACACTCGGATACTTCATCTTGTGAACGCATACTGTAATTCTCCATGGGCACTGACAGTTGTACTTAGAATATAACAGGATACCACATCCCCTTATTTGAACTCCGCCTAGAAGCCGATATTTTTTTGTTCAGACTGCAATATTTTCTTCATACTAACTCGGAATCTGGCGAGACTTCGACCGATTAACTCCCACCTAAATTACGGACAATATGAAACACTCGGGTACTTCATCTTGTGAACGTACACTATAGTTCTCCATGGGGACTGACAGTTGTACTTTGAAAATGGCTAGCACATCCCCATATTTGAACTCCGCCTAGTGCAGAAGCCGCTATTTTTTTTGTTCAGACTGCAATATTTTCTTCATACTAACTCGAGATCCGGGGAGACTTCGAATAATTAACTCCCACCTAAATTACGGACAATATGAAACACTCGGATACTTCATCTTGTGAACGTACACTGTAGTTCTCCTTGGGAACTGACAGTTGTACTTAGAAAATAACAGGCTACTACATCCCCATATTTGAACTCCGCCTAGTGCACAAGCCGCTATTTTTTTTTCAGAGTGCAATAAATTCTTCATACTAATTCAAAATCCGGTGAGACTTTGACCAATTAACTCCTACCTAAATTACAGACAATATGGAACACTCAGATACTTCATCTTGTGAACGCATACTGTAGTTCTCTATGGGCACTGACAGTTGTACTTAGAAAATTACAGGATACCACTTCCCCATATTTGAACTCCGCCTAATGCAGAAGCCGCTATTTTTTTGTTCAGACTGCAATAATTTCTTCATACTAATTCAGAATCCGGTGAGACTTCGACCGATTAACTCCCACCTAAATTACGGGCAATATGAAACACTAGGATACTTCATTTTGTCAACGTACACTATAGTTCTCCTCCATGGGGACTGACAGTTGTACTTAGAAAATAACAGGCTACCACATCGCCATATTTGACCTCCGCCTAGGGTAGAAGCCGCTATTTTTTTGTTCAGACTGCAATAACTTCTTCATAATAATTCATAATCCGGTGAGACTTCGACAAATTAACTCCTACCAAAATTACAGACAATATGGAACACTCGGATACTTCATCTTCTGAACGCATACTGTAGTTCTCCAAGGGCACTGACAGTTGTACTTAGAAAATAACAGGATACCACATCCCCATATTTGAACTCCTTCTAGTGCAGAAGTCGCTATTTTTTTGTTCAGACTGAAATAACTTCTTCATACTAATCTAGAATCCTATGAGACTTCGATCAATTAACTCCCACCTAAATTACGGACAATATTTAACACTCGGATACTTCATCTTGTGAACGCATACTGTAGTTCTCCATGGGCACTGACAGTTGTACTTAGAAAATAACAGGATACCACATCACCTTATTTGAACTCCGCCTAGTACAGAAGCCGATATTTTTTTTATTCAGACTGCAATATTTTCTTCATACTAACTCGGAATCTGGCGAGACTTCGACCGATTAACTCCCACCTAAATTACGGACAATATGAAACACTCGGGTACTTCATCTTGTGAACGTACACTGTAGTTCTCCATGGGGACTGACAGTTGTACTTTGAAAATAACAGGCTAGCACATCCCCATATTTGAACTCCGCCTAGTGCAGAAGCCGCTATTTTTTTTGTTTAGACTGCAATAACTTCTTCATACTAATTCAGAATACGGTGAGACTTCGACCAATTAACTCCCACCTAAATTACGGAAAATATGAAACACTCGGATACTTAATCTTGTGAACGCAAACAGTAGTTCTCCATGTGCACTGACAGTTGTACTTAGAAAATAAAAGGTTGCCACATCCCCATATTTGACCTCCGCCTAGTGAAGAAGCCGCTATTTTTTTGTTCAGACTGCAATAACTTCTTCACACTAATTCAGAATCCGGTGAGACTTCGACCAATTAACTCCCACCTAAATTATGGACAATATGGAACACTCGGACACCTCATCTTGTGAACGCATACTGTAGTTCTCCATGGGCACTGACAGTTGTACTTAGAAAATAATAGGATACAACATTGCCATATTTGAACTCCGCCTAGTGAAGAAGCCGCTATTTTTTTTGTTCAGACTGCAATATTTTCTTCATACTAACTCGGAATCCGGCGAGAATTCGACCGATTAACTCCCACCTAAATTACGGACAATATGAAACACTCGGATACTTCATCTTATGAACGTACACTGTAGTTCTCCATGGGGACTGACAGTTGTACTTAGAAAATAATATGCTACCACATCCCCATATTTGACCTCCGCCTAGTGCAGAAGCCGCTATTTTTTTTGTTCAGACTGCAATAACTTCTTCATAATAATTCAGAATCCGGTGAGACTTCGACCAATTAACTTCCACCTAAATTACGGACAATATGGAACACTCGGATACTTCATCTTATGAACGCATACTGTAGTTCTCCAAGTGCACTAACAGCTGTACTTAGAATATAATAGGATACCACATCCTCATATTTGAACTCTTCCTAGTGCAGAAACCGCTATTTTTTTGTTCAGACTGCAATAACTTCGTCATACTAGTTTAGAATCCGGTGAGACTTCGACCAATTAACTCCCACCTAAATTACGGACAATATTGAACACTTAGATACTTCATCTTGTGAACGCATACTGTAGTTCTCCATGGGAACTGACAGTAGTACTTAGAAAATAACAGGATACCACATCCCCTTATTTGAACTCCGCCCAGAAGCCGATATTTTTTTGTTCAGACTGCAATATTTTCTTCATACTAACTTGGAATCTGGCGAGACTTCGACCGATTAACTACCACCTAAATTACGGACAAAATGAAACACTCGGGTACTTCATCTTGTGAACGTACACTGTAGTTCTCCATGGGGACTGACAGTTGTACTTTGAAAATAAAAGGCTAGCACATCCCCATATTTGAACTACGCCTAGTGCAGAAGCCGCTATTTTTTTTGTTCAGACTGTAATATTTTATTCGGATACCTCATCTTGTGAATGCATACTGTAGTTTTCTATTGACACTGATAGTTGTACTTAGAAAATAACAGGATACAACATCTCCATATTTGAACTCCGCCTAGTGCCGAAGCCGCTATTTTTTTGTTCAGACTGCAATAACATCTTCATACTAATTCAGAATCCGGTGAAACTTCAGCCAATTAACTCCCACCTAAATCATGGACAATATGGTACATTGGGATACTTCATCTTGTGAACGCATTCTGTAGTTCTCCATGGGCACTGACAGTTGTACTTAGAAAATAATAGGATACCACATCACTATATTTGACCTCCGCCTAGTGCAGAAGCTGCTATTTTTTTTGTTCAGACTGCAATAACTTCTTCATACTAATTCAGAATCCGTTGAGACTTCGACCAATTAACTCCCACCTAAATTACGGACAACATGGAACACTCGGATACCTCATCTTGTGAACGCATATTGTAGCTCTCTATGGGCACTGACAGTTGTACTTAGAAAATAACAGGATACAACATCGTCATATTTGAACTCCGCCTAGTGCAGAAGCCGCTATTTTTTTTGTTCAGACTGCAATATTTTCTTCATACTAACTCGAAATCCGACGAGATTTCGTCCGATTAACTCCCACCTAAATTACGGACAATAAGAAACACTCGGATACCTCATCTTGTGAACGTACATTGTAGTTCTCCATGGAGACTGACAGTTGTACTTAGAAATTAATAGGCTACCACATCCCCATATTTGAACTCCGCCTAGTGTAGAAGCCGCTATTTTTTTGTTCAGACTGCAATAACTTCCTCATACTAATTCAGAATCCGACGAGACTTCGACCGATTAACTCCCACATAAATTGCGAACAATATGAAACACTCGGATACTTCATCTTGTGAACGTACACTGTAGTTCTCCATGGAGACTGACAGTTGTACTTAGAAAATAACAGTTCATCTTGTGAATGCATACTCCATGGGCACTGACAGTTGTACTTAGAAAATAACAGCATACCACATCTCCATATTTGAACTCCGCCTAGTGCAGAAGCCGCTATTTTTTTGTTCAGACTACAATAACTTCTTCATACTAATTCAGAATTCGGTGAGACTTCAACCAATTAACTCCCACCTAAATTACGGACAATATGGAACACTCGGATACTTCATCTTGTGAACGCATGCTATAGTTCTCCATGGACACTGATAGTTGTACTTAGAAAATAACAGGATACCACATCCCCTTATTTGAACTCCGCCTAATACAAAAGCCGCTATTTTTTCGTTCGGACTGTAATATTTTCTTCATACTAACTCGGAATCCGGCGAGACTTCGACCGATTAACACCCACCTAAATTACGGACAATATGGAACACTCGGATACCTCATCTTGTGAACGCATACTGTAGTTCTCCATGGGCACTGACAGTTGTACTTTGAAAATAACAGGATACCACATCCCCATATTTGAACTCCGCCTAGTGCAGAAGCCGCTATTTTTTTTGTTCAGACTGCAATAACTTCTTCATACTAACTCGGAATCCGGCGAGACTTCAACCGATTAACTCCCACCTAAATTACGGACAATATGGAACACTCGGGTACTTCATCTTGTGAACGCATACTGTAGTTCTCCATGGGGACTGACAGTTGTACTTAGAAAATAACAGGATACCACGTCCCTATATTTGAACTCTGCCTAGTGCGGAAGCCGCTATTTTTTTTGTTCAGACTGCAATAACTTCTTCATACTAATTCAGAATCCGGTGAGACTTCGACCAATTAACTCCCACCTAAATTACGGACAACATGAAACACTCGGATACCTCATCTTGTGAACGCATACTGTAGTTCACTATGGGCACTGACAGTTGCACTTAGAAAATAACAGGATACAACATCGTCATATTTGAACTCCGCCTAGTGGAGAAGCCACTATTTTTTTGTTCAGACTGCAATATTTTCTTCATACTAACTCGGAATCCGACGAGATTTCGACCGATTAACTCCCACCTAAATTACGGACAATATGAAACACTCGGATACTTCATCTTGTGAACGTACACTGTAGTTCTCCATGGAGACTGACAGTTGTACTTAGAAAATAATAGGCTACCAGATCCCCATATTTGAACTCCGCCTAGTGTAGAAGCCGCCTTTTTTTGTTCAGACTGCAATAACTTCCTCATACTAATTCCGAATCCGGCGAGACTTCGACCGATTAACTACCACATAAATTGCGAACAATATGAAACACTCGGATACTTCATCTTGTGAACGTACACTGTAGTTATCCATGGAGACTGACAGTTGTACTTAGAAAATAACAGGCTAACACATCCCCATATTTGAACTCCGCCTAGTGCAGAAGCCGCAATTTTTTTGTTCAGACTACAATAACTACTTCATACTAATTCAGAATCCGGTGAAACTTCGATCAATTAACTCCCACCTAAATTACGGACAATATGGAACACTCGGATACTTCATCTTGTGAACGCATACTGTAGTTCTCCATGGGCACTGACAGTTGTACTTAGAAAATAACAGCATACCACATCTCCATATTTGAACTCCGCCTAGTGCAGAAGCCGCAATTTTTTTGTTCAGACTGCAATAACTTCTTCATACTAATTCAGAATCCGGTGAGACTTCAACCAATTAACTCCCACCTAAATTACGGACAATATGGAACACTCGGATACTTCATCTTGTGAACGCATGCTATAGTTCTCCATGGGCACTGACAGTTGTACTTAGAAAATAACAGGATACCACATCCCCTTATTTGAACTCGCCTAGTACAGAAGCCGCTATTTTTTCGTTCAGACTGTAATATTTTCTTCATACTAACTCGGAATCTGGCGAGACTTCGACCGATTAACACCCACCTAAATTACGGACAATATGGAACACTCGGATACCTCATCTTGTGAACGCATACTGTAGTTCTCCATGGGCACTGACAGTTGTACTTTGAAAATAATAGGATACCACATCCCCATATTTGAACTCCGCCTAGTGCAAAAGCCGCTATTTTTTTTGTTCAGACTGCAATAACTTCTTCATACTAACTCGGAATCCGGCGAGACTTCAACCGATTAACTCCCACCTAAATTACGGGCAATATGGAACACTCGGATACTTCATCTTGTGAACGCATACTGTAGTTCTCCATGGGGACTGACAGTTGTACTTAGAAAATAACAAGCTACTACATCGCCATATTTGAACTCCGCCTAGTGTAGAAGCCGCTATTTTTTTGTTCAAACTGCAATAACTTCTTCATACTAATTCAGAATCCAGTGAGACTTCGACCAATTAACTCCCACCTAAATTACGGACAATATGGAATACTCGGATACCTCATCTTGTGAACGCATACTGTAGTTCTCCATGGGCACTGACAGTTGTACTTAGAAAATAACAGGATACAACATCGCCATATTTGAACTCCGCCTAGTACAGAAGCCGATATTTTTTTTGTTCAGACTGCAATATTTTCTTCATACTAACTCGGAATCCGGCGAGACTTCGACCGATTAACTCCCACATAAATTACGGACAATATGGAACACTCAAATACTTAATCTTGTGAACGCATACTATAGTTCTCCATGGGCACTGACAGTTGTACTTAGAAAATAACAGGATAACACATCCTCATATTTGAACTCCGCCTAGTGCAGAAGCCGCTATTATTTTTGTTCAGACTGCAATAACTTCTTCATAATAATTCGGAATCCGGCGAGACTTCGACCGATTAACTCCCACCTAAATTACGGACAATATGAAACACTCGGATACTTCATCTTGTGAACGTACACTGTAGTTCTCCATGGGGACTGATAGTTGTACTTACAAAATAACAGGATATACCACATCTCCATATTTGAACTCCGCCTAGTGCAGAAGCCGCTATTTTTTTGTTCAGACTGCAATAACTTCTTCATACTAATTCAGAATCCGGTGAGACTTCGACCAATTAACTCCCACCTAAATTACGGACAATATGGAACACTCGGATACTTCATCTTGTGAAAGCATACTATAGTTCTCCATGGGCACTGACAGTTGTACTTATAAAATAACAGGATACCACATCCCTTATTTGAACTCCGCCTAGTACAGAAGCCGCTATTTTTTTTGTTCAGACTACAATATTTTCTTCATACTAACTCGGAACACGGCGAGACTTCGACCGATTAACTCCCACCTAAATTACGGACAATATGAAACACTCGAATACTTCATCTTGTGAACGTACACTGTAGTTCTCCATAGGGACTGACAGTTGTACTTTGAAAATAACAGGCTACCACATCCTCATATTTGAACTCGGCCTAGTGCAGAAGCCGCTATTTGTTTTGTTCAGACTGCAATAACTCCTTCATACTAATTCAGAATCTAGTGAGACTTCGACCAATTAACTCCCCCTAAATTATGGACAATATGGAACACTCGGATACTTCATCTTGTGAACGCATACTGTAATTCTACATGGGCACTGATAGTTGGACTTCGAAAACAACGGGATACTACATCCCCATATTTGAACTCCGCCTAGTGCAAAAGCCGCTAATTTTTTTGTTCAGACTGCAATAACTTCTTCATACTAATCCAGAATCCGGTGAGGCTTCGACCAATTAACTCCCACCTAAATTATGGACAATATGGAATACTCGGATACCTCATCTTGTGAACGCATATTGTAGTTCTCCATGGGCACTGACAGTTGTACTTAGAAAATAACAGGATACAATATCGCCATATTTGAACTCCGCCTAGTGTAGAAGCCGCTATTTTTTTTGTTCAGACTACAATATTTTCTTCATACTAACTCGAAATCCGGCGAGACTTCGACTAATTAACTCCCACCTAAATTACGGACAATATGAAACACTCAGATACTTCATCTTGTGAACGTACATTGTAGTTCTCCTTGGGAACTGACAGTTGTACTTAGAAAATAACAGGCTACTACATCCCCATATTTGAACTCCGCCTAGTGCAGAAGCCGCTATTTTTTTTGTTCAGACTGCAATAACTTCTTCATACTAATTCAGAATCAGGTGAGACTTTGACCAATTAACTCCCACCTAAATTACAGACAATATGGAACCCTCAGATACTTCATCTTGTGAACGCATACTGTAGTTCTCTATGGGCACTGACAGTTGTACTTAGAAAATAACAGGATACCACATCCCTATATTTGAACTCCTCCTAGTGCAGAAGCCGCTATTTTTTTGTTGAGACTGCAATTATTTCTTCATACTAATTCAGAATCCGGTGAGACTTCGACCGATTAACTCCCACCTAAATTACGGACAATATAAAACACTCGGATACTTCATCTTGTGAACGTACACTATAGTTCTCCATGGGCACTGACAGTTGTACTTAGAAAATAATAGGATACCACATCCCTATATTTGACCTCCGCCTAGTGTAGAAGCTGCTATTTTTTTTGTTCAGACTGCAATAACTTCTTCATACTAATTCAGAATCCGGTGAGACTTCGACCAATTAACTCCCACCTAAATTACGGACAATATGAAACACTCGGATACTTCATCTTGTGAACGCATATTGTAGTTCTCCAAGGGCACTGACAATTGTACTTAGAAAATAACAGGATACCACATCCCCATATTTGAACTCCTCCTAGTGCAGAAGCCGCTATTTTTTTGTTCAGACTGCAATAACTTCTTCATACTAATTTAGAATCCGGTGAGACTTCGACCAATTAACTCCCACCTAAATTACAGACAATATTGAACACTCGGATACTTCATCTTGTGAACGCATACTGTAGTTCTCCATGGGCACTGACAGTTGTACTTAGAAAATAACAGGATACCACATCCCCTTATTTGAACTCCGCCTAGTATAGAAGCCGATATTTTTTTTGCTCAGACTGCAATATTTTCTTCATACTAACTCGAAATCTGGCGAGACTTCGACCGATTAACTCCCACCTAAATTACGGACAATATGAAACACTCGGGTACTTCATCTTGTGAACGCAAATTGTAGTTCTCCATGTGCACTGACAGTTGTACTTAGAAAATAAAAGGATGCCACATCCCTATATTTGACCTCCGCTTAGTGAAGAAGCCGCTATTTTTTTTTCAGACTGCAATAACTTCTTCATACTAATTCAGAATCCGATGAGAATTCGACCAATTAACTCCCACCTAAATTACGAACAACATGGAACACTTGGATACTTCATCTTATGAACGCATATTGTAGTTCTCCATGGGCACTAACAGTTGTACTTAGAAAATAACAGGATACCACATCCCCATATTTGAACTCCGCCTAGTGCAGAAGCCGCTATTTTTTTTGTTCAGTCTGCAATATTTTCTTCATACTAACTCGGAATCCGGCGAGACTTCGACCGATTAACGCCCACCTAAATTACGGACAATATTGAACACTCGGATACCTCATCTTGTGAATGCATACTGTAGTTTTCCATTGGCACTGATAGTTGTACTTAGAAAATAACAGGATAAAACATCTCCATATTTGAACTCCGCCTAGTGCAGAAGCCGCTATTTTTTTGTTCAGACTGCAATAACATCTTCATACTAATTCAGAATCCGGTGAGACTTCGACCAATTAACTCCCACCTAAATTACAGACAATATGGAACACTTGGATACTTCATCTTGTGAACGCATACTATAGTTCTCCATGGGCACTGACAGTTGTACTTAGAAAATAACAGGATACCACATCCCCATATTTGAACTCCGCCTAGTGTAGAAGCCGCTATTTTTTTTGTTCAGACTGCAATCACTTCTTCATACTAATTCAGAATCCGGTGAGACTTCGACCAATTAACTCCCACCTAAATTACGGACAACATCGAACACTCGGATACCTCATCTTGTGAACGCATATTTTAGTTCTCTATGGGCACTGACAGTTGTACTTAGAAAATAACAGGCTACTACATCCCCATATTTGAACTCCGCCTAGTGCAGAAGCCGCTATTTTTTTGTTCAGACTGCAATACCTTCTTCATAATAATTCGGAATCAGGCGAGACTTCGACCGATTAACTCCCACCTAAATTACGGACAATATAAAACACTCGGATACTTCATCTTGTGAATGTACACTGCAGTTCTCCATGGTGACTGACAGTTGTACTTAGAAAATAACAGGCTACCACATCCCCATATTTGAACTCCGCCTAGTGCAGAAGCCGCTATTTTTTTTGTTCAGACTACAATAACTTCATCTAATTCAGAATCCGGTGAGAATTCGACCAATTAACTCCCACCTAAATTACGGACAATATGGAACACTCGGATACTTCATCTTGTGAACGCGTACTGTAGTTCTCCATGGACACTGACAGTTGTACTTAGAAAATAACAGGATACCACATACCCATATTTGAACTCCGCCTAGTACAGAAGCCGCTATTTTTTTGTTCAGACTGCAATATTTTCTTCATACTATCTCGGAATCCGGCGAGTCTTCAACCAATTAACTCCCAACTAAATTACGGACAATATGGAACACTCGGATACCTCATCTTGTGAATGCATAATGTAGTTTTCTATTGACACTGATAGTTGTACTTAGAAAATAACAGGATACACCATCTCCATATTTGAACTCCGCCTAGTGCCGAAGCCGCAATTTTTTTTTTCAGACTGCAATAACATCTTCATACTAATTCAGAATCCGGTGAAACTTCGGCCAATTAACTCCCACCTAAATCATGGACAATATGGTACATTGGGATACTTCATCTTGTGAACGCATTCTGTAGTTCTCCATGGGCACTGACAGTTGTACTTAGAAAATAATAGGATACCACATCACTATATTTGACCTCCGCCTAGTGCAGAAGCTGCTATTTTTTTTGTTCAGACTGCAATAACTTCTTCATACTAATTCAGAATCCGTTGAGACTTCGACCAATTAACTCCCACCTAAATTACGGACAACATGGAACACTCGGATACCTCATCTTGTGAACGCATATTGTAGTTCTCTATGGGCACTGACAGTTGTACTTAGAAAATAACAGGATACAACATCGTCATATTTGAACTCCGCCTAGTGCAGAAGCCGCTATTTTGTTCAGACTGCAATATTTTCTTCATACTAACTCGAAATCCGACGAGATTTCGTCCGATTAACTCCCACCTAAATTACGGACAATAAGAAACACTCGGATACCTCATCTTGTGAACGTACATTGTAGTTCTCCATGGAGACTGACAGTTGTACTTAGAAATTAATAGGCTACCACATCCCCATATTTGAACTCCGCCTAGTGTAGAAGCCGCTATTTTTTTGTTCAGACTGCAATAACTTCCTCATACTAATTCAGAATCCGGCGAGACTTCGACCGATTAACTCCCACATAAATTGCGAACAATATGAAACACTCGGATACTTCATCTTGTGAACGTACACTGTAGTTCTCCATGGAGACTGACAGTTGTAGTTAGAAAATAACAGTTCATCTTGTGAATGCATACTCCATGGGCACTGACAGTTGTACTTAGAAAATAACAGCATACCACATCTCCATATTTGAACTCCGCCTAGTGCAGAAGCCGCTATTTTTTTGTTCAGACTACAATAACTTCTTCATACTAATTCAGAATTCGGTGAGACTTCGACCAATTAACTCCCACCTAAATTACGGACAATATGGAACACTCGGATACTTCATCTTGTGAACGCATGCTATAGTTCTCCATGGACACTGATAGTTGTACTTAGAAAATAACAGGATACCACATCCCCTTATTTGAACTCCGCCTAATACAGAAGCCGCTATTTTTTCGTTCGGACTGTAATATTTTCTTCATACTAACTCGGAATCCGGCGAGACTTCGACCGATTAACACCCACCTAAATTACGGACAATATGGAACACTCGGATACCTCATCTTGTGAACGCATACTGTAGTTCTCCATGGGCACTGACAGTTGTACTTTGAAAATAACAGGATACCACATCCCCATATTTGAACTCCGCCTAGTGCAGAAGCCGCTATTTTTTTTGTTCAGACTGCAATAACTTCTTCATACTAACTCGGAATCCGGCGAGACTTCAACCGATTAACTCCCACCTAAATTACGGACAATATGGAACACTCGGGTACTTCATCTTGTGAACGCATACTGTGTAGTTCTCCATGGGGACTGACAGTTGTACTTAGAAAATAACAGGATACCACGTCCCTATATTTGAACTCTGCCTAGTGCAGAAGCCGCTATTTTTTTTGTTCAGACTGCAATAACTTCTTCATACTAATTCAGAATCCGGTGAGACTTCGACCAATTAACTCCCACCTAAATTACGGACAACATGAAACACTCGGATACCTCATCTTGTGAACGCATACTGTAGTTCACTATGGGCACTGACAGTTGCACTTAGAAAATAACAGGATACAACATCGTCATATTTGAACTCCGCCTAGTGGAGAAGCCACTATTTTTTTGTTCAGACTGCAATATTTTCTTCATACTAACTCGGAATCCGACGAGATTTCGACCGATTAACTCCCACCTAAATTACGGACAATATGAAACACTCGGATACTTCATCTTGTGAACGCACACTGTAGTTCTCCATGGAGACTGACAGTTGTACTTAGAAAATAACAGTTCATCTTGTGAATGCATACTCCATGGGCACTGACAGTTGTACTTAGAAAATAACAGCATACCACATCTCCATATTTGAACTCCGCCTAGTGCAGAAGCCGCTATTTTTTTGTTCAGACTACAATAACTTCTTCATACTAATTCAGAATTCGGTGAGACTTCGACCAATTAACTCCCACCTAAATTACGGACAATATGGAACACTCGGATACTTCATCTTGTGAACGCATGCTATAGTTCTCCATGGACACTGATAGTTGTACTTAGAAAATAACAGGATACCACATCCCCTTATTTGAACTCCGCCTAATACAGAAGCCGCTATTTTTTCGTTCGGACTGTAATATTTTCTTCATACTAACTCGGAATCCGGCGAGACTTCGACCGATTAACACCCACCTAAATTACGGACAATATGGAACACTCAGATACCTCATCTTGTGAACGCATACTGTAGTTCTCCATGGGCACTGACAGTTGTACTTTGAAAATAACAGGATACCACATCCCCATATTTGAACTCCGCCTAGTGCAGAAGCCGCTATTTTTTTTGTTCAGACTGCAATAACTTCTTCATACTAACTCGGAATCCGGCGAGACTTCAACCGATTAACTCCCACCTAAATTACGGACAATATGGAACACTCGGGTACTTCATCTTGTGAACGCATACTGTAGTTCTCCATGGGGACTGACAGTTGTACTTAGAAAATAACAGGATACCACGTCCCTATATTTGAACTCTGCCTAGTGCAGAAGCCGCTATTTTTTTTGTTCAGACTGCAATAACTTCTTCATACTAATTCAGAATCCGGTGAGACTTCGACCAATTAACTCCCACCTAAATTACGGACAACATGAAACACTCGGATACCTCATCTTGTGAACGCATACTGTAGTTCACTATGGGCACTGACAGTTGCACTTAGAAAATAACAGGATACAACATCGTCATATTTGAACTCCGCCTAGTGGAGAAGCCACTATTTTTTTTGTTCAGACTGCAATATTTTCTTCATACTAACTCGGAATCCGACGAGATTTCGACCGATTAACTCCCACCTAAATTACGGACAATATGAAACACTCGGATACTTCATCTTGTGAACGTACACTGTAGTTCTCCATGGAGACTGACAGTTGTACTTAGAAAATAATAGGCTACCAGATCCCCATATTTGAACTCCGCCTAGTGTAGAAGCCGCCTTTTTTTTTGTTCAGACTGCAATAACTTCCTCATACTAATTCCGAATCCGGCGAGACTTCGACCGATTAACTACCACATAAATTGCGAACAATATGAAACACTCGGATACTTCATCTTGTGAACGTACACTGTAGTTATCCATGGAGACTGACAGTTGTACTTAGAAAATAACAGGCTAACACATCCCCATATTTGAACTCCGCATAGTGCAGAAGCCGCTATTTTTTTGTTCAGACTACAATAACTACTTCATACTAATTCAGAATCCGGTGAAACTTCGATCAATTAACTCCCACCTAAATTACGGACAATATGGAACACTCGGATACTTCATCTTGTGAACGCATACTGTAGTTCTCCATGGGCACTGACAGTTGTACTTAGAAAATAACAGGATACCACATCTCCATATTTGAACTCCGCCTAGTGCAGAAGCCGCAATTTTTTTGTTCAGACTGCAATAACTTCTTCATACTAATTCAGAATCCGGTGAGACTTCAACCAATTAACTCCCACCTAAATTACGGACAATATGGAACACTCAGATACTTCATCTTGTGAACGCATGCTATAGTTCTCCATGGGCACTGACAGTTGTACTTAGAAAATAACAGGATACCACGTCCCCTTATTTGAACTCGCCTAGTACAGAAGCCGCTATTTTTTCGTTCAGACTGTAATATTTTCTTCATACTAACTCGGAATCTGGCGAGACTTCGACCGATTAACACCCACCTAAATTACGGACAATATGGAACACTCGGATACCTCATCTTGTGAACGCATACTGTAGTTCTCCATGGGCACTGACAGTTGTACTTTGAAAATAATAGGATACCACATCCCCATATTTGAACTCCGCCTAGTGCACAAGCCGCTATTTTTTTGTTCAGACTGCAATAACTTCTTCATACTAACTCGGAATCCGGCGAGACTTCAACCGATTAACTCCCACCTAAATTACGGGCAATATGGAACACTCGGATACTTCATCTTGTGAACGCATACTGTAGTTCTCCATGGGGACTGACAGTTGTACTTAGAAAATAACAAGCTACTACATCCCCATATTTGAACTCCGCCTAGTGTAGAAGCCGCTATTTTTTTGTTCAGACTGCAACAACTTCTTCAAACTAATTCAGAATCCAGTGAGACTTCGACCAATTAACTCCCACCTAAATTACGGACAATATGGAATACTCGGATACCTCATCTTGTGAACGCATACTGTAGTTCTCCATGGGCACTGACAGTTGTACTTAGAAAATAACAGGATACAACATCGCCATATTTGAACTCCGCCTAGTACAGAAGCCGATATTTTTTTTGTTCAGACTGCAATATTTTCTTCATACTAACTCGGAATCCGGCGAGACTTCGACCGATTAACTCCCACATAAATTACGGACAATATGGAACACTCAAATACTTAATCTTGTGAACGCATACTATAGTTCTCCATGGGCACTGACAGTTGTACTTAGAAAATAACAGGATAACACATCCTCATATTTGAACTCCGCCTAGTGCAGAAGCCGCTATTTTTTTTGTTCAGACTGCAATAACTTCTTCATAATAATTCGGAATCCGGCGAGACTTCGACCGATTAACTCCCACCTAAATTACGGACAATATGAAACACTCGGATACTTCATCTTGTGAACGTACACTGTAGTTCTCCATGGGGACTGATTGTTGTACTCAAAATAACAGGATATACCACATCTCCATATTTGAACTCCGCCTAGTGCAGAAGCCGCTATTTTTTTGTTCAGACTGCAATAACTTCTTCATACTAATTCAGAATCTGGTGAGACTTCGACCAATTAACTCCCACCTAAATTACGGACAATATGGAACACTCGGATACTTCATCTTGTGAACGCATACTATAGTTCTCCATGGGCACTGACAGTTGTACTTATAAAATAACAGGATTCCACATCCCCTTATTTGAACTCCGCCTAGTACAGAAGCCGCTATTTTTTTTTGTTCAGACTACAATATTTTCTTCATACTAACTCGGAACACGGCGAGACTTCGACCGATTAACTCCCACCTAAATTACGGACAATATGAAACACTCGAATACTTCATCTTGTGAACGTACACTGTAGTTCTCCATGGGGACTGACAGTTGTACTTTGAAAATAACAGGCTACCACATCCTCATATTTGAACTCGGCCTAGTGTAGAAGCCGCTATTTGTTTTGTTCAGACTGCAATAACTTCTTCATACTAATTCAGAATCTAGTGAGACTTCGACCAATTAACTCCCCCTAAATTACGGACAATATGGAACACTCGGATACTTCATCTTGTGAACGCATACTGTAATTCTACATGGGCACTGATAGTTGTACTTCGAAAACAACGGGATACTACATCCCCATATTTGAACTCCGCCTAGTGCAAAAGCCGCTAATTTTTTTGTTCAGACTGCAATAACTTCTTCATACTAATCCAGAATCCGGTGAGGCTTCGACCAATTAACTCCCACCTAAATTATGGACAATATGGAATACTCGGATACCTCATCTTGTGAACGCATAATGTAGTTCTCCATGGGCACTGACAGTTGTACTTAGAAAATAACAGGATACAATATCGCCATATTTGAACTCCGCCTAGTGTACAAGCCGCTATTTTTTTTGTTCAGACTACAATATTTTCTTCATACTAACTCGAAATCCGGCGAGACTTCGACTAATTAACTCCCACCTAAATTACGGACAATATGAAACACTCAGATACTTCATCTTGTGAACGTACATTGTAGTTCTCCTTGGGAACTGACAGTTGTACTTAGAAAATAACAGACTACTACATCCCCATATTTGAACTCCGCCTAGTGCAGAAGCCGCTATTTTTTTTGTTCAGACTGCAATAACTTCTTCATACTAATTCAGAATCAGGTGAGACTTTGACCAATTAACTCCCACCTAAATTACAGACAATATGGAACCCTCAGATACTTCATCTTGTGAACGCATACTGTAGTTCTCTATGGGCACTGACAGTTGTACTTAGAAAATAACAGGATACCACATCCCTATATTTGAACTCCTCCTAGTGCAGAAACCGCTATTTTTTTGTTGAGACTGCAATTATTTCTTCATACTAATTCAGAATCCGGTGAGACTTCGACCGATTAACTCCCACCTAAATTACGGACAATATAAAACACTCGGATACTTCATCTTGTGAACGTACACTATAGTTCTCCATGGGCACTGACAGTTGTACTTAGAAAATAATAGGATACCACATCCCTATATTTGACCTCCGCCTAGTGTAGAAGCTGCTATTTTTTTTGTTCAGACTGCAATAACTTCTTCATACTAATTCAGAATCCGGTGAGACTACGACCAATTAACTCCCACCTAAATTACGGACATTATGGAACACTCGGATACTTCATCTTGTGAACGCATATTGTAGTTCTCCAAGGGCACTGACAATTGTACTTAGAAAATAACAGGATACCACATCCCCATATTTGAACTCCTCCTAGTGCAGAAGCCGCTATTTTTTTGTTCAGACTGCAATAACTTCTTCATACTAATTTAGAATCCGGTGAGACTTCGACCAATTAACTCCCACCTAAATTACAGACAATATTGAACACTCGGATACTTCATCTTGTGAACGCATACTGTAGTTCTCCATGGGCACTGACAGTTGTACTTATAAAATAACAGGATACCACATCCCCTTATTTGAACTCCGCCTAGTATAGAAGCCGATATTTTTTTTGCTCAGACTGCAATATTTTCTTCATACTAACTCGAAATCTGGCGAGACTTCGACCGATTAACTCCCACCTAAATTACGGACAATATGAAACACTCGGGTACTTCATCTTGTTAACGCAAATTGTAGTTCTCCATGTGCACTGACGGTTGTACTTAGAAAATAAAAGGATGCCACATCCCCATATTTGACCTCCGCTTAGTGAAGAAGCCGCTATTTTTTTTTTCAGACTGCAATAACTTCTTCATACTAATTCAGAATCCGGTGAGAATTCGACCAATTAACTCCCACCTAAATTACGGACAACATGGAACACTTGGATACTTCATCTTATGAACGCATATTGTAGTTCTCCATGGGCACTAACAGTTGTACTTAGAAAATAACAGGATACCACATCCCCATATTTGAACTCCGCCTAGTGCAGAAGCCGCTATTTTTTTTGTTCAGTCTGCAATATTTTCTTCATACTAACTCGGAATCTGGCGAGACTTCGACCGATTAACGCCCACCTAAATTACGGACAATATTGAACACTCGGATACCTCATCTTGTGAATGCATACTGTAGTTTTCCATTGGCACTGATAGTTGTACTTAGAAAATAACAGGATAAAACATCTCCATATTTGAACTCCGCCTAGTGCAGAAGCCGCTATTTTTTTGTTCAGACTACAATAACATCTTCATACTAATTCAGAATCCGGCGAGACTTCGACCAATTAACTCCCACCTAAATTACAGACAATATGGAACACTCGGATACTTCATCTTGTGAACGCATACTATAGTTCTCCATGGGCACTGACAGTTGTACTTAGAAAATAACAGGATACCACATCCCCATATTTGAACTCCGCCTAGTGTAGAAGCCGCTATTTTTTTTGTTCAGACTGCAATCACTTCTTCATACTAATTCAGAATCCGGTGAGACTTCGACCAATTAACTCCCACCTAAATTACGGACAACATCGAACACTCGGATACCTCATCTTGTGAACGCATATTTTAGTTCTCTATGGGCACTGACAGTTGTACTTAGAAAATAACAGGCTACTACATCCCCATATTTGAACTCCGCCTAGTGCAGAAGCCGCTATTTTTTTTGTTCAGACTGCAATACCTTCTTCATAATAATTCGGAATCAGGCGAGACTTCGACCGATTAACTCCCACCTAAATTACGGACAATATAAAACACTCGGATACTTCATCTTGTGAATGTACACTGCAGTTCTCCATGGTGACTGACAGTTGTACTTAGAAAATAACAGGCTACCACATCCCCATATTTGAACTCCGCCTAGTGGAGAAGCCGCTATTTTTTTTGTTCAGACTACAATAACTTCATCTAATTCAGAATCCGGTGAGAATTCGACTAATTAACTCCCACCTAAATTACGGACAATATGGAACACTCGGATACTTCATCTTGTGAACGGGTACTGTAGTTCTCCATGGACACTGACAGTTGTACTTAGAAAATAACAGGATACCACATCCCCATATTTGAACTCCGCCTAGTACAGAAGCCGCTATTTTTTTGTTCAGACTGCAATATTTTCTTCATACTAACTCGGAATCCGGCGAGTCTTCAACCAATTAACTCCCAACTAAATTACGGACAATATGGAACACTCGGATACCTCATCTTGTGAATGCATATTGTAGTTTTCTATTGACACTGATAGTTGTACTTAGAAAATAACAGGATACAATATCTCCATATTTGAACTCCGCCTAGTGCCGAAGCCGCTATTTTTTTGTTCAGACTGCAATAACATCTTCATACTAATTCAGAATCCGGTGAAACTTCGGCCAATTAACTCCCACCTAAATCATGGACAATATGGTACATTGGGATACTTCATCTTGTGAACGCATTCTGTAGTTCTCCATGGGCACTGATAGTTGTACTTAGAAAATAATAGGATACCACATCACTATATTTGACCTCCGCCTAGTGCAGAAGCTGCTATTTTTTTTGTTCAGACTGCAATAACTTCTTCATACTAATTCAGAATCCGTTGAGACTTCGACCAATTAACTCCCACCTAAATTACGGACAACATGGAACACTCGGATACCTCATCTTGTGAACGCATATTGTAGTTCTCTATGGGCACGACAGTTGTACTTAGAAAATAACAGGATACAACATCGTCATATTTGAACTCCGCCTAGTGCAGAAGCCGCTATTTTTTTTGTTCAGACTGCAATATTTTCTTCATACTAACTCGAAATCCGACGAGATTTCGTCCGATTAACTCCCACCTAAATTACGGACAATAAGAAACACTCGGATACCTCATCTTGTGAACGTACATTGTAGTTCTCCATGGAGACTGACAGTTGTACTTAGAAATTAATAGGCTACCACATCCCCATATTTGAACTCCGCCTAGTGTAGAAGCCGCTATTTTTTTGTTCAGACTGCAATAACTTCCTCATACTAATTCAGAATCCGGCGAGACTTCGACCGATTAACTCCCACATAAATTGCGAACAATATGAAACACTTGGATACTTCATCTTGTGAACGTACACTGTAGTTCTCCATGGAGACTGACAGTTGTACTTAGAAAATAACAGTTCATCTTGTGAATGCATACTCCATGTGCACTGACAGTTGTACTTAGAAAATAACAGCATACCACATCTCCATATTTGAACTCCGCCTAGTGCAGAAGCCGCTATTTTTTTGTTCAGACTACAATAACTTCTTCATACTAATTCAGAATTCGGTGAGACTTCGACCAATTAACTCCCACCTAAATTACGGACAATATGGAACACTCGGATACTTTATCTTGTGAACGCATGCTATAGTTCTCCATGGACACTGATAGTAGTACTTAGAAAATAACAGGATACCACATCCCCTTATTTGAACTCCGCCTAATACAGAAGCCGCTATTTTTTCGTTCGGACTGTAATATTTTCTTCATACTAACTCGGAATCCGGCGAGACTTCGACCGATTAACACCCACCTAAATTACGGACAATATGGAACACTCGGATACCTCATCTTGTGAACGCATACTGTAGTTCTCCATGGGCACTGACAGTTGTACTTTGAAAATAACAGGATACCACATCCCCATATTTGAACTCCGCCTAGTGCAGACGCCGCTATTTTTTTTGTTCAGACTGCAATAACTTCTTCATACTAACTCGGAATCCGGCGAGACTTCAACCGATTAACTCCCACCTAAATTACGGACAATATGGAACACTCGGGTACTTCATCTTGTGAACGCATACTGTAGTTCTCCATGGGGACTGACAGTTGTACTTAGAAAATAACAGGATACCACGTCCCTATATTTGAACTCTGCCTAGTGCAGAAGCCGCTATTTTTTTTGTTCAGACTGCAATAACTTCTTCATACTAATTCAGAATCCGGTGAGACTTCGACCAATTAACTCCCACCTAAATTACGGACAACATGAAACACTCGGATACCTCATCTTGTGAACGTACATTGTAGTTCTCCATGGAGACTGACAGTTGTACTTAGAAATTAATAGGCTACCACATCCCCATATTTGAACTCCGCCTAGTGTAGAAGCCGCTATTTTTTTGTTCAGACTGCAATAACTTCCTCATACTAATTCAGAATCCGGCGAGACTTCGACCGATTAACTCCCACATAAATTGCGAACAATATGAAACACTCGGATACTTCATCTTGTGAACGTACACTGTAGTTCTCCATGGAGACTGACAGTTGTACTTAGAAAATAACAGTTCATCTTGTGAATGCATACTCCATGGGCACTGACAGTTGTACTTAGAAAATAACAGCATACCACATCTCCATATTTGAACTCCGCCTAGTGCAGAAGCCGCTATTTTTTTGTTCAGACTACAATAACTTCTTCATACTAATTCAGAATTCGGTGAGACTTCGACCAATTAACTCCCACCTAAATTACGGACAATATGGAACACTCGGATACTTCATCTTGTGAACGCATGCTATAGTTCTCCATGGACACTGATAGTTGTACTTAGAAAATAACAGGATACCACATCCCCTTATTTGAACTCCGCCTAATACAGAAGCCGCTATTTTTTCGTTCGGACTGTAATATTTTCTTCATACTAACTCGGAATCCGGCGAGACTTCGACCGATTAACACCCACCTAAATTACGGACAATATGGAACACTCGGATACCTCATCTTGTGAACGCATACTGTAGTTCTCCATGGGCACTGACAGTTGTACTTTGAAAATAACAGGATACCACATCCCCATATTTGAACTCCGCCTAGTGCAGAAGCCGCTATTTTTTTTGTTCAGACTGCAATAACTTCTTCATACTAACTCGGAATCCGGCGAGACTTCAACCGATTAACTCCCACCTAAATTACGGACAATATGGAACACTCGGGTACTTCATCTTGTGAACGCATACTGTAGTTCTCCATGGGGACTGACAGTTGTACTTAGAAAATAACAGTATACCACGTCCCTATATTTGAACTCTACCTAGTGCAGAAGCCGCTATTTTTTTTGTTCAGACTGCAATAACTTCTTCATACTAATTCAGAATCTGGTGAGACTTCGACCAATTAACTCCCACCTAAATTACGGACAACATGAAACACTCGGATACCTCATCTTGTGAACGCATACTGTAGTTCACTATGGGCACTGACAGTTGCGCTTAGAAAATAACAGGATACAACATCGTCATATTTGAACTCCGCCTAGTGGAGAAGCCACTATTTTTTTTGTTCAGACTGCAATATTTTCTTCATACTAACTCGGTATCCGACGAGATTTCGACCGATTAACTCCCACCTAAATTACGGACAATATGAAACACTCGGATACTTCATCTTGTGAACGTACACTGTAGTTCTCCATGGAGACTGACAGTTGTACTTAGAAAATAATAGGCTACCAGATCCCCATATTTGAACTCCGCCTAGTGTAGAAGCCGCCTTTTTTTTTGTTCAGACTGCAATAACTTCCTCATACTAATTCCGAATCCGGCGAGACTTCGACCGATTAACTACCACATAAATTGCGAACAATATGAAACACTCGGATACTTCATCTTGTGAACCTACACTGTAGTTATCCATGGAGACTGACAGTTGTACTTATAAAATAACAGGCTAACACATCCCCATATTTGAACTCCGCCTAGTGCAGAAGCCGCTATTTTTTTGTTCAGACTACAATAACTACTTCATACTAATTCAGAATCCGGTGAAACTTCGATCAATTAACTCCCACCTAAATTACGGACAATATGGAACACTCAGATACTTCATCTTGTGAACGCATACTGTAGTTCTCCATGGGCACTGACAGTTGTACTTAGAAAATAACAGCATACCACATCTCCATATTTGAACTCCGCCTAGTGCAGAAGCCGCAATTTTTTTGTTCAGACTGCAACAACTTCTTCATACTAATTCAGAATCCGGTGAGACTTCAACCAATTAACTCCCACCTAAATTACGGACAATATGGAACACTCGGATACTTCATCTTGTGAACGCATGCTATAGTTCTCCATGGGCACTGACAGTTGTACTTAGAAAATAACAGGATACCACATCCCCTTATTTGAACTCGCCTAGTACAGAAGCCGCTATTTTTTCGTCCAGACTGCAATACCTTCTTCATACTAACTCGGAATCTGGCGAGACTTCGACCGATTAACACCCACCTAAATTACGGACAATATGGAACACTCGGATACCTCATCTTGTGAACGCATACTGTAGTTCTCCATGGGCAGTGACAGTTGTACTTTGAAAATAATAGGATACCACATCCCCATATTTGAACTCCGCCTAGTGCAAAAGCCGCTATTTTTTTTGTTTAGACTGCAATAACTTCTTCATATTAATTCAGAATCCGGTGAGAATTCGACCAATCAACTCCCACCTAAATTACGGACAATATGGAACACTCGGATACTTCATCTTGTGAACGCATACTGTAGTTCTCCATGGACACTGACAGTTGTAGTTAGAAAATAACAGGATAACATATCCCCATATTTGAACTCCGCCTAGTACAGAAGCCGTTATTTTTTTGTTTAGACTACAATAATTTCTTCATACTAACTCGGAATCTGGCGAGACTTCGACCGATTAACTCCCAACTAAATTAAGGACAATATGGAATACTCGGATACCTCATCTTGTGAACGCATACTGTAGTTTTCCATTTGCACTGATAGTTGTACTTAGAAAATAACAGGATACAAAATCTCCATATTTGAACTTCGCCTAGTGCAGAAGCCGCTATTTTTTTGTTCAGACTGCAATAACATCTTCATACTACCGGTGAGACTTCGACCAATTAACTCCCACCTAAATCACGGACAATATGGATCACTGGGATACTTCATCTTGTGAACGCATACTGTAGTTCTCCATGGGCATTGACAGTTGGACTTAGAAAATAACAGGATACCACATCCCTATATTTGAACACCGCCTAGTGTAGAAGCTGCTAATTTTTTTATTCATACTGCAATAACTTCTTCATACTAATTCAGAATCCGGCGAGACTTCGACCGATTAACTTCCACATAAATTGCGGACAATATGAAACACTCGAATACTTCATCCTGTGAACGTACACTGTAGTTCTCCATGGAGACTGACAGTTGTACTTAGAAAATAACAGGCTACCACATCCCCATATTTGAACTCCGCCTAGTGCAGAAGCCGCTATTTTTTTTGTTCAGACTGCAATATTTTCTTCATACTAACTCGGAATCCGGCGAGACTTCGACCGATTTACTCCCACCAAAATTACGGACAATATGAAACACTCGGATACTTCATCTTGTGAACGTACACTATAGTTCTCCATGGAGACTGACAGTTGTACTTAGAAAATAATAGGCTACCACATCCCCATATTTGAACTCCGCCTAGTGTAGAAGCCGCTATTTTTTTTGTTCAGATTGCAATAACTTCTTCATACTAAATCAGAATCCGGCGAGACTTCGACCGATTAACTCCCACCTAAATTACGGACAACATGGAACACTCGGATACCTCATCTTGTGAACGCATACTATAGTTCTCCATGGGAACTGACAGTTGTACTTAGAAAATAACAGCATACCACATCTCCATATTTGAACTCCGCCTAGTGCAGAAGCCGCAATTTTTTTTGTTCAGACTGCAATATTTCCTTCATACTAATTCGGAATCTGGCGAGTCTTCGACCAATTAACTTCCAACTAAATTACGGACAATATGGAACACTCCGATACCTCATCTTGTGAACGCATACTGTAGTTTTCTATTGACACTAATAGTTGTACTTAGAAAATAACAGGATACAACATCTCCATATTTGAACTCCGCCTAGTGCAGAAGCCGCTATTTTTTTGTTCAGACTGCAATAACATCTTCATACTAATTTAGAATCCAGTGAGACTTCGACCAATTAATTCCCACCTAAATCACAGACAATATGGTACAATGGAATACTTCATCTTGTGAACGCATACTATAGTTCTCCATGGGCACTGACAGTTGTACTTAGAAAATAACAGGATACCACATCCCTATATTTGACCTCTGCCTAGTGCAGAAGCCGCTATTTTTTTTTGTTCAGACTGCAATAACTTCTTCATACTAATTCAGAATCCGGTGAGACTTCGACCAATTAACTCCCACCTAAATTACGGACAACATGGAACACTCGGATACCTCATCTTATGAACGCATATTGTAGTTCTCTATGGGCACTGACAGTTGTAATTAGAAAATAACAGGATACAACATCGTCATATTTGAACTCCGCCTAGTGCAGAAGCCGCTATTTTTTTTGTTCAGACTGTAATATTTTCTTCATACTAACTCAGAATCCGACGAGATTTCGACCGATTAACTCCCACCTAAATTACGGACAATATGAAACACTCGGATACTTCATCTTGTGAACGTACACTGTAGTTCTCCATGTGGACTGACAGTTGTACTTAGAAAATAATAGGCTACCACATCCCCATATTTGAACTCCGTCTAGTGTAGAAGCCGCTATTTTTTTGTTCAGACTGCAATAACTTCCTCATACTAATTCAGAATCCGGCGAGACTTCGACTGATTAACTCCCACATAAATTGCGAACAATATGAAACACTCGGATACTTCATCTTGTGAACGTACACTATAGTTCTCCATGGAGACTGACTGTTGTACTTTGAAAATAACAGGCTAACACATCCCCATATTAATTTGAACTCCGCCTAGTGCAGAAGCCGCTATTTTTTTTGTTCAGACTTCAATAACTACTTCATACTAATTCAGAATCCGGTGAAACTTCGACCAATTAACTCCCACCTAAATTACGGACAATATGGAACACTCGGATACTTCAACTTGTGAACGCATACTGTAGTTCTCCATGGGCACTAACAGTTGTACTTAAACAATAACAGCATACCACATCTCCATATTTGAACTCAGCCTAGTGTAGAAGCCGCTATTTTTTTGTTCAGACTGCAATAACTTCTTCATACTAATTCAGAATTCGTTGAGACTTCGACCAATTAACTCCCACCTAAATTACGGACAATACGGAACACTCGGATACTTCATCTTGTGAACGCATGCTATAGTTCTCCATGGGCACTGACAGTTGTACTTAGAAAATAACAGGATACCACATCCCCTTATTTGAACTCCGCCTAGTACAGAAGCTGCTATTTTTCATTCAGACTGTAATATTTTCTTCATACTAACTCGGAATCCGGCGAGACTTCGATCGATTAACACCTACCTAAATTACGGACAATATGGATGTGACGACCCGACTTCCTTACGCCCAGGAAGACGTATCGTTTTGAGGAAAAGAAAGAGGTGAGAAAGTAGAAAAGAAAGAAAAGAAGAAGAAACAACAACAGAATCTCAACAGCGGAATGAATAAAATATAATATATCACATAATATAATACATAGTATCATATACATCAGAGTTACACAGATAATACAACACATACTAGACAGTTATAAACACCTGTCTAGTTAATACAACTCACACATCACAGAAATACAACACAACGGAAATACAGAATAAACTCTAACACAGCGGAACCAATATATATATCTATACGCTGAAGCCTCCTGCTCCATTGCTCCTCCAGAACTCGTCAAAGCTAACCTGAATCCCTTGACTACCCGTAAAAAATTTGGGTACCCGAGAGTTTATGAAAAACAGAAATAAACTTCGGGTCAGACATGGGTCTGGTATGAGTAACAGGTTAAAGTTGCTTAACTTTTGAAAATCATTTGAAACAAAGGTATCACGTAAGACTTCCCACACATAAACATGGAAAAGTTTTTACCTTACGCTAACCAAAACATTTGATAGGAAATCCAGTGATATTATAATAGTGTCTAGGGTTTTCAAGTAAATAGAAAATAGCTGAAATTGTTACATCTATTAAATTCCAGCATACTAGCCACAACGTGGGTAATACAATCAAAACCGTAGAGTCACGTAGGGAAATTGGATTTCCATCAATGGCTGGGCTACTGGGGTACCGCCCGTCACAGTACGTGGCCTAGATCACCGTACCGAGGAGTACGCCCGCTCCCCTGCAACACAAAGCCGGACCCGTTCCTTACTGAACAGTTCCAAATAGAATAACCCCGCAGATGGCTGCAGACCAACTGCCACTACCGAAATAAAAAGGAACCTCTAGACAGGGGTATATCCTACTCTCAAGTGGGAGCTATCCACGAAGCTTTGCTGCACCTCCCCTGTTTTAGCCATTCCCGGTTGATGAGGCTTGAGGTCACGATTACCTTTATAGAATTCATCACTTAGAATGCTCATCGTCCACCTGACGATGTTTTGAAAGCATCCAATCCATACAAGTTCGTTCCGGGTTCGAACGAAACCGAAGGCATTATCTCGTTACACTCGTTTTGGAATCACCCTCAGAGTTAACGACAATAACCCTTGCATTCTGAATCACCATCTCGAATCTATAAGTACTATCACCGTCAAACTCATTACGGAATCACCCACAGAGTTATACTGACATATAGTTCTTATACCTCGAGTCTTCACTTGCTCCATTTGAATTTCACGACCTAACGTTATTTGGATCGATGTGGTATTCGGGTCTCCAGACCTGGAATCCCGGTATACGGAAACCCGATCCCGGTCTCATCGAAATCCAAACTGTGTCTTTTAAGGCCAAGTTGTTTTAAAGGTTTAAAACAATTTCAATACATTATCTATATCAACACAGATAGATAATTCACAACATCACAATAGATAATCAACAAGATCATCGCAATAGATAATTCACATTATCATCGTAATAGATAATTATCATACTTCAACCAAACATTAATCATATAACATCAATTATCTCATATCAGGGATATTAAACCATTCAAAAGTAAATATCATCCATATATAAGCAAGGATTAAATCATCATACAATAATTAATTTAAAATGAATTAAATTAATTATTACCTCTTTAATTAATTTAAAGTAAATTAAATTAATTACTTCATCAAATTTTGCCTACTTATCCATTAATCAATTTATCAATCATTAGTTACTTAATATCCCAAATCAATCATCTTTGATTAATTTAACTTTACTTATATTCCAGTAATTTCTTTTAGTTTATTTACAGAGAAAAATCTTTTGAGTAAATCCCTAAATAAATTATATTTATATTGATTTTATTATATTCAATTACCTTATTGATTTATTAGCCAAAATAAATCAATTCTAATTATACCATTAATTATAATAATTAATGATCTTTAATTAATTATTTTATTAATTAATTATTTAAAAAAAACTTAATCTTCAAATCACATAATATTAATCATTTCTGATTTAATTCATACAGTAATCAACTTCCCTGAATTAATTACTCTTCAACAATACTCGATAAATCCCTCGATTAACTTCAAGTAATTATACTGCAATTACTTTTATCAACAACTTCATCCAATTGATTACCTTCAGTAATTTCTCATCAATTACTTCTCCAAATAATTTTACATCAATCATCGAGTGATTAATCCAATGATTTAACTCAAATTAAATCAATCTGCTCCATTTATTTAATAAGTGATTTATCATTCGATCATTAATTAAATCTTGATTTCTCTTTTAATTAATTACTTAATCAATAATTAATTCCATTATTAATAAATCTTTAATTTATTTAATTAATTAATTTCTCGAAATTTAAAACAATCAAATAAATCAATTTCAATTTATACCTTAAGTGATTATTAAATCACTTTTCCCTAATTATTCTCAATATGTAATTATTGCTAATTATTTCCATAATCAATTACTTATTCCTTATTACATTCAATTATAGCCATTGATTACAAATTAATCATTCATATCATTAATTAATTAATTAATGAACTACCCATTTACATTAACTTAATATTTCAAATGAATCCAAATTCTTAGTTTCTAACTTAATTTTAAGAAAATATTTCTTACTTATTTAGAGTATTTTAAAATACTCTGTTTCAAAACTACTTAAAATTTCACCTATATTTCATCTTCATATTTCACTTACATTCATTAAATTTAAGATCTGTAATATACCTTGAATATGTTATTTTAGATTTAAACTCAAAACTCTAAAGCTTACTTACATTTTAGCTTCACTTAAATCCAAATCATTTAATTATTTTTAAAATAATTTAAAACAATTTAAATTTAACTTATTTCCTTTCAAAATCCTAAGATTTCAATTCAAATTGGAATTCAGGTTTACAATTTAAAATTTAAACTAACATTAAAAATCTTGTTTTTAAATCTCTTTCCCAAATTTCCAATCACTTTATAAAATACTGTACAAACCTTAAGTTGTTTAAAACATTTACTTTGATATAATGTGAAACTAGAATTCAGATTTGTTTGGGATTCATATTTTAAATTTGCTTCAACCTTAGTTTAAATCTTGCCTTGTTTTCTTAAAAGAAATAAGAATTTGTTTAAATTTAAAACAGGAAACTGTCAGGTTTAAACAAACCAAAAAAATACTTACTCGAGCCAGTATTTAAATTCTTCGAGTCTTCCATCTCCCATCTTCGAGTAAAAACTAGAAATACTCGAGTGAATTCCGAGCATATTCACCCCTCCAAAACACAGCCTCACCAGAAACGAATCACTGTGCACGTGCACATAGCCTCTGACCACCTCCGGTCAACGCGGCTCCGCCACCCAAGTCGACGATCGTCCTCCGATTAGCCCACGACCCTCGACAACTCTCCATCCCCTCGAAATCGAATTCGAGCAATACCTTCGAACCTGGAAACATTCGAAGACACATCACCCAAAACCTGTCATCACCCAGTGTTCAACGCTCCGATCACCAGCGGCTACCCAACTCCGGCCATCAACTCGTCCACCCTTCCTCTTCCTTCTCTCAAACCCACGTGGCGCTCGATCCACTACTGACGATGCGCGAAACGAAAACTCCGGCCATCAAGAATTTAGGTCACCAGCCTTCGTTTGCCTTCTGCCACCACCATGGCCATCGGTCGACCCTCACGGCATTTTTCCAGTGACCACCCTAGGCCCCTCTGTCACCACGAGGCAACTCGACCTCCATAAACCATCACATCGCCGGAAATGGGTAAAAATACCGTCTCCGTTCGACCTCGAACTGCTACCAAACCATCCCGCTAAAAATCACGCTACCTATCTCAAAAATCATCATTTTAGTTACGCATTCCAGTTATACTTATGAATCACCATTTCGTAAGGTTCGAAATTTGACAAAAAATTAGTTTGTTCAGCAATTTGGGTTCCAGTGATAATTTCTAAGTAGTTTAATCTTAACTAAATTTATAAACTTAGTTTATGATGATACGAACATCTTTCGTTTGAATTTGAGGTTAAATTATCAACTAGGGAAAGAGTGAATGATTTTTGAAACCAACAGGCCTGAGTTTTGAACTAAGAACAGAGAAGATTTTAAACAAACAGCATAAATAACATGTCCCAGCTTTCATATATATATAGATAACTATATATGCAAATCCACACACATATCTTAATGAGCTTGCAAGGATTTAAACATTTTTAAATTTTTAAAGTAAATTGTTACTCACCATTTTAATAAGAACAGAGCTCTGATCATTTGAACAGGCTTGAGTACAAGCTAAAATCCTTTTCTTTGCTTCTCAATATTGACATGTTGTTGTTTGTTGAATCTTGTTTCAGGTTTAAAATGAAAGCTTCATTTCATTTTTGCTTAATTCGAACTGGCATGGAAAGATGATATATGAAGAAAACAGACAGGGATATATGGAAAAGGAAGAAGACATGATATCAACATTTGTACAATTTGCAGTGATATTTCTTGCCTAAATTCGGCAGTGTAGATTTTCTTTTGTTAATGGAGGCTGATATGAGATTATGGTGGCTGGCATTAAATGTTGTTGTACAATACTATATTGTTTATAATTTTATTTCTTTCTTGTTCACTTATACTCCTAGCTTTTCATGCAAGCTTCCCTGGTTATTCACTTTCTTATTCGAGCTTACATATATACTTATTTTTGTTCTAGTGGCTGATAGATATATCAGGGTGTGTTATAGATACGACATTTATTTCAGTTGTCTTCTTTTACAAGCCTACGTTCTAATTTGTACATACCTGAATGTATGTTGTAATTTGTTTGCTTTAAATCTTAAGTATATGCTACTATTTCACTTACTAGTTTACAAGCTTACAGGTTATTTATTTTTAGTTTATTTGTTGTCTAATTATTGTAGTTGTTCTACTTACCTATATATATGTTTATGAGTATTACTTATTTTATATAATATTTTATCAATGTAAAAGAATGTTATTTCTTTTATTTCAATATATTTTTAAATTGTAAAGCAATGATATTTTTAACAGGTCATTTGAAATATTTATAGTGTATTTATTAATATCATTTAAAAGTAACACAATTTATCAATTAAAATAAATTACAAAAGAAATTATCTTCCTATTATAAACTACTTACTTCCTATTTTACAAAACAATTAAAAGTTGTCTTTAGTATACTTTGTTTTATTTCTATGTTTGACTTATCTCTAGAATCCTATATTTCCATATATATATTTATTTTATTAATATTACTTTAAAAATAATACATTTATTAAATTTAAATAAAAGAAACTGTCTTTTATAATATACTACTGATTTTATAAAGATATAAAGTTATCGTTTGACAAAAGGGTATAAAACTTACATACATATATTAAACCATACTTTTATATCTGTTATATTAAAAGAAAACAAAATAAATCTTTTTATAATGAATTTTAAATCTAACTTAAGCTAAAAACAAGTTTTTAAAACTATTTTTAACATTTATCTTATGTATTAAAACCATATTTTTATTAAATAAATAGCTTGCAAGGTTTAATATTAAATAAAACAAAATTTCCAATTTATTTAAATATATATATTATAACTTCGAAAATATAATTTATTAATTCAGTAAAACGAACTCAACTATTTACAATGTATACGAATATATATACATTAATAAATAGAAAATAACCAATTTATTTTACAGATAAAATTTACCAATTAAATATTTATTAAAACAAAGTATAAATCCAGATTTTATTTACAAAGATTCAGCAAATCAATTTAATATTTAATACAGATTATTAAATTGATATTGCTCGAAAATTCCGGGATGTCACATTCCTCCCCCCTTAAAATAATTTCGTCCCCGAAATTTAAAGCAAAGGTAATTTAATAATCTAATTGAAGATTTAGTTTTAAAACACAAGTTTATATCAATCATATGCAAGCAATCATAGCAACCAATCAAACAAATTTAACTAGCCAGATAAAATTCTGGATAGAACTCTCTCGAGTTTCCTCGAGTATAAATACCGGGTTACTCGCCCTACAGAATCCAAACAGTTCATACTACTAAGCTATAGAGCTACCACTCATCTAGATCAGCAAAACTAGACAGATATTAGACTACAGACACGTCTGACTCAGTCATCAAAACTCTCTGAACTGCTGGTTCTATACCCAGAGATAGATTATACACGTACTCCCTCAGATATACGTGAAACACATCGAATCCCAGATATCCAAACTGGCAATTCACTCCAGAAGATCAACACTTAACCTTTCCTGAACATAGAGAAGATACAGAACATCTCGGAGCTAGCTTCCCAGACTTACCCAATTATAGAGCTCCTTTGAATTAGAGAAAATTTATTCAAAATCAAATCTCCGACTTTTAAATCCAAATTCTCCCGTCTCTTATCCACCAAACTCTTCAGACGATCCAGAGCTGCCTACATCCCTATTGATCAGCTCAATCTCCCCTGATGCCTCTCAGAACAATCTGAATCCAAAACAATCCAGTAGAATGATCAACCCAAAATCATGAACACCTCACTACTATCATCAGTAGAAAACAACTTCTCCTTTCAAAAGATCAGCAGATGCACTTCCAACTGCTTCCGCTGCACAACTCTGATATGGGTAGATGAAAATGCCGATGACGCACATAAGCACAACTTCCACTGATACCAATGTGACGGACCTAGGCTTTGCAACCGTCGGCCAGCGATCACAACTGGTCTTTCCAACCATCCTGGGAATATGGTTCAACTGATCCAAAAAGAGAAACCCAGAAATTCCACGGTAGCTTGATCTGCTTTACCAAAACTCTCCCTAGAAATCATCCTCAACTAGCTGGACCCTCGGTACCTCTCCTGGAATCCAGTCGATACCACTCAATCTCCCAATGTTGACAAAATTCTTCGAAAACACAAGAGAATACTCAGCTCCAGATGCTAAGGCAAACCTCTGTCCCTTCAAAAAGACATCCGGAAAGATCTCTGACAACCCCAGAGAACACTCAACTATCGCAAATCACCTTTGCGATCAACCCAGTCTAATATCCAAAGAAAACTGTCTCTTCTTTACAAATCAGAATAGCTTAAACTTATGAAATCAATCCATTGAAGAAAATGGATCCACCAAGCTGCCCCTAAACTTCATCATTAGAAACTACTGACAGAAGACCTCCTCGCTAGTCCACAGAACAGTCTGAGCTGCAATGCTATCACAGATGTCCAAGATATTCTAACCCAAAATTTCTCGAGAAACTCGGCCTCAAAGCCAAACACCAACCCCAGCTGCACTCAGCCTCAGCACTGATGCAGTTACAGTTCCATATCCAAAGCTTTTTGAGAAACATCCTCGAAAACAAGACATAGTTACTGCATCTCCACATACAACTACTCCTTCCTGAGCTACCAAGATAACCTTTCTAGTTTCTGCTCAACTGACAGAATCCAAAATCTACTCATCCAACTATACATCTCAAGATGATCTCCGAATCTAAACAGATTGCCTTCAGAGACTCGGTGAAATCCTTACACCATAACAAAGCTCACTTGAGAAGGACAGCAGACCCAATACCGTCTCGATAGATACACTTCCAATCTCAACAAATTCAACCATTGGTAGTTGTGTTACACACACCACTATCCTATCTACCTTTATAACTGATTGGAAAACCCGAACAGGTAACCCAACCGACAGGTAGAAATAGATAAATATATATACATATAGATAAAAATTACAAATACGCTCTCTCCGGATAGACACCACTCCAGAGCCTAGGTACTCGCTCAACCTAATGCTCTGATACCAACTGTGACGACCCGACTTCCTTACGCCCAGGAAGACGTATCGTTTTAAAGAAAAGAAAGAGGTGAGAAAGTAAAAAAGAAAGAAAAGAAGAAGAAACAACAACAGAATCTCAACAGCGGAATGAATAAAATATAATATATCACATAATATAATACATAGTATCATATACATCAGAGTTACACAGATAATACAACACATACTAGACAGTTATAAACACCTGTCTAGTTAATACAACTCACACATCACAGAAATACAACACAGCGGAAATACAGAATAAACTCTAACACAGCGGAACCAATATATATATCTATACGCTGAAGCCTCCTGCTCCATTGCTCCTCCAGAACTCGTCAAAGCTAACCTGAATCCCTTGACTACCCGTAAAAAATTTGGGTACCCGAGAGTTTATGAAAAACAGAAATAAACTTCGGGTCAGACATGGGTCTGGTATGAGTAACAGGTTAAAGTTGCTTAACTTTTGAAAATCATTTGAAACAAAGGTATCACGTAAGACTTCCCACACATAAACATGGAAAAGTTTTTACCTTACGCTAACCAAAACATTTGATAGGAAATCCAGTGATATTATAATAGTGTCTAGGGTTTTCAAGTAAATAGAAAATAGCTGAAATTGTTACATCTATTAAATTCCAGCATACTAGCCACAACGTGGGTAATACAATCAAAACCGTAGAGTCACGTAGGGAAATTGGATTTCCATCAATGGCTGGGCTACTGGGGTACCGCCCGTCACAGTACGTGGCCTAGATCACCGTACCGAGGAGTACGCCCGCTCCCCTGCAACACAAAGCCGGACCCGTTCCTTACTGAACAGTTCCAAATAGAATAACCCCGCAGATGGCTGCAGACCAACTGCCACTACCGAAATAAAAAGGAACCTCTAGACAGGGGTATATCCTACTCTCAAGTGGGAGCTATCCACGAAGCTTTGCTGCACCTCCCCTGTTTTAGCCATTCCCGGTTGATGAGGCTTGAGGTCACGATTACCTTTATAGAATTCATCACTTAGAATGCTCATCGTCCACCTGACGATGTTTTGAAAGCATCCAATCCATACAAGTTCGTTCCGGGTTCGAACGAAACCGAAGGCATTATCTCGTTACACTCGTTTTGGAATCACCCTCAGAGTTAACGACAATAACCCTTGCATTCTGAATCACCATCTCGAATCTATAAGTACTATCACCGTCAAACTCATTACGGAATCACCCACAGAGTTATACTGACATATAGTTCTTATACCTCGAGTCTTCACTTGCTCCATTTGAATTTCACGACCTAACGTTATTTGGATCGATGTGGTATTCGGGTCTCCAGACCTGGAATCCCGGTATACGGAAACCCGATCCCGGTCTCATCGAAATCCAAACCGTGTCTTTTAAGGCCAAGTTGTTTTAAAGGTTTAAAACAATTTCAATACATTATCTATATCAACACAGATAGATAATTCACAACATCACAATAGATAATCAACAAGATCATCGCAATAGATAATTCACATTATCATCGTAATAGATAATTATCATACTTCAACCAAACATTAATCATATAACATCAATTATCTCATATCAGGGATATTAAACCATTCAAAAGTAAATATCATCCATATATAAGCAAGGATTAAATCATCATACAATAATTAATTTAAAATGAATTAAATTAATTATTACCTCTTTAATTAATTTAAAGTAAATTAAATTAATTACTTCATCAAATTTTGCCTACTTATCCATTAATCAATTTATCAATCATCAGTTACTTAATATCCCAAATCAATCATCTTTGATTAATTTAACTTTACTTATATTCCAGTAATTTCTTTTAATTTATTTACAGAGAAAAATCTTTTGAGTAAATCCCTAAATAAATTATATTTATATTGATTTTATTATATTCAATTACCTTATTGATTTATTAGCCAAAATAAATCAATTCTAATTATACCATTAATTATAATAATTAATGATCTTTAATTAATTATTTTATTAATTAATTATTTAAAAAAAAACTTAATCTTCAAATCACATAATATTAATCATTTCTGATTTAATTCATACAGTAATCAACTTCCCTGAATTAATTACTCTTCAACAATACTCGATAAATCCCTCGATTAACTTCAAGTAATTATACTGCAATTACTTTTATCAACAACTTCATCCAATTGATTACCTTCAGTAATTTCTCATCAATTACTTCTCCAAATAATTTTACATCAATCATCGAGTGATTAATCCAATGATTTAACTCAAATTAAATCAATCTGCTCCATTTATTTAATAAGTGATTTATCATTCGATCATTAATTAAATCTTGATTTCTCTTTTAATTAATTACTTAATCAATAATTAATTCCATTATTAATAAATCTTTAATTTCTTTAATTAATTAATTTCTCGAAATTTAAAACAATCAAATAAATCAATTTCAATTTATACCTTAAGTGATTATTAAATCACTTTTCCCTAATTATTCTCAATATGTAATTATTGCTAATTATTTCCATAATCAATTACTTATTCCTTATTACATTCAATTATAGCCATTGATTACAAATTAATCATTCATATCATTAATTAATTAATTAATGAACTACCCATTTACATTAACTTAATATTTCAAATGAATCCAAATTCTTAGTTTCTAACTTAATTTTAAGAAAATATTTCTTACTTATTTAGAGTATTTTAAAATACTCTGTTTCAAAACTACTTAAAATTTCACCTATATTTCATCTTCATATTTCACTTACATTCATTAAATTTAAGATCTGTAATATACCTTGAATATGTTATTTTAGATTTAAACTCAAAACTCTAAAGCTTACTTACATTTTAGCTTCACTTAAATCCAAATCATTTAATTATTTTTAAAATAATTTAAAACAATTTAAATTTAACTTATTTCCTTTCAAAATCCTAAGATTTCAATTCAAATTGGAATTCAGGTTTACAATTTAAAATTTAAACTAACATTAAAAATCTTGTTTTTAAATCTCTTTCCCAAATTTCCAATCACTTTATAAAATACTGTACAAACCTTAAGTTGTTTAAAACATTTACTTTGATATAATGTGAAACTAGAATTCAGATTTGTTTGGGATTCATATTTTAAATTTGCTTCAACCTTAGTTTAAATCTTGCCTTGTTTTCTTAAAAGAAATAAGAATTTGTTTAAATTTAAAACAGGAAACTGTCAGGTTTAAACAAACCAGAAAAATACTTACTCGAGCCAGTATTTAAATTCTTCGAGTCTTCCATCTCCCATCTTCGAGTAAAAACTAGAAATACTCGAGTGAATTCCGAGCATATTCACCCCTCCAAAACACAGCCTCACCAGAAACGAATCACTGTGCACGTGCACATAGCCTCTGACCACCTCCGGTCAACGCGGCTCCGCCACCCAAGTCGACGATCGTCCTCCGATTAGCCCACGACCCTCGACAACTCTCCATCCCCTCGAAATCGAATTCGAGCAATACCTTCGAACCTGGAAACATTCGAAGACACATCACCCAAAACCTGTCATCACCCAGTGTTCAACGCTCCGATCACCAGCGGCTACCCAACTCCGGCCATCAACTCGTCCACCCTTCCTCTTCCTTCTCTCAAACCCACGTGGCGCTCGATCCACTACTGACGATGCGCGAAACGAAAACTCCGGCCATCAAGAATTTAGGTCACCAGCCTTCGTTTGCCTTCTGCCACCACCATGGCCATCGGTCGACCCTCACGGCATTTTTCCAGTGACCACCCTAGGCCCCTCTGTCACCACGAGGCAACTCGACCTCCATAAACCATCACATCGCCGGAAATGGGTAAAAATACCGTCTCCGTTCGACCTCGAACTGCTACCAAACCATCCCGCTAAAAATCACGCTACCTATCTCAAAAATCATCATTTTAGTTACGCATTCCAGTTATACTTATGAATCACCATTTCGTAAGGTTCGAAATTTGACAAAAAATTAGTTTGTTCAGCAATTTGGGTTCCAGTGATAATTTCTAAGTAGTTTAATCTTAACTAAATTTATAAACTTAGTTTATGATGATACGAACATCTTTCGTTTGAATTTGAGGTTAAATTATCAACTAGGGAAAGAGTGAATGATTTTTGAAACCAACAGGCCTGAGTTTTGAACTAAGAACAGAGAAGATTTTAAACAAACAGCATAAATAACATGTCCCAGCTTTCATATATATATAGATAACTATATATGCACATCCACACACATATCTTAATGAGCTTGCAAGGATTTAAACATTTTTAAATTTTTAAAGTAAATTGTTACTCACCATTTTAATAAGAACAGAGCTCTGATCATTTGAACAGGCTTGAGTACAAGCTAAAATCCTTTTCTTTGCTTCTCAATATTGACATGTTGTTGTTTGTTGAATCTTGTTTCAGGTTTAAAATGAAAGCTTCATTTCATTTTTGCTTAATTCGAACTGGCATGGAAAGATGATATATGAAGAAAACAGACAGGGATATATGGAAAAGGAAGAAGACATGATATCAACATTTGTACAATTTGCAGTGATATTTCTTGCCTAAATTCGGCAGTGTAGATTTTCTTTTGTTAATGGAGGCTGATATGAGATTATGGTGGCTGGCATTAAATGTTGTTGTACAATACTATATTGTTTATAATTTTATTTCTTTCTTGTTCACTTATACTCCTAGCTTTTCATGCAAGCTTCCCTGGTTATTCACTTTCTTATTCGAGCTTACATATATACTTATTTTTGTTCTAGTGGCTGATAGATATATCAGGGTGTGTTATAGATACGGCATTTATTTCAGTTGTCTTCTTTTACAAGCCTACGTTCTAATTTGTACATACCTGAATGTATGTTGTAATTTGTTTGCTTTAAATCTTAAGTATATGCTACTGTTTCACTTACTAGTTTACAAGCTTACAGGTTATTTATTTTTAGTTTATTTGTTGTCTAATTATTGTAGTTGTTCTACTTACCTATATATATGTTTATGAGTATTACTTATTTTATATAATATTTTATCAATGTAAAAGAATGTTATTTCTTTTATTTCAATATATTTTTAAATTGTAAAGCAATGATATTTTTAACAGGTCATTTGAAATATTTATAGTGTATTTATTAATATCATTTAAAAGTAACACAATTTATCAATTAAAATAAATTACAAAAGAAATTATCTTCCTATTATAAACTACTTACTTCCTATTTTACAAAACAATTAAAAGTTGTCTTTAGTATACTTTGTTTTATTTCTATGTTTGACTTATCTCTAGAATCCTATATTTCCATATATATATTTATTTTATTAATATTACTTTAAAAATAATACATTTATTAAATTTAAATAAAAGAAACTGTCTTTTATAATATACTACTGATTTTATAAAGATATAAAGTTATCGTTTGACAAAAGGGTATAAAACTTACATACATATATTAAACCATACTTTTATATCTGTTATATTAAAAGAAAACAAAATAAATCTTTTTATAATGAATTTTAAATCTAACTTAAGCTAAAAACAAGTTTTTAAAACTATTTTTAACATTTATCTTATGTATTAAAACCATATTTTTATTAAATAAATAGCTTGCAAGGTTTAATATTAAATAAAACAAAATTTCCAATTTATTTAAATATATATATTATAACTTCGAAAATATAATTTATTAATTCAGTAAAACGAACTCAACTATTTACAATGTATACGAATATATATACATTAATAAATAGAAAATAACCAATTTATTTTACAGATAAAATTTACCAATTAAATATTTATTAAAACAAAGTATAAATCCAGATTTTATTTACAAAGATTCAGCAAATCAATTTAATATTTAATACAGATTATTAAATTGATATTGCTCGAAAATTCCGGGATGTCACAATGGAACACTCGGATACCTCATCTTGTGAACGCATACTGTAGTTCTCCATGGGCACTGATAGTTGTACTTTGAAAATAACAGGATACCACATCCTCATATTTGAACTCCGCCTAGTACAGTGTTCAGACCGCAATAACTTCTTCATACTAACTCGAAATCCGGCGAGACTTCAACCGATTAACTCCCACCTAAATTACGGACAATATGGAACACTCGGATACTTCATCCTGTGAACGCATACTGTAGTTCTCCATGGGGACTGACAGTTGTACTTAGAAAATAACAGGCTACTACATCCCCATATTTGAACTCCGCCTAGTGTAGAAGCCGCTATTTTTTTCAGACTGCAATACCTTCTTCATAATAATTCGGAATTCGGCGAGACTTCGACCGGTTAACTCCCACCTAAATTACGAACAATATAAAACACTCGGATACTTCATCTTGTGAACGTACACTGTAGTTCTCCATGGTGACTGACAACTGAACTTAGAAAATAACAGGCTACCACATCCCCATATTTGAACTCCGCCTAGTGCAGAAGCCGCTATTTTTTTCCAGGCTGCAATAACTTCTTCATACTAATTCAGAATCCGGTGAGAATTCGACCAATTAACACCCACCTAAATTACGGACAATATGGAACACTCGGATACTTCATCTTGTGAACGCATACTGTAGTTCTCCATGGACACTGACAATTGTAGTTAGAAAATAACAGGATACCACATCCCCATATTTGAACTCCGCCTAGTACAGAAGCATCTATTTTTTTGTTCAGACTGCAATATTTTCTTCATACTAACTCGGAATCCGGCGAGACTTCGACCGATTAACTCCCAACTAAATTACGGAAAATATGGAACACTCGGATACCTCATCTTGTGAATGCATACTGTAGTTTTCCATTTGCACTGATAGTTGTACTTAGAAAATAACAGGATACAAAATCTCCATATTTGAACTCCGCCTAGTGTAGATGTCGCTATTTTTTTGTTCAGACTGCAATAACATCTTCATACTAATTCAGAATCCGGTGAGACTTCGACCAATTAACTCCCACCTAAATCACGGACAATATGGATCACTAGGATACTTCATCTTGTGAACGCATACTATAGTTCTCCATGGGCACTGACAGTTGTACTTAGAAAATAACAGGATACCACATCCCTATATTTGACCTCCGCCTAGTGAAGAAGCCGCTATTTTTTTTGTTCAGACTGCAATAACTTCTTCATACTAATTCAGAATCCGGTGAGACTTCGACCAATTAATTCCCACCTAAATTACGGACAACATAGAACACTCGGATACCTCATCTTGTGAACGCACACTATAGTTCTCCATGGGCACTGACAGTTGTACTTAGAAAATAACAGGATACAACATCGTCATATTTGAACTCCGCCTAGTGCAGAAGCCGCTATTTTTTTTTCAGACTGCAATATTTTCTTCATACTAACTCGGAATTCGGCGAGACTGCGACAGATTAACTCCCACCTAAATCACGGACAATATGAAACACTCGGATACTTCATCTTGTGAACGTACACTGTAGTTCTCCATGGAGACTGACAGTTGTACTTAGAAAATAATAGGCTACCACATCCCCATATTTGAACTCCGCCTAGTGAAGAAGCCGCTATTTTTTTTGTTCAGACTGCAATAACTTCTTCATAATAATTCAGAATCCGGTGAGACTTCGACCAATTAACTCCCACCTAAATTACGGACAACATGGAACACTCGGATACCTCATCTTGTGAACGCATACTATAGTTCTCCATGGGCACTGACAGTTGTACTTAGAAAATAACAGCATACCACATCTCCATATTTGAACTCCGCCTAGTGCAGAAGCCGCTATTTTTTTTGTTCAGACTGCAATATTTTCTTCATACTAACTCGGAATCTGGCGAGTCTTCGACCAATTAACTTCCAACTAAATTACGGACAATATGGAACACTCGGATACCTCATCTTGTGAACGCATACTGTAGTTTTCTATTGACACTGATAGTTGTACTTAGAAAATAACAGGATACAACATCTCCATATTTGAACTCCGCCTAGTGCAGAAGCCGCTATTATTTTGTTCACACTGCAATAACATCTTCATACTAATTCAGAATCCAGTGAGACTTCGACCAATTAACTCCCACCTAAATCACGGACAATATGGTACATTGAGATACTTCATCTTGTGAACGCATACTGTAGTTCTCCATGGGCACTGACAGTTGTACTTTGAAAATAACAGGATACCACATCCCCATATTTGAACTCCGCCTAGTGCAGAAGCCGCTATTTTTTGTTCAGACTGCAATAACTTCTTCATACTAACTCGGAATCCGGCGAGACTTCAACCGATTAACTCCCACCTAAATTACGGACAATATGGAACACTCGGATACTTCATCTTGTGAACGCATACTGTAGTTCTCCATGGGGACTGACAGTTGTACTTAGAAAATAACAGGCTACTACATCCCCATATTTGAACTCCGCCTAGTGTAGAAGCCGCTATTTTTTTTCAGACTGCAATACCTTCTTCATAATAATTCGGAATTCGGCGAGACTTCGACCGGTTAACTCCCACCTAAATTACGAACAATATAAAACACTCGGATACTTCATCTTGTGAACGTACACTGTAGTTCTCCATGGTGACTGACAACTGAACTTAGAAAATAACAGGCTACCACATCCCCATATTTGAACTCCGCCTAGTGCAGAAGCCGCTATTTTTTTCCAGGCTGCAATAACTTCTTCATACTAATTCAGAATCCGGTGAGAATTCGACCAATTAACACCCACCTAAATTACGGACAATATGGAACACTCGGATACTTCATCTTGTGAACGCATACTGTAGTTCTCCATGGACACTGACAATTGTAGTTAGAAAATAACAGGATACCACATCCCCATATTTGAACTCCGCCTAGTACAGAAGCATCTATTTTTTTGTTCAGACTGCAATATTTTCTTCATACTAACTCGGAATCCGGCGAGACTTCGACCGATTAACTCCCAACTAAATTACGGAAAATATGGAACACTTGGATACCTCATCTTGTGAATGCATACTGTAGTTTTCCATTTGCACTGATAGTTGTACTTAGAAAATAACAGGATACAAAATCTCCATATTTGAACTCCGCCTAGTGTAGATGCCGCTATTTTTTTGTTCAGACTGCAATAACATCTTCATACTAATTCAGAATCCGGTGAGACTTCGACCAATTAACTCCCACCTAAATCACGGACAATATGGATCACTAGGATACTTCATCTTGTGAACGCATACTATAGTTCTCCATGGGCACTGACAGTTGTACTTAGAAAATAACAGGATACCACATCCCTATATTTGACCTCCGCCTAGTGAAGAAGCCGCTATTTTTTTTTGTTCAGACTGCAATAACTTCTTCATACTAATTCAGAATCCGGTGAGACTTCGACCAATTAATTCCCACCTAAATTACGGACAACATAGAACACTCGGATACCTCATCTTGTGAACGCACACTATAGTTCTCCATGGGCACTGACAGTTGTACTTAGAAAATAACAGGATACAACATCGTCATATTTGTACTCCGCCTAGTGCAGAAGCCGCTATTTTTTTTTCAGACTGCAATATTTTCTTCATACTAACTCGGAATCCGGCGAGACTACGACCGATTAACTCCCACCTAAATCACGGACAATATGAAACACTCGGATACTTCATCTTGTGAACGTACACTGTAGTTCTCCATGGAGACTAACAGTTGTACTTAGAAAATAATAGGCTACCACATCCCCATATTTGAACTCCGCCTAGTGAAGAAGCCGCTATTTTTTTTGTTCAGACTGCAATAACTTCTTCATAATAATTCAGAATCCGGTGAGACTTCGACCAATTAACTCCCACCTAAATTACGGACAACATGGAACACTCGGATACCTCATCTTGTGAACGCATACTATAGTTCTCCATGGGCACTGACAGTTGTACTTAGAAAATAACAACATACCACATCTCCATATTTGAACTCCGCCTAGTGCAGAAGCCGCTATTTTTTTGTTCAGACTGCAATATTTTCTTCATACTAACTCGGAATCTGGCGAGTCTTCGACCAATTAACTTCCAACTAAATTACGGACAATATGGAACACTCGGATACCTCATCTTGTGAACGCATACTGTAGTTTTCTATTGACACTGATAGTTGTACTTAGAAAATAACAGGATACAACATCTCCATATTTGAACTCCGCCTAGTGCAGAAGCCGCTATTTTTTTGTTCAGACTGTAATAACATCTTCATACTAATTCAGAATCCAGTGAGACTTCGACCAATTAGCTCCCACCTAAATCACGGACAATATGGTACATTGAGATACTTCATCTTGTGAACGCATACTGTAGTTCTCCATGGGCACTGACAGTTGTACTTAGAAAATAACAGGATACCACATCCCTATATTTGACCTCTGCCCAGTGCAGAAGCCGCTATTTTTTTTGTTCAGACTGCAATAACTTCTTCATACTAATTCAGAATCCGATGAGGCTTCGACCAATTAAATCCCACCTAAATTACGGACAACATGGAACACTCGGATACCTCATCTTATGAACGCATATTGTAGTTCTCTATGGGCACTGACAGTTGTACTTAGAAAATAACAGGATACAACATCGTCATATTTGAACTCCGCCTAGTGCAGAAGCCGCTATTTTTTTTGTTCAGACCGCAATATTTTCTTCATACTAACTCGTAATCCGACGAGATTTCGACCGATTAACTCCCACCTAAATTACGGACAATATGAAACACTCGGATACTTCATCTTGTGAACGTACACTGTAGTTCTCCATGGAGACTGACAGTTGAACTTAGAAAATAATAGGCTACCACATTCCCATATTTGAACTCCGTCTAGTGTAGAAGCCGCTATTTTTTTGTTCAGACTACAATAACTTCCTCATACTAATTCAGAATCCGGCGAGACTTCGACTGATTAACTCCCACATAAATTGCGAACAATATGAAACACTCGGATACTTCATCTTGTGAACGTACACTGTAGTTCTCCATGGAGACTGACAGTTGTACTTTGAAAATAACAGGCTAACACATCCCCTTATTTGAACTCCGCCTAGTGTAGAAGCCGCTATTTTTTTTGTTCAGACTGCAATAACTACTTCATACTAATTCAGAATCCGGCGAGACTTCGACCAATTAACTCCCACCTAAATTACGGACAATACAGAACACTCGGATACTTCATCTTGTGAACGCATACTGTAGTTATCCATGGGACTGACAGTTGTACTTAGAAAATAATAGGCTACCACATCCCCATATTTGAACTTCGCCTAGTGCAGAAGCCGCTAATTTTTTTTCAGACTGCAATAACTTCTTCATACTAATTCAGAATCCGGTGAGAATTCGACCAATTAACTCCCACCTAAATTACGGACAATATTGAACACTCAGATACTTCATCTTGTGAACGCATACTGTAGTTCTCCATGGACACTGACAGTTGTAGTTAGAAAATAACAGGATACCACATCCCCATATTTGAACTCCGCCTAGTACAGAAGCATCTATTTTTTTGTTCAGACTGCAATATTTTCTTCATACTAACTCGGAATCCGACGAGACTTCGACCGATTAACTCCCAACTAAATTACGGACAATATGGAACACTCGGATACCTCATCTTGTGAATGCATACTGTAGTTTTCCATTTGCACTGATAGTTGTACTTAGAAAATAACAGGATACAAAATCTCCATATTTGAACTCCGCCTAGTGCAGAAGCCGCTATTTTTTTGTTCAGACTACAATAACATCTTCATACTAATTCAGAATCCGGTGAGACTTCGACCAATTAACTCCCACCTAAATCACGGATAATATGCATCACTGGGATACTTCATCTTGTGAACGCATACTGTAGTTCTCCATGGGCACTGACAGTTGTACTTAGAAAATAACAGGATACCACATCCCTATATTTGACCTCCGCTTAGTGCAGAAGCCGCTATTTTTTTTGTTCAGACTGCAATAACTTCTTCATACTAATTCAGAATCCGGTGAGACTTCGACCAATTAATTCCCACCTAAATTACGGACAACATCGAACACTCGGATACCTCTTCTTGTGAACGCATACTATAGTTCTCATTGGGCACTGACAGTTGTACTTAGAAAATAACAGGATACAACATCGTCATATTTGAACTCCGCCGAGTGCAGAAGCCGCTATTTTTTTTGTTCAGACTGCAATATTTTCTTCATACTAACTCGGAATCCGACGAGACTACGACCGATTAACTCCCACCTAAATTACGGACAATATGAAACACTCGGATACTTCATCTTGTGAACGTACACTGTAGTTCTCCTTGGAGACTGACAGTTGTACTTAGAAAATAATAGGCTACCACATCCCCATATTTGAACACCGCCTAGTGTAGAAGCTGCTATTTTTTTTGTTCAGACTGCAATAACTTCTTCATACTAATTCAGAATCCGGCGAGACTTCGACCGATTAACTTCCACATAAATTACGGACAATATGAAACATTCGAATACTTCATCCTGTGAACTTACACTGTAGTTCTCCATGGAGACTGACAGTTGTACTTAGAAAATAACAGGCTACCACATCCCCATATTTGAACTCCGCCTAGTGCAGAAGCCGCTTTTTTTTTGTTCAGACTGCAATATTTTCTTCATACTAAATCGGAATCCGGCGAGACTTCGACCGATTAACTCCCACCAAAATTACGGTCAATATGAAACACTCGGATACTTCATCTTGTGAACGTACACGGTAATTCTCCTTGGGGACTGACTGTTGTACTTACAAAATAACAGGTTACCACATCCCCATATTTGAAGTCCGCCTAGTGCAAAAGCCGCTATTTTTTTTGTTCAGACTGCAATAACTTCTTCATACTAATTCAGAATCCGGTGAGAATTCGACCAATTAACTCCCACCTAAATTACGGACAATATGGAACACTCGGATACTTAATCTTGTGAACGCATACTGTAGTTCTCCATAGGCACTGACAGTTGTACTTAGAAAATAACAGGATACCACATCCCCATATTTGAACTCCACCTAGTACAGAAGCCGCTATTTTTTTTGTTCAGACAGCAATAACTTCTTCATAATAATTCGGAATCCGGCGAGACTTCGACCGATTAACTCCCACCTAAATTACGGAAAATATGAAACACTCGGATACTTCATCTTGTGAACGTACATTGTAGTTCTCCATGGAGACTGACAGTTGTACTTAGAAAATAATAGGCTACCACATCCCCATATTTGAACTCCGCCTAGTGAAGAAGCCGCTATTTTTTTTGTTCAGACTGCAATAACTTCTTCATAATAATTCAGAATCCGGTGAGACTTCGACCAATTAACTCTCACCTAAATTACGGACAACATGGAACACTCGGATACCTCATCTTGTGAACGCATACTATAGTTCTCCATGGGCACTGACAATTGTACTTAGAAAATAACAACAAACCACATCTCCATATTTGAACTCCGCCTAGTGCAGAAGCCGTTATTTTTTTTGTTCAGACTGCAATATTTTCTTCATACTAACTCGGAATCTGGCGAGTCTTCGACCAATTAACTTCCAACTAAATTACGGACAATATGGAACACTCGGATACCTCATCTTGTGAACGCATTCTGTAGTTTTCTATTGACACTGATATTTGTACTTAGAAAATAACAGGATACAACATCTCCATATTTGAACTCCGCCTAGTGCAGAAGCCGCAATTTTTTTATTCAGACTGCAATAACATCTTCATACTAATTCAGAATCCAGTGAGACTTCGACCAATTAACTCCCACCTAAATCACGGACAATATGGTACATTGAGATACTTCATCTTGTGAACGCATACTGTAGTTCTCCAGGGGCACTGACAGTTGTACTTAGAAAATAACAGGATACCACATCCCTATATTTGACCTCTGCCTAGTGCAGAAGCCGCTATTTTTTTTGTTCAGATTGCAATAACTTCTTCAAACTAATTCAGAATCCGATGAGGCTTCGACCAATTAAATCCCACCTAAATTACGGACAACATGGAACACTCGGATACCTCATCTTATGAACGCATATTGTAGTTCTCTATGGGCACTAACAGTTGTACTTAGAAAATAACAGGATACAACATCGTCATATTTGAACTCCGCCTAGTGCAGAAGCCGCAATTTTTTTTGTTCAGACAGCAATATTTTCTTCATACTAACTCGTAATCCGACGAGATTTCGACCGATTAACTCCCACCTAAATTACGGACAATATGAAACACTCGGATACTTCATCTTGTGAACGTACACTGTAGTTCTCCATGGAGACTGACAGTTGAACTTAGAAAATAATAGGCTACCACATTCCCATATTTGAACTCCGTCTAGTGTAGAAGCTGCTATTTTTTTGTTCAGACTGCAATAACTTCCTCATACTAATTCAGAATCCGGCGAGACTTCGACTGATTAACTCCCACATAAATTGCGAACAATATGAAACACTCGGATACTTCATCTTGTGAACGTACACTGTAGTTCTCCATGGAGACTGACAGTTGTACTTTGAAAATAACAGGCTAACACATCCCCTTATTTGAACTCCGCCTAGTGCAGAAGCCGCTATTTTTTTTGTTCAGACTGCAATAACTACTTCATACTAATTCAGAATCCGGCGAGACTTCGACCAATTAACTCCCACCTAAATTACGGACAATACGGAACACTCGGATACTTCATCTTGTGAACGCATACTGTAGGTATCCATGGGACTGACAGTTGTACTTAGAAAATAACAGGCTACGACATCCCCATATTTGAACTCTGTCTAGTGCAGAAGCCGCTAATTTTTTTTCAGGCTGCAATAACTTCTTCATACTAATTCAGAATCCAATGAGAATTCGACCAATTAACTCCCACCTAAATTATGGACAATATGGAACACTCGGATACTTCATCTTGTGAACGCATACTGTAGTTCTCCATGGACATTGACAGTTGTAGTTAGAAAATAACAGGATACCACATCCCCATATTTGAACTCCGCCTAGTACAGAAGCATCTATTTTTTTGTTCAGACTGCAATATTTTCTTCATACTAACTCGGAATCCGACGAGACTTTGACCGATTAACTCCCAACTAAATTACGGACAATATGGAACACTCGGATACCTCATCTTGTGAATGCATAATGTAGTTTTCCATTTGCACTGATAGTTGTACTTAGAAAATAACAGGATACAAAATCTCCATATTTGAACTCCGCCTAGTGCAGAAGCCGCTATTTTTTTGTTCAGACTACAATAACATCTTCATACTAATTCAGAATCCGGTAGACTTCGACCAATTAACTCCCACCTAAATCACGGACAATATGGATCGCTGGGATGCTTCATCTTGTGAACGCATACTGTAGTTCTCCATGGGCACTGACAGTTGTACTTAGAAAATAACAGGATACCACATCCCTATATTTGACCTCCGCCTAGTGCAGAAGCCGCTATTTTTTTTGTTCAGACTGCAATAACTTCTTCATACTAATTCAGAATCCGGTGAGACTTCGACCAATTAATTCCCACCTAAATTACGGACAACATCTAACACTCGGATACCTCTTCTTGTGAACGCATACTATAGTTCTCCATGAGCACTGACAGTTGTACTTAGAAAATAACAGGATACAACATCGTCATATTTGAACTCCGCCGAGTGCAGAAGCCGCTATTTTTTTTGTCCAGACTGCAATATTTTCTTCATACTAACTCGGAATCCGACGAGACTACGACCGATTAACTCCCACCTAAATTACGGACAATATGAAACACTCGGATACTTCATCTTGTGAACGTACATTGTAGTTCTCCATGGGGACTGACAGTTGTACTTAGAAAATAATAGGCTACCACATCCCCATATTTGAAAACCGCCTAGTGTAGAAGCTGCTATTTTTTTTGTTCAGACTGCAATAACTTCTTCATACTAATTCAGAATCCGGCGAGACTTCGACCGATTAGCTTCCACATAAATTGCGGATAATATGAAACAGTCGAATACTTCATCCTGTGAACTTACACTGTAGTTCTCCATGGAGACTGACAGTTGTACTTAGAAAATAACAGGCTACCACATCCCCATATTTGAACTCCGCCTAGTGCAGAAGCCGCTATTTTTTTGTTCAGACTGCAATATTTTCTTCATACTAAATCAGAATCCGGCGAGACTTCGACCGATTAACTCCCACCAAAATTACGGTCAATATGAAACACTCGGATACTTCATCTTGTGAACGTACACGGTAATTCTCCTTGGGGACTGACTGTTGTACTTACAAAATAACAGGTTACCACATCCCCATATTTGAAGTCCGCCTAGTGCAAAAGCCGCTATTTTTTTTGTTCAGACTGCAATAACTTCTTCATACTAATTCAGAATCCGGTGAGAATTCGACCAATTAACTCCCACCTAAATTACGGACAATATGGAACACTCGGATACTTAATCTTGTGAACGCATACTGTAGTTCTCCATGGGCATTGACAGTTGTACTTAGAAAATAACAGGATACCACATCCCCATATTTGAACTCCGCCTAGTGCAGAAGCCGCTATTTTTTTTGTTCAGACTGCAATAACTTCTTCATAATAATTCGGAATTCGGCGAGACTTCGACCGATTAACTCCCACCTAAATTACGGAAAATATGAAACACTCGGATACTTCATCTTGTGAACGTACACTGTAGTTCTCCATGGGGACTGACAGTTGTACTTACAAAATAACAGGCTATCACATCCACATATTTGAACTTCGCCTAGTGTAGTAGCCGCTATTTTTTTGTTCAGACTGCAATAACTTCTTCATACTAATTCAGAATCCGGTGAGACTTCGACCAATTAACTCCCACCTAAATTACGGACAATATGGAACACTCGGATACTTCATCTTGTGAACGCGTAGTGTAGTTCTCCATGGACACTGACAGTTGTACTTAGAAAATAACAGGATACCACATCCCCATATTTGAACTCCGCCTAGTGTAGAAGCCGCTTTTTTTTTGTTCAGACTGCAATATTTTCTTCATACTAACTCGAAATCCGGCGAGACTTCGACCGATTAACTCCCACCTAAATTACGGACAATATGGAACACTCGGATACCTCATTTTGTGAACGCATACTGTAGTTTTCCATTGGCACTGATAGTTGTACTTAGAAAATAACAGGATATAACATCTCCATATTTGAACCCCGCCTAGTGCAGAAGCCGCTATTTTTTTGTTCAGACTACAATAACATCTTCATACTAATTCAGAATCCGGCGAGACTTCGACCAATTAACTCCCACCTAAATTACGGACAATATGGAATACTCGGATACTTCATCTTGTGAACGCATACTGTAGTTCTGCATGGGCACTGACAGTTGTACTTAGAAAATAACAGAATACCACATCCCCATATTTGAACTCCGCCTAGTGCAGAAGACGCTATTTTTTTTGTTCAGACTGCAATAACTTCTTCATACTAATTCAGAATCCGGTGAGAATTCGTCCAATTAACTCCCACCTAAATTACGGACAATATGGAACACTCGGATACTTCATCTTGTGAACGCATAATGTAGTTCTCCATGGGCACTGACAGTTGTACTTAGAAAATAACAGGATATCACATCCCCATATTTGAACTCCGCCTAGTGCAGAAGCCGCTATTTTTTTTGTTCAGACTGTAATAACTTCTTCATACTAACTCGGAATCCGGCGGGACTTCAACCGATTAACTCCCACCTAAATTACGGACAATATGGAACACTCGGATACTTCATCTTGTGAACGCATACCGTAGTTCTCCTTGGGGACTGACAGTTGTACTTAGAAAATAACAGGCTACTACATCCCCATATTTGAACTCCGCCTAGTGTAGATGCCGCTATTTTTTTTTCAGACTGCAATTCCTTCTTCATAATAATTCGAAAACCGACGAGACTTCGACCGGTTAACTCACACCTAAATTACGGACAATATAAAACACTAGGATACTTCATCTTGTGAACGTACACTGTAGTTCTCCATGGTGACTGACAGCTGTACTTAGAAAATAACAGGCTACCACATCCCCATATTTGAACTCCGCCTAGTGCAGAAGCCGCTATTTTTTTTGTTCAGACTGCAATAACTTCTTCATACTAATTCAGAACCCGGTGATAATTCGACCAATTAACTCCCACCTAAATTACGGACAATATGGAACACTCGGATACTTCATCTTGTGAACGCATACTATAGTTCTCCATGGACACTGACAGTTGTAGTTAGAAAATAACAGGATACCACATCCCCATATTTGAACTCCGCCTAGTACAGAAGCCGCTATTTTTTTTGTTCAGATTGCAATATTTTCTTCATACTAACTCGGAATCCGACGAGACTTCGACCGATTAACTCCAACCTAAATTACAGACAAAATGAAACACTCGGATACTTCATCTTGTGAACGTACACTGTAGTTCTCCATGGAGACTGACAGTTGTACTTAGAAAATAATAGGCTACCACATCCCCATATTTGAACTCCGCCTAGTGTAGAAGCCGCTATTTTTTTTGTTCAGACTGCAATAACTTCTTCATACTAATTCAGAATCCGGCGAGACTTCGACCGATTAACTCCCACATAAATTGCGGACAATATGAAACACTCGAATACTTCATCTTGTGAACGTACACTGTAGTTCTCCATGGAGACTGACAGTTGTACTTAGAAAATAACAGGCTACCACATCCCCATATTTGAACTCCGCCTAGTGTAGAAGCCGCTATTTTTTTGTTCAGACTGCAATATTTTCTTCATACTAAGTCGGAAACCGACGAGACATCGACCGATTAACTCTCACCAAAATTACGGTCAATATGAAACACTCGGATACTTTATCTTGTGAACGTACACGGTAGTTCTACTTGGGGACTGACAGTTGTACTTACAAAATAACAGGTTACCACATCCTCATATTTGAAGTCCGCCTAGTGCAAAAGCCGCTATTTTTTTTATTCAGACTGCAATAAGTTCTTCATAATAATTCTGAATACGGTGAGACTTCGACCAATTAACTCCCACCTAAATTACGGACAATATGGAACACTCAGATACATAATCTTGTGAACGCATACTGTAGTTCTCCATGGGCACTGACAGTTGTACTTAGAAAATAACAGGATACCACATCCCCATATTTGAACTTCGCTTAGTGCAAAAGCCGCTATTTTTTTTATTCAGACTGCAATAACTTCTTCATAATAATTCGGAATCCGGCGAGACTTCGACCGATTAACTCCCACCTAAATTACGGACAATATGAAACACTCGGATACTTCATCTTGTGAACGTACACTGTAGTTCTCCATGGGAACTGACAGTTGTACTTAGAAAATAACAGGCTACCACATCCACATATTTGAACTTCGCCTAGTGCAGAAGCCACTATTTTTTTTGTTCAGACTGCAATAACATCTTCATACTAATTCAGAATCCGGCGAGACTTCGACCAATTAACTCCCACCTAAATTACGGACAATATGGAACACTCTGATACTTCATCTTGTGAACGCATACTGTAGTTCTCCGTGGACACTGACAGTTGTAGTTAGAAAATAACAGGATACCACATCCCCATATTTGAACTCCACCTAGTACAGAAGCCGCTATTTTTTTGTTCAGACTGCAATATTTTCTTCATACTAACTCGGAATCCGGCGAGACTTCGACCGATTAACTCCCAACTAAATTACGGACAATATGGAACACTCGGATACCTCATCTTGTGAATGCATACTGTAGTTTTCCATTTGCACTGATAGTTGTACTTAGAAAATAACAGGATACAAAATCTGCATATTTGAACTCCGCCTAGTGCAGAAGCCGCTATTTTTTTGTTCAGACTGCAATAACATCTTCATACTAATTTCGAATCCGGTGAGACTTCGACCAGTTAACTCCCACCTAAATCACGGACAATATGGATCACTGGGATACTTCATCTTATGAACGCATACTGTAGTTCTCCATGGGCACTGACAGTTGTACTTAGAAAATAACAGGATACCACATCCCTATATTTGACCTCCGCCTAGTGAAAAAGCCGCTATTATTTTTGTTCAGACTGCAATAACTTCTTCATACTAATTCAGAATCCGGTGAGACTTCGACCAATTAATTCCCACCTAAATTACGGACAACATGGAACACTCGGATACCTCATCTTGTGAACGCATACTATAGTTCTCCATGGGCACTGACAGTTGTACTTAGAAAATAACAGGATACAACATCGTCATATTTGAACTCCGCCTAGTGCAAAAGTAGCTATTTTTTTTGTTCGGACTGCAATATTTTCTTCATACTAACTCGGAATCCGGCGAGACTTCGACCGATTAACTCCCACCTAAATTACAGACAATATGGAACACTCGGATACTTCATCTTGTGAACGTACACTGTAGTTCTCCATGGAGACTGACAGTTGTACTTAGAAAATAATAGGCTACCACATCCCCATATTTGAACTCCGCCTAGTGTAGAAGCCGCTATTTTTTTGTTCAGACTGCAATAACTTCTTCATACTAATTCAGAATCCGGCGAGACTTCGACCGATTAACTCCCACATAAATTGCGGACAATATGAAACACTCGAATACTTCATCTTGTGAACGTACACTGTAGTTCTCCATGGAGACTGACAGTTGTACTTAGAAAATAACAGGCTACCACATCCCCATATTTGAACTCCGCCTAGTGCAGAAGCCGCTATTTTTTTTTGTTCAGACTGCAATATTTTCTTCATACTAAATCGGAAACCGACGAGACATCGACCGATTAACTCCCACCAAAATTACGGTCAATATGAATAACTCGGATACTTTATCTTGTGAACGTACACGGTGGTTCTCCTTGGGGACTGACAGTTGTACTTACAAAATAATAGCTTACCACATCCTCATATTTGAAGTCCGCCAAGTGCAAAAGCCGCTATTTTTTTTGTTCAGACTGCAATAACTTCTTCATAATAATTCCGAATACGGTGAGACTTCGACCAATTAACTCCCACCTAAATTACGGACAATATGGAACACTCGGATACTTAATCTTGTGAACGCATACTGTAGTTCTCCATGGGAACTGACAGTTGTACTTAGAAAATAACATGATACCACATCCCCATATTTGAACTCCGCCTAGTGCAGAAGCCGCTATTTTTTTTGTTCAGACTGCAATAACTTCTTCATAATAATTCGGAATTCGGCGAGACTTCGACCGATTAACTCCCACCTAAATTACGGACAATATGAAACACTCGGATACTTCATCTTGTGAACGTACACTGTAGTTCTCCATGGGAACTAATAGTTGTACTTAGAAAATAACAGGCTACCACATCCACATATTTGAACTTCGCCTAGTGCAGAAGCCGCTATTTTTTTGTTCGGACTGCAATAACATCTTCATACTAATTCAGAATCCGGCGAGACTTCGACCAATTAACTCCCACCTAAATTACGGACAATATGGAATACTCGGATACTTCATCTTGTGAACGCATACTGTAGTTCTCCATGGGCACTGACAGTTGTACTTATAAAATAACAGGATACCACATCTCCATATTTGAACTCCACCTAGTGTAGATGCCGCTATTTTTTTAGTTCAGACTGCAATAACTTCTTCATACTAATTCAGAATCCGGTGAGACTTCGACCAATTAACTCCCACCTAAATTACGGACAATATGGAACACTCGGATACTTCATCTTGTGAACGCGTAGTGTAGTTCTCCATGGACACTGATAGTTGTACTTAGAAAATAACAGGATAACACATCCCCATATTTGAACTCCGCCTAGTACAGAAGCCGCTATTTTTTTTGTTCAAATTGCAATATTTTCTTCATACAAACTCGGAATCCGACGAGTCTTCGACCAATTAACTCCCAACTAAATTATGGACAATATGGAACACTCGGATACCTCATCTATACTGTAGTTTTCTATTAACACTGATAGTTGTACTTAGAAAATAACAGGATACAACATCTCCATATTTGAACTCCGCCTAGTGCAGAAGCCGCTATTTTTTTGTTCAGACTGCAATAACATCTTCATACTAATTCAGAATCCGGTGAGACTTCGACCAATTAACTCCCACCGAAATCACGGACAATATGGAACATTGGGATACTTCATCTTGTAGACGCATACTGTAGTTCTCCATGGCATTGACAGTTGTACTTAGAAAATAACAGGATACCACATCCCTATATTTGATCTCTGCCTAGTGCAGAAGCCGCAATTTATTTTGTTCAGACTGCAATAACTTCTTCATACTAATTCAGAATCCGGTGAGACTTCGATCAATTAACTCCCACCTAAATTACGGACAACTTGGAACACTCGGATACCTCATCTTATGAACGCATACTGTAGTTCTCCATGGGCACTAACAGTTGTACTTAGAAAATAATAGGCTACCACATCCCCATATTTGAACTCCGACTCGTGCAGAAACCGTTATTTTTTATTCAGACTGCAATAACTTCTTCATACTAATTCATAATCCGGTGAGACTTCGACCGATTAATTCCCACCTAAATTACGGACAATATGGAACACTCGGATACTTCATCTTGTGAACGCATACTGTAGTTCTCTATGGGCACTGACAGTTGTACTTAGAAAATAATAGGCTACCACATCCCCATATTTGAACTCCGACTAGTGCAGAAACCATTATTTTTTTATTCAGACTGCAATAACTTCTTCATACTAATTCAGAATCCGGTGAGACTTCGACCGATTAATTCCCACCAAAATTACGGACAATATGGAACACTCGGATACTTCATTTTGTGAACGCATGCTATAGTTCTCCATGGGCACTGACAGTTGTACTTAGAAAATAACAGGATACCACATCCCCTTATTTGAATTCCGCCTAGTACAGAAGCCGCTATTTTTTTCTTCATACTGTAATATTTTCTTCATACTAACTCGGAATCCGGCGGGACTTCGACCGATTAACACCCACCTAAATTACTGACAATATGGAACACTCGGATACCTCATCTTGTGAACGCATACTGTAGTTCTCCATGGGCACTGACAGTTGTACTTTGAAAATAACAGGATACCACATCCCCATATTTGAACTCCGCCTAGTGCAGAAGCCGCTATTTTTTTTGTTCAGACTGCAAATAACTTCTTCATACTAACTCGGAATCCGGCGAGACTTCAACCGATTAACTCCCACCTAAATTACGGACAATATGGAACACTTGGATTCTTCATCTTGTGAACGCATACTGTAGTTCTCCATGGGGACTGACAGTTGTACTTAGAAAATAACAGCCTACTACATCCCCATATTTGAACTCCGCCTAGTGTAGAAGCCGCTATTTTTTTTGTTCAGACTGCAATACCTTCTTCTTAATAATTCGGAATCCGGCGAGACTTCGACCGGTTAACTCCCACCTAAATTATGGACAATATAAAACACTCTGATACTTCATGAACGTACACTGTAGTTCTCAATGGTGACTGACAGCTGTACTTAGAAAATAACAGGCTGCCACATCCCCATATTTGAACTCCACCTAGTGCAGAAGCCGCTATTTTTTTTGTTCAGACTGCAATTACGTCTTCATACTAATTCAGAATCCGGTGAGAATTCGACCAATTAACTCCCACCTAAATTACGGACAATATGGAACACTCGGATACTTCATCTTGTGAACGCATACTGTAGTTCTCCATGGACACTGACAGTTGTAGTTAGAAAATAACAGGATACCACATCTCCAAATTTGAACTCCGCCTAGTACAGAAGCCGCTATTTTTTTTGTTCAGACTGCACTATTTTTTTCATACTAACTCGGAATCCGGCGAGACTTCGACCGATTAACTCCCAATTAAATTACGGACAATATGGAACACTCGGATACCTCATCTTGTGAACGCATACTGTAGTTTTTCATTTGAGCTGATAGTTGTACTTAGAAAATAACAGGATACAAAATCTCCATATTTGAACTCCGCCAAGTGCAGAAGCCGCTATTTTTTTGTTCAGACTGCAATAACATCTTCATACTAATTCAGAATCCGGTGAGACTTCGACCAATTAACTCCCACCTAAATCAAGGACAATATGGAACACTGGGATACTTCATCTTGTGAACGCATACTGTAGTTCTCCATCGGTACTGACAGTTGTACTTAGAAAATAACAGGATACCACATCCCTATATTTGACCTCCGCCTAGTGCAGAAGCCGCTATTTTTTTGTTCAGACTGCAATAACATCTTCATACTAATTCAGAATCCGGTGAGACTTCGACCAATTAACTCCCACCTAAATCACGGACAACATGGAACACTCAGATACCTCATCTTGTGAACGCATACTGTAGTTCTCTATGGGCACTGACAGTTGTACTTAGAAAATAACAGCCTACTACATCCCCATATTTGAACTCCGCCTAGTGTAGAAGCCGCTATTTTTTTGTTCAGACTGTAATATTTTCTTCATACTAACTCGGAATCCGGTGAGATTTCGACCGATTAACACCCACCTAAATTACGGACAATATAGAAAACTCGGATACCTCATCTTGTGAACGCATACTGTACTTCTCCATGGGCACTGACAGTTGTACTTTGAAAATAACAGGATACAACATCCCTATATTTGAACTCCGCCTGGTGCAGAAGCCGTTATTTTTTTTGTTCAGACTGCAATATTTTCTTCATACTAACTCGGAATCCGGCGAGACTTCAACCGATTAACTCCCACCTAAATTACGGACAATATTAAACACTTGGATACTTCATCTTGTGAACGTAAACTGTTGTTCTCAATGGGGACTGAAACTTGTAATTAGAAAATAACAGGCTACTACATACTAATTCAGAATCCGGCGAGACTTTGACCAATTAACTCCCACCTAAATTACAAACAATATGGAACACTCGGATACTTCATCTTGTGAACGCATATTATAGTTCTCCATGGGCACTGACAGTTGTACATAGAAAATAACAGGATAACACATCCCCATATTTGAACCCCGCCTAGTACAGAAGCCGCTATTTTTTTGTTCAGACTGTAATATTTTCTTCATACTAACTCGGAATCCGGCGAGACTTCGACCGATTAACACCCACCTAAATTACGGACAATATAGAACACTCGGATACCTCATCTTGTGAATGCATACTGTAGTTCTCCATGGGCACTGACAGTTGTACTTTGAAAATAACAGGATACAACATCCCCATATTTGAACTCTGCCTGGTGCAGAAGCCGTTATTTTTTTTGTTCAGACTACAATATTTTCTTCACACTAACTCGGAATCCGGCGAGACTTCAACCGATTAACTCCCACCTAAATTACGTACAATATTAAACACTCGGATACTTCATCTTGTGAACGTACTCTGTTGTTCTCCATGGGGACTGAAACTTGTACTTAGAAAATAACAGGCTACTACATACTAATTCAGAATCCGGCGAGACTTCGACCAATTAACTACCACCTAAATTACGGACATTATGGAACACTCGGATACTTCATCTTGTGAACGCATACTGTAGTTCCCCATGGGCACTGACAGTTGTACTTAGAAAATAACATGATACCACATCCCCATATTTGAACTCCGCCTAGTGCAGAAGCCGCTATTTTTTTTGTTTAGACTGTAATAACTTCTTCATACTAATTCAAAATCCGGCGAGACTTCGACCAATTAACTCCCACCTAAATTACGGACAATATAGAACACTCGGATACTTCATCTTGTGAACGCATACTGTAGTTCTCCATGGGCACTGACAGTTGTACTTGGAAAATAACAGGATACCACATCCCCATATTTGAACTCTGCCTAGTGCAGAAGCCGCTATTTTTTTTGTTCAGAGTGCAATAACTTCTTCATACTAATTCAGAATCCGGTGAGACTTCGACCAATTAACTCCCACCTAAATTACGGACAATATGGAACACTCGGATACTTCATCTTGTGAACGCATACTTTAGTTCTCTATGGGCACTGACAGTTGTACTTAGAAAATAACAGGATACCACATCCCCATATTTGAACTACGCTTAGTGCAGAAGCCACTATTTTTTTGTTCAGACTTCAATAACTTCTTCATACTAATTCAGAATCCGGTGAGACTTCGACCAATTAACTCCCACCTAAATTACGGACAATATAGAACACTCGGATACTTCATCTTGTGAACGCATACTGTAGTTCTCCATGGGCACTGACAGTTGTACTTGGAAAATAACAGGATACCACATCCCCATATTTGAACTCCGCCTAGTGCAGAAGCCGCTATTTTTTTTGTTCAGAGTGCAATAACTTCTTCATACTAATTCAGAATCCGGTGAGACTTCGACCAATTAACTCCCACCTAAATTACGGACAATATGGAACACTCGGATACTTCATCTTGTGAACGCATACTGTAGTTCTCTATGGGCACTGACAGTTGTACTTAGAAAATAACAGGATACCACATCCCCATATTTGAACTCCGCTTAGTGCAGAAGCCACTATTTTTTTGTTCAGACTGCAATAACTTCTTCATACTAATTCAAAATCCGGTGAGACTTCAACCAATTAACTCCCACCTAAATTACGGACAATATAGAACACTCGGATACTTCATCTTGTGAACGCATACTGTAGTTCTCCATGGGCACTGAAAGTTGTACCTAGAAAATAACAGGATACCACATCCCCATATTTGAACTCCGCCTAGTGCAGAAGCCGCTATTTTTTTTGTTCAGACTGCAATAACTTCTTCATACTAATTCAGAATCCGGTGAGACTTTGACCAATTAACTCCCACCTAAATTACGGACAATATGGAACACTCGGATACTTCATCTTGTGAACGCATACTGTAGTTCTCTATGGGCACTGACAGTTGTACTTAGAAAATAACTGGATACCACATCCCCATATTTGAACTCCGCCTAGTGCAGAAGCCGCTATTTTTTTTGTTCAGACTGCAATAACTTCTTCATACTAATTCAGAATCCGGTGAAACTTCGACCAATTAACTCCCACCTAAATTACGGACAATATGGAACACTCGGATACTTCATATTGTGAACGCATACTGTAGTTCTTTATCGGCACTGACAGTTGTACTTAGAAAATAACAGGATACCACATCCCCATATTTGAACTCAACCTAGTGCAGAAGCCGCTATTTTTTTTGTTCAGACTGCAATAACTTCGTCATACTAATTCAGATTTCAGTGAGACTTTGACCAATTAACTCCCACCTAAATTACGGACAATATGGAACACTTGGATACTTCATCTTGTGAACGCATACTGTAGTTCTCCATGGGCACTGACTGTTGTACTTAGAAAATAACAGGATACCACATCCCCATATTTGAACTCCGCCTAGTACAGAAGTCGCTATTTTTTTGTTCAGACTGCAATATTTTCTTCATACTAACTCGGAATCCGGCGAGACTTCGACCAATTAACTCCCAGCTAAATTACGGACAATATGGGACACTCGGACACTTCATCTTGTGAACGCATAGTGTAGTTCTTCATGGGCACTGACAGTTGTACTTAGAAAATAACAGGATAACACATCCTCATATTTGAACTCCGCCTAGTGCAAAAGCCGTTATTTTTTTGTTCAGACTGTAATAACATCTTCATACTAATTCAGAATCCGGTGAGACTTCGACCAATTAACTCCCAGCTAAATTACGGACAATATGAAACACTCGGATACTTCATCCTATGAACGTACACTGTAGTTTTCCATGGGGACTGACAGTTGTACTTAGAACATAACAGGCTATCACATCCCCATATTTGAACTCCGCTAAGTGTAGAAGCCGCTATTTTTTTGTTCAGATGGCAATAATTTCTTCATACTAATTCAGAACCCGGTGAGACTTCAAACAATTAACTCCCACCTAAATTACGGACAATATGGAACACTCGGATACCTCATCTTGTGAACGCAAACTGTAGTTCTCCATGGGCACTGACAGTTGTACTTTGAAAATAACAGGATACAACATCCCTATATTTGAACTCCGCCTAGTGCAGAAGCCGCTATTTTTTTTGTTCAGACAGCAATATTTTCTTCATACTAACTCGGAATCCTGCGAGACTTCAACCGATTAACTCCCACCTAAATTACGGACAATATTAATCATTCGGATACTTCATCTTGTGAACGTACACTGTAGTTCACCATAGGGACTGAAACTTGTACTTAGAAAATAACAGGCTACTACATACTAATTCAGAATCCAGCGAGACTACGACCAATTAACTCCCACCTAAATTACGGACAATATGGAACACTCGGATACTTCATCTTGTGAACGCATACTGTAGTTCTCCATGGACACTGACAGTTGTACTTAGAAGATAACAGGATACCACATCCCCATATTTGGACTCCGCCTAGTGCAGAAGCCGCTAATTTTTTTGTTCAGACTGCAATAACTTCTTCATACTAATTCAAAATCCGGTGAGAATTCGACCAATTAACTCCCACCTAAATTACGGACAATATGGAACACTCGGATACTTCATCTTGTGAACGCATACTGTAGTTCTCCATGGGCGCTGACAGTTGTACTAAGAACATAACAGGCTATCACATCCCTTTATTTGAACTCCGCCTAGTGCAGAAGCTGCTATTTTTCTGTTCAGACTGCAATAACTTCTTCATAATAATTCAGAATCCGGTGAAACTTCGACCAATTAACTCCCACCTAAATTACGGACAATATGGAACACTCGGATACTTCATCTTGTGAATGCATACTGTAGTTCTTCATGGGCACTGAAAGTTGTACTTAGAAAATAACAGGATACCACATCCCCATATTTGAACTCCGCCTAGTGCAGAAGTCGCTAATTTTTTTTTTGTTAAGAATGCAATAACTTCGTCATGCTAATTCAGATTTCAGTGAGACTTCGACCAATTAACTCCCACCTAAATTACGGACAATATGGAATACTCGGATACTTCATCTTGTGAACGCATACTGTAGTTCTCCATGGGCACTGACAGTTGTACTTAGAAAATAACAGGATACCACATCCCCATATTTGAACTCCGCCTAGTACAGAAGCCGCTATTTTTTTTGTTCAGACTGCAATATTTTCTTCATATTAACTCGGAATCCGGCGAGACTTCGACCAATTAACTCCCTCCTAAATTACGGACAATATGGAACACTCGGATACCTCATCTTGTGAACGCATACTGTAGTTTTCCATTGGCACTGATAGTTGTACATAGAAAATAACAGGATACAACATCTCCATATTCTAACTCCGCCTAGTGGAGAAGCCGCTATTTTTTTGTTCAAACTGCAATAACATCTTCATACTAATTCAGAATCCGGTGAGACTTCGACCAATTAACTCCCACCTAAATCACGGACAATATGGAACACTCAGATACTTCATCTTGTGGACGCATATTGTAGTTCTCCATGGCCACTAACAGTTGTACTTAGAAAATAATAGGATACCACATCCCCAAATTTGAACTCCGCCTAGTGCAGAAGCTGCTATTTTTTTTGTTCAGTCTGCAAAAACTTCTTCATACTAATTCGGAACCCAGCGAGACTTCGACCGATTAACTCCGACCTAAATTATGGACAATATGGAACACTCGTACACTTCATCTTGTGAACGCACACTGTAGTTCTTCATCGGGACTGACAGTTATACTTAAAAAATAAGAGGCTACCACATTCCCATATTTGAACCCCACCTAGTGCAGAAGCCGCAATTTTTTTTTGTTTAGACTGCAATATTTTCTTCATACTAACTCGAAATCCGGCGAGACTTCGACCGATTAACTCCCACCTAAATTACGGACAATATGGAACACTCGGATACCTCTTCTTGTGAACGCGTACTGTAGTTCTCCTTGGGCACTGACAGTTGTACTTAGAAAATAACAGGATACAACATCCCCATTTTTGAACTCCGCATAGTGAAGAAGCCACTATTTTTTTTTTGTTCAGACTGCAATAACTTCTTCATACTAATTCAGAATCCGGTGAGACTTTGACCAATTAACTCCCACCTAAATTACGGACAATATGGAACACTCGGATACTTCATCTTGTGAACGCATACTGTAGTTCTCTATGGGCACTGACAGTTGTACTTAGAAAATAACTGGATACCACATCCCCATATTTGAACTCCGCCTAGTGTAGAAGCCGCTATTTTTTTTGTTCAGACTACAATAACTTCTTCATACTAATTCAAAATCCGGTGAAACTTCGACCAATTAACTCCCACCTAAATTACGGACAATATGGAACACTCAGATACTTCATATTGTGAACGCATACTGTAGTTCTTTATCGGCACTGACAGTTGTACTTAGAAAATAACAGGATACCACATCCCCATATTTGAACTCCGCCTAGTGCAGAAGCCGCTATTTTTTTTGTTCAGACTGCAATAACTTCGTCATACTAATTCAGATTTCAGTGAGACTTTGACCAATTAACTCCCACCTAAATTACGGACAATATGGAACACTTGGATACTTCATCTTGTGAACGCATACTGTAGTTCTCCATGGGCACTGACTGTTGTACTTAGAAAATAACAGGATACCACATCCCCATATTTGAACTCCGCCTAGTACAGAAGCCGCTATTTTTTTTTGTTCAGACTGCAATATTTTCTTCATACTAACTCGGAATCCGGCGAGACATCGACCAATTAACTCCCACCTAAATTACAGACAATATGGAACACTCAGATACCTCATCTTATGAACGTATACTGTAGTTTTCCATTGGCACTGATAGTTGTACTTAGAAAATAACAGGATACAACATCTCCATATTTGAACTCCGCCTAGTGCAGAAGCCGCTATTTTTTTGTTCAGACTGCAATAACATCTTCATACTAATTTAGAATCCGGTGAGACTTCGACCAATTAACTCCCACCTAAATCACGGACAATATGGAACACTCGAATACTTCATCTTGTGGACGCATATTGTAGTTCTCCATGGGCACTGACAGTTGTACTTAGAAAATAACAGGATACCACATCCAAATATTTGAACTCCGCCTAGTGCAGAAGCCGCTATTTTTTTTTGTTCAGTCTGCAAAAACTTCTTCACTCATTCGGAACCCGGCGAGACTTCGACCGATTAACTCCGACCTAAATTACGGACAATATGGAACACTCGTACACTTCATCTTGTGAACGCACACTGTAGTTCTCCATGGCGACTGACAGTTGTATCTAGAAAATAAGAGGCTACCACATTCCCATATTTGAACCCCGCCTAGTGCAGAAGTCGCAATTTTTTTTGTTCAGACTGAAATATTTTCTTCATACTAACACGGAATCCGGCGAGACTTTGACCGATTAACACCCACCTAAATTACGGACAATATGGAACACTCGGATACCACATCTTATGAACGCGTACTGTAGTTCTCCATGGGCACTGACAGTTGTACTTAGAAAATAACAGGATACAACATCCCCATATTTGAACTCCGCCTAGTGAAGAAGCCGCTATTTTTTTTGTTCAGACTGCAATATTTTTTTCATAGTAACTCGGAATCCGGCGAGACTTCAACCGATTAACTACCACCTAAATTACGGACAATATGAAACGCTCAGATACTTCATCTTGTGAACATACACTGTAGTTCTCCATGGAGACTGACAGTTGTACTTAGAAAATAACAGGCTACCACATCCCCATATTTGAACTCCGCCTAGTGTAGAAGCCGCTATTTTTTTTGTTTAGACTGCAATAACTTCTTTAAACTAATTCAGAATCCGGTGAGACTTCGACCAATTAATTTCCACCTAAATTACGGACAATATGGAACACTCGGATACTTCATCCTGTGAACGCATTCTGTAGTTCTCTATAGGCACTGACAGTTGTACTTAGAAAATAACAGGATACCACATCCCCATATTTGAACTCCGCTTAGAGCAGAAGCCGCTATTTTTTTGTTCAGACCATAATAACTTCTTCATACTAATTCATAATCCGCTGAGACTTCGACCAATTAATTCCCACCTAAATTACGGACAATATGGAACACTCTGATACTTCATCTTGTGAACGCATACTATAGTTCTCCATGGGCACTGACAGTTGTACTTAGAAAATAACAGGATACTACATCCCCATATTTGAGCTCCGCCTAGTGCAGAAGCCGCTATTTTTTTGTTCAGACTGCAATATTTTCTTCATACTAACTCGGAATCCGGCGAGAATTCGACCGATTAACTCCCACCTAAATTACGGACAATTTGAAACACTCGGATACTTCATCTTGTGAACGTACACTATAGTTCTCCATGGAGACTGACAAGTGTACTTAGAAAATAACAGGCTACCACATCCCAATATTTGAACTGCGCCTAGTGCAGAAGCCGCTATTTTTTTTGTTCAGACTGCAATAACTTCTTCATAATAATTAGGAATCCGGTGAGACTTCGACCAATTAACTCCCACCTAAATTACGGACAATACTTAACAGTCGGTACTTCATCTTGTGAAGGAATACTGTAGTTCTCCATGCGCACTAACAGGTATACTAAGAAAATAACAAGAGACTGCAATATTTTCTTCTTACTAACTCGTAATCCAGCGAGACTTCGACCGATTAACTCCCACCTAAATTACGGACAATATGAAACACTCGGGTACTTCATCTTGTGAACCTACACTGTAGTTCTCCATGGGGACTGACAGTTGTACTTAGAAAATAACAGGCTACCAGATCCCCATATTTGAACTCCGCCTAGTGCAGAAGCCGCTATTTTTTTTGTTCAGACTGTAATAACTTCTTCATACTAATTAAGAATCCTACGAGACTTCGACCAATTAACTCCCACCTAAATTACGGACAATATGGGACTCGGATACTTCATCTTGTGAACGCATACTGTAGTTCTCCATGGGCACTGATAGTTGTACTTAGAAAATAACAGGATAACACATCCCCATATTTGAACTCCGCCTAGTGCAGAAGCCGTTATTTTTTTATTCAGACTGCAATAACATCTTCATACTAATTCAGAATCCGGTCAGACTTCGACCAATTAACTCCCAGCTAAATTACGGACAATATGAAACACTCGGATACTTCATCCTATGAACGTACAATGTAGTTTTCCATGGAGACTGACAGTTGTACTTAGAACATAACAGGCTATCACATCCCCATATTTGAACTCCGCTTAGTGTAGAATCCGCTATTTTTTTGTTCAGATGGAAATAATTTCTTCATACTAATTCAGAACCCGGTGAGACTTCGAACAATTAACTCCCACCTAAATTACGGACAATATGGAACACTCGGATACCTCATCTTGTGAACGCATACTGTAGTTCTCCATGGGCACTGACAGTTGTACTTTGAAAATAACAGGATACAACATCCCCATATTTGAACTCCGCCTAGTGCAGAAGCCGCTATTTTTTTTGGTCAGACAGCAATATTTTCTTCATACTAACTCGGAATCCGGCGAGACTTCAACCGATTAACTCCCACCTAAATTACGGACAATATTAATCATTCGGATACTTCATCCTGTGAACGTACATTGTAGTTCACCATAGGGACTGAAACTTGTACTTCGAAAATAAGAGGCTACTACATACTAATTCAGAATCCAGCGAGACAACGACCAATTAACTCTCACCTAAATTACGGACAATATGGAACACTCGGATACTTCATCTTGTGAACGCATACTGTAGTTCTCCATGGACACTGACAGTTGTACTTAGAAGATAACAGGATACCACATCCCCATATTTGGACTCCGCCTAGTGCAGAAGCCGCTAATTTTTTTGTTCAGACTGCAATAACTTCTTCATACTAATTCAAAATCCGGTGGGAATTCGACCAATTAACTCCCACCTAAATTACGGACAATATGGAACACTCGGATACTTCTCCTTGTGAACGCATACTGTAGTTCTCCATGGGCGCTGACAGTTGTACTTAGAACATAACAGGCTATCACATCCCTTTATTTGAACTCCGCCTAGTGTAGAAGCCGCTATTTTTTTTGTTCAGACTGCAATAACTTCTTCATACTAATTCAGAATCCGGTGGAACTTCGACCAATTAACTCCCACCTAAATTACGTACAATATGGAACACTCGGATACTTCATCTTGTGAACGCATACTGTAGTTCTTCATGGGCACTGAAAGTTGTACTTAGAAAATAACAGGATACCACATCCCCATATTTGAACTCCGCCTAGTGCAGAAGCCGCTATTTTTTTTGTTAAGACTGCAATAACTTCGTCATACTAATTCAGATTTCAGTGAGACTTCGACCAATTAACTCCCACCTAAATTACGGACAATATGGAATACTCGGATACTTCATCTTGTGAACGCATACTGTAGTTCTCCATGGGCACTGACAGTTGTACTTAGAAAATAACAGGATACCACATCCCCATATTTGAACTCCACCTAGTACAGAAGCCGCTATTTTTTTTGTTCAGACTGCAATATTTTCTTCATACTAACTCGGAATCCGGCGAGACTTCGACCAATTAACTCCCTTCTAAATTACGGACAATATGGAACACTCGGATACCTCATCTTGTGAATGCATACTGTAGTTTTCCATTGGCACAGATAGTTGTACTTAGAAAATAACAGGATACAACATCTCCATATTCTAACTCCGCCTAGTGCAGAAGCCGCTATTTTTTTGTTCAAACTGCAATAACATCTTCATACTAATTCAGAATCCGGTGAGACTTCGACCAATTAACTCCCACCTAAATCACGGACAATATGGAACACTCGGATACTTCATCTTGTGGACGCATATTGTAGTTCTCCATGGGCACTAATAGTTGTACTTAGAAAATAACAGGATACCACATCCCCATATTTGAACTCCGCCTAGTGTAGAAGCTGCTATTTTTTTTGTTCACTCTGCAAAAACTTCTTCATACTAATTCGGAACCCGGCGAGACTTCGACCGATTAACTCCGACCTAAATTATGGACAATATGGAACACTCGTACACTTCATCTTGTGAACGCACACTGTAGTTCTTCATGGGGACTGACAGTTGTACTTAAAAAATAAGAGGCTACCACATTCCCATATTTGAACCCCGCCTAGTGCAGAAGCCGCAATTTTTTTTTGTTCAGACTGCAATATTTTCTTCATACTAACTCGGAATCCGGCGAGACTTCGACCGATTAACACCCACCTAAATTACGGACAATATGGAACACTCGGATACCTCTTCTTGTGAACGCGTACTGTAGTTCTCCTTGGGCACTGACAGTTGTACTTAGAAAATAACAGGATACAACATCCCCATTTTTGAACTCCGCCTAGTGAAGAAGCCGGTATTTTTTTTGTTCAGACTGCAATATTTTCTTCATAGTAACTCGGAATCCGGCGAGACTTCAACCGATTAACTCCCACCTAAATTACGGACAATATGAAACACTCGGATACTTCATCTTGTGAACATACACTGTAGTTCTCCATGGAGACTGACAGTTCTACTTAGAAAATAACAGGCTACCACATCCCCATATTTGAACTCCGCCTAGTGCAGAAGCCGCTATTTTTTTGTTTAGACTGCAATAACTTCTTCAAACTAATTCAGAATCCGGTGAGACTTCGACCAATTAACTCCCACCTAAATTACGGAGAATATAGAACACTCGGATACTTCATCTTGTGAACGCATACTGTAGTTCTCTATAGGCACTGACAGTTGTACTTAGAAAATAACAGGCTACCACATCCCCATATTTGAACTACGCCTAGTGCAGAAGCCGCTATTTTTTTGTTCAGACTGCAATAACTTCTTCATACTAATTCAGAATCCGGTGACACTTCGACCAATTAATTCCCACCTAAATTACGGACAATATGGAACATTCAGATACTTCATCTTGTGAACGCATACTGTAGTTCTCCATGGGCACTGACAGTTGTACTTAGAAAATAACAGGATACTATATCCCCATATTTGAAATCCCCTAGTGCAGAAGCCGCTATTTTTTTGTTCATACTGCAATATTTTCTTCATACTAACTCGGAATCAGGTGAGACTTCGACCGATTAACTCCCACCTAAATTACGGACAATTTGAAGCACTCGGATACTTCATCTTGTGAACGTACACTATAGTTTTCAATGGAGACTGACAGTTTTACTTAGAAAATAACAGGATACCACATCCCCATATTTGAACTCCGCCTAGTGTAGAAGCCGCTATTTTTTTTTGTTCAGACTGCAATAACTTCTTCATACTAATTCAGAATCCGATGAGACTACGACCAATTAACTCCCACCTAAATTACGGACAATATGGAACACTCGGATACTTCATCTTGTGAACGCATACTGTAGTTCTCCATGGACACTGACACTTGTACTTAGAAGATAACAGGATACCACATCCCCATATTTGGACTCCGCCTAGTGCAGAAGCCGCTATTTTTTTTTGTTCAGACTGCAATAAATTCTTCATACTAATTCAGAATCCGGTGAGAATTCGACCAATTAACTCCCACCTAAATTACGGACAATATGGAACACTCGGATACTTCATCTTGTGAACGCATACTGTAGTTCTCCATGGGCGCTGACAGTTGTACTTAGAATATAACAGGCTATCACATCCCTTTATTTGAACTCCGCCTAGTGCAGAAGCCGCTATTTTTTTTGTTCAGACTGCAATAAATTCTTCATACTAATTCAGAATCCGGTGAAACTTCAACCAATTAACTCCCACCTAAATTACGGACAATATGGAACACTCGGATACTTCATTTTGTGAACGCATACTGTAGTTCTTCATGGGCACTGAAAGTTGTACTTAGAAAATAACAGGATACCACATCCCCATATTTGAACTCCGCCTAGTGCAGAAGCCGCTATTTTTTTTGTTAAGACTGCAATAACTTCGTCATACTAATTCAGATTTCAGTGAGACTTCGACCAATTAACTCCCACCTAAATTACGGACAATATGGAATACTCGGATACTTCATCTTGTGAACGCATACTGTAGTTCTCCATGGGCACTGACAGTTGTACTTAGAAAATAACAGGATACCACATCCCCATATTTGAACTCCGCCTAGTACAGAAGCCGCTATTTTTTTTGTTCAGACTGCAATATTTTCTTCATACTAACTCGGAATTCGGCGAGACTTCGACCAATTAACTCCCTCCTAAATTACGGACAATATGGAACACTCGGATACCTCATCTTGTGAACGCATACTGTAGTTTTCCATTGGCACTGATAGTTGTACTTAGAAAATAACAGGATACAACATCTCCATATTCTAACTCCGCCTAGTGTAGAAGCCGCTAATTTTTTGTTCAAACTGCAATAACATCTTCATACTAATTCAGAATCCGGTGAGACTTCGACCAATTAGCTCCCACCTAAATCACGGACAATATGGAACACTCGGATACTTCATCTTGTGGACGCATATTGTAGTTCTCCATGGGCACTAACAGTTGTACTTAGAAAATAACAGGATACCACATCCCCATATTTGAACTCCGCCTAGTGCAGAAGCTGCTATTTTTTTTGTTCAGTCTGCAAAAATTTCTTCATACTAATTCGGAACCCGGCGAGACTTCAACCGATTAACTCCGACCTAAATTATGGACAATATGGAACACTCGTACACTTCATTTTGTGAACGCACACTGTAGTTCTTCATAGGGACTGACAGTTGTACTTAAAAAATAAGAGGCTACCACATTCCCATATTTGAACCCCGCCTAGTGCAGAAGCCGCAATTTTTTTTTGTTCAGACTGCAATATTTTCTTCATACTGACTCGGAATCCGGCGAGACTTCGACCGATTAACACCCACCTAAATTACGGACAATATGGAACACTCGGATACCTCTTCTTGTGAACGCGTACTGTAGTTCTCCTTGGGCACTGACAGTTGTACTTAGAAAATAACAGGATACAACATCCCCATTTTTGAACTCCGCCTAGTGAAGAAGCCGCTATTTATTTTGTTCAGACTGCAATATTTTCTTCATACTAACTCGGAATCCGGTGAGACTTCGACCGATTAACTCCCACCTAAATTACGGACAATTTGAAACACTCGGATACTTCATCTTGTGAACGTACACTATAGTTTTCCATGGAGACTGACAGTTTTACTTAGAAAATAACAGGATACCACATCCCCATATTTGAACTCCGCATAGTGCAGAAGCCGCTATTTTTTTTGTTCAGACTGCAATAACTTCTTCATACTAATTCAGAATCCGATGAGACTACGACCAATTAACTCCCACCTAAATTACGGACAATATGGAACACTCAGATACTTCATCTTGTGAACGCATACTGTAGTTCTCCATGGACACTGACAGTTGTACTTAGAAGATAACAGGATATCACATCCCCATATTTGGACTCCGCCTAGTGCAGAAGCCGCTATTTTTTTTGTTCAGACTGCAATAAATTCTTCATACTAATTCAGAATCCGGTGAGAATTCGACCAATTAACTCCCACCTAAATTACGGACAATATGGAACACTAGGATACTTCATCTTGTGAACGCATACTGTAGTTCTCCATGGGCAATGACAGTTGTACTTAGAAAATAACAGGATACCACATCCCCATATTTGAACTCCGCCTAGTGCAGAAGCCGCTATTTTTTTTGTTCAGACTGCAATAAATTCTTCATACTAATTCAGAATCCGGTGAAACTTCGACCAATTAACTCCCACCTAAATTACGGACAATATGGAACACTCGGATACTTCATCTTGTGAACGCATACTGTAGTTCTTCATGGGCACTGAAAGTTGTACTTAGAAAATAACAGGATACCACATCCCCATATTTGAACTCCGCCTAGTGTAGAAGCCGCTATTTTTTTTGTTAAGACTGCAATAACTTCGTCATACTAATTCAGATTTCAGTGAGACTTCGACCAATTAACTCCCACCTAAATTACGGACAATATGGAATACTCGGATACTTCATCTTGTGAACGCATACTGTAGTTCTCCATGGGCATTGACAGTTGTACTTAGAAAATAACAGGATACCACATCCCCATATTTGAACTCCGCCTAGTACAGAAGCCGCTATTTTTTTTGTTCAGACTGCAATATTTTCTTCATACTAACTCGGAATCCGGCGAGACTTCGACCAATTAACTCCCTCCTAAATTACGGACAATATGGAACACTCGGATACCTCATCTTGTGAACGCATACTGTAGTTTTCCATTGGCACTGATAGTTGTACTTAGAAAATAACAGGATACAACATCTCCATATTCTAACTCCGCCTAGTGCAGAAGCCGCTATTTTTTTGTTCAAATTGCAATAACATCTTCATACTAATTCAGAATCCGGTGAGACTTCGACCAATTAACTCCCACCTAAATCACGGACAATATGGAACACTCGGATACTTCATCTTGTGGACGCATATTGTAGTTCTCCATGGGCACTAACAGTTGTACTTAGAAAATAACAGGATACCACATCCCCATATTTGAACTCCGCCTAGTGCAGAAGCTGCTATTTTTTTTGTTCAGTCTGCAAAAACTTCTTCATACTAATTCGGAACCCGGCGAGACTTCGACCGATTAACTCCGACCTAAATTATGGACAATATGGAACACTCGTACACTTCATCCTGTGAACGCACACTGTAGTTCTTCATGGGGACTGACAGTTGTACTTAAAAAATAAGAGGCTACCACATTCCCATATTTGAACCCCGCCTAGTGTAGAAGCCGCAAATTTTTTTTGTTCAGACTGCAATATTTTCTTCATACGAACTCGGAATCCGGCGAGACTTCGACCGATTAACACCCACCTAAATTACGGACAATATGGAACACTCGGATACCTCTTCTTGTGAACGCATACTTTAGTTCTCCTTGGGCACTGACAGTTGTACTAAGAAAATAACAGGATACAACATCCCCATTTTTGAACTCCGCCTAGTGAAGAAGCCGCTATTTTTTTTGTTCAGACTGCAATATTTTCTTCATAGTAACTCGGAATTCGGCGAGACTTCAACCGATTAACTCCCACCTAAATTACGGACAATATGAAACACTCGGATACTTCATCTTGTGAACATACAATTTAGTTATCCATGGAGACTGACAGTTGTACTTAGAAAATAACAGGCTACCACATCCCCATATTTGAACTCCGTCTAGTGCAGAAGCCGCTATTTTTTTTGTTTAGACTGCAATAACTTCTTCAAACTAATTCAGAATCCGGTGAGACTTCGACCAATTAACGCCCACCTAAATTACGGACAATATGGAACACTCGGATACTTCATCTTGTGAACGCATACTGTAGTTCTCTATAGGCACTGACAGTTGTACTTAGAAAATAAAAGGATACCACATCACCATATTTGAACTCCGCTTAGTGCAGAAGCCGCTATTTTTTTGTTCAGACTGCAATAACTTCTTCATACTAATTCAGAATCCGGTGAGACTTCGACCAATTAATTCCCACCTAAATTACGGACAATATGGAACATTCGATTACTTCATCTTGTGAACGCATACTGTAGTTCTCCATGGGCACTGACAGTTGTACTTAGAAAATAACAGGATACTATATCCCCATATTTGAAATCCCCTAGTGCAGAAGCCGCTATTTTTTTGTTCAGACTGCAATATTTTCTTCATACTAACTCGGAATCCGGTGAGACTTCGACCGATTAAATCCCACCTAAATTACGGACAATTTGAAACACTCGGATATTTCATCTTGTGAACGTACACTATAGTTTTCCATGGAGACCGACAGTTTTACTTAGAAAATAACAGGATACCACATCCCCATATTTGAACTCCGCCTAGTGCAGAAGCCGCTATTTTTTTTGTTCAGACTGCAATAACTTCTTCATACAAATTCAGAATCCGATGAGACTACGACCAATTAAATCCCACCTAAATTACGGACAATATGGACACTCGGATACTTCATCTTGTGAACGCATACTGTAGTTCTCCATGGACACTGACAGTTGTACTTAGAAGATAACAAGATACCACATCCCCATATTTGGACTCCGCCTAGTGCAGAAGCCGCTATTTTTTTTGTTCAGACTGCAATAACTTCTTCATACTAATTCAGAATCCGGTGAGAATTCGACCAATTAACTCCGACCTAAATTACGGACAATATGGAACACTCAGATACTTCATCTTGTGAACGCATACTGTAGTTCTCCATGGGTGCTGACAGTTGTACTTAGAACATAACAGGCTATCACATCCCTTTATTTGAACTCCGCCTAGTGCAGAAGCCGCTATTTTTTTTGTTCAGACTGCAATAATTTCTTCATACTAATTCAGAATCCGGTGAAACTTCGACCAATTAACTCCCACCTAAATTACGGACAATATGGAACACTCGGATACTTCATCTTGTGAACGCATACTGTAGTTCTTCATGGGCACTGAAAGTTGTACTTAGAAAATAACAGGATACCACATCCCCATATTTGAACTCCGCCTAGTGCAGAAGCCGCTATTTTTTTTTTGTTAAGACTTCAATAACTTCGTCATACTAATTCAGATTTCAGTGAGACTTCGACCAATTAACTCCCACCTAAATTACGGATAATATGGAATACTCGGATACTTCATCTTGTGAACGCATACTGTAGTTCTCCATGGGCACTAACAGTTGTGCTTAGAAAATAACAGGATACCACATCCCCATATTTGAACTACGCCTAGTACAGAAGCCGCTATTTTTTTTGTTCAGACTGTAATATTTTCTTCATACTAACTCGGAATCCGACGAGACTTCGACCAATTAACTCCCTCCTAAATTACGGACAATATGGAACACTCTTATACCTCATCTTGTGAACGCATACTGTAGTTTTCCATTGGCACTGATAGTTGTACTTAGAAAATAACAGGATACAACATCTCCATATTCTAACTCCGCCTAGTGCAGAAGCCGCTATTTTTTTGTTCAAACTGCAATAACATCTTCATACTAATTCAGAATCCGGGGAGACTTCGACCAATTAACTCCCACCTAAATCACAGACAATATGGAACACTCGGATACTTCATCTTGTGGACGCATATTGTAGTTCTCCATGGGCACTAACAGTTGTACTTAGAAAATAACAGGATACCACATCCCCATATTTGAACTCCGCCTAGTGCAGAAGCTGCTATTTTTTTGTTCAGTCTGCAAAAACTTCTTCATACTAATTCTGAACCCGGCGAGACTTCGACCGATTAACTCCGACCTAAATTATGGACAATATGGAACACTCGTACACTTCATCTTGTGAACGCACACTGTAGTTCTTCATGGGGACTGACAGTTGTACTTAAAAAATAAGAGGCTACCACATTCCCATATTTGAACCCCGCCTAGTGCAGAAGCCGCAATTTTTTTTGTTCAGACTGCAATATTTTCTTCATACTAACTCGGAATCCGGCGAGACTTCGACCGATTAACACCCACCTAAATTACGGACAATATGGAACACTCGGATACCTCTTCTTGTGAACGCGTACTGTAGTTCTCCTTGGGCACTGACAGTTGTACTTAGAAAATAACAGGATACAACATCCCCATTTTTGAACTCCGCCTAGTGAAGAAGCCGCTATTTTTTTTGTTCAGACTGCAATATTTTCTTCATAGTAACTCGGAATCCGGCGAGACTTCGACCGATTAACTCCCACCTAAATTACGGACAATATGAAACACTTGGATACTTCATCTTGTGAACATACACTGTAGTTCTCCATGGAGACTAACAGTTGTACTTAGAAAATAACGGGCTACCACATCCCCATTTTTGAACTCCGCCTAGTGCAGAAGCCGCTATTTTTTTTGTTTAGACTGCAATAACTTCTTCAAACTAATTCAGAATCCGGTGAGACTTCGACCAATTAACTCCCACCTAAATTACGGACAATATGGAACACTCGGATACTTCATCTTGTGAACGCATACTGTAGTTCTCTATAGGCACTGACAGTTGTACTTAGAAAATAAAAGGATACCACATCCCCATATTTGAACTCCGCTTAGTGCAGAAGCCGCTATTTTTTTGTTCAGACTGCAATAACTTCTTCATACTAATTCAGAATCCGGTGAGACTTCGACCAATTAATTCCCACCTAAATTACGGACAATATGGAACATTCGGATACTTCATCTTGTGAACGCATACTGTAGTTCTCCATGGGCACTGACAGTTGTACTTAGAAAATAACAGGTTACTATATCCCCATATTTGAAATCCCCTAGTGCAGAAGCCGCTATTTTTTTGTTCAGACTGCAATATTTTCTTCATACTAACTTTGAATCCGGTGAGTCTTCGACCGATTAACTCCCACCTAAATTACGGACAATTTGAAACACTCGGATACTTCATCTTGTGAACGTACACTATAGTTTTCCATGGAGACTGACAGTTTTACTTAGAAAATAACAGGATACCACATCCCCATATTTGAACTCCGCCTAGTGCAGAAGCCGCTATTTTTTTGGGTTCAGACTGCAATAACTTCTTCATACTAATTCAGAATCCGATGAGACTACGACCAATTAACTCCCACCTAAATTACGGACAATATGGAACACTCGGATACTTCATCTTGTGAACGCATACTGTAGTTCTCCATGGACACTGACAGTAGTACTTAGAAGATAACAAGATACCACATCCCCATATTTGGACTCCGCTTAGTGCAGAAGCCGCTATTTTTTTTGTTCAGACTGCAATAACTTCTTCATACTAATTCAGAATCCGGTGAGAATTCGACCAATTAACTCCCACCTAAATTACGGACAATATGGAACACTCGGATACTTCATCTTGTGAACGCATACTGTAGTTCTTCATGGGCGCTGACAGTTGTACTTAGAACATAACAGGCTATCACATCCCTTTATTTGAACTCCGCCTAGTGCAGAAGCCGCTATTTTTTTTGTTCAGACTGCAATAACTTCTTCATACTAATTCAGAATCCGGTGAAACTTCGACCAATTAACTCCCACCTAAATTACGGACAATATGGAACACTCGGATACTTCATCTTGTGAACGCATACTGTAGTTCTTCATTGGCACTGAAAGTTGTACTTAGAAAATAACAGGATACCACATCCCCATATTTGAACTCCGCCTAGTGCAGAAGCCGCTATTTTTTTTGTTAAGACTGCAATAACTTCGTCATACTAATTCAGATTTCAGTGAGACTTCGACCAATTAACTCCCACCTAAATTACGGACAATATGGAATACTCGGATACTTCATCTTGTGAACGCATACTGTAGTTCTCCATGGGCATTGACAGTTGTACTTAGAAAATAACAGGATACCACATCCCCATATTTGAACTCCGCCTAGTACAGAAGCCGCTATTTTTTTGTTCAGACTGCAATATTTTCTTCATACTAAATCGGAATCCGGCGAGACTTCGACCAATTAACTCCCTCCTAAATTACGGACAATATGGAACACTCGGATACCTCATCTTGTGAACGCATACTGTAGTTTTCCATTGGCACTGATAGTTGTACTTAGAAAATAACAGGATACAACATCTCCATATTCTAACTCCGCCTAGTGCAGAAGCCGCTATTTTTTTGTTCAAACTGCAATAACATCTTCATACTAATTCAGAATCCGGTGAGACTTCGACCAATTAACTCCCACCTAAATCACGGACAATATGGAACACTCGGATACTTCATCTTGTGGACGCATATTGTAGTTCTCCATGGGCACTAACAGTTGTACTTAGAAAATAACAGGATACCACATCCCCATATTTGAACTCCGCCTAGTGCAGAAGCTACTATTTTTTTGTTCAGTCTGCAAAAACTTCTTCATACTAATTCGGAACCCGGCGAGACTTCGACCGATTAACTCCGACCTAAATTATGGACAATATGGAACACTCGTACACTTCATCTTGTTAACGCACACTGTAGTTCTTCATGGGGACTGACAGTTGTACTTAAAAAATAAGAGGCTACCACATTCCCATATTTGAACCCCGCCTAGTGCAGAAGCCGCAATTTTTTTTTATTCAGACTACAATATTTTCTTCATACTAACTCGGAATCCGGCGAGACTTCGACCGATTAACACCCACCTAAATTACGGACAATATGGAACACTCGGATACCTCTTCTTGTGAACGCGTACTGTAGTTCTCCTTGGGCACTAACAGTTGTACTAAGAAAATAACAGGATACAACATCCCCATTTTTGAACTCCGCCTAGTGAAGAAGCCGCTATTTTTTTTGTTCAGACTGCAATATTTTCTTCATAGTAACTCGGAATCCCACGAGACTTCAACCGATTAACTCCCACCTAAATTACGGACAATATGAAACACTCGGATACTTCATCTTGTGAACATATACTGTAGTTCTCCATGGAGACTGACAGTTGTACTTAGAAAATAACAGGCTACCACATCCCCATATTTGAACTCCGCCTAGTGTAGAAGCCGCTATTTTTTTGTTTAGACTGCAATAACTTCTTCAAACTAATTCAGAATGCGGTGAGACTTCGACCAATTAACTCCCACCTAAATTACGAACAATATGGAACACTCGGATACTTCATCTTGTGAACGCATATTGTAGTTCTCTATAGGCACTGACAGTTGTACTTAGAAAATAAAAGGATACCACATCCCCATATTTGAACTCCGCTTAGTGCAGAAGCCGCTATTTTTTTGTTCAGACTGCAATAACTTCTTCATACTAATTCAGAATCCGGTGAGACTTCGACCAATTAATTCCCACCTAAATTACGGACAATATGGAACATTCGGATACTTCATCTTGTGAACGCATACTGTAGTTCTCCATGGGCACTGACAGTTGTACTTAGAAAATAACAGGATACTATATCCCCATATTTGAAATCCCCTAGTGCAGAAGCCGCTATTTTTTTGTTCAGACTGCAATATTTTCTTCATTCTAACTCGGAATCCGGTGAGACTTCGACCGATTAACTCCCACCTAAATTACGGACAATTTGAAACACTCGGATACTTCATCTTGTGAACGTACACTATAGTTTTCCATTGAGACTGACAGTATTACTTAGAAAATAACAGGATACCACATCCCCATATTTGAACTCCGCCTAGTGCAGAAGCCGCTATTTTTTTTGTTCAGACTGCAATAACTTCTTCATACTAATTCAGAATCCGATGAGACTTCGACCAATTAACTACCACCTAAATTACGGACAATATGGAACACTCGGATACTTCATCTTGTGAACACATACTGTAGTTCTCCATGGGCACTAACAGTTATACTAAGAAAATAACAGGAGACTGCATTATTTTCTTCATACTAACTCGGAATCCGGCGAGACTTCGACCGATTAACTCCCACCTAAATTACGGACAATATGAAACACTCGGATACTTTGTCTTGTGAACCTACACTGTAGTTCTCCATGGGGATTGACAGTTGTACTTAGAAAATAACAGGCTACCACATCCCCATATCTGAACTCTGCCAAGTGCACACGCCGCTATTTTTTTTGTTCAGACAGCAATAACTTCTTCATACTAATTCAGAATCCTGCGAGAGTTCGACCAATTAACTCCCACCTAAATTACGGACAATATGGAACACTCGGATACTTCATCTTGTGAACGCATACTGTAGTTCTCCATGGGCACTGACAGTTGTACTTAGAAAATAACAGGATAACACATCCCAATTTTTGAACTCCGCCTAGTGTAGAAGCCGCTATTTTTTTGTTCAGACTACAATAACATCTTCATACTAATTCAGAATCCGGTGATACTTCGACCAGTTAACTCCCACCTAAATTACGGACAATATGGAACACTCGGATACTACATCTTGTGAACGCATACTGTAGTTCTCTATGGGCACTGACAGTTGTACTTAGAAAGTAACAGGATACCACATCCCCTTATTTGAACTCCGCCTAGTACAGAAGCCGCTATTTTTTTGTTCAGACTACAATATTTTCTTCATACTTACTCGGAATCCTGCGAGACTTCGATCGATTAACTCCCACCTAAATTACGAACAATATGAAACACTCGGATACTTCATCCTATGAACGTACACTGTAGTTTTCCATGGGGACTGACAGTTGTACTTAGAACATGACAGGCTACCACATCCCCATATTTGAACTCCGCCTAGTGCAAAACCGCTATTTTTTTGTTCGGATGGCATTAATTTCTTCATACTAATTCAGAACCCGGTGAGACTTCGAACAATTAACTCCCACCTAAATTACGGACAATATGGAACACTCGGATACTTCATCTTCTGAACGCATATTGTAGTTCTCTATGGGCACTGACAGTTGTACTTAGAAAATAACAGGATACCACATCCCCATATATGAACTCCGCCTAGTGGAGAAGTCGATATTTTTTTTGTTCAGACTGCAATAACTTCTTCATACTAATTCAGAATCCGGTGAGACTTCGACCAATTAACTCCCACCTAAATTACAAACAATATGGAATGCTCGAATACTTCATCTTGTGAACGCATACTGTAGTTCTCCATGGGCACTGACAGTTGTGCTTAAAAATAACAGGATACGACATCCCAATATTTGAACTCCGCCTAGTGCAGAAGCCGCTATTTTTTTGTTCAGACTGCAATAACTTCGTCATACTAATTCAGATTTCATTGAGACTTCGACCAATTAACTCCCACCTAAATTACGGACAATATGGAACACTCAGATACTTCATCTTGTGAACGCATACTGTAGTTCTCAATGGGCACTGATAGTTGTACTTAAAAAATAACAGGATACCACATCCCCTTATTTGAACTCCGCCTAGTACAGAAGCCGCTTTTTTTTTGTTCAGACTGCAATATTTTCTTCATACTTACTCGGAATCCGACGAGACTTCGACCGATTAACTCCCATCTAAATTACGGACAAAATGAAACACTCGGATACTTCATCTTGTGAACGTACACTGTAGTTCTCCATGGGGAATGACAGTTGTACTTAGAAAATAACAGGCTACCACATCCCCATATTTGAACTACGCCTAGTGCAGAAGCCGCTATTTTTTTGTTCAGATTGCAATAACTTCTTCATACTAATTCCGAATCCGGTGAGACTTCGACCAATTAACTCCCACCTAAATTACGGACAATATGAAACACTCAGATACTTCATCTTATGAACGCATACTGTAGTTCTCTATGGGCACTGACAGTTGTACTTAGAAAATAACAGGATACCACATCCCCATATTTGAACTCCGTCTAGTGCAGAAGCCGCTATTTTTTTGTTCAGACTACAATAACTTCTTCATACTAATTCAGAATCCGGTGAGACTTCGACCAATTAACTCCCACCTAAATTGCGGACAATATGGAACACTCGGATACTTCATCTTGTGAACGCATACTATAGTTCTCCATGGGCACTGACAGTTGTACTTAGAAAATAACAGGATACCACATCGCCTTATTTGAACTCCGCTTAGTGCAGAAGCCCCTTTTTTTTGTTCAGACTTCAATAACTTCTTCATACTAATTCAGAATCCGGTGAGACTTCGACCAATTAACTCCAAACTAAATTACGGACAATATGGAACACTCGGATACCTCATCTTGTGAACGCATACTGTAGTTCTCCATGGGCACTGACAGTTGTACTTAGAAAACAATAGGATACCACATACCCTTATTTGAACTCCGCCTAGTGCAGAAGCCGCTATTTTTTTTGTTCAGACTGCAATATTTTCTTCATACTAACTCGGAATCCGGCGATACTTCGACCGATTAACACCCACCTAAATTACGGACAATATGAAACACTCGGATACTTCATTTTGTGAACGTACACTGTAGTTCTCCATGGGGAATGACCGTTGTACTTAGAAAATAATAGGCTACCACATCCCCATATTTGAACTCCGCCTAGTGCAGAAGCCGCTATTTTTTTGTTCGGACTACAATAACTTCTTCATACTAATTCAGAATCCGGTGAGACTTCGACCAATTAACACCCACCTACATTACGGACAATATGGAACACTCGGATACTTCATCTTGTGAACGCATACTGTAGTTCTCCATGGGCACTGACAGTTGTACATAGAAATTAACAGGATACCACATCCCCATATTTGAACTCCGCCAAGTGCAGAAGCCGCTATTTTTTTGTTCAGACTACAATAACTTCTTCATACTAATTCAGAATCCGGTGAGACTTCGACCAATTAACTCCCACCTAAATTACGGACAATATGGAACACTCGGATACTTCATCTTGTGAACGCATACTGTAGTTCTCCATGAGCACTGATAGTTGTACTTAAAAATAACAGCATACGACATCCTCATATTTGAACTCCGCCTAGTGCAGAAGCCGCTAATTTTTTTTGTTCAGACTGCAATAACTTCTTCATACTAATTCAGAATCCGTTGAGACTTCGACCAATTTACTTCCACCTAAATTACGGACAATATGGAACACTTGGATACTTCATCTTGTGAACGAATACTGTAGTTCTCCATGGGAACTGACAATTGTACTTAGAAAATAACAGGATACCAAATCCCCTTATTTGAACTCCGCCTAGAACAGAAGCCGCTATTTCTTTTGTTCAGACTGCAATATTTTCTTCATACTAACTCGGAATCCGGCGAGACTTTGACAGATTAACTCCCACCAAAATTACGGACAATATGAAACACTCGAATACTTCATCATGTGAACGTACACTATAGTTCTACATGGGGACTGACAGTTGTACTTAGAAAATAACAGGCTACCACATCCCCATATTTGAAATCCGCCTAGTGCAGAAGCCGCTATTTTTTTTGTTCAGACTGCATTAACTTCTTCATACTAATTCAGAATCCGGTGAGACTTTGACCGATCAACTCCCACCTAAATTACGGACAATATGGAACACTCGGATACTTCATCTTGTGAACGCATACTGTAATTCTCCATGGGCACTGACAGTTGTACTTAGAAAATAACAGGATACGACATCCCCATATTTGAATTCCGCCTAGTGCAAAAGCCGCTATTTTTTTGTTCAGACTGCAATAACTTCTTCATACTAATTCAGAATCCGGTGAGACTTCGACCAATTAACTCCTACCTAAATTACGGACAATATGGAAGACTCGGATACATCATCTTGTGAATGCATACTGTAGTTCTCCATGGACACTGACAGTTGTACTTAAAAATAACATGATACGACATACCCATATTTGAACTCTGCCTAGTGCAGAAGCCGCTATTTTTTTTGTTCACACTCCAATAAATTCTTCATACTAATTCAGAATCTGGTGAGACTTCGACCAATTAACTCCCACCTAAATTACGAACAATATCGAACACTTGGATACTTCATCTTGTGAACGCATACTGTAGTTCTCCATGGGCACTGACAGTTGTACTTAGAAAATAACAGGATACCTCATCCCCATATTTGAACTCCGCCTAGTACAGAAGTCGTTATATTTTTTGTTCAGACTGCAATATTTTCTTCATACTAACACTCGGATACTTCATCTTGTGAACCTACACTGTAGTTCTCCATGGGGACTGACAGTTGTACTTAGAAAATAACAAGGTACCACATCCCCATATTTGAACTCCGCCTAGTGCAGAAGACGCTATTTTTTTTGTTCAGACTGCAATAACTTCTTAATAATAATTCAGAATCCGGTGAGACTTCGACCAATTAACTCCCACCTAAATTACGGACAATATGGAACACTCGGATACTTCATATTGTGAACGCATACTGTAGTTCTCCATGGTCACTGACATTTGTACTTAGAAAATAACAGGATACCACGTCCCCATATTTGAACTCCGCCTAGTGCAGAAGCCTCTATTTTTTTGTTCAGACTGCAATAACTTCTTTATACTAATTCAGAATCCGGTGAGACTTCGAGCAATTAAATCCCACCTAAATTACGGACAATATGGAACACTCGGATACTTCATCTTGTGAACGCATACTTAGTTCTCCATGGGCACTGACAGTTGTACTTAGAAAATAACAGTATACCACATCCTCAAATTTTAACTCCGCCTAGTACTGAAGCCGCTATTTTTTTTGTTCAGAATGCAATATTTTCTTCATACTAACTCGTAATCCGACGAGACTTCGACCGATTAACTCCCACCTAAATTACGGACAATATGAAACACTCGGATACTTCATCTTGTGAACGCATACTGTAGTTCTCCATGGGCACTGAAAGTTGTACTTTAAAATAACAGGATACCACATCGCCATATTTGAACTCCGCCTAGTGCAGAAGCCGCTATTTTTTTTTCCAGACTGCGATAACTTTTTCATACTAATTCAGAATCCGGTGAGACTTCGACCAATTAACTCCCACCTAAATTACGGACAATATGGAACACTCGGATACTTCATCTTGTGAACGCATATTGTAGTTCTCCATGAGCACTGACAGTTGTACTTAAAAATAACAGGATACGACATCCTCATATTTGAACTCCGCCTAGTGTAGAAGCCGCTATTTTTTTTGTTCATACTGCAATAACTTCTTCATACTAATTCAGAATCCGGTGAGAATTTGACCAATTTACTTCCACCTAAATTACGGACAATATGGAACACTTGGATACTTCATCTTGTGAACGCATACTGTAGTTCTCCATGGGAACTGACAATTGTACTTAGAAAATAACAGGATACCACATCTCCTTATTTGAACTCCGCCTAGAACAGAAGCCGCTATTTTTGTTGTTCAGACTGCAATATTTTCTTCATACTAACTTGGAATCCGGCGAGACTTTGACCGATTAACTCCCACCAAAATTACGGACAATATGAAACACTCGGATACTTCATCTTGTGAACGTACACTCTAGTTCTCCATGGGGACTGACAGTTGTACTTAGAATATAACAGGCTACCACATCCCCATATTTGAACTCCGCCTAGTGCAGAAGCCGCTATTTTTTTTGTTCAGACTGCAATAACTTCTTCATACTAATTCAGAATCCGGTGAGACTTCGACCGATCAACTCCCACCTAAATTACAGACAATATGGAACACTCGGATACTTCATCTTGTGAACGCATACTGTAGTTCTCCATGGGCACTAACAGTTGTACTTAGAAAATAACAGGATACCACATCCCCATATTTGAACTCCGCCTAGTGCAGAAGCCGCTATTTTTTTGTTTCAGACTGCAATAACTTCTTCATACTAATTCAGAATCCGGTGAGACTTCGACCAATTAACTCCCACCTAAATTACGGACAATATGGAATATTCGGATACTTCGTCTTGTGAACGCATACTGTAGTTCTCCATGGGCACTGACAGTTGTACATAGAAAATAACAGGATACCACATCCCCATATTTGAACTCCGCCTAGTACAGAAGCCGCTATTTTTTTTGTTCAGACTGCAATATTTTCTTCATACTTACTCGGAATCTGGAAAGACTTCGACCGATTAACACCCATGTAAATTACGAACAATATGGAACACTCGGATATCTCATCTTGTGAACGCATACTGTAGTTCTCCATGGGCACTAACAGTTGTAGTTAGAAAATAATAGGATACAACATCTCCATATTTGAACTCCGTCTAATGTAGAAGTCGCTATTTTTTTTGTTCAGACTGCAATAACTTCTACATACTAATTCAGAATCCGGTGAGAGTTCGACCAATTAACTTCGTGCTAAATTACGGACAATATGGAATACTTGGATACTTCATCTTGTGAACGCATACTGTAGTTCTCGATGGGCATTGACAGTTGTACTTAGAAAATAACAGGCTACCACATCCCCATATTTGAACTCCGCCTAGTGCAGAAGCCGCTATTTTTTTTGTTCAGACTGCAATAACTTCTTCATACTAATTCAGAATCCGGTGAGACTTCGACCAATTAACTCCCACCTAAATTACGGACAATATGGAACACTCAGACACTTCATCTTGTGAACGCATATTGTAGTTCTCCATGGGCATTGACAGTTGTACTTAGAAAATAACAGGATATCACATCCCCATATTTGAACTCCGCCTAGTGTAGAAGCCGCTATTTTTTTGTTCGGACTGCAATAACTTCTTCATACTAATTCAGAATCCGGTGAGACTTCGACCAATTAACTCCCACCTAAATTACGGACAATATGGAACACTCGGATACTTCATCTTCTGAACGCATATTGTAGTTCTCCATGGTCACTGACAGTTGTACATAGAAAATAACAGAATACCGCATCCCCATATTTGAACTCCGCCTAGTACAGAAGCCGCTATTTTTTTTGTTCAGACTTCAATATTTTATTCATACTTACTCGGAATCCGACGAGACTTCGACCGATTAACTCCCACCTAAATTACGGACAATATGGAACACTCGGATACCTCATCTTGTGAACGCATACTTTAGTTCTCCATGGGCACTGACAGTTGTACTTAGAAAATAACAGGATACAACATCTCCATATTTGAACTCCGCCTAGTGTAGAAGTCGCTATTTTTTTTGTTCAGACTGCAATAACTTCTACATACTAATTCAGAATCCGGTGAGACTTCGACCAATTAACTCCGTGCTAAATTACGGACAATATGGAATACTCGGATACTTCATCTTGTGAACGCATACTATAGTTCTCGATGGGCATTGACAGTTGTACTTAGAAAATAACAGGCTACCACATCCCCATATTTGAACTCCGCCTAGTGCAGAAGCCGCTATTTTTTTTGTTCAGACTGCAATATTTTCTTCATACTAACTCGGAATCCGGCGAGACTTCGACCGATTTACATCCAACTAAATTACGAACAATATGGAACACTCGGATACCTCATCTTGTGAACGCATACTGTAGTTCTCCATGGACACTAACAGTTGTACTTTGAAAATAATAGGCTACCACATCCCTATATTTGAACTCAGCCGAGTGCAGAAGCCGCTATTTATTTTGTTCAGACTGCAATAACTTCTTCATACTAATTTAGAATCCAGCGAGAATTCGAACAATTAACTCCCACCTAAATTACGGACAATATGAAACACTCGGATACTTCATCTTGTGAACTCATACTGTAGTTCTCCATGGGAACTAACAGTTGTACTTAGAAAATAACAGGATACCACATCCCCATATTTGAACTCCGCCTAGTGCAGAAGCCGCTATTTTTTTTGTTCAGACTGCAATAACTTCTTCATACTAATTCAGAATCCGGTGAGACTTCGACCAATTAACTCCCACCTAAATTACGGACAATATGGAACACTCGGATACTTCATCTTGTGAACGCATACTGTAGTTCTCCTTGGGCACTGACAGTTGTACTTAGAAAATAACAGGATACCACATCCCCATATTTGAACTCAGCCTAGTGCAGAAGCCGCTATTTTTTTGTTCGGACTGCAATAACTTCTTCATACTAATTCAGAATCCGGTGAGACTTCGACCAATTAACTCCCACCTAAATTACGGACAATATGGAAAACTCGGATACTTCATCTTGTGAACGCATACTGTAGTTCTCCATGGTCACTGACAGTTGTACATAGAAAATAACAGAATACCACATCCCCATATTTGAACTCCGCCTAGTACAAAAGCCGCTATTTTTTTGTTCAGACTGCAATATTTTATTCATACTTACTCGGAATCCGGCGAGACTTCGACCGATTAACTCCCACCTAAATTACAGACAATATGGAACACTCGGATACCTCATCTTGTGAACGCATATTGTAGTTCTCCTGGGGCACTGACAGTTGTACTTAGAAAATAATAGGATACAGCATCTCCATATTTGATCTCCGCCTAGTGTAGAAGCCGCTATTTTTTTGTTCAGACTGCAATAACTTCTTCATACTAATTCAGAATCCGGTGAGACTTCAACCAATTAACTCCCACCTAAATTACGGACAATATGGAACACTCGGATACTTCATCTTGTGAACGCATACTGTAGTTCTCCATGGTCACTGACAGTTGTACATAGAAAATAACAGAATACCACATCCCCATATTTGAACTCCGCCTAGTACAGAAGCCGCTATTTTTTTTGTTCAGACTTCAATATTTTATTCATACTTACTCGGAATCCGGCGAGACTTCGACCGATTAACTCCCACCTAAATTACGGACAATATGGAACACTCGGATACCTCATCTTGTGAACGCATACTTTAGTTCTCCATTGGCACTGACAGTTGTACTTAAAAAATAACAGGATACAATATCTCCATATTTGAACTCCGTCTTGTGTAGAAGTCGCTATTTTTTTTGTTCAGACTGCAATAACTTCTACATACTAATTCAGAATCCGGTGAGACTTCGTCCAATTAACTCCGTGCTAAATTACGGACAATATGGAATACTCGGATACTTCATCTTGTGAACGCATACTGTAGTTCTCGATGGGCATTGACAGTTGTACTTAGAAAATAACAGGATACAACATCCCCATATTTGAACTCCGCCTAGTGCAGAAGCCGCTATTTTTTTTGTTCAGACTGCAATATTTTCTTCATACTAACTCGGAATCCGGCGAGACTTCGACCGATTTACATCCAACTAAATTACGAACAATATGGAACACTCGGATACCTCATCTTGTGAACGCATACTGTAGTTCTCCATGGACACTGACAGTTGTACTTTGAAAATAATAGGCTACCACATCCTCATATTTGAACTCAGCCTAGTGTAGAAGCCGCTATTTATTTTGTTCAGACTGCAATAACTTCTTCATACTAATTTAGAATCCGGCGAGAATTCGAACAATTAACTCCCACCTAAATTACGGACAATATGGAACACTCGGATACTTCATCTTGTGAACTCATACTGTAGTTCTTCATGGGCACTAACAGTTGTACTTAGAAAATAACAGGATACCACATCCCCATATTTGAACTCCGCCTAGTGCATAAGCCGCTATTTTTTTTGTTCAGACTGCAATAACTTCTTCATACTAATTCAGAATCCGGTGAGACTTCGACCAATTAACTCCCACCTAAATTACGGACAATATGGAACACTCGGATACTTCATCTTGTGAACGCATACTGTAGTTCTCCTTGGGCACTGACAGTTGTACTTAGAAAATAACAGGATACCACATCCCCATATTTGAACTCCGCCTAGTGCAGAAGCCGCTACTTTTTTTTTTGGACTGCAATAACTTCTTCATACTAATTCAGAATATGGTGAGACTTCGACCAATTAACTCCCACCTAAATTACGGACAATATGGAAAACTCGGATACTTCATCTTGTGAACGCATACTGTAGTTCTCCATGGTCACTGACAGTTGTACATAGAAAATAACAGAATACCGCATCCCCATATTTGAACTCCGCCTTGTACATAAGCCGCTATATTTTTTGTTCAGCCTGCAATATTTTATTCATACTTACTCGGAATCCGACGAGACTTCGACCGATTAACTCCCACCTAAATTACAGACAATATGGAACACTCGGATACCTCATCTTGTGAACGCATACTGTAATTCTCCAAGGGCACTGACAGTTGTACTTAGAAAATAATAGGATACAGCATCTCCATATTTGATCTCCGCCTAGTGTAGAAGCCGCTATTTTTTTGTTCAGACTGCAATAACTTCTTCATACTAATTCAGAATCCGGTGAGACTTCGATCAATTTACTCCCACCTAAATTACGGACAATATGAAACACTTGGATACTTCATCTTGTGAACGCACACTGTAGTTCTCCATGGGCAGTGACAGTTGAACATAGAAAATAACAGGATACCACATCTCCGTATTTGAACTCCGCCTAGTGCAGACGCCGCAATTTTTTCTGTTCAGACTGCAATATTTTATTCATACTAATTCAAAATCCGGTGAGATCTCGACCAATTAACTCCCACCTAAATTACAGACAATATGGAACACTCAGATACTTCATCTTGTGAATGCATACTGTTGTTCTCCATTGGCACTGACAGTTGTACATAGAAAATAACAGGATACCACATCCCCATATTTGAACTCCACCTAGTACAGAAGCCGCTATTTTTTTTGTTAAGACTGCATTATTTTCTTCATACTAATTCGGAATCCGGCGAGACTTTGACTGATTAACTCCCACCTAAATTACGGACAATATGAAACACTCGGATACTTCATCTTGTGAACGTACACTGTAGTTCTCCCTGCGGACTGACAGTTCTACTTAGAAAATAACAGGCTACCACATCCCATATTTGAACTACGCCTAGTGCAGAAGCCACTATTTTTTTTGTTCAGACTGCAATAACTTCTTCATAATAATTCAGAATCCGGCGAGACTTCGACCAATTAACTCCCACCTAAATTACGGACAATATGGTACACTCGGATACTTCATCTTGTGAACGCATACTGTAGTTCTCCATGGACACTGACAGTTATACTTAGAAAATAACAGGATACCACATCCCCATATTTGAACTCCGCCTAGTGCAGAAGCAGCTATTTTTTTTTCAAACTGCAATAACTTCTTCATGCTAATTCAGAATCCGGTGAGACTTCGACCAATTAACTCCCACCTAAATTACGGACAATATGGAAGACTCGGATACTTCATCTTGTGAACGCATACTGTAGTTCTCCATGGTCACTAACAGTTGTACATAGAAAATAACAGGATACCACATCCTCATATTTGAACTACGCCTAGTACAGAAGCAGCTATTTTTTTGTTGAGACTGCTATATTTTATTCATACTTACTCGAAATCCGGCGAGACTTCGACCGACTAACTCCCACCTAAATTACTGACAATATGGAACACTCGGATACCTCATCTTGTGAACGCATACTGTAGTTCTCCATGGGCACTGACAGTTGTACTTAGAAAATAACAGGATACAACATCTCCATATATGATCTCCGCCTAGTGCAGAAGCCGCTATTTTTTTTTCAAACAACAATAACTTCTTCATACTAATTCAGAATCCGGTGAGACTTCGACCAATTAACTTCCACCTAAATTACGGACAATATGAAACATTCGGATACTTCATCTTGTGAATGCATACTGTAGTTCTCGATGGGCAACTGACAGTTGTACTTAAAAAATAACAGGATACCACATCCCCATATTTGAACTCCGCCTAATGCAAAATCCGCTATTTTTTTGTTCGGACTGCAATAAGTTCTTCATACTAATTCAGAATCCGATGAGACTTCGACCAATTAACTCCCACCTAAATTACGGACAATATGGAACACTCGGATACTTCATCTTGTGAACGCATACTGTAGTTCTCCATGGGCACTGACGGTTGTACTTAGAAAATAACAGGATACGACATCCCCATATTTGAACTCCACCTAGTGTAGAAGCCGTTATTTTTTTGTTCAGACTATAGTATTTTATTCATACATACTCGGAATCCGGCGAGACTTTGACCGATTAACTCCCACCTAAATTACGGACAATATGGAACACTCGGATGCCTCATCTTGTGAACGCATACTGTAGTTCTCCATGGGCACTGACAGTTGTACTTAGAAAATAACAGGATACAATATCTCCATATTTGAACTCCGCCTAGTGCAGAAGCCGCTATTTTTTTTGTTCAGACTGCAATAACTTCTTCATACTAATTCAGAATCCGATGAGACTTCGACCAATTAATTCCCACCTAAATTACGGACAATATGGAACACTCGGATACTTCATCTTGTGAACGCATATTGTAGTTCGATGGCCATTGACAGTTGTACTTAGAAAATAACAGGATACCACATCCCCATATTTGAACTCCGCCAAGTGCAGAAGCCGCTATTTTTTTTGTTCAAACTGCAATAACTTCTTCATACTAATTCAGAATCCGGTGAGACTTCGACCAATTAACTCCCACCTAAATTACGGACAATATGGAACACTCGAATACTTCATCTGGTGAACGCATACTGTAGTTCTCGATGGGCACTGACAGTTGTACTTAGAAAATAACAGGATACAACATCTCCATATTTGAACTCCGCCTAGTGCAGAAGCCGCTATTTTTTTTGTTCAGACTGCAATATTTTCTTCATACTAATTCGGAATCCGGCGAGACTTCGACCGATTAACACCCATCTAAATTACGAACAATATGAAACACTCGGATACCTCATCTTGTGAACGCATACTGTAGTTCTCCATGGTCACTAACAGTTGTACTTTGAAAATAACAGGCTACCACATCCCCATATTTGAACCCCCCTAGTGCAGAAGCCGCTATTTTTTTGTTCAGACTGCAATAACTTCTTCATAATAATTCAGAATCCGGTGAGACTTCGACCAATTAACTCCCACCTAAATTACGTACAATATGGAACACTCGGATACTTTATCTTGTGAACGCAAACTGTAGTTCTCCATGGACACTGACAGTTATACTTAGAAAATAACAGGATACCACATCCCCATATTTGAACTCCGCCTAGTGCAGAAGCCACTATTTTTTTGTTCGGACTGCAATAACTTCTTCTTACTAATTCAGAATTCGGTGAGACTTCGACCAATTAACTCCCACCTAAATTACGGACAATATGGAAGACTCGGATACTTCATCTTGTGAACGCATACTGTAGTTCTCCATGGGCACTGACGGTTGTACTTAGAAAATAACAGGATACGACATCCCCATATTTGAACTCCACCTAGTGTAGAAGCCGTTATTTTTTTGTTCAGACTATAGTATTTTATTCATACATACTCGGAATCCGGCGAGACTTTGACCGATTAACTCCCACCTAAATTACGGACAATGTGGAACACTCGGATGCCTCATCTTGTGAACGCATACTGTAGTTATCCATGGGCACTGACAGTGGTACTTAGAAAATAACAGGATACAATATCTCCATATTTGAACTCCGCCTAGTGCAGAAGCCGCTATTTTTTTTGTTCAGACTGCAATAACTTCTTCATACTAATTCAGAATCCGGTGAGACTTCGACCAATTAATTCCCACCTAAATTACGGACAATATGGAACACTAGGATACTTCATCTTGTGAACGCATATTGTAGTTCGATGGCCACTGACTGTTGTACTTAGAAAATAACAGGATACCACATCCCCATATTTGAACTCCGCCAAGTGCAGAAGCGGCTATTTTTTTGGTTCAAACTGCAATAACTTCTTCATACTAATTCAGAATCCGGTGAGACTTCGACCAATTAACTCCCACCTAAATTACGGACAATATGGAACACTCGGATACTTCATCTGGTGAACGCATACTGTAGTTCTCGATGGGCACTGACAGTTGTACTTAGAAAATAACAGGATACAACATCCCTATATTTGAACTCCGCCTAGTGCAGAAGCCGCTATTTTTTTGTTAAGACTGCAATATTTTCTTCATACTAATTCGGAATCCGGCGAGACTTCGACCGATTAACACCCATCTAAATTACGAACAATATGAAACACTCGGATACCTCATCTTGTGAATGCATACTGTAGTTCTCCATGGGCACTGACAGTTGTACTTTGAAAATAATAGGCTACCACATCCCCATATTTGAACCCCCCTAGTGTAGAAGCCGCTATTTTTTTGTTAAGACTGCAATAACTTCTTCATACTAATTCAAAATCCGATGAGACTTCGACCAATTAACTACCACCTAAATTATGGACAATATGGAACACTCGGATACCTCATCTTCTGAACGCATAATGTAGTTCTCCATGGGCACTGACAGTTGTACTTAGAAAATAATAGGATACAACATCCCCATATTTGAACTCCGCCTAGTGTAGAAGCCGCTGTTTTTTTTCAGACTGCAATATTTTCTTCATACTAACTCGGAATCCGGCGAGACATCGACCGATTAACTCCCACCTAAATTACGGACAATATGAAACACTCGAATACTTCATCTTGTGAACGTACACTGTAGTTCTCCCTGCGGACTGACAGTTCTACTTAGAAAATAACAGGCTACCACATCCCATATTTGAACTTCGCCTTGTGCAGAAGCCACTATTTTTTTTGTTCAGACTGCAATAACTTCTTCATAATAATTCAGAATCCGGCGAGACTTCGACCAATTAACTCCCACCTAAATTACGGACAATATGAAACACTCGAATACTTCATCTTTTGAACGTACACTGTAGTTCTCCATGGGGAATGACAGTTGTACTTTGAAAATAACAGGCTACCACATCCCCATATTTGAACCCCCCTAGTGCAGAAGCTGCTATTTTTTTGTTCAGACTGCAATAACTTCTTCATAATAATTCAGAATCCGGTGAGACTTCGACCAATTAACTCCCACCTAAATTACGTACAATATGGAACACTCGGATACTTTATCTTGTGAACGCAAACTGTAGTTCTCCATGGACACTAACAGTTATACTTAGAAAATAACAGGATACCACATCCCCATATTTGAACTCCGCCTAGTGCAGAAGCCACTATTTTTTTGTTCGGACTGCAATAACTTCTTCATACTAATTCAGAATTCGGTGAGACTTCGACCAATTAACTCCCACCTAAATTACGGACAATATGGAAGACTCGGATACTTCATCTTGTGAACGCATACTGTAGTTCTCCATTGTCACTAACAGTTGTACATAGAAAATAACATGATACCACATCCCCATATTTGAACTTCGCCTAGTACAGAAGCCGTTATTTTTTTTGTTGAGACTGCAATATTTTATTCATACTTACTCGAAATCCGGTGAGACTTCGACCGATTAACTCCCACCTAAATTACGGACAATATGGAACACTCGGATACCTCATCTTGTGAACGCATACTGTAGTTCTCCATGGGCACTGACAGTTGTACTTAGAAAATAACAGGATACAATATCTCCATATTTGATCTCCGCCTAGTGTAGAAGCCGTTATTTTTTTTGTTCAGACAGCAATAACTTCTTCATACTAATTCAGAATCCGGTGAGACTTCGACCAATTAACTCCCACCTAAATTACGGACAATATGGAAGACTCGGATACTTCATCTTGTGAACGCATACTGTAGTTCTCCATGGTCACTAACAGTTGTACATAGAAAATAACAAGATACCACATCCTCATATTTGAACTACGCCTAGTACAAAAGCCGCTATTTTTTTGTTGAGACTGCTATATTTTATTCATACTTACTCGAAATCCGGCGAGACTTCGACCGATTAACTCCCACCTAAATTACTGACAATATGGAACACTCGGATACCTCATCTTGTGAACGCATACTGTAGTTCTCCATGGGCACTGACAGTTGTACTTAGAAAATAACAGGATACAACATCTCCATATTTGATCTCCGCCTAGTGCAGAAGCCGCTATTTTTTTTCAAACAACAATAACTTCTTCATACTAATTCAGAATCCGGTGAGACTTCGACCAATTAACTCCCACCTAAATTACGAACAACATGAAACACTCGGATACTTCATCTTGTGAATGCATACTGTAGTTCTCGATGGGCAACTGACAGTTGTACTTAAAAAATAACAGGATACCACATCCCCATATTTGAACTCCGCCTAGTGCAAAATCCGCTATTTTTTTGTTCGGACTGCAATAAGTTCTTCATACTAATTCAGAATCCGATGAGACTTCGACCAATTAACTCCCACCTAAATTACGGACAATATGGAACACTCGGATACTTCATCTTGTGAACGCATACTGTAGTTCTCCATGGGCACTGACGGTTGTACTTAGAAAATAACAGGATACGACATCCCCATATTTGAACTCCACCTAGTGTAGAAGCCGTTATTTTTTTGTTCAGACTATAGTATTTTATTCATACATACTCGGAATCCGGCGAGACTTTGACCGATTAACTCCCACCTAAATTACGGACAATATGGAACACTAGGATGCCTCATCTTGTGAACGCATACTGTAGTTCTCCATGGGCACTGACAGTTGTACTTAGAAAATAACAGGATACAATATCTCCATATTTGAACTCCGCCTAGTGCAGAAGCCGCTATTTTTTTTGTTCAGACTGCAATAACTTCTTCATACTAATTCAGAATTCGGTGAGACTTCGACCAATTAATTCCCACCTAAAATACGGACAATATGGAACACTCGGATACTTCATCTTGTGAACGCATATTGTAGTTCGATGGCCACTGAATGTTGTACTTAGAAAATAACAGGATACCACATCCCCATATTTGAACTCCGCCAAGTGCAGAAGCCGCTATTTTTTTTGTTCAAACTGCAATAACTTCTTCATACTAATTCAGAATCCGGTGAGACTTCGACCAATTAACTCCCACCTAAATTACGGACAATATGGAACACTCGGATACTTCATCTGGTGAACGCATACTGTAGTTCTCGATGGGCACTGACAGTTGTACTTAGAAAATAACAGGATACAACATCCCTATATTTGAACTCCGCCTAGTGCAGAAGCCGCTATTTTTTTGTTCAGACTGCAATATTTTCTTCATACTAATTCGGAATCCGGCGAGACTTCGATCGATTAACACCCATCTAAATTACGAACAATATGAAACACTCGGATACCTCATCTTGTGAATGCATACTGTAGTTCTCCATGGGTACTGACAGTTGTACTTTGAAAATAATAGGCTACCACATCCCCATATTTGAACCCCCCTAGTGCAGAAGCCGCTATTTTTTTGTTAAGACTGCAATAACTTCTTCATACTAATTCAAAATCCGATGAGACTTCGACCAATTAACTACCACCTAAATTATGGACAATATGGAACACTCGGATACCTCATCTTCTGAACGCATAATGTAGTTCTCCATGGGCACTGACAGTTGTACTTAGAAAATAATAGGATACAACATCCCCATATTTGAACTCCGCCTAGTGTAGAAGCCGCTGTTTTTTTCAGACTGCAATATTTTCTTCTTACTAACTCGGAATCCGGCGAGACATCGACCGCTTAACTCCCACCTAAATTACGGACAATATGAAACACTAGAATACTTCATCTTGTGAACGTACACTGTAGTTCTCCCTACGGACTGACAGTTCTACTTAGAAAATAACAGGCAACCACATCCAATATTTGAACTCCGCCTTGTGCAGAAGCCACTATTTTTTTTGTTCAGACTGCAATAACTTCTTCATAATAATTCAGAATCCGGCGAGACTTCGACCAATTAACTCCCACCTAAATTACGGACAATATGAAACACTCGAATACTTCATCTTGTGAACGTACACTGTAGTTCTCCCTGGGGACTGACAGTTCTACTTAGAAAATAACAGGCTACCACATCCCATATTTGAACTCCGCCTAGTGCAGAAGCCACTATTTTTTTTGTTCAGACTGCAATAACTTCTTCATAATAATTCAGAATCCGGTGAGACTTCGACCAATTAACTCCCACCTAAATTACGTACAATATGGAACACTCGGATACTTCATCTTGTGAACGCAAACTGTAGTTCTCCATGGACACTGACAATTATACTTAGAAAATAACAGGATAACACATCCCCATATTTGAACTCCGCCTAGTGCAGAAGCCGCTATTTTTTTGTTCGGACTGCAATAACTTCTTCATACTAATTCAGAATTCGGTGAGACTTCGACCAATTAACTCCCACCTAAATTACGGACAATATGGAAGACTCGGATACTTCATCTTGTGAACGCATACTGTAGTTCTCCATTGTCACTAACAGTTGTACATAGAAAATAACAGGATACCACATCCCCATATTTGAACTTCGCCTAGTACAGAAGCCGCTATTTTTTTTGTTGAGACTGCAATATTTTATTCATACTTACTCGAAATCCGGTGAGACTTCGACCGATTAACTCCCACCTAAATTACGGACAATATGGAACACTCGGATACCTCATCCTGTGAACGCATACTGTAGTTCTCCATGGGCACTGACAGTTGTACTTAGAAAATAACAGGATACAATATCTCCATATTTGATCTCCGCCAAGTGCAGAAGCCGTTATTTTTTTTGTTCAGACAGCAATAACTTCTTCATACTAATTCAGAATCCGGTGAGACTTCGACCAATTAACTCCCACCTAAATTACGGACAATATGGAACACTCGGATACTTCATCTTGTGAATGCATACTGTAGTTCTCGATGGGCAACTGATAGTTGTACTTAAAAAATAACAGGATACTACATCCCCATATTTGAACTCCGCCTAGTGCAAAATCCGCTATTTTTTTGTTCGGACTACAATAACTTTTCATACTAATTCAGAATCCGGTGAGACTTCGACCAATTAACTCCCACCTAAATTACGGACAATATGGAACACTCAGATACTTCATCTTTTGAACGCATACTGTAGTTCTCCATGGGCACTGACAGTTGTACATAGAAAATAACAGGATACCACATCCCCATATTTGAACTCCGCCTAGTACAGAAGCCGCTATTTTTTTGTTCAGACTACAGTATTTTATTCATACATACTCGGAATCCGGCGAGACTTTGATCGATTAACTCCCACCTAAATTACGGACAATATGGAACACTCGGATGCCTCATCTTGTGAACGCATATTGTAGTTCTCCATGGGCACTGACAGTTGTACTTTGAAAATAACAGGATACAATATCTCTATATTTGAACTCCGCCTAGTGCAGAAGCCGATTTTTTTTTGTTCAGACTGCAATAACTTCTTCATACTAATTCAGAATCCGGTGAGACTTCGACCAATTAACTCCCACCTAAATTACGGACAATATGGAACACTCGGATACTTAATCTTGTGAACACATACTGTAGTTCTCGATAGGCACTAACAGTTGGACTTAGAAAATAACAGGATACCACATCCCCATATTTGAACTCCACCTAGTGCAGAAGCCGCTATTTTTTTTGTTCAGACTGCAATAACTTCTTCATGCTAATTCAGAATCCGGTGAGACTTCGACCAATTAACTCCCACCTAAATTACGGAAAATATGGAACACTCGGATACCTAATCTTGTGAACGCATACTGTATTTCTCCATGGGCACTGACAGTTGTACTTAGAAAATAACAAGATACAACATCGCCATATTTGAACTCCGCATAGTGTAGAAGCCGCTATTTTTTTGTTCAAAGTGCAATATTTTCTTCATACTAACTCGAAATCCGGCGAGACTTCGACCGCTTAAATCCCACCTAAATTACGAACAATATGAAACACTCGGATACTTCATCTTGTGAACGTACACTGTAGTTCTCCATGGGAACTGATAGTTGTACTTTAAAAAAAACGGGCAACCACATCCCTATATTTGAACTCCGCCTAGTGCAGAAGCCGCTATTTTTCTAGTTCAGACTGCAATAACTTCTTCATAATAATTCAGAATCCGGTGAGACTTTGACCAGTTAACTCCCACCTAAATTTCGGACAATATGGAACACTCGGATACTTCATCTTCTGAACGCATACTATAGTTCTCCATGGGCACAGACAGTTGTACTAAGAAAATAACAGGATACCACATCCCCATAATTGAACTCCGCCTAGTGCAGAAGCCGCTATTTTTTTGTTCAGACTGCAATAACTTCTTCATAATAATTCAGAATCCGGTGAGACATCGACCAGTTAACTCCCACCTAAATTACGGACAATATGGAACACTCGGATACTTCATCTTGTGAACGCAACTGTAGTTCTCCATGGGAACAGACAGTTGTACTAAGAAAATAACAGGATACCACATCCCCATATTTGAACTCCGCCTAGTGCAGAAGCCGCTATTTTTTTGTTCAGACTGCAATAACTTCTTCATACTAATTCAGAATCCGGTGAGACTTCGACCTATTAACTCCCACCTAAATTACGGACAATATGGAACACTCGGATACTTCATCTTGTGAACGCATATTGTAGTTCTACATGGGCACTGACAGTTGTATACAGAAAATAACAGGATACCACATCCCCATATTTGAACTTCGCCTAGTGTAGAAGTCGCTATTTTTTTTGTTCAGACTGCAATATTTTCTTTATACTTACTCAGAATCCGGCGAGACTTCGACCGAATAACTCCCACTTAAATTACGGACAATATTGAACACTCGGATACCTCATCTTGTGAACGCATACTGTAGTTCTCCATGGGCACTGACAGTTGTACTTAGAAAATAACAGGATACAACATCTCCATATTTGAACTCCGCCTAGTGCAGAAGCCGCTATTTTTTTAGTTCAGACTGCAATAACTTCTTCGTACTAATTCAGAATCCGGTGAGACTTCGACCAGTTAACTCCCACCTAAATTACGGACAATAAGGAACACTCGGATACTTCATCTTGTGAACGCATACAGTAGTTCTCGATGGGCACTGACAGCTGTACTTAGAAAAGAACAGGATACCACATCCCCATATTTGAACTCCGCCTGGTGCAGAAGCCGCTATTTTTTTGTTCATACTACAATAACCTCTTTATACTAATTCAGAATCCGGTGAGACTTCAACCGATTAACTCTCACCTAAATTACGGACAATATGAAACACTCAGATACTTCATCTTGTGAACGTACACTGTAGTTTTCCATTGGGACTGACAGTTGTACTTAAAAAATAACTGGCTACCACATCCCCATATTTGAACTCCGCCTAGTGCAGAAGCCGCTATTTTTTTTATTCAGACTGCAATATTTTCTTCATACTAACTCGGAATCCGGTGAGACTTCGACCGATTAACTCCCACCTAAATTACGGACAATATGGAACACTCGAATACCTCATCTTGTGAACGCATATTGTAGTTCTCCATGGGCACTAACAGTTGTACTTAGAAAATAACAGGATACCACATCCCCATTTGAACTCCGCCTAGTGCAGAAGCCGCTATTTTTTGTTCAGACTGCAATAACTTCTTCATACTAATTCAGAATCCGATGAGACTTCGACCAATTAACTCCCACCTAAATTACTGACAATATGGAACACTCGGAAACTTAATCTTGTGAACGCATACTGTAGTTCTCCATGGGCACTGACAGTTGTACATAGAAAATAAAAGGATACCACATCCCCATATTTGAACTCCGCCTAGTACAGAAGCCGCTATTTTTTTGTTCAGACTGCAATATTTTCTTTATACTTACTCGGAATCCGGCGAGACATCGACCGATTAACTCCCACCTAAATTACGAACAATATGGAACACTTGGATACCTCATCTTGTGAACGCATACTGTAGTTCTCCATGGGCACTGACAGATGTACTTAGAAAATAACAGGATACAACATCTCCATATTTGAACTCCGCCTAATGTAGAAGCCGCTATTTTTTTCTTAAGACGGCAATAACTTCTTCATACTAATTCAGAATCCGGTGAGACTTCGACCAATTAACTCCCACCTAAATTGCAGACAATATGGAACACTCAGATACTTCATCTTGTGAACGTACACTGTCGTTCTCCTTGGGGACTGACAGTTGTACTTAGAAAATAACAGGCTACTACATCCCCATATTTGAACTCCGCCTAGTGCATAAGCCGCTATTTTTTTTGTTCAAACTGCAATAACTTCTTTATAATAATTCAGAATCCGGTGAGACTTCGACCAATTAACTCCCACCTAAATTACGGACAATATGGAACACTCGGATACTTCATCTTGTGAACGCATACTGTAGTTCTCCACGAGCACTGACAGTTGTACTTAGAAAAGAACAGGATACCACTTCCCTATATTTGAACTCCGCCTAGTGCAGAAGCCGCTAATTTTTTGTTCAGACTGCAATAACTTCTTCATACTAATTCAGAATCTGGTGAAACTTCGACCAATTAACTCCCACCTAAATTACGGACAATATGGAACACTTGGATACTTCTTCTTGCGAACGCATACTGTAGTTCTCGATGGGCACTGACAGTTGTACTTAGAAAATAACATGATACCACATCCCCATATTTAAACTCCGCCTAGTGCAGAGTCTGCTATTTTTTTTGTTCAGACTGCAATAACTTCTTCATACTAATTCAGAATCCCGTGAGACTTCGACCAATTAACTCCCACCTAAATTACGGACAATATGGAACACACAGATACCTCATCTTCTTAACGCATACTGTAGTTCTCCATGGGCACTTACAGTTGTACTTAGAAAATAACAGGATACAACATCCCCATATTTGAACACCGCCTAGTGTAGAAGCCGCTATTTTTTTGTTCAGACTGTGTTAACCCGCCTTTTGGCAAGGCCGCGGACAGACGGATTTAACTTAAACAACTTCGCAACTATCGAGACTAAAGTATGATGGGTTCGGTTTAAAATGATGATAGGCAGTTTGGCAGATGACGTTCGGCTTTGGGATGGTTCGGCGTTGAAGGCTGTTCGGCATAGAGAGATCGTCGTTTGACATAGAGGGATCGTTCGGCACTGAACGAGTGCTCGGCATTAGAAGGAGTGTTCGGCATGAATCTTGTTCGGCATCTGGAGACGTTCGACATTGGATGGAGCGCTCGGCATTAACCAACGTTCGGCATCTGGAGACGTTCGACATTGGATGGAGCGCTCGGCATTAACCAACGCTCGGCATCTGGAGACGTTCGACATTGGATGGAGCGCTCGGCATTAACCAACGTTCGGCATCTAGAGACGTTCGACATTGGATGGATCGTTCGGCATCAAGGAGACGTTCGGCATTGGATGGATCGTTCGGCATCAAGGAGCGTTCGGCATTGGATGGATCGTTCGGCATCAAGGAGCGTTCGGCATTGGATGGGTCGTTCGGCGTACCTCACCTCGCTCGACATTGCACCTCGCACCTCCGTACCTCGGTACCTCGCACCTCCCAACTTTCGACATGAGGAGATCGTTTGGCATTCAAACCTTGTTCGGCATCTATGGTTCGGCATATGGAGACCACACCATTTGGGCTGAGGTACTCGGCTACCAGGCCCACCAGGGAAGTCCAACCCATCTTTGTCTATAAATAGAGAGGCAGGGGCACAGTAAAAGGGGATCTTCTTTCTGCTCTCTTACTTTCTCTTTTCTAAGGTGAAGGCAACTCTGCCATTTTGTAACTGTAATCGATTATTACAGCAATAAAAAGCAAACTTCTGCAGTGGACGTAGGCCGGAATTAGCCGAACCACTATAAAATCTGTTGTTCTTTACTGCTTTCATTTCCGTTTTAACTGTTCTTCACATTATTACTCTCTACATACATTCTATCTCTGAGCTGTGATTGGTATTTGGTGCTTTCATCTGGATTTTGGGGTTAGTGACCAACTTTGGCGCTAACACTTTGGTGCTTTCACCGAGAATTGAAACACTCAGGAATTTTGGAGTTAGGAACTTGGATCTTAGAAAGCAATGGCAAGACCACCAACGAAGAGGCAAGCAGTGGAAAGGAGCAATTAGGAAGGAAGTCAAGCGGCATCTTCTGGAGCTGGAGAGGGTCATGCATCCATCTACATAACTCGGGACGAGATGCAAGTGATGATGAATTCTATGCAAGAGCAGATGATGAAACGGCAAGAGGAGATGATGCAGGCTCTTCTTAGGCAATTTGGACAACCAGGAACTGCAGGTGCTCAAGATCATGGAGCTGGACCAGAGGAACTCAACCAACGGGCAGATGGAGTGAATCAGCAGGGGGCAGCTCCCAATCAACAAACAGTTAACAATCTAGATGGACCTAGACTCGGGGGCACGCCACTGGGAGTACGTGATGAAGAATATGTGCCAGAATTTCCTCGAGGACTTGGGGGGCAGTCTGGATTAGTTGGAAACACTAGATTGGCTGACATTATCAGGCGGACTATTCGCGGAGGTCTGACAAATAGGGATTCAGAGGGAGTTAACAAAAGTCCGTTTACCCGGGACATCAGGACAGCTAGGAATCCGTCCGATTTCAAACTACCCACTCTGGAAGTATACAATGGGAAGACGGATCCCACCGACCACTTGATGAGATAAACTAGGCATATGGAAGTGCTGGGGGCAACGGAGGAGGTTATAGCCCGATGTTTCCCCCTGTACTTGACTGAAATTGCTGCTATGTGGTTCAGACAGCTGGAGGATGGATCCATTGGAACATGGACAGAACTGGTGGACAAGTTCTTAAGTTAATTTCGAGTTCACATAAAAAGGCCAAAGAACGTGATGACACTAACATCAGTCAAACAGGGGGCAGATGAATCGCTCAGGACATTCTTAACTCGATTTAATGCGGCAGTTGCTTCGGTGGATCGGCCAGATCCATCGATGGTTCTGATGGCTGCGGTATCAGGAGTCAGAGATAATTCGGAGTTCAAAGTATCGTTGGTACGGGACCCACCGTTGAATATTGGGGAATTCTTTCATGCAGCTGAAAGATTTCTTCGACAAGAGGATGCATGTTTGGACATGAGGTCACAGGAAGTAAACATGACTAAGGATGGAAGATTACTCGGCGAAAGCTCAGGTGGGGACAAGGATAAAGGGAAAAGGAAGCGCTGGGGAGAACCAAAGTTCTCCACTTACACAGGATTGAATGCAACGTTGGAGCGGATTTTCTTAGATACTCGAGATCGTCTTCCCTATCGAAGGCCATCAAGGAGGGAACCCACAGAACGTGAAAGGGCATCAGGAAGGCACTGTCTCTTTCATGACCTGGACGGGCATGATACTAACAGCTGCCGACATCTAAAGGATATAATCGAGGAGCATATAAGGAATGGTCAGTTGCGACAGTATGTCGGAACTCGGAATGCGGCGGTGGAACATGAACAGCCTCCGCCTACCTTGAACGACGAGGGCGCGAGGCCCAGGAATGGTGACCGATTGGTCATCAACTAATCTTGATGGTTTGGAATAAGTAACAAACTCCGGGCAAACGGTTAAATCACTTACTCATGTACGGGGTCGGAGATAACCCTCAGGCATGCTCTGAGATGATGGCTTACCGAAACGCCCGGGTTTGTGAAATCTGTTTTTTCCTTTGACTTGGACATTTGCTTTTTCTGGTTTGGTTTTGGAGTTTGGTTTGAACTCCCTGTTTTTCTCGTTTTTCTGGTTTGAATTCTGGTTTGAATGTTTGTTTTTCGGATTGGATTTTGATTGGATTTTCTCTGGATTTTGGCTTAAAGGTCGTCGAGTATGGACTATGCTCGACAAGGGTCCGGAGCGACTAGGATTCGGCTTAGGACTTAAGCCACGGCATTACTTGCGTCCAGGGACACTGGACCACGGTCATCAAGTGTGGATTGCGCTTGGCAAGAACCCGGAGAGGTTAGCTCAACGCCCAGGGACACTGGGCCACGGTCGTCAGGTGTGGATTGCGCTTGGCAAGAACCCGAAGAGGTTATCTCAACGTCCAGGGACACTGGACCACGGTCATCAGGTGTGGATTGCGCTTGGCAAGAGCCCGGAGAGGTTATGGATTTGGATATCGACCCGAAGAGGTCCTAAAGTCCCCTATTGGTTATTGGATATGGATGAAACATGGACTTTGGATACTGGACTTGAGGCTATTCAAAACACACCTTTCAAAGCAAGGCATGTTTTGGGGGGCAAGTGTTAACTCGCCTTTTGGCAAGGCCGCGGACAAACGGATTTAACTTAAACAACTTCGCAACTATCGAGACTAAAGTATGATGGGTTCGGTTTAAAATGATGATAGGCAGTTTGGCAGATGACGTTCGGCATTGGGATGGTTCGGCGTTGAAGGCTGTTCGGCATAGAGAGATCGTCGTTTGACATAGAGGGATCGTTCGGCACTGAACGAGTGCTCGGCATTAGAAGGAGTGTTTGGCATGAATCTTGTTCGGCATCTGGAGACGTTCGACATTGGATGGAGCGCTCGGCATTAACCAACGTTCGGCATCTGGAGACGTTCGACATTGGATGGAGCGCTCGGCATTAACCAACGTTCGGCATCTGGAGACGTTCGACATTGGATGGAGCGCTCGGCATTAACTAACGTTCGGCATCTGGAGACGTTCGACATTGGATGGATCGTTCGGCATCAAGGAGACGTTCGGCATTGGATGGATCGTTCGGCATCAAGGAGCGTTCGGCATTGGATGGATCGTTCGGCATCAAGGAGCGTTCGGCATTGGATGGGTCGTTCGGCGTACCTCACCTCGCTCGACATTGCACCTCGCACCTCCGTACCTCGGTACCTCGCACCTCCCAACGTTCGACATGAGGAGATCGTTCGGCATTCACACCTTGTTCGGCATCTATGGTTCGGCATATGGAGACCACACCATTTGGGCTGAGGTACTCGGCTACCAGGCCCACCAGGGAAGTCCAACCCATCTTTGTCTATAAATAGAGAGGCAGGGGCACAGTAAAAGGGGATCTTCTTTCTGCTCTCTTACTTTCTCTTTTCTAAGGTGAAGGCAACTCTGCCATTTTGTAACTGCAATCGATTATTACAGCAATAAAAAGCAAACTTCTGGAGTGGACGTAGGCCGGAATTAGCCGAACCACTATAAAATCTGTTGTTCTTTACTGCTTTCATTTCCGTTTTAACTGTTCTTCACATTATTACTCTCTACATACATTCTATCTCTGAGCTGTGATTGGTATTTGGTGCTTTCATCTGGATTTTGGGGTTAGTGACCAACTTTGGCGCTAACAGACTGCAAGATTTTCTTCATACTAACACGGAATCCGGCGAGACTTCGACCGATTAACTCCCACCTAAATTACGGACAATATGGAACACTCGGATACTTCATCTTGTGAACGCATACTGTAGTTCTCTATGGGCACTAAAAGTTGTACTTAGAAAAGAACAGGATACCACATCCCCATATTTGAACTCCGCCTAGTGCAGAAGCCGCTATTTTTTTTCTTCAGACTGCAATATTTTCTTCATACTAATTCGGAATCCGGCGAGACTTCGACCGATTAACCGCCACCTAAATTACGGACAATATGAAACACTTGGATACTTCATCTTGTGAACGTACACTGTAGTTCTCCAAGGGCACTAACAGTTGTACTTAGAAAATAACAGGATACCACATCCCCATATTTGAACTCCGCCTAGTGCAGAAGCCACAATTTTTTTTGTTCAGACTGTAATAACTTCTTCATACTAATTCAAAATCCGGTGAGACTTCGACCAATTAACTCCCACCTAAATTACGGACAATATGAAACACTCGGATACTTCATCTTGTGAACGTACACTGTAGTTCTCTATGGGCACTGACAGTTGTACTTAGAAAATAACAGGATACCACATCCCCTTATTTGAACTCCGCCTAGTGCAGAAGCCGCTATTTTTTTTTGTTCAGACTGCAATAACTTCTTCATACTAATTCAGAATCCGGTGAGATTTCGACCTATTAACTCCCACCTAAATTACGGACAATATGAAACACTCGGATACTTCATCTTGTGAACGTACACTGTAGTTCTCTATGGGCACTGACAGTTGTACTTAGAAAATAACAGGATACCACATCCCCTTATTTGAACTCCGCCTAGTACAGAAGCCGCTATTTTTTTTGTTCAGACTGCAATATTTTCTTCATACTTACTCGGAATCCGGCGAGACTTCGACCGATTAACTCCCACCTAAATTACGGACAATATGGAACACTCGGATACCTCATCTTGTGAACGCATACTGTAGTTCTCCATGGGCACTGACAGATGTACTTAGAAAATAACAGGATACAACATCTCCATATTTGAACTCCGCCTAATGTAGAAGCCGCTAATTTTTTTCTTAAGACTACAATAACTTCTTCATACTAATTCAGAATCCGGTGAGACTTCGACCAATTAACTCCCACATAAATTACGGGCAATATGGAACACTCGGATACTTCATCTTGTGAACGTACACTGTCGTTCTCCTTGGGGACTGACAGTTGTACATAGAAAATAACAGGCTACTACATCCCCATATTTGAACTCCGCCTAGCGCATAAGCCTCTATTTTTTTTGTTCAGACTGCAGTAACTTCTTCATAATAATTCAGAATCCGGTGAGAATTCGACTAACTAACTCCCACCTAAATTACGGATAATATGGAACACTCGGATACTTCATCTTGTGAACGCATACTGTAGTTCTCCAAGGGCACTAACAGTTGTACTTAGAAAATAACAGGATACCACATCCCCATATTTGAACTCCGCCTAGTGCAGAAGCCACAAATTTTTTTGTTCAGACTGTAATAACTTCTTCATACTAATTCAAAATCCGGTGAGACTTCGACCAGTTAACTCCCACCTAAATTACGGACAATATGAAACACTCGGATACTTCATCTTGTGAACGTACACTGTAGTTCTCTATGGGCACTGACAGTTGTACTTAGAAAATAACAGGATACCACATCCCCTTATTTGAACTCCGCCTAGTGCAGAAGCCGCTATTTTTTTTTGTTCAGACTGCAATAACTTCTTCATACTAATTCAGAATTCGGTGAGATTTCGACCTATTAACTCCCACCTAAATTACGGACAATATGAAACACTCGGATACTTCATCTTGTGAACGTACACTGTAGTTCTCTATGGGCACTGACAGTTGTACTTAGAAAATAACAGGATACCACATCCCCTTATTTGAACTCCGCCTAGTGCAGAAGCCGCTATTTTTTTTTCAGACTCCTATATTTTCTTCATACTAACTGGGAATCGGGCGAGACTTCGACCGATTAACTCCCACCTAAATTAGGACAATATGAAATACTCGGATACTACATCTTGTGAACGTACACTGTAGTTCTCCATGGGGACTGACAGTTGTACTTTGAAAATAACAGGCTACCACATCCCCATATTTGAACTCCGCCTAGTGCAGAAGCCGCTATTTTTTTGTTCAGACTGCGGTAACTTCTTCATAATAATTCAGAATCCGATGAGAATTCGACCAATTAACTCCCACCTAAATTACGGACAATATGGAACACTCGGATACTTCATCTTGTGAACTCATACTGTAGTTCACCATGGGCACTAACAGTTGTACTTAGAAAATAACAAGATACCACATCCCCATATTTGAACTCCGCCTAGTGCAGAAGCCGTTATTTTTTTTGTTCAGACTGCAATAACTTCTTCATACTAATTCAGAATCTGGTGAGACTTCGACCAATTAACTCCCACCTAAATTACGGACAATATGGTACACTCGGATACTTCATATTGTTAACGCATACTGTAGTTCTCCATGGGCACTGACAGTTGTACTTAAAAATAACAGGATACGACATCCCCATATTTGAACTCCACCTAGTGCAGAAGCCGCTATTTTTTTGTTCAGACCGCGATAACTTCTTCATACTAATTCAGAATCCGGTGAGACTTCGACCAATTAACTCCCACCTAAATTACAGACAATATGGAACACTCGGATACTTCATCTTGTTAACGCATACTGTAGTTCTCGATGGCCACTTCAGTTGTACTTAGAAAATAACAGGATACCACATCCCCTTATTTGAACTCCGCCTAGTCCAGAAGCCGCTATTTTTTTGTTCAGACTGCAATATTTTCTTTATACTAACTCGGAATCCGGCGAGACTTCGACCGATTAACTCCCACCGAATTACGGACAATATGAAACACTCAGTTACTTCATCTTGTGAACGTACACTGTAGTTCTCCATGGGGACTGAGAGTTGTACTTAGAAAATAACAAATTACCACATCTCCATATTTGAACTCCACCTATTGTAGAAGCCGCTATTTTTTTTGTTCAGACTGCAATAACTTCTTCATACTAATTCAGAATCCGGTGAGAATTCAACCAATTAACTCCCATCTAAATTACGGGCAATATGGAACACTCGAAAACTTCATCTTGTGAACGCATACTGTAGTTCTCCATGGGTACTGACAGTTGTACTTAGAAAATAACAGGATACAACATCGCCATATTTGAACTCCGCCTAGTGTAGAAGCCGCTATTTTTTTGTTCAGACCGCGATAACTTCTTCATACTAATTCAGAATCCGGTGAGACTTCGACTGATTAACTCCAACCTAAATTACGGACAATATGGAACACTCGGATACTTAATCTTGTTAACGCATACTGTAGTTCTCGATGGCCACTTCAGTTGTACTTAGAAAATAACAGGATACCACATCCCCTTATTTGAACTCCGCCTAGTCCAGAAGCCGCTATTTTTTTGTTCAGACTACAATATTTTCTTTATACTAACTCGGAATCCGGCGAGACTTCGACCGATTAACTCCCACCGAATTACGGGCAATATGAAACACTCAGTTACTTCATCTTGTGAACGTACACTGTAGTTCTCCATGGGGACTGAGAGTTGTACTTAGAAAATAACAAATTACCACATCTCCATATTTGAACTCCGCCTATTGTAGAAGCCGCTATTTTTTTGTTCAGACTGCAATAACTTCTTCATACTAATTCAGAATGCGGTGAGAATTCAACCAATTAACTCCCATCTAAATTACGGGCAATATGGAACACTCGGAAACTTCATCTTGTGAACGCATACTGTAGTTCTCCATGGGTACTGACAGTTGTACTTAGAAAATAACAGGATACAACATCGAAATATTTGAACTCCGCCTAGTGTAGAAGCCGCTATTTTTATTGTTCAGACTGCAATATTTTCTTCATACTAACTCGGAATCCGGCGAGACTTCGACTGATTAACTTCCACTTAAATTACGGACAATATGGAACACTCGGATACTTCATCGTGTGAACGCATACTGTAGTTCTCTATGGGCACTGACAGTTGTACTTAGAAAATAACAGGATACCACATCCCCTTATTTGAACTCCGCCTAGTGCAGAAGCCGCTATTTTTTTCGTTCAGACTCCTATATTTTCTTTATACTAACTCGGAATCCGGCGAGACTTTGACCGATTAACTCCCACCTAAATTACGGACAATATGAAACGCTCGGATACTTCATCTTGTGAACGTACACTGTAGTTCTCTATGAGGAGTGAGAGTTGTACTTAGAAAATAACAGGCTACCACATCCCTATATTTGAACTCCGCCTAGTGCAGAAGCCACTATTTTTTTTGTTTAGACTGCGATAACTTCTTCATATTAATTAAGAATCTGGTGAGACTTCGACCAATTAACTCCCACCTAAATTACGGACAATATGGTACACTCGGATACTTCATCTTGTGCACGCATACTGTAGTTCTCCATGGGCACTGACAGTTGTACTTAGAAAATAACAGGATACGACATCCCCATATTTGAACTCCACCTGTGTAGAAGCCGCTATTTTTTTTGTTCAGACTACAATATTTTCTTCATACTAACTCGGAATCCGGCGATACTTAGACCGATTAACTCCCACCTGAATTACGGACAATATGAAACACTCAGTTACTTCATCTTGTGAACGTACGCTGTAGTTCTCTATGGGCACTGACAGTTGTACTTAGAAAATAACAGGATACCACATCCCCTTATTTGAACTCCGCCTAGTGCAGAAGCCGCTATTTTTTTTGTTCAGACTCCTATATTTTCTTCATACTAACTGGGAATCCGGTGAGACTTTGACCGATTAACTCCCACCTAAATTAGGACAATATGAAATACTCGGATACTTCATCTTGTGAACTCATACTGTAGTTCACCATGGTCACTAACAGTTGTACTTAGAAAATAACAGGATACCACATCCCCATATTTGAACTCCGCCTAGTGCAGAAGCCGCTATTTTTTTGTTCAGACTGCAATAACTTCTTCATACTAATTCAGAATCCGGTGAGACTTCGACCAATTAACTCCCACCTAAATTACAGACAATATGGAACACTCGGAAACTTCATCTTGTGAACGCATAATGTAGTTCTCTATGGGCACTGACAGTTGTACTTAGAAAATAACAAGATACCACCTCCTCATATTTGAACTCCGCCTAGTGCAGAAGCCGCTATTTTTTTTGTTCAGACTGCAATAACTTCTTTATACTAATTCAGAATCTGGTGAGACTTCGACTAATTAACTCCCACCTAAATTACGGATAATATGGTACACTCGGATACTTCATCTTGTGAATGCATACTGTAGTTCTCCATGGGCACTGACAGTTGTACTTAAAAATAACAGGATACGACATCCCCATATTTGAACTCCACCTAGTGCAGAAGCCGCTATTTTTTTTGTTCAGACCGCAATAACTTCTTCATACTAATTCAGAATCCGGTGAGACTTCGACCAATTAACTCCCACCTAAATTACGGACAATATGGAACACTCGGATACTTAATCTTGTTAACGCATATTGTAGTTCTCGATGGGCACTTCAGTTGTACTTAGAAAATAACAGGATACCACATCCCCTTATTTGAACTCCGCCTAGTCCAGAAACCGCTATTTTTTTGTTCAGACTGCAATATTTTCTTTATACTAACTCGGAATCCGACGAGACTTCGACCGATTAACTCCCACCGAATTACGGACAATATGAAACACTCAGTTACTTCATCTTGTGAACGTACACTGTAGTTTTCCATGGGGACTGAGAGTTGTACTTAGAAAATAACAAGCTACCACATCTCCATATTTGAACTCTGCCTATTGTAGAAGCCGCTATTTTTTTTGTTCAGACTGCAATAACTTCTTCATACTAATTCAGAATCCGGTGAGAATTCGACCAATTAACTCCCATCTAAATTACGGACAATATGGAACACTCGGATACTTCATCTTGTGAACGCATACTGTAGTTCTCTATAGGTACTGACAGTTGTACTTAGAAAATAACAGGATACAACATCGCCATATTTGAACTCCGCCTAGTGTAGAAGCCGCTATTTTTTTTGTTCAGACTGCAATATTTTCTTCATACTAACTCGGAATTCGGCGAGACTTCGACTGATTAACTTCCACCTAAATTACGGACAATATGGAACACTCGGATACTTCATCGTGTGAACGCATACTGTAGTTCTCTATGGGCACTGACAGTTGTACTTAGAAAATAACAGGATACCACATCCCCTTATTTGAACTCCGCCTAGTGCAGAAGCCGCTATTTTTTTCGTTCAGACTCCTATATTTTCTTTATACTAACTCGGAATCCGGCGAGACTTCGACCGATTAACTCCCACCTAAATTACGGACAATATTAAACGCTCTGATACTTCATCTTGTGAACGTACACTGTAGTTCTCCATGGGGAGTGAGAGTTGTACTTAGAAAATAACAGGGTACCACATCCCTATATTTGAACTCCGCCTAGTGCAGAAGCCGCTATTTTTTTTGTTCAGACTGCGATAACTTCTTCATACTAATTAAGAATCTGGTGAGACTTCGACAAATTAACTCCCACCTAAATTACGGACAATATGGTACACTCGGATACTTCATCTTGTGCACGCATACTGTAGTTCTCTTTGGGCACTGACAGTTGTACTTAGAAAATAACAGGATACGACATCCCCATATTTGAACTCCACTTAGTGCAGAAGCCGCTATTTTTTTTGTTCAGACTGCAATATTTTCTTCATACTAACTCGGAATCCGGCGAGACTTTGATCGATTAACTCCCACCTGAATTACGGACAATATGAAACACTCAGTTACTTCATCTTGTGAACGTACACTGTAGTTCTCTATGGGCACTGACAGTTGTACTTAGAAAATAACAGGATACCACATCCCCTTATTTGAACTCCGCCTAGTGCAGAAGCCGCTATTTTTTTTGTTCAGACTCCTATATTTTCTTCATACTAACTAGGAATCCGGCGAGACTTCGACCGATTAACTCCCACCTAAATTAGGACAATATGAAATACTCGGATACTTCATCTTGTGAACGTACACTGTAGTTCTCCATGGGGACTGACAGTTGTACTTTGAAAATAACAGGCTACCACATCCCCATATTTGAACTCCGCCTAGTGCAGAAGCCGCTATTTTTTTTTGTTCAGACTGTAGTAACTTCTTCATAATAATTCAGAATCCGGTGAGAATTCGACCAATTAACTCCCACCTAAATTACGGACAATATGGAACACTCGGATACTTCATCTTGAGAACTCATGCTGTAGTTCACCATGGGCACTGACAGTTGTACTTAGAAAATAACAGGATACCACATCCTCATATTTGAACTCCGCCTAGTGTAGAAGCCGCTATTTTTTTTGTTCAGACTTCAATAACTTCTTCATACTAATTCAGAATCTTGTGAGACTTCGACCAATTAAATCCCACCTAAATTACGGACAATATGGTACACTTGGATACTTCATCTTGTGAACGCATACTGTAGTTCTCCATGGGCACTGACAGTTGTACTTAAAAATAACAGGATACGACATCCCCATATTTGAACTCCACCTAGTGCAGAAGCCGCTATTTTTTTTGTTCAGACCGCAATAACTTCTTCATACTAATTCAGAATCCGGTGAGACTTCGACCAATTAACTCCCACCTAAATTACGGACAATATGGAACACTCGGATACTTAATCTTGTTAACGCATACTGTAGTTCTCGATGGGCACTGACAGTTGTACTTAGAAAATAACAGGATACCACATCCCCTTATTTGAACTCCGCCTAGTCCAGAAGCCGCTATTTTTTTGTTCAGACTGCAATATTTTCTTCATACTAACTGGGAATCCGGCGAGACTTCGACCGATTAACTCCCACCGAATTACGGACAATATGAAACACTCAGTTACTTCATCTTGTGAACGTACACTGTAGTTCTTCATGGGGACTGAGAGTTGTACTTAGAAAATAACAGACTACCACACCTCCATATTTGAACTCCGCCTAGTGTAGAAGCTGCTATTTTTTTTGTTCAGACTGCAATAACTTCTTCATACTAATTCAGAATCCGATGAGAATTCAACCAATTAACTCCCATCTAAATTACGGACAATATGGAACACTCGGGTACTTCATCTTGTGAACGCATACTGTAGTTCTCCATGGGTACTGACAGTTGTACTTAGAAAATAACAGGATACAACATCGCCATATTTGAACTCCGCCTAGTGTAGAAGCCGCTATTTTTTTGTTCAGACTGCAATATTTTCTTCATACTAACTCGAAATCCGACGAGACTTCGACTGATTAACTTCCACCTAAATTACGGACAATATGGAACACTCGGATACTTCATCGTGTGAACGCATACTGTAGTTCTCTATGGGCACTGACAGTTGTACTTAGAAAATAACAGGATACCACATCCCCTTATTTGAACTCCGCCTAGTGCAGAAGCCGATATTTTTTTCGTTCAGACTCCTATATTTTCTTCATACTAACTCGGAATCCGGCGAGACTTCGACCGATTAACTCCCACCTAAATTACGGACAATATGAAACACTCAGTTACTTCATCTTGTGAACTCGGAATCCGGCGAGACTGACGGTTGTACTTAGAAAATAACAGGCCAGCACATCCCTATATTTGAACTCCGCCTAATGCAGAAGCCGCTATTTTTTTTGTTCAGACTGCAATAACTTCTTCATACTAATTCAGAATCCGGTGAGAATTCGACCAATTAACTCCCATCTAAATTGCGGACAATATGGAACACTCGGATACTTCATCTTATGAACGCATACTGTAGTTCTCTATGGGCACTAAGAGTTGTACTTTGAAAATAACAGGATACCACATCCCCTTATTTGAGCTCCGCCTTGTGAAGAAGCCGCTATTTTTTTTGTTCAGACTCCCATATTTTCTTCATAATAACTCGGAATCCTGCGAGACTTCGACCGATTAACTCCCACCTTAATTACGGACAATATGAAACACTCAGATACTTCATTTTGTGAACGTACACTGTAGTTCTCCATGGGGACCGATAGTTGTACTTTGAAAATAATAGGCTACCACATCCCCATATTTGAACTCTGCGTTGTGTAGAAGCCGCTATTTTTTTTGTTCAGACTGCAATATTTTCTTCATACTAACTCGGAATCCGGCGAGACTTCGACCGATTAACTCCCACCTAAATTACGGACAATATGAAACACTCGGATACTTCATCTTGTGAACGTACACTGTAGTTCTTCATGGGGAGAGACAGTTGTACTTAGAAAATAACAGGCTACCACATCCCCATATTTGGACTCCGGCTAGTACAGAAGCCGTTATTTTTTTTGTTAAGACTGCAATAACTTCTTCATACTAATTCAGAATCCGGTGAGACTTCGACCAATTAACTCCCACCTAAATTACGGACAATATGTAACACTCGGATACTTCATCTTGTGAACGCATACTGTAGTTCTCCATGGGCACTGACAGTTGTACTTAGAAAATAACGGGATACCACATCCCCTTATTTGAACTCCACCTAGTACAGAAGCCGCTATTTTTTTTGTTCAGACTGCAATAACTTCTTCATACTAATTCAGAATCCGGTGAGACTTCGACCAATTAACTCCCAGCTAAATTACGGACAATATGGAACACTCGGATACTTCATATTGTGAACGCATAATGTAGTTCTCTATGGGCAGTTACAGTTGTACTTAGAAAATAACAAGATACCACATCCCCGTATTTGAACTCCGCCTAGTGCAGAAGCCGCTATTTTTTTTGTTCAGACTGCAATAACTTCTTCATACTAATTCAGAATCCGGTGAGACTTCGACCAATTAACTCCAACCTAAATTACGGACAATATGGACCACTCAGATACTTCATTTTGTGAACTCATACTGTAGTTCTCCGTGGGCACTGACAGTTGTACTTAAAAATAACAGGATACGACATCCCCATATTTGAACTCCACCTAGTGCAGAAGCCGCTATTTTTTTGTTCAGACCGCAATAACTTCTTCATAATAATTCAGAATCCGGTGAGACTTCGACCAATTAACTCCCACCTAAATTACGGACAATATGGAACACTCGGATACTTAATCTTGTTAACAAATACCGTAGTTCTCGATGTGCACTAACAGTTGTACTTAGAAAATAACAGGATAGCACATCCCCTTATTTGAACTCCGCCTAGTCCAGAAGCCGCTATTTTTTTGTTCAGACTGCAATATTTGCTTCATACTAACTCGGAATCCGGCGAGACTTCGACCGATTAACTCCCACCTGAATTACGGACAATATGAAACACACAGTTACTACATCTTGTGAACGTACACGGTAGTTCTCCATGGGGACTGAGAGTTGTACTTAGAAAATAACAGGGTACCACATCTCCATATTTGAACTCCGCCTAGTGCAAAAGCCGCTATTTTTTTTGTTCTTACTGCAATAACTTCTTCATACTAATTCAGAATCCGTTGAGAATTCGACCAATTAACTCCCATCTAAATTACGGACAATATGGAACACTCGGATACTTCATCTTGTGAACGCATACTGTAGTTCTCTATAGGTACTGACAGTTGTACTTAGAAAATAACAGGATACAACATCGCCATATTTGAACTCCGCCTAGTGTAGAAGCCGCTATTTTTTTGTTCAGACTGCAATATTTTCTTCATACTAACTCGGAATCCGGTGAGACTTCGACTGATTAACTCCCACCTAAATTACGGACAATATGGAACACTCGGATACTTCATCGTGTGAACGCATACTGTAGTTCTCTATGGGCACTGACAGTTGTACTTAGAAAATAACAGGATACCACATCCCCTTATTTGAACTCCGCCTAGTGCAGAAGCCACTATTTTTTTGTTCAGACTCCTATATTTTCTTCATACTAACTTGGAATCCGGCGAGACTTCGATCGGTTAACTCCCACCTAAATTACGGACAATATGAAACACTTAGTTACTTCATCTTGTGAACATACGCTGTAGTTCTCCATGGGGACTGAGAGTTGTACTTAGAAAATAACAGGCCACCACATCCCCATATTTGAACTTCGCCTAGTGGAGAAGCCGCTATTTTTTTGTTCAGACTGCAATAACTTCTTCATATTAATTCCGAATCCGGTGAGAATTCGACCAATTAGTTCTGTAGTTCTCCATGACTACTGACAGTTGTAGTTAGAAAATAACAGGATACAACATCGCCATATTTGAACTCCGCCTATTGCAGAAGCCGCTATTTTTTTTGTCCAAACTGCAATATTTTCTTCATACTAACTCGGAATCCGGCGAGACTTCGACTGATTAACTCCCACCTAAATTATGGACAATATGGAATACTCGGATACTTCATCGTGTGAACGCATACTGTAGTTCTCGATGTGCACTGACAGTTGTACTTAGAAAATAACAGGATAGCACATCCCCTTATTTGAACTCCGCCTAGTCCAGAAGCCGCTATTTTTTTGTTCAGACTGCAATATTTGCTTCATACTAACTCGGAATCTGGCGAGACTTCGACCGATTAACTCCCACCTGAATTACGGACAATATGAAACACTGAGTTACTACATCTTGTGAACGTACACGGTAGTTCTCCATGGGGACTGAGAGTTGTACTTAGAAAATAACAGGGTACCACATCTCCATATTTGAACTCCGCCTAGTGCAAAAGCCGCTATTTTTTTTTGTTCATACTGCAATAACTTCTTCATACTAATTCAGAATCCGTTGAGAATTCGACCAATTAACTCCCATCTAAATTACGGACAATATGGAACACTCGGATACTTCATCTTGTGAACGCATACTGTAGTTCTCTATAGGTACTGACAGTTGTACTTAGAAAATAACAGGATACAACATCGCCATATTTGAACTCCGCCTAGTGTAGAAGCCGCTATTTTTTTGTTCAGACTGCAATATTTTCTTCATACTAACTCGGAATCCGGTGAGACTTCGACTGATTAACTCCCACCTAAATTACGGACAATATGGAACACTCGGATACTTCATCGTGTGAACGCATACTGTAGTTCTCTATGGGCACTGACAGTTGTACTTAGAAAATAACAGGATACCACATCCCCTTATTTGAACTCCGCCTAGTGCAGAAGCCACTATTTTTTTGTTCAGACTCCTATATTTTCTTCATACTAACTTGGAATCCGGCGAGACTTCGACCGGTTAACTCCCACCTAAATTACGGACAATATGAAACACTTAGTTACTTCATCTTGTGAACATACGCTGTAGTTCTCCATGGGGACTGAGAGTTGTACTTAGAAAATAACAGGCCACCACATCCCCATATTTGAACTTCGCCTAGTGGAGAAGCCGCTATTTTTTTGTTCAGACTGCAATAACTTCTTCATATTAATTCCGAATCCGGTGAGAATTCGACCAATTAGTTCTGTAGTTCTCCATGACTACTGACAGTTGTAGTTAGAAAATAACAGGATACAACATCGCCATATTTGAACTCCGCCTATTGCAGAAGCCGCTATTTTTTTTGTCCAGACTGCAATATTTTCTTCATACTAACTCGGAATCCGGCGAGACTTCGACTGATTAACTCCCACCTAAATTATGGACAATATGGAATACTCGGATACTTCATCGTGTGAACGCATACTGTAGTTCTCTATGGGCACTGACAGTTGTACTTAGAAAATAACAGGATACCACATCCCCTTATTTGAACTCAGCCTAGTGCATAAGCCGCTATTTTTTTTGTTCATACTTCAATATTTTCTTCATACTAACTCGGAATCCGGCGAGACTTCGACCGATTAACTCCCACCTAAATTACGGACAATATGAAACACTCTGTTACTTCATCTTGTGAACGTACACTGTAGTTCTCTATGGGGACTGACAAGTTGTACTTAGAAAATAACAGGCTACCACATCCCCTTATTTGAACTCCGCCTAGTGCAGAAACCGCTATTTTTTTTGTTCAGACTGCAATAACTTCTTCATACAAATTCAAAATCCGGTGAGACTTCGACCAATTAACTCCCACCTAAATTATGGACAATATGGAACACTTAGATACTTAATCTTGTGAATGCATACTGTAGTTCTCGATGGGCACTGATAGTTGTACTTAGAAAATAACAGGATACCACATCTCTTAATTTGAACTCCGCATAGTGCAGAAGCCGGTATTTTTTTGTTCAGACTGCAATAACTTCTTCATACTAATTCCGAATCCGGTGAGACTTCGACCAATTAACTCGCACCTAAATTACGGACAATATGGAACACTCGGATACTTCATCTTGTGAACGTACACTGTAGTTCTCCATGGGGACTGACAGTTGTACTTAGAAAATAACAGGATACAACATCGCCATATATGAACTCCGCCTAGTGCAGAAGCCGCTATTTTTTTTGTTCAGACTGCAATATTTTCTTCATACTAACTCGGAATCCGGCGAGACTTCGACCGATTATCTCCTACCTAAATTACGGACAATATGAAACACTCGGATACATCATCTTGTGAACGCATATTGTAGTTCTCTATGGGCACTGACAGTTGTACTTTGAAAATAACAGGATACCACATCCCCTTATTTGAACTCAGCCTATTGCAGACGCCGCTATTTTTTTTGTTCAGACTCCTATATTTTCCTAATACTAACGCGGAATCCGGCGAGATTTCGACCGATTAACTCCCACCTAAATTACGGACAATATGAAACACTCGGATAATTCATTTTTTGAACGTACACTGTAGTTCTCCATGGGGACTGACAGTTGTACTTTGAAAATAACAGGCTACCACATCCCCATATTTGAACTCCGTCTAGTGCAGAAGCCGCAATTTTTTTTGTTCAGACTGCAATATTTTCCTCATACTAATTCAGAATCCGGTGAGAATTCGACCAATTAACTCCCATCTAAATTACAGACAATATTGAACACTCGGATATTTCATCTTGTGAACGCATACTGTAGTTCTCCATTGGCACTGACAGTTGTACTTAGAAAATAACAGGATACCACATTCCCATATTTGAACTCCGCCTAGGGCAGAAGCCGCTATTTTGTTTGTTCAGACTGCAATAACTTCTTCATACTAATTCAGAATCCGGTGAGACTTTGACCAATTAACTCCCACCTAAATTACGGACAATATGGAACACTCGGATACCTCATCTTGTGAACGCATATTGTAGTTCTCCATGGGTACTGACAGTTGTACTTATAAAATAACAGGATATAACATCGCCATATTTGAACTCCGCCTACTGTAGAAGCCGCTATTTTTTTTGTTCAGACCGCAATATTTTCTTCATACTCACTCGGAATCCTGCGAGACTTCGACTGATTAACTCCCACCTAAATTACGGACAATATGGAACACTCGGATACTTCATCGTGTGAACGCATACTGTAGTTCTCAATGGGCACTAACAGTTGTACTTAGAAAATAACAGGATACCACATCCCCTTATTTGAACTCCGCCTAGTGCAGAAGCCGCTATTTTTTTTGTTCATACTTCTATATTTTCTTCATACTAACTCGGAATCCGGCGAGACTTCGACCGATTAACTCCCACCTAAATTAAGGACAATATGAAACACTCAGTTACTTCATCTTGTGAACGTACACTATAGTTCTCCTTGGGGACTGACAGTTGTACTTAGAAAATAACAGGCTACCACATCCCCATATTTGAACTCCGCCTAGTGCAGAAACCGCTATTTTTTTTTCAAACTGCAATAACTTCTTCATACTAATTCAGAATTTGGTGAGACTTCGACCAATTAACTCCCACCTAAATTACGGACAATATGGAACACTTGGATACTTAATCTTGTGAACGCATACTGTAGTTCTCGATGGGCACTAACAGTTGTACTTAGAAAATAACAGGATACCACATCTCCTTATTTGAACTCCACCTAGTCCAGAAGCCACTATTTTTTTTGTTCAGACTGCAATATTTTCTTCATACTAACTCGGAATCCGGCGAGACTTCGACCGATTAACTCCCACCTGAATTACGGACAATATGAAACACTCAGTTACTTCATCTTGTGAACGTACACTGTAGTTCTACATGGGGACTGACATTTGTACTTAGAAAATAACAGGCTACCACATCCCCATATTTGAACTCCGCCTAGTGCAGAAGCCGCTATTTTTTTTGTTCAAACTGTAATAACTTCTTCATACTAATTCAGAATCCGGTGGGACTTCGACCAATTAACTCCCACCTAAATTACGGAAAATATGGAACACTCGGATACTTCATCATGTGAACGCATATTGTAGTTCTCTATGGGCACTGACAGTTGTACTTAGAAAATAACAGGATACCACATCCCCTTATTTGAACTCCGCCTAGTGCAGAAGCCGCTATTTTTTTGTTCAGAGTCCTATATTTTCTTCATACTAACTCGAAATCCAGGGAGACTTCGACCAATTAAATCCCACCTAAATTACGTACAATATGGAACACTCTGATACTTCATCTTGTGAACGTACACTCTAGTTCTCCATGGGGACTGACAGTTATACTTTGAAAATAACAGGCTACCACATCCCTATATTTAAACTCCGCCTAGTGCAGAAGCCGCTATTTTTTTTGTTCAGACTGCAATAACTTCTTCATACTAATTCAGAATCCGGTGAGACTTTGACCAATTAAATTCCACCTAAATTACGGACAATATGGAACACTCGGATACTTCATCTTGTGAACGCATACTGTAGTTCTCCATTGGCACTGACAGTTGTACTTAGAAAATAACAAGATATCACATCCCCATATTTGAACTCCGCCAAGTGCAGAAGCCGCTATTTTTTTTGTTCAGACTGCAATAACTACTTCATACTAATTCAAAATCCGGTGAGACTTTGACCAATTAACTCCCACCTAAATTACGGACAATATGGAACACTCGAAAACCTCATCTTGTAAACGCATACTGTAGTTCTCCATGGGTACTGACAGTTGTAGTTAGAAAATAACAGGATACAACATCGCCATATTTGAACTCCGCCTATTGCAGAAGCCGCTATTTTTTTGTTCAGACTGCAATATTTTCTTCATACTAACTCGAAATCCGGCGAGACTTCGACTGATTAACTCCCACCTAAATTACGGACAATATGGAATACTCGGATACTTCATCGTGTGAACGCATACTGTAGTTCTCTATGGGCACTGACAGTTGTACTTAGAAAATAACAGGATACCACATCCCCTTATTTGAACTCAGCCTAGTGCATAAGCCGCTATTTTTTTTATCCATACTTCTATATTTTCTTCATACTAACTCGGAATCCGGCGAGACTTTGACCGATTAACTCCCACCTAAATTACGGACAATTTGAAACACTCTGTTACTTCATCTTGTGAATGTACACTATAGTTCTCCATGGGGACTGACAGTTGTACTTAGAAAATAACAGGCTACCACATCCCCATATTTGAACTCCGCCTAGTGCTGAAACCGCTATTTTTTTTGTTCAGACTGCAATAACTTCTTCATACTAATTCAGAATCCGGTGAGACTTCGACCAATTAACTCCCACCTAAATTACGGACAATATGGAACACTTGGATACTTAATCTTGTGAATGCATACTGTAGTTCTCGATGGGCACTGACAGTTGTACTTAGAAAATAACAGGATACCACATCTCGTTATTTGAACTCCGCCTAGTGCAGAAGCCGCTATTTTTTTGTTCAGACTGCAATAACTTCTTCATACTAATTCCGAATCCGGTGAGACTTCGACCAATTAACTCCCACCTAAATTACGGACAATATGGAACACTCGGATTCTTCATCTTGTGAACGTACACTGTAGTTCTCCATGGGGACTGACAGTTGTACTTAGAAAATAACAGGATACAACATCGCCATATTTGAACTCTGCCTAGTGCAGAAGCCGCTATTTTTTTTGTTCAGACTGCAATATTTTCTTCATACTAACTCGGAATCCGGCGAGACTTCGACCGATTATCTCCTACCTAAATTACGGACAATATGAAACACTCGGATACATCATCTTGTGAACGCATATTGTAGTTCTCTATAGGCACTGACAGTTGTACTTTGAAAATAACAGGATACCACATCCCCTTATTTGAACTCAGCCTATTGCAGAGGCCACTATTTTTTTTGTTCAGACTCCTATATTTTCTTAATACTAACGCGGAATCCGGCGAGATTTCGACCGATTAACTCCCACCTAAATTACGGACAATATGAAACACACGGATAATTCATTTTGTGAACGTACACTGTAGTTCTCCATGGGGACTGACAGTTGTACTTTGAAAATAACAGGCTACCACATCCCCATATTTGAACTCCGTCTAGTGTAGAAGCCGCTATTTTTTTTGTTCAGACTGCAATATTTTCCTCATACTAATTCAGAATCTGGTGAGAATTCGACCAATTAACTCCCATCTAAATTACAGACAATATTGAACACTCAGATACTTCATCTTGTGAACGCATACTGTAGTTCTCCATTTGCACTGACAGTTTTACTTAGAAAATAATAGGATACCACATCCCCATATTTGAACTCCGCCTAGGGCAGAAGCCGCTATTTTGTTTGTTCAGACTGCAATAACTTCTTCATACTAATTCAGAATCCGGTGAGACTTTGACCAATTAACTCCCACCTAAATTACGGACAATATGGAACACTCGGATAGCTCATCTTGTGAACGCATATTGTAGTTCTCCATGGGTACTGACAGTTGTACTTATAAAATAACAGGATATAACATCGCCATATTTGAACTCCGCCTACTGTAGAAGCCGCTATGTTTTTTGTTCAGACCGCAATATTTTCTTCATACTCACTCGGAATCCTGCGAGACTTCGACTGATTAACTCCCACCTAAATTACGGACAATATGGAACACTCGGATACTTCATCGTGTGAACGCATACTGTAGTTCTCAATGGGCACTGACAGTTGTACTTAGAAAATAACAGGATACCACATCCCCTTATTTAAACTCCGCCTAGTGCAGAAGCCGCTATTTTTTTTGTTCATACTTCTATATTTTCTTCATACTAACTCGGAATCCGGCGAGACTTCGACCGATTAACTCCCACCTAAATTAAGGACAATATGAAACACTCAGTTACTTCATCTTGTGAACGTACACTATAGTTCTCCTTGGGGACTGACAGTTGTACTTAGAAAATAACAGGCTACCACATCCCCATATTTGAACTACGACTAGTGCAGAAACCGCTATTTTTTTTTCAGACTGCAATAACTTCTTCATACTAATTCAGAATCTGGTGAGACTTCGACCAATTAACTCCCACCTAAATTACGGACAATATGGAACACTTGGATACTTAATCTTGTGAATGCATACTGTAGTTCTAGATGGGCACTGACAGTTGTACTTAGAAAATAACAGGATACCACATCTCCTTATTTGAACTCCACCTAGTCCAGAAGCCACTATTTTTTTGTTCAGACTGTAATATTTTCTTCATACTAACTCGGAATCCGGCGAGACTTCGACCGATTAACTCCCACCTGAATTACGGACAATATGAAACACTCAGTTACTTCATCTTGTGAACGTACACTGTAGTTCTCCATGGGGACTGACATTTGTACTTAGAAAATAACAGGCTACCACATCCCCATATTTGAACTCCGCCTAGTGCAGAAGTCGCTATTTTTTTGTTCAAACTGCAATAACTTCTTCATAATAATTCAGAATCCGGTGGGACTTCGACCAATTAACTCCCACCTAAATTACGAAAAATATGGAACACTCGGATACTTCATCGTGTGAACGCATACTGTATTTCTCTATGGGCACTGACTGTTGTACTTAGAAAATAACAGGATACCACATCCCCTTATTTGAACTCCGCCTAGTGCAGAAGCCGCTATTATTTTTGTTCCGACTCCTGTATTTTCTTCATACTAACTCGAAATCCAGGGAGACTTCGACCAATTAAATCCCACCTAAATTACGGACAATATGGAACACTCGGATACTTCATCTTGTGAACGTACACTCTAGTTCTCCATGGGGACTGACAATTATACTTTGAAAATAACAGGCTACCACATCCCCATATTTGAACTCCGCCTAGTGCAGAAGCCGCTATTTTTTTTGTTCAGACTGCAATAACTTCTTCATACTAATTCAATTATCCGGTGAGACTTTGACCAATTAAATCCCACCTAAATTACGGACAATATGGAACACTCGGATACCTCATCTTGTGAACGGATACTGTAGTTCTCCACTGGTGCTGAAAATTGTACTAAGAAAATAACAGGATACAACATCGCCATATTTGAACTCCGCCTAGTGCAGAAGCCGCTATTTTTTTTGTTCAGACTGCAATATTTTCTTCATACTAACTCGGAATCCGGCGAGACTTCGACTGATTAACTTCCACCTAAATTACGGACAATATGAAACACTTGGATACTTCATCTTGTGAACGTACAATGTAGTTCTCCATAGGGACTGACAGTTGTACTTAGAAAATAACAGGCTACTACATCCCCATATTTGAACTCCGCCTAGTGTAGAAGCTGCTATTTTTTTTGTTCAGACTGCAATAACTTCTTCATACTAATTCAGAATCCGGTGAGATTTCGACCAATTTACTCCCACCTAAATTACGGACAATATGGAACACTCGGATACTTAATCTCGTGAACGCATACTGTAGTTCTCTATTGGCACTGACAGTTGTACTTAGAAAATAACAGGATATACATCTCCATATTTGAACTTGCCTAGTGCAGAAGCCGCTATTTTTTTTGTTCAGACTGCTATAACTTCTTCATACTAATTCAGAATCCGGTGAGACTTCGACCAATTAACTCTCACCTAAATTACAGACAATATGGAACACTCAGATACTTCATCTTGTGAATGCATACTGTAGTTCTCCATGGGCACTGACAGTTGTACTTAGAAAATAACAGGATACCACATCCCCTTATTTGAACTCCGCCTAGTCCAAAAGCCGCTATTTTTTTTGTTCAGACTGCAATATTTTATTCATACTAACTCGGAATACGGCGAGATTTCGACCGATTAACTCCCACCTAAATTACGGACAATATGAAACACTCGGTTATTTCATCTTGTGAACATACACTGTAGTTCTCCATGGGGACCGAGAGTTGTACTTTGAAAATAACAGGCTACGACATCCCCATATTAGAACTCCGCCTAGTGCAGAAGCCGCTATTTTTTTGTTCAGGCTGCAATAACTTCTTCATACTAATTCAGAATCCGGTGAGAATTCGACCAATTAACTCCCATCTAAATTACGGACAGTATTGAACACTCGGATACTTCATCCTATGAACGCATACTGTAGTTCTCTATGGGCACTGACAGTTGTACTTTGAAAATAACAGGATACCACATCCCCATATTTGAACTCCGCCTAGTGTAGAAGCTGCTATTTTTTTTTGTTCGGACTGCAATAACTTCTTCATACTAATTTAGAATCCGGTGAGACTTTGACCAATTAACTCCCACCTAAATTACGGACAATTTGGAACACTCGGATACCTCATCTTGTGAACACATATTGCAGTTCTCCATGGGTACTGACAGTTGTAGTTAGAAAATAACAAGATACAACATCGCCATACTTGAACTCCGCCTATTGCAGAAGCCACTATTTTTTTGTTCAGACTACAATATTTTCTTCGTACTAACTCGGAATCCGGCGAGACTTCGACTGATTAACTCCCACCTAAATTACGGACAATATGAAACACTCGGATATTTCATCTTGTGAACGTACACTGTAGTTCTCCATAGAGACTGACAGTTATACTTAGAAAATAGCAGGCTACTACATCCTCATGAACTCCGCTTAGTACAGAAGCCGCTTTTTTTTTGTTCAAACTGCAATATTTTCTTCATACTTACTCGGAATCCGACGAGACTTCGACCGATTAACTTCCACCTAATTTACGGACTATATGGAACACTCGGATACCTCATCTAGTGAACGCATACTGTAGTTCTCCTTGGGCACTGACAATTGTACTTAGAAAATAACAGGATACACATCTCCATATTTGAACTTCGTCTAGTGCAGAAGCCGCTATTTTTTTTGTTCAGACTGCAATAACTTCTTCATACTAATTCAGAATCCGGTGAGACTTCGACCAATTAACTCCCACCTAAATTACGGACAATATGGAACACTCGGATACTTCTTCTTGTGAACGTACACTGTAGTTCTCCATGGGCACTGACAGTTGTACTTAGAAAATAACAGGATACCACATCCCCTTATTTGAACTCCGCCTAGTGCAGAAGTCGCTATTTTCTTCATACTAACTCGGAATCCGGCGAGACTTCGACCGATTAACTCCCATCTAAATTACGGACAATATGAAACACTCGGTTACTTCATCTTGTGAACATACACTGTATTTCTCCATGGGGGAGTTGTACTTAACAGGCTACCACATCCCCATATTTGAACTCCGCCTAGTGCAGAACCGGCTATTTTTTTGTTTAGATTACAATAACTTCTTCATACTAATTCAGAATCTGGTGAGAATTCGACCAATTATCTCCCATCTAAATTACGGACAATATGGAACACTCGGATACTTCATCTTGTGAACGCATAGTGTAGTTCCCTATGGGCACTGACAGTTGTACTTTGAAAATAACAGGATACCACATCCCCTTATTTGAACTCCGCCTAGTGTAGAAGCCGCTATTTTTTTTGTTCAGACTCCTATATTTTCTTCATACTATCTCGGAATCCGGCGAGACTACGACTGATTAACTCCCACCTAAATTACGGACAATATGAAACACTCGGATACATCATTTTGTGAACATACACTGTAGTTCTCCAAGGGGACTGACAGTTGTACTTTGAAAATAACAGGCTACCACATCCCCATATTTGAACTCCGCCTAGTGCATAAGCCGCTATTTTTTTTATTCAGACTGCAATAACATCTTCATACTAATTCAGAATCATGTGAGAATTCGACCAATTAACTTCCATCTAAATTACGGACAATATGGAACACTCGGATACTTCATCTTGTGAACGCATACTGTAGTTCTCCATTGGCACTGACAGTTGTACTTTGAAAATAACAGGATACCATATCCCCATATTTGAACTCCGCCTAGTGCAGAAGCCGCTATTTTTTTTGTTCAGACTACAATAACTTCTTCATACTAATTCAGAATCCGGTGAGACTTTGACCAATTTACTACCACCTAAATTACGGACAATATGGAACACTCGGATACCTCATCTTGTGAACGCATACTGTAGTTCTCCATGGTTACTGACAGTTGTACTTAGAAAATAACAGGATACAACATCGCCATATTTGAATCCGCCTAGTGTAGAAGCCGCTATTTTTTTTGCTCAGACAGCAATATTTTCTTCATACTAACTCGGAATCCGGCGAGACTTCGACTGATTAACTCCCACCTAAATTACGGACAATATGAAACACTCGGATACTTCATCTTGTGAACGTACACTGTAGTTCTCCATGGGGACTGACAGTTTTACTTAGAAAATAACATGCTACTACATCCTCATATTTGAACTCCGCCTAGTGCAGAAGCCGCTATTTTTTTGTTCCGACTGCAATAACTTCTTCATACTAATTCAGAATCCGGTGAGACTTCGACCAATTTACTCCCACCTAAATTACGGACAATATGGAACACTCAGATACTTCATCTTGTGAACGCATACTGTAGTTCTCTATGGGCACTGACAGTTGTACCTAGAAAATAACAGGATACCACATCCCCATATTTGAACTCCGCTTAGTTTTGAAGCCGCTAATTTTTTTGTTCATACTGCAATAACTTCTTCATACTAATTCGATATTCGGTGAGACTTCGACCGATTTACTCCCACCTAAATTACGGACAATATGGAACACTCGGATACCTCATCTTGTGAACGCATACTGTAGTTCTCCATGGGCACTGACAGTTGTACTTGGAAAATAACAGGATACACATCTCCATATTTGAATTTCGCCTAGTGCAGAAGCCGCTATTTTTTTTGTTCAGACTGCAATAACTTCTTCATACTAATTCAGAATCCGGTGAGACTTCGACCAATTAACTCCCACCTAAATTACGGTCAATATGGAACACTCAAATACTTCATCTTGTGAATGCATACTGTATTTCTCAATGGGCACTGACAGTTATACTTAGAAAATAACAGGATACCACATCCCCTAATTTGAAATCCGCCTAGTCCAGAAGCCGCTATTTTTTTTTGTTCAGACTGCAATATTTTCTTCATACTAACTCGGAATTTGGCGAGACTTCGACCGATTAACTCCCACCTAAATTACGGACAATATGAAACACTCGGTTACTTCATCTTGTGAACATACACTGTAGTTCTCCATGGGGACTGAGAGTTGTACTTAGAAAATAACAGGCTACCAGATCCCCATATTTGAACTAAGCCTAGTGCAGAAGCCGCTATTTTTTTTGTTCAGACTGCAATAACTTCTTCATACTAATTCAGAATCCGGTGAGACTTCGACCAATTAACTCCCACCTAAATTACGGACAATATTGAACACTCGGATACTTCATCTTGTGAACGCATACAGTAGTTCTCCATGGGCACTGGCAGTTGTACTTAGAAAATAACGGGATACCACATCCCCTTATTTGAACTCCGCCTAGTGTAGAAGCCGCTATTTTTTTGTTCAGACTACAATATTTTCTTCATGCTAACTCGGAATCCGGCGAGACTTCGACCGATTAACTCCCACCTAAATTACAGACAATATGAAACACTCGGATACTTCATCTTGTGAACGTACACTTTAGTTCTCCATGGGGACTGACAGTTGTACTTTGAAAATAACAGGCTACCACATCCACATATTTGAACTCCGCCTAGTGCAGAAGCCGCTATTTTTTTTGTTCAGACTGCAATAACTTCTTCATAATAATTTAGAATCCGGTGAGAATTCGACTGATTTACTCCCACCTAAATTACGGACAATATGGAACACTCGGATACTTCATCTTGTGAACTCATACTGTAGTTCTCCATGGGCACTGACAGTTGTACTTAGAAAATAACAGGATACCACATCCCCATATTTGAACTCCGCCTAGTACAGAAGCCGCTATTTTTTTTGTTCAGACTGCAATAACTTCTTCATACTAATTCAGAATCCGGTGAGACTTCGACCAATTAACTCCCACATAAATTACGGACAATATGGAACACTCGGATACTTCATCTTGTGAACGTACATAGTTGTTCTCCCAGGGGACCGACAGTTGTACTTAGAAAATAACAGGCTACTACACCCCTATATTTGAACTCCGCCTAGTGTAGAAGCCGCTATTTTTTTTGTTCATACTGCAATAACTTCTTCATACTATTTCAGAATCCGGTGAGACTTTGACCAATTTACTCCCACCTAAATTACGGACAATATGGAACACTCGAATACTTCATCTTGTGAATGCATACTGTAGTTCTCTATGGGCACTGACAGTTGTACTTGGAAAATAACAAGCTACCACATCCCCATATTTGAACTCTGCCTAGGTAAGAAGCCGCTATTTTTTTGTTCAGGCTGCAATAACTTCTTCATACTAACTCGGAATCCGGCGAGACTTCGACCGATTAACTCCCACCTAAATTACGGACAATATGAAACACTCGGATACTTCATCTTCGGAACGTAAACTGTAGTTCTTCATGGGGACTTACAGTTGTACTTAGAAAATAACAGGCTACCACATCCCCATATTTGAATTCCGCCTAGTGCAGAAGCCACTATTTTTTTTGTTAAGACTGCAATAATTTCTTCATAATAATTCAAAATCCGATGAGACTTCGACCAATTAACTTTCACCTAAATTACGGATAATATGAAACACTCGGATACTTCATCTTGTGAACGCATATGTACTTCTCCATGGGCATTGACAGTTGTACTTAGAAAATAACAGGATACCACATCCCCATATTTGAACTCCGCCTAGTGCAGAAGTCGGTATTTTTTGTTCAGACTGCAATAACTTCTTCATACTAATTCAGAATCCGGTGAGACTTCGACCAATTAACTCCCACATAAATTACGGACAATATGGAACACTCGGATACTTCATCTTGTGAACGTACATAGTTGTTCTCCCAGGGGACCGACAGTTGTACTTAGAAAATAACAGGCTACTACACCCCTATATTTGAACTCCGCCTAGTGTAGAAGCCGCTATTTTTTTTGTTCATACTGCAATAACTTCTTCATACTATTTCAGAATCCGGTGAGACTTTGACCAATTTACTCCCACCTAAATTACGGACAATATGGAACACTCGAATACTTCATCTTGTGAATGCATACTGTAGTTCTCTATGGGCACTGACAGTTGTACTTGGAAAATAACAAGCTACCACATCCCCATATTTGAACTCTGCCTAGGTAAGAAGCCGCTATTTTTTTTGTTCAGGCTGCAATAACTTCTTCATACTAACTCGGAATCCGGCGAGACTTCGACCGATTAACTCCCACCTAAATTACGGACAATATGAAACACTCGGATACTTCATCTTCGGAACGTAAACTGTAGTTCTTCATGGGGACTTACAGTTGTACTTAGAAAATAACAGGCTACCACATCCCCATATTTGAATTCCGCCTAGTGCAGAAGCCACTATTTTTTTTGTTAAGACTGCAATAATTTCTTCATAATAATTCAAAATCCGGTGAGACTTCGACCAATTAACTTTCACCTAAATTACGGATAATATGAAACACTCGGATACTTCATCTTGTGAACGCATATGTACTTCTCCATGGGCATTGACAGTTGTACTTAGAAAATAACAGGATACCACATCCCCATATTTGAACTCCGCCTAGTGCAGAAGTCGGTATTTTTTGTTCAGACTGCAATAACTTCTTCATACTAATTCAGAATCCGGTGAGACTTCGACCAATTAAATCCCACCTAAATTATGGACAATATGGAACACTCGGATACCTCATCTTGTGAATGCATACTGTAGTTCTCCATGGGCACTGACAGTTGTACTCTGAAAATAACAGGATACACATCTCCATATTTGAACTTCGCCTAGTGCAGTAGCCGCTATTTTTTTTGTTCAGACTACAATAACTTTTTCATACTAATTCAGAATCCGGTGAGACTTCGACCAATTAACTCCCACCTAAATTACCGACAATATGGAACACTCAGATACTTCATCTTGGGAATGCATACTGTAGTTCTCCATGGGCACTGACAGTTGTACTTAGAAAATAACAGGATACCACATCCCCTTATTTGAACTCCGCCTAGTCCAGAAGCCGCTATTTTTTATGTTCAGACTGCACTATTTTCTTCATACTAACTCGGAATCCGGCGAGACTTCAACCGATTAACTCCCACCTAAATTACGGACAATATGAAACACTCGTTTATTTCATCTTGTGAACATACACTGTAGTTCTCCATGGGGACTGAGAGTTGTACTTGGAAAATAACAGGCTACCACATCCCCATATTTGAACTCCGCCTAGTGCATAAGCCGCTATTTTTTTTGTTCAGACTGCAATAACTTCTTCATACTAATTCAGAATCCGGTGAGACTTTGATCAATTAACTCCCACCTAAATTACGGACAATAAGGAACACTCGGATACTTCATCTTGTGAGCGCATACTGTAGTTCTCCATGGGCACTGACAGTTGTACTTAGAAAATAACGGGATACCACATCCCCTTATTTGAACTTCGCCTAGTGTAGAAGCCGCTATTTTTTTTGTTCAGACTGCAATATTTTCTTCATACTAACTCGGAATCCGACGAGACTTCGACCGATTAACTCCCACCTAAATTACGGACAATATGAAACACTCGGATACTTCATCTTATGAACGTACATTGTAGTTCTTCATGGGGACTGATAGTTGTACTTTGAAAATAACAAGATACCACATCCCCATATTTGAACTCCGTCTAGTGTAGAAGCTGCTATTATTTTTGTTCAGACCGCAATAACTTCTTCATACTAATTCAGAATCCAGTGAGACTTCGACAAGTTAAGTCCCACCTAAATTACGGAAAATATGCAACACTCGGATACTTCATCTTGTGAACTCATACTGTAGTTCTCGATGGGTACGGACAGTTGTACTTAGAAAATAACAGGATACCACATCCCGTTATTTGAACTCCGCCTAGTGCAGAAGCCGCTATTTTTTTGTTCAAACTGCAATATTTTCTTCATACTAACTCGGAATCCGACGAGACTTCGACCGATTAACTCCCACCTGAATTACGGACAATATGAAGCACTCAGTTACTTCATCTTGTGAACGTACACTGTAGTTCTCCATGGGGACTAAGAGTTGTACTTATAAAATAACAGGATACCACATCCCCATATTTGAACTCCGCCTAGTGCAGAAGCCGCTATTTTTTATGTTCAGACTGCAATAACTTCTTCATACTAATTCAGAATCCGGTGAGAATTCGACCAATTAACTCCCATCTAAATTACGGACTATATGGAACACTCGGATACTTCATCTTGTGAATGATACTGTAGTTCTCTATGGGCACTGGCAGTTGTACTTAGAAAATAACAGGATACCACATCCCCATATTTGAACTCCGCTTAGTGTTGAAGCCGCTATTTTTTTGTTCATACTGCAATAACTTCTTCATACTAATTCGATATTCGGTGAGACTTCGACCGATTTACTCCCACCTAAATTACGGACAATATAGAACACTCGGATACCTCATCTTGTGAACGCATACTGTAGTTCTCCATGGGAAATGACAGTTGTACTTGGAAAATAACAGGATACACATCTCCATATTTGAATTTCGCCTAGTGTAGAAGCCGCTATTTTTTTTGTTCAGACTACAATAACTTCTTCATACTAATTCAGAATCCGGTGAGACTTGGACCAATTAACTCCCACCTAAATTACGGACAATATGGAACACTCAAATACTTCATCTTGTGAATGCATACTGTAGTTCTCCATGGGCACTGACAGTTGTACTTAGAAAATAACTTGATACCACATCCCCTAATTTGATATCCGCCTAGTCCAGAAGCCGCTATTTTTTTTTCAGACTGCAATATTTTCTTCATACTAACTCGGAATCCGGCGAGACTTCGACCGATTAACTCCCACCTAAATTACGGACAATATGAAACACTCGGTTATTTCATCTGGTGAACATACACTGTAGTTCTCCATGGGGACTCCGCCTAGTGCAGAAGCCGCTATTTTTTTTTTCAGACTGCAATAACTTCTTCATACTAATTCATAATCCGGTGAGACTTCGACCAATTAACTCCCACCTAAATTACGGACAATATGGAACACTCAGATACTCCATCTTGTGAACGCATACTGTAGTTCTCCATGGGCACTGACAGTTGTACTTAGAAAATAACGGGATACCACATCCCCTTATTTGAACTCCGCCTAGTGCAGAAGCCGCTATTTTTTTGTTCAGACTACAATATTTTCTTCATACTAACTCGGAATCCGGGGAGACTTCGACCGATTAACTCCCACCTAAATTACGGACAATATGAAACACTTGGATACTTCATCTTGTGAACGTACACTTTAGTTCTCCATGGGGACTGACAGTTGTACTTTGAAAATAACAGGCTACCACATCCGCATATTTGAACTCCGCCTAGTGCAGAAGCCGCTATTTTTTTTGTTCAGAATACAATAACTTTTTCATACTAATTCAGAATCCGGTGAGACTTCGACCAATTAACTCCCACCTAAATTACGGACAATATGGAACACTCAGATACTTCATCTTGGGAATGCATACTGTAGTTCTCCATGGGCACTGACAGTTGTACTTAGAAAATAACAGGATACCACATCCCCTTATTTGAACTCCGCCTAGTCCAGAAGCCGCTATTTTTTTTGTTCAGACTGCAATATTTTCTTCATACTAACTCGGAATCTGGCGAGACTTCGACCGATTAACTCCCACCTAAATTACGGACAATATGAAACACTCGGTTATTTCTTCTTGTGAACATACACTGTAGTTCTCCATGGGGACTGAGAGTTGTACTTGGAAAATAACATGCTACCACATCCCCATATTTGAACTCCGCCTAGTGCATAAGCCGCTATTTTTTTTTGTTCAGACTGCAATAACTTTTTCATACTAATTCAGAATCCGGTGAGACTTCGACCAATTAACTCCCACCTAAATTACGGACAATATGGAACATTCAGATACTTCGTCTTGTGAACGCATACTGTAGTTCTCCATGGGCACTGACAGTTGTACTTAGAAAATAACGGGATACCACATCCCCTTATTTGAACTCCGCCTAGTGTAGAAGCCGCTATTTTTTTTGTTCAGACTGCAATATTTTCTTCATACTAACTCGGAATCCGACGAGACTTCGACCGATTAACTCCCACCTAAATTACGGACAATATGAAACACTCGGATACTTCATCTTGTGAACGTACACTTTAGTTCTCCATGGGGACTGACAGTTGTACTTTGAAAATAACAGGCTACCACATCCCCATATTTGTATTCCGCCTAGTGCAGAAGCCACTATTTTTTTTGTTCAGACAGCAATAACTTCTTCATAATAATTCAGAATCCGCTGAGAATTCGACTGATTAACTCCCACCTAAATTACGGACAATATGGAACACTCGGATACTTCATCTTGTGAAATCATACTGTAGTTCTCCATGGGCACTGACAGTTGTACTTAGAAAATAACAGGATACCACATTCCCATACTTGAACTCCGCCTAGTACAAAAGCTGCTATTTTTTTTGTTCAGACTGCAATAACTTCTTCATACTAATTCAGAATCCGATGAGATTTCGACCAATTAACTCCCACCTAAATTACGGACAATATGGAACACTCGGATACTTCATCATATGAACGTACACTGTAGTTCTTCATGGGGTCTGATAGTTGTACTTTGAAAATAACAAGATAACACATCCCCATATTTGAACTCCGTCTAGTGCAGAAGCTGCTATTTTTTTTGTTCAGACCGCAATAACTTCTTCATACTAATTCAGAATCCAGTGAGACTTCGACCAGTTAAGTCCCACCTAAATTACGGACAAAATGCAACACTCGGATACTTCATCTTGTGAACGCATACTGTAGTTCTCGTTGGGTACTGACAGTTGTACTTAGAAAATAATAGGATACCACATCCCGTTATTTGAACTCCGCCTAGTGCAGAAGCCGCTATTTTTTTGTTCAGACTGCAATATTTTCTTCATACTAACTCGGAATCCGACGAGACTTCGACCGATTAACTCCCACCAGAATTACGGACAATATGAAGCACTCAGTTACTTCATCTTGTGAACGTACACTGTAGTTCTCCATGGGGACTAAGAGTTGTACTTATAAAATAACAGGCTACCACATCCCCATATTTGAACTCCGCCTAGTGCAGAAGCCGCTATTTTTTATGTTCAGACTGCAATAACTTCTTCATACTAATTCAAAATCCGGTGAGAATTCGACCAATTAACTCCCATCTAAATTACGGACTATATGGAACACTCGGATACTTCATCTTATGAAAGATACTGTAGTTCTCTATGGGCACTGGCAGTTGTACTTAGAAAATAACAGGATACCACATCCCCATATTTGAACTCCGCTTAGTGTTGAAGCCGCTATTTTTTTTGTTCATACTGCAATAACTTCTTCATACTAATTCGATATTCGGTGAGACTTCGATCGATTTACTCCCACCTAAATTACGGACAATATAGAACACTCGGATACCTCATCTTGTGAACGCATACTGTAGTTCTCCATGGGCACTGACAGTTGTACTTGGAAAATAACAGGATACACATCTCCATATTTGAATTTCGCCTAGTGCAGAAGCCGCTATTTTTTTTGTTCAGACTGCAATAACTTCTTCATACTAATTCAAAATCCGGTGAGACTTCGACCAATTAACTCCCACCTAAATTACGGACAATATGGAACACTCAAATACTTCATCTTGTGAATGCATACAGTAGTTCTCCATGGGCACTGACAGTTGTACTTAGAAAATAACTGGATACCACATCCCCTAATTTGATATCCGCCTAGTCCAGAAGCCGCTTTTTTTTGTTCAGACTGCAATATTTTCTTCATACTAACTCGGAATCTGGCGAGACTTCGACCGATTAACTCCCACCTAAATTACGGACAATATGAAACACTCGGTTACTTCATCATGTGAACATACACTGTAGTTCTCCATGGGGACTCCGCCTAGTGCAGAAGCCGCTATTTTTTTTGTTCAGACTGCAATAACTTCTTCATACTAATTCAGAATCCGGTGAGACTTCGACCAATTAACTCCCACCTAAATTACGGACAATATGGAACACTCGGTTAATTCATCTTGTGAACGCATACTGTAGTTCTCCATGGGCACTGACAGTTGTACTTAGAAAATTACGGGATACCACATCCCCTTATTTGAACTCCGCCTAGTGCAGAAGCCGCTATTTTTTTGTTCAGACTACAATATTTTCTTCATACTAACTCGGAATCCGGCGAGACTTCGACCGATTAACTCCCACCTAAATTACGGACAATATGAAACACTCGGATACTTCATCTTGTGAACGTACACTTTAGTTCACCATGGGGACTGACAGTTGTACTTTGAAAACAACAGGCTACCACATCCCCATATTTGAACTCCGCCTAGTGCAGAAGCCGCTATTTTTTTTTGTTCAGACTGCAATAACTTCTTCATAATAATTCAGAATCCGGTGAGACTTCGACCAATTTACTCCCACCTAAATTACGGACAATATGGAACACTCGAATACTTCATCTTGTGAATGCATACTGTAGTTCTCTATGGGCACTGACAGTTGTACTTAGAAAATAACAGGAAACCACATCCCCATATTTGAACTCCGCTTAGTGCTGAAGCCGCTATTTTTTTTGTTCATACTGCAATAACTTCTTCATACTAATTCAGAATCCAGTGAGACTTCGACCGATTAACTCCCACCTAAATTACGGACAATATGAAACACTCGAATACTTCATCTTCTGAACGTACACTGTAGTTCTCCATGGGGACTGATAGTTGTACTTGGAAAATAACAAGCTACCACATCCACATATTTGAACTCTGCCTAGTGCAGAAGCCGCTATTTTTTTATTCAGACTGCAATATTTTCTTCATACTAACTCGGAATCCAGCGAGACTTCGACCGATTAACTCCCACCTAAATTACGGACAATATGAAACACTCGAATACTTCATCTTGTGAACGTAAACTAGTTCTTCATGGGGACTGACAGTTGTACTTAGAAAATAACAGGCTACCACATCCCCATGAACTCCGCCTAGTGCATAAGCCACTATTTGTTTTGTTCAGACTGCAATAACTTCTTCATACTAATTCAAAATCCGGTGAGACTTCGGCCAATTAACTCCCACCTAAATTACGGATAATATGGAACACTCGGATACTTCATCTTGTGAACGCATACTGTAGTTCTCCATGGGCACTGACAGTTGTACTTAGAAAATAACGGGATACCACATCCCATTATTTGGACTCCGCCTAGTGTAGAAGCCACTATTTTTTTGTTCAGACTGCAATATTTTCTTCATACTAACTCGGCATCCGACGAGACTTCGACCGATTAACTCTCACCTAAATTACGGACAATATGAAACACTCGGATACTTCATCTTGTGAACGTACACTTTAGTTCTCCATGGGGACTGACAGTTGTACTTTGAAAATAACAGGCTACCACATACCAATATTTGAACTCCGCCTAGTGCAGAAGCCACTATTTTTTTGTTCAGGCAGCAATAACTTCTTCATAATAATTCAGAATCCGCTGAGAATTCGACTGATTAACTCCCACCTAAATTACGGACAATATGGAACACTCGGATACTTCATCTTGTGAACCCATATTGTAGTTCTCTATGGGCACTAACAGTTGTACTTAGAAAATAATAGGATACCACATTCCCATATTTGAACTCCGCCTAGTACAAAAACTGCTATTTTTTTGTGCAGACTGCAATAACTTCTTCATACTAATTCAGAATCCGGTGAGATTTCGACCAATTAACTCCCACCTAAATTACGGACAATATGGAACACTCGGATACTTCATCTTGTGAACGTACACTGTAGTTCTTCATGGGGACTGATAGTTGTACTTTGAAAATAACAAGATACCACATCCCCAAATTTGAACTCCGTCTAGTGCAGAAGCCGCTATTTTTTTTGTTCAGACCGCAATAACTTCTTCATACTAATTCAGAATCCAGTGAGACTTCGACCAGTTAAGTCCCACCTAAATTACGGACAATATGCAACACTCGGATACTTCATCTTGTGAATGCATACTGTAGTTCTCGATGGGTACTGACAGTTGTACTTAGAAAATAATAGGATACCACATCCCGTTATTTGAACTCCGCCTAGTGCAGAAGCCGCTATTTTTTTGTTCAGACTGCAATATTTTCTTCATACTAACTCGGAATCCGACGAGACTTCGACCGATTAACTCCCACCTGAATTACGGACAATATGATGCACTCAGTTACTTCATCTTGTGAACGTACACTGTAGTTCTCCATGGGGACTAAGAGTTGTACTTATAAAATAACAGGCTACCACATCCCCATATTTGAACTCCGCCTAGTGCAGAAGCCGCTATTTTTTATTTTCAGACTGCAATAACTTCTTCATACTAATTTAGAATCCGGTGAGAATTCGACCAATTAACTCCCATCTAAATTACGGACTATATGGAACACTCGGATATTTCATCTTGTGAACGCATACTGTAGTTCTCTATGGGCACTTACAGTTGTACTTAGAAAATAACAGGATACCACATCCCCATATTTGAACTCCGCCTAGTGTTGAAGCCGCTATTTTTTTTTGTTCATACTGCAATAACTTCTTCATACTAATTCAGAATCCGGTGAGACTTCGACCGATTAACTCCCACCTAAATTACGGACAATATGAAACACTCGGATACTTCATCTTGTGAACGTACACTGTAGTTCTCCATGGGGACTGACAGTTGTACTTAGAAAATAACAGGCTACCACATCCCCATATTTGAACTCCGCCTAGTGCAGAAGCCGCTATTTTTTTTGTTGAGACTGTAATATTTTCTTCGTACTAACTCGGAATCCGGCGTGACTTCGACCAATTAACTCCCACCTAAATTACGGACAATATGGAACACTCGGATACTTCATCTTGTGAATGCATACTGTAGTACTCCATGGGAACTGACAGTTGTACTTAGAAAATAACAGGATACCATATCCCCTTATTTGAACTCCGCCTAGTCCAGAAGCCGCTATTTTTTTTGTTCAGACCGCAATATTTTCTTCATACTAACTCGGAATCCGTTGAGACATCGAACGATTAACTCCCACCTGAATTACGGACAATATGAAACACTCAGTTACTTCATCTTGTGAACGTACATTGTAGTTCTCCACGGGGATTGAGAGTTGTACTTAGAAAATAACAGGCTACCACATCCCCATATTTGAACTCCGCCTAGTGCAGAAGCCGCTATTTTTTTGTTCAGACTGCAATAACTTCTTCATACAAATTCAGAATCCGGTGAGACTTCGACCAATTAACTGCCACCTAAATTACGGACAATATGGAACACTCGGATACTTCATCGTGTGAACGCATACTGTAGTTCTCTATAGGCACTGACAGTTGTACTTAGAAAATAACAGGATACCACATCCCCTTATTTGAACTCCGCCTAGTGCAGAAGCCGATATTTTTTTTGTTCAGACTGCAATAACTTCTTCATACAAACTCGGAATCCGACGAGACTTCGACCGATTAACTTCGACCTAAATTACGGACAATATGAAACACTCGGATACTTCATCTTGTGAACGTATACTTTAGTTCTCCATGGGGACTGACAGTTGTACTTAGAAAATAACAAGATACCACATCCTCATATTTGAACTCCGCCAAGTGCAGAAGCCGCTATTTTTTTGTTCAGACTGCAATAACTTCTTCATACTAATTCAGAATCCGGTGAGACTTCGACCAATTAACTCCCACCTAAATTAGGGACAATATGGAACACTCGGATACTTCATCTTGTGAACGCATGTTGTAGTTCTCCATGGGCACTGACAGTTGTACTTAAAAATAACAGGATACGACATCCCCATATTTGAACTCCACCTAGTGAAGAAGCCGCTAATTTTTTTGTTCAGACCGCAATAACTTCTTCATACTAATTCAGAATCCGGTGATACTTCGACCAATTAACTCCCACCTAAATTACAGACAATATGGAATACTCGGATACTTAATCTTGTGAACGCATACTGTAGTTCTCCATGGGCACTGACAGTTGTACTTAGAAAATAACAGGATACCACATCCCCTTATTTGAAGTCCGCCTATTCCAGAAGCCGCTATTTTTTTTGTCCAGACTGTAATATTTTCTTCATACTAACTCGGAATCCGGCGAGACTTCGACCGATTAACTCCCACCTGAATTACGGACAATATGAAACACTCAGTTACTTCATCTTGTGAACGTACACTGTAGTTCTCCATGGGGACTGACAGTTGTATTTAGAAAATAACAGGCTACCACATCCCCTTATTTGAACTCCGCCTAGTGCAGAAGCTGCTATTTTTTTTGTTCAGACTGCAATAACTTCTTCATACTAATTCAGAATCCGGTGAGACTTCAACCAATTAACTCCCACCTAAATTACGGACAATATGGAACACTCGGATACTTCATCGTGTGAACACATACTGTAGTTCTGTATGGGCATTGACAGTTGTACTTAGAAAATAACAGGATACCACATCCCCTTATTTGAACTCCGCCTAGTGTAGAAGCCGCTATTTTTTTTGTTCAGACTCCTATATTTTCTTCATACTAACTCGGAATCCGGCGAGACTTCGACCGAGTAACTCCCACCTAAATTACGGACAATATGAAACACTCGGTTACTTCATCTTGTGAACGTACACTGTAGTTCTCCATGGGGACTGACAGTTGTACTTAGAAAATAACAGGCTAACGCATCCCCATATTTGAACTCCGCCTAGTGCTGAAGCCGCTTTTTTTTTGTTCAGACTGCAATAACTTCTTCATACTAATTCAGAATCCGATGAGACTTCGACCAATTAACTCCCACCTAAATTATGGACAATATGGAACACTCGGATACTTCATCGTGTGAACGCATATTGTAGTTCTCTATGGGCACTGACAGTTGTACTTAGAAAATAACAGGATACCACATCCCCTTATTTGAACTCCGCCTAGTGCAGAAGCCGCTATTCTTTTTGTACAGACTACTATATTTTCTTCATACTAACTCAGAATCCGGCGAGATTTCGATCGATTAACTCCAACCTAAATTACGGACAATATGAAACACTCTGATACTTCATCTTGTGAACGTACATTGTAGTTATCTATGGGGACTGACACTTGTACTTTGAAAATAACAAGCTACCACATCCCCATATTTGAACTCCGCCTTATGTAGAAGCCGCTATTTTTTTGTTCAGACTGCAATAATTTCTTCATACTAATTCAGAATCCGGTGAGAATTCGACTAATTAACTCCCATCTAAATTATGGACAATATGGAACACTCGGTTACTTCATCTTGTGAACGCATACTGTAGTTCTCCATTGGCACTGACAGTTGTACTTAGAAAATAACAGGATACCACATCCCCATATTTGAACTCTGCCTAGTGCAGAAGCCGCTTTTTTTTTGTTCAGACTGCAATAACTTCTTCATACTAATTCAGAATCCGGTGAGAATTCGACCAATTAACTCCCATCTAAATTACATACAATATGGAACACTCGGATACTTCATCTTGTGAACGCATACTGTAGTTCTCCATGGGCACTGACAGTTGTACTTAAAAATAACAGGATACGACATCCCCATATTTGAACTCCACCTAGTGAAGAAGCCGTTATTTTTTTTGTTCATTCCGCAATAACTTCTTCATACTAATTCAGAATCCGGTGATACTTCGACCAATTAACTCCCACCTAAATTACGGACAATAGGAAACACTCGGATACTTCCTCTTGTGAACGCATACTGTAGTTCTCAATGGGCACTGACAGTTGTACTTAGAAAATAATAGGATACGGCATCCCTATATTTGAACTCCACCTAGTGCAGAAGCCGCTATTTTTTTTGTTCAGACTGCAATATTTTCTTCATACTAACTCTGAATCCGGCGAGACTTTGACTGATTAACTCCCACCTAAATTACAGACAATATGAAACACTCAGATACTTCATCTTGTGAAGGTACACTATAGTTCTCCAAGGGGACTGACAGTTGTACTTAGAAAATACCAGGCTACCACATCCCCATATTTGAACTCCGCCTAGTGCAGAAGCGACTGTTTTTTTTTTCAAACTGCAATAACTTCTTCATACGAACTCGGAATTCGGCGAGACTTCGACCGATTAACTCCCACCTAAATTACGGACAATATGAAACACTCGAATACTTTAACTTGTGAACGTACACTGTAGTTCTCCATGGGCACTGACAGTTGTACTTAGAAAATAACAGGCTACCACATCCCCATATTTAAACTCCGCCTAGTGCAGAAGCCGCTATTTTTTTGTTAAGACTGCAATAACTTCTTCATAATAATTAAAAATCCGATGAGACTTCGACCAATTAACTCCCTCCTAAATTACGGACAATATGGATCACTCGGATACTTCATCTTGTGAACGCATACTGTAGTTCTCTATGGGCACTGACAGTTGTTCTTAGAAAATAACAGGATACCACATCCCCATATTTGAACTCCACCTAGTGTAGAAGCCGCTATTTTTTTGTTCAGACCGCAATAACTTCTTCATACTAACTCGGAATCCGGCGAGACTTCGACCAATTAACTCCCACCTAAATTACGGACAATATGAAACACTCAGATACTTCATCTTGTGAACGTACACTGTATTTCTCCATGGGGACTGACAGTTGTACTTTGAAAATAACAGGCTACCACATCCCCATATTTAAACTCCGCCTAGTACAGAAACCGCTATTATTTTTGTTCAGACTGCAATAATTTCTTCATACTAAATCAAAATCCGGTGAGAATTCGACCAATTAACTCCTATCTAAATTACGGACAATATGGAACACTCGGAAACTTCAACTTATAAACGCATACTGTAGTTCTCCATTCGCACAAACAGTTGTACTTAGAAAATAACAGGATACCACATCCCCATATTTGAACTCCGCCTAGTGTAGAAGCCGCTATTTTTTTTTGTTCAGACCGCAATAACTTCTTCATACTAATTCAGAATCCGATGAGACTTCGACCAATTAACTCCCACCTAAATTACGGACAATATGGAATACTCGGATACTTCATCGTGTGAACGCATACTGTAGTTCTCTATGGGCACTGACAGTTGTACTTAGAAAATAACAGGATACCACATCCCCTTAATTGATATCCGCCTAGTGCAAAAGCGACTATTTTTTTTGTTCAGACTCCTATATTTTTTTCATACTAACTCGGAATCCGGCGATACTTCGACCGATTAACTCCCACCTAAATTACGGACAATATGAAACACTCTGATACTTCATCTTGTGAACGTACACTGTAGTTCTCCATGGAGACTGACGGTTGTACTTTGAAAATAACAGGCTACCACATCCCCATATTTGAACTCCACCTAGTGCAGAAGCCGCTATTTTTTTGTTCAGACTACAATAATTTTTTCATACCAATTCAGAATCCAGTGAGAATTCGACCAATTAACTCTCATCTAAATTACAGACAATATGGAACACTCGGATACTTCATCTTGTGAACGCATACTGTAGTTCTCCATTGGCACTGACAGTTGTACTTAGAAAATAACAAGATACCACATCCCCATATTTGAACTCTGCCTAGTGCAGAAGCCGCTATTTTTTTTGTTCAGACTGCAATAAATTCTTCATACTAATTCAAATCCGGTGAAACTTTGACCAATTAACTCCCACCTAAATTACGGACAATAAGGAACACTCGGATACCTCACCTTGTGAACGCATAATGTAGTTCTCCGTGGGCACTGACAGTTGTACTTAGAAAATAATAGGATACGACATCCCCATATTTGAACTCCACCTAGTGCAGAAGCCGCTATTTTTTTTGTTCAGACTGCACTATTTTCTTCATACTAACTCTGAATTCGATGAGACTTCGACTGATTAACTCCCACCTAAATTACGGACAATATGAAACACTCGGATACTTCATCTTGTGAACGTACACTGTAGTTCTCCAAGTGGACTGACAGTTGTACTTAGAAAATACCAGGCTACCACATCCCCTTATTTGAACTCCGCCTAGTGCAGAAGCCGCTGTTTTTTTGTTCAGATTGCAATAACTTCTTCATACTAATTCAGAATCCGGTGAGACTTCGACCAATTTACTCCCACCTAAATTACGGACAATATGGAACACTCGGATATTTCATCTTCTGAACACATACTGTAGTTCTCTATGGGCACTGACAGTTGTACTATGAAAATAACAGGATACCACATCCCCAAATTTTAACTCCGCCTAGTGAAGAAGCCGCTATTTTTTTTGTTCAGACTGCAATAACTTCTTCATACAAATTCATAATACGGTGAGACTTCGACCAATTAACTCCCACCTAAATTACGGACAATATGGAACACTCGGATACTTCATCGTGTGAACGCATATTGTAGTTCTCTATGGGCACTGACAGTTGTACTTAGAAAATAACAAGATACCAAATCCCCTTATTTGAACTCCGCCTAGTGCACAAGCCGCTATTTTTTTTGTTCAGACTGCAATAACTTCTTCATACTAACTCGGAATCCGACGAGACTTCGACCGATTCACTTCCACCTAAATTACGGACAATATGAAACACTCGGATACTTCATCTTGTGAACGTACACTTTAGTTCTCCATGTGGACTGACAGTTGTACATTGAAAATAACAAGATACCACATCCCCTTATTTGAACTCCGCCAAGTGCAGAAGCCGTTATTTTTTTTGTTCAGACTGCAATAACTTCTTCATACTAATTCAGAATCCGGTGAGACTTCGACCAATTAACTCCCATCTAAATTACAGACAATATGGAACACTCGGATACTTCATCTTGTGAACGCATACTGTAGTTCTCCATGGGCACTGACAGTTGTACTTAAAAATAACAGGATACGACATCCCCATATTTGAACTCCACCTAGTGAAGAAGCCGTTATTTTTTTTGTTCATTCCGCAATAACTTCTTCATACAAATTCAGAATCCGGTGATACTTCGACCAATTAACTCCCACCTAAATTACGGACAATAGGAAACACTCGGATACTTCCTCTTGTGAACGCATACTGTAGTTCTACATGGGCACTGAAAGTTGTACATAGAAAATAACAGGATACCACATCCCCATATTTGAACTCCGCCTAGTACAAAAGCCGCTATTTTTTTTTGTTCAGACTGCAATATTTTCTTCATACTTACTCGTAATCCGGCGAGACTTCGACTGATTAACTCCCACCTAAATTACAGACAATATGAAACACTCGGATACTTCATCTTGTGAAGGTACACTATAGTTCTCCAAGGGGACTGACAGTTGTACTTAGAAAATACCAGGCTACCACATCCCCATATTTGAACTCCGCCTAGTGCAGAAGCGACTGTTTTTTTGTTCAAACTGCAATAACTTCTTCATACGAACTCGGAATTCGGCGAGACTTCGACCGATTAACTCCCACCTAAATTACGGACAATATGAAACACTCGAATACTTTAACTTGTGAACGTACACTGTAGTTCTCCATGGGCACTGACAGTTGTACTTAGAAAATAACAGGCTACAACATCCCCATATTTAAACTCCGCCTTGTGCAGAAGCCTCTATTTTTTTGTTAAGACTGCAATAACTTCTTCATAATAATTAAAAATCCGATGAGACTTCGACCAATTAACTCCCTCCTAAATTACGGACAATATGGATCACTCGGATACTTCATCTTGTGAACGCATACTGTAGTTCTCTATGGGCACTGACAGTTGTTCTTAGAAAATAACAGGATACCACATCACCATATTTGAACTCCACCTAGTGTAGAAGCCGCTATTTTTTTTGTTCAGACCGCAATAACTTCTTCATACTAACTCGGAATCCGGCGAGACTTCGACCAATTAACTCCCACCTAAATTACGGAAACCGCTATTATTTACAGACAATATGGAACACTCGGATACTTCATCTTGTGAACGCATACTGTAGTTCTCCATTGGCACTGACAGTTGTACTTAGAAAATAACAGGATACCACATCCCCATATTTGAACTCCGCCTAGTGCAGAAGCCGCTATTTTTTTGTCCAGACTGCAATAACTTCTTCATACTAATTCTGAATCCGGTGAGACTTCAACCAATTAACTCCCACCTAAATTACGGACAATATGGAACACTCGGATACTTCATCTTGTGAACGCATACTGTAGTTCTCCATTGGCACTGACAGTTGTACTTAGAAAATAACAAGATACCACATCCCCATATTTGAACTCTGCCTAGTGCAGAAGCCGCTATTTTTTTTGTTCAGACTGCAATAAATTCTTCATACTAATTCAAATCCGGTGAAACTTTGACCAATTAACTCCCACCTAAATTACGGACAATAAGGAACACTCGGATACCTCACCTTGTGAACGCATAATGTAGTTCTCCGTGGGCACTGACAGTTGTACTTAGAAAATAATAGGATACGACATCCCCATATTTGAACTCCACCTAGTGCAGAAGCTGCTATTTTTTTTGTTCAGACTGCACTATTTTCTTCATACTAACTCTGAATTCGATGAGACTTCGACTGATTAACTCCCACCTAAATTACGGACAATATGAAACACTCGGATACTTCATCTTGTGAACGTACACTGTAGTTCTCCAAGTGGACTGACAGTTGTACTTAGAAAATACCAGGCTACCACATCCCCTTATTTGAACTCCGCCTAGTGCAGAAGCCGCTGTTTTTTTGTTCAGATTGCAATAACTTCTTCATACTAATTCAGAATCCGGTGAGACTTCGACCAATTTACTCCCACCTAAATTACGGACAATATGGAACACTCGGATATTTCATCTTCTGAACACATACTGTAGTTCTCTATGGGCACTGACAGTTGTACTATGAAAATAACAGGATACCACATCCCCAAATTTTAACTCCGCCTAGTGCAGAAGCCGCTATTTTTTTTGTTCAGACTGCAATAACTTCTTCATACAAATTCATAATACGGTGAGACTTCGACCAATTAACTCCCACCTAAATTACGGACAATATGGAACACTCGGATACTTCATCGTGTGAACGCATATTGTAGTTCTCTATGGGCACTGACAGTTGTACTTAGAAAATAACAAGATACCAAATCCCCTTATTTGAACTCCGCCTAGTGCACAAGCCGCTATTTTTTTGTTCAGACTGCAATAACTTCTTCATACTAACTTGGAATCCGGCGAGACTTCGACCGATTCACTTCCACCTAAATTACGGACAATATGAAACACTCGGATACTTCATCTTGTGAACGTACACTTTAGTTCTCCATGTGGACTGACAGTTGTACATAGAAAATAACAAGATACCACATCCCCTTATTTGAACTCCGCCAAGTGCAGAAGCCGCTATTTTTTTTGTTCAGACTGCAATAACTTCTTCATACTAATTCAGAATCCGGTGAGACTTCGACCAATTAACTCCCATCTAAATTACAGACAATATGGAACACTCGGATACTTCATCTTGTGAACGCATACTGTAGTTCTCCATGGGCACTGACAGTTGTACTTAAAAATAACAGGATACGACATCCCCATATTTGAACTCCACCTAGTGAAGAAGCCGTTATTTTTTTTGTTCATTCCGCAATAACTTCTTCATACTAATTCAGAATCCGGTGATACTTCGACCAATTAACTCCCACCTAAATTACTGACAATATGGAACACTCGAATACTTAATCTTGTGAACGCATACTGCAGTTCTCCATGGGCACTGACAGTTGTACTTAGAAAATAACAGGATACCACAACCCCATATTTGAACTCCGCCTAGTGAAGAAGCCGTTATTTTTTTTGTTCATTCCGCAATAACTTCTTCATACTAATTCAGAATCCGATGAGACTTCGACCAATTAACTCCCTCCTAAATTACGGACAATATGGAACACTCAGATACTTCATCTTGTGAACGCATACTGCAGTTCTCCATGGGCACTGACAGTTGTACTTAGAAAATAACAGGATACCACAACCCTTATTTGAACTCCACCTAGTCCAGAAGCCGCTATTTTTTTTGTTCAGACTGCAATATTTTCTTCATACTAACTTGGAATCCGACGAGACTTCGATTGATTAACTCCCACCTGAATTACGGACAATATGAAACACTCAGTTACTTCATCTTGTGAACGTACACTATAGTTCTCCATGGGGACTGACAGTTGTACTTAGAAAATAACAGGCTACCACATCCCCTTATTTGAACTCCGCCTAGTGCAGAAGCCGCTATTTTTTTTGTTCAGACTGCAATAACTTCTTCATACTAATTCAGAATCCGGTGAGACTTCGACAAATTAACTCCCACCTAAATTACGGACAATATGGAACACTCGGATACTTCATCGTGTGAACACATACTGTAGTTCTGTATGGGCACTGACAGTTGTACTTAGAAAATAACAAAATACCACATCCCCTTAATTGAACTCCGCCTAGTGCAGAAGCCGCTATTTTTTTGTTCAGACTCCTATATTTTCTTCATGCTAACTCGGAATTCAGCGAGACTTCGACCGATTAACTCCCACCTAAATTACGGACAATATGAAACACTCGGTTACTTCATGGGGACTGACAGTTGTACTTAGAAAATAACAGGCTACCACATCCCCATATTTGAACTCCGCTAGTGCTGAAGACGCTTTTTTTTTGTTCAGACTGCAATAACTTCTTCATACTAATTCAGAATCCGGTGAGACTTCGACCAATTAACTCCCACTTAAATTACGGACAATATGGAACACTCGGATACTTCATCGTGTGAACGCATATTGTAGTTCTCTATAGGCACTGACAATTGTACTTAGAAAATAACAGGATACCACATCCCCATATTTGAACTCCGCCTAGTGCAGAATCCGCTATTTTTTTTTGTTCAGACTCCTATATTTTCTTCATACTAACTCAGAATCCGGCGAGATTTCGACCGATTAACTCCAACCTAAATTACGGACAATATGAAAGACACTGATACTTCATCTTGTGAACGTACACTGTAGTTCTCCATGGGGACTGACAGTTGTACTTTGAAAATAACAAGCTACCACATCCCCATATTTGAACTCCGCCTTGTGTAGAAGCCGCTATTTTTTTTGTGCAGACTGCAATAATTTCTTCATACTAATTCAGAATCCGGTGAGAATTCGACCAATTAACTCCCATCTAAATTACGGACAATATGGAACACTCGGATACTTTATTTTGTGAACGCATACTGTAGTTCTCCATTGGCACTGACAGTTGCACTTAGAAAATAACAGGATACCACATCCCCATATTTGAACTCCGCCTAGTGCAGAAGCCGCTATTTTTTTTGTTCAGACTGCAATAACTTCTTCCTACTAATTCAGAATCCGGTGAGACTTCGACCAATTAACTCCCATCTAAATTACAGACAATATGGAACACTCGGATACTTCATCTTGTGAACGCATACTGTAGTTCTCCATGGGCACTGACATTTGTACTTAAAAATAACAGGATACGACATCCCCATATTTGAACTCCACCTAGTGAAGAAGCCGTTATTTTTTTGTTCATTCCGCAATAACTTCTTCATACTAATTCAGAATCCGGTGATACTTCGACCAATTAACTCCCACCTAAATTACAGACAATATGGAACACTCGAATACTTAATCTTGTGCATACTGCAGTTCTCCATGGGCACTGACAGTTGTACTTAGAAAATAACAGGATACCACAACCCTTATTTGAACTCCACCTAGTCCAGAAGCCGCTATTTTTTTTGTTCAGACTGCAATATTTTCTTCATACTAACTTGGAATCCGACGAGACTTCGACCGATTAACTCCCACCTGAATTACGGACAATATGAAACACTCAGTTACTTCATCTTGTGAACGTACACTATAGTTCTCCATGGGGACTGACAGTTGTACTTAGAAAATAACAGGCTACCACATCCCCTTATTTGAACTCCGCCTAGTGCAGAAGCCGCTATTTTTTTGTTCAGACTGCAATAACTTCTTCATACTAATTCAGAATCCGGTGAGACTTCGACAAATTAACTCCCACCTAAATTACGGACAATATGGAACAGTCGGATACTTCATCGTGTGAACACATACTGTAGTTCTGTATGGGCACTGACAGTTGTACTTAGAAAATAACAAAATACCACATCCCCTTATTTGAACTCCGCCTAGTGCAGAAGCCGCTATTTTTTTGTTCAGACTCCTATATTTTCTTCATGCTAACTCGGAATTCGGCGAGACTTCGACCGATTAACTCCCACCTAAATTACGGACAATATGAAACACTCGGTTACTTCATGGGGACTGACAGTTGTACTTAGAAAATAACAGGCTACCACATCCCCATATTTGAACTCCGCTAGTGCTGAAGACGCTTTTTTTTTGTTCAGACTGCAATAACTTCTTCATACTAATTCAGAATCCAGTGAGACTTCGACCAATTAACTCCCACTTAAATTACGGACAATATGGAACACTCGGATACTTCATCGTGTGAACGCATATTGTAGTTCTCTATAGGCACTGACAGTTGTACTTAGAAAATAACAGGATACCACATCCCCATATTTGAACTCCGCCTAGTGCAGAATCCGCTTTTTTTTTTGTTCAGACTCCTATATTTTCTTCATACTAACTCAGAATCCGGCGAGATTTCGACCGATTAACTCCAACCTAAATTACGGACAATATGAAACACACTGATACTTCATCTTGTGAACGTACACTATAGTTCTCCATGGGGACTGACAGTTGTACTTTGAAAATAACAAGCTACCACATCCCCATATTTGAACTCCGCCTTGTGTAGAAGCCGCTATTTTTTTTGTGCAGACTGCAATAATTTCTTCATACTAATTTAGAATCCGGTGAGAATTCGACCAATTAACTCCCATCTAAATTACGGACAATATGGAACACTCGGATACTTCATTTTGTGAACGCATACTGTAGTTCTCCATTGGCACTGACAGTTGTACTTAGAAAATAACAGGATACCACATCCCCATATTTGAACTCCGCCTAGTGCAGAAGCCGCTATTTTTTTTGTTCAGACTGCAATAACTTCTTCCTACTAATTCAGAATCCGGTGAGACTTTGACCAATTAACCCCCACCTAAATTACGGACAATGTGGAACACTCAGATACCTCGTTTTGTGAACGCATACTGTAGTTCTCCATGGGCACTGACAGTTGTACTTAGAAAATAACAAGATAAAACATCGCCATATTTGAACTCCGCCTAGTGTAAAAGCCGCTATTTTTTTTGTTCAGACTGCAATATTTTCTTCATACTAACTCGTAATCCGACGAGACTTCGACTGATTCACTCTCAACTAAATTACGGACAATATGAAACACTCGGATACTTCATCTTGTGAACGCATACTGTAGTAGTTTTCAATGGGCACTGACAGTTGTACTTAGAAAATAACAGGATACCACATCTCCATATTTGAACTCCGCCTAGTGCAGAAGCTGCTATTTTTTTTGTTCAGACAGCAATAACTTCATACAAATTCAGAATCCGGTGAGACTTCGACCAATTAAGTCCCACCTAAATTACGGACAATATGGAACACTCAGATACTTCATCTTGTGAATGCATATTGTAGTTCTCCATGGGCACTGACAGTTGTACTTGAAAATAATAGGATACGACATCCCCATATTTGAACTCCACCTAGTGTAGAAGCCGCTATTTTTTTTTGTTCAGACCGCAATTACTTCTTCATACTAATTCAGAATCTGGTGAGACTTCGACCAATTAACTCCCACCTAAATTACGGACAATATGGAACACTCGGATACTTCATCGTGTGAACGCATGCTGTAGTTCTCTATGGGCACTGACAGTTGTACTTAGAAAATAACAGGATACCACATCCCTTTATTTGAACTCCGCCTAGTGCAGAAGCCGCTATTTTTTTTGTTCAAACTCCTATATTTTCTTCATACTAACTTGGAATCCGGCGAGAGTTCGACTAATTAACCCCACCTAAATTACGGACAATATGGAACACTCGGATACATCATCTTGTGAACGTACACTGTAGTTCTTCATGGGGACTGACAGTTGTACTTTGAAAATAACAGGCTACCACATCCCCATATTTGAACACCGCCTAGTGAAGAAGCCGCTATTTTTTTTGTTCAGACTACAATAACTTCTTCATACTAATTCAGAATCCGGTGAGAATTCGACCAATTAACTCCCATCTATTCTACGGACAATATAGAACACTCGGATACTTCATCTTGTGAACGCATATTGTAGTTCTCGATGGGCACTGATAGTTGTACTTAGAAAATAATAGGATACCACATCCCGTTATTTGAACTCCGCCTAGTGCAGAAGCCGCTACTTTTTTTGTTCAGACTGCAATATTTTCTTCATACTAACTCGGAATCCGGCGAGACTTCGACCGATTAACTCCCACCTGAATTACGGACAATATGAAGCACTCAGTTACTTCATCTTGTGAACGTACACTGTAGTTCTCCATGGGGACTGATAGTTGTACTTGGAAAATAACAGGATACAACATCCCCATATTTGAACTCCACCTAGTGCAGAAGCCGCTATCTTTTTTTTCAGACTGCAATATTTTCTTCATACTAACTCTGAATCCGGCGAGACTTCGACTGATTAATTCCCACCTAAATTACGGACAATATGAATCACTAGGATACATCATCTTGTGAACGTACACTGTAGTTCTCCAAGGGGAGTGACAGTTGTACTTTGAAAATACCAGGCTACCACATCCCCATATTTGAACTCCGCCTAGTGCAAAAGCCGCAGTTTTTTTGTTCAGACTGCAATAACTTCTTCATACTAATTCAGAATCCGGTGAGACTTCGACCAATTTACTCCTACCTAAATTACAGACAATATGGAACACTCGGATATTTCATCTTGTGAACGCATACTGTAGTTCTCTATGGGCACTGACAGTTGTACTTTGAAAATAACAGGATACCACATCCCCAAATTTTAACTCCGCCTAGTGTAGAAGCCGCTATTTTTTTCGTTCATACCGCAATAACTCTTCATACTAATTCAGAATCCGTTGAGACTTCGACAGATTAACTCCCACCTAAATTACGGACAATATGAAACACTCGGATACTTCATCTTGTGAACGTACACTGTAGTTCTCCATGGGGACTGAGAGTTTTACTTAGAAAGTAACAGGCTACCACATCCACATATTTGAACTCCGCCTAGTGCAAAAGCCGCTGTTTTTTTGTTCAGACTGCAATAACTTCTTCATACTAATTCAGAATCCAGTGAGACTTCGACCAATTTACTCCTACCTAAATTACGGACAATATGGAACACTCGGATACTTCATCTTGTGAACGCATACTGTAGTTCTCCATGGGTACTGACAGTTGTACTTAGAAAATAACAGGGTACCACATCCCCTTATTTGAACTCCGCCTAGTCCAGAAGCAGCTATTTTTTTTGTTCAGACTGCAACATTTTCTTCATACTAACTCGGAATCCGGCGAGACTTCGACCGATTAACTCCCACCTAAATTACGGACAATATGAAACACTCGGTTATTTCATCTTGTGAACATACACTGTAGTTCTCCATGGGGACTGAGAGTTTTACTTAGAAAGTAACAGGCTACCACATCCACATATTTGAACTCCGCCTAGTGCAAAAGCCGCTGTTTTTTTGTTCAGACTGCAATAACTTCTTCATACTAATTCAGAATCCAGTGAGACTTCGACCAATTTACTCCTACCTAAATTACGGACAATATGGAACACTCGGATATTTCATCTTGTGAATGCATACTGTAGTTCTCTATGGGCACTGACAGTTGTACTTTGAAAATAACATGATACCACATACCCAAATTTTAACTCCGCCTAGTGTAGAAGCCGCTATTTTTTTCGTTCATACCGCAATAACTTCTTCATACTAATTCAGAATCCGTTGAGACTTCGACAGATTAACTCCCACCTAAATTACGGACAATATGAAACACTCGGATACTTCATCTTGTGAACGTACACTGTAGTTTTCCATGGGGACTGACAGTTGTACTTAGAAAATAACAGGCTACCACATCTCAATATTTGAACTCCGCCTAGTGCATAAGCCGCTATTTTTTTTTTCAGACTGCAATATTTTCTTCATACTAACTCGGAATTCGGCGAGAATTCGACCGATTAACTCCCACCTAAATTACGGACAATATGAAACACTCGAATACCTTAACTTGTAAACGTACATTGTAGTTCTCCATGGGCACTAACAGTTGTACTTAGAAAATAATAGGATATCACATCCCCATATTTGAACTCCGCCTAGTGCAGAAGCAGCTATTTTTTTGTTCAGACTTCAATATTTTCTTCATACTAATTCAGAATCCGGTGAGACTTCGACCAATTAACTCCCACCTAAATTACGGACAATATGGAACACTCAGATACTTCATCTTGTGAACGCATATTGTAGTTCTCCATGGGCACTGATAGTTGTACTTAGAAAATAACGGGATACCACATCCCCTTATTTGAACTCCGCCTAGTGCAGAAGCCACTATTTTTTTTGTTCAGACTGCAATATTTTCTTCATACTAACTCGGAATCCGGCGAGACTTCGACCGATTAACTCCCACCTGAATTACGGACGATATGAAAAACTCAGTAACTTCATCTTGTGAACGTACACTTTAGTTCTCCATGGGCACTGACAGTTGTACTTAGAAAATAACAGGCTACCGCATCCCTATATTTGAACTCCGCCTAGTGCAGAAGCCGCTATTTTTTTGTTCAGACTACAATATTTTTTTCATACTAATTCGGAATCCGACGAAACTTCGACCGATTAACTCCCACCTAAATTACGGACAATACGAAACACTCGGATACTTCATTTTGTGAACGTACACTGTAGTTCTTCATGGGGACTGACAGTTGTACTTAGAAAACAACAGGCTAGCACATCCCCATATTTGAACTACGCCTAGTACAAAAGCCGCTATATTTTTGTTCAGACTGCAATATTTTCTTCATACTTACTCGGAATCCGACGAGACTTCGACGGATTAACTCCCACCTAAATTACAGACAATATGGAACACTCGGATACCTCATCTTGTGAACGCATACTGTAGTTCTCCATGGGCACTGACAGTTGTACTTGGAAAATAACAGGATACACATCTCCATATTTGAACTTCGCCTAGTGCAGAAGCCGTTATTTTTTTTGTTCAGACTGCAATAACTTCTTCATACTAATTCAAAATCCGGTGAGACTTCGACCAATTAACTACCACCTAAATTACGGACAATATGGAACACTCAGATACTTCATATTGTGAATGCATACTGTAGTTCTCCATGGGCACTGACAGTTGTACTTAGAAAATAACATGATACCACATCCCCTTATTTGAACTCCGCCTAGTCCAGAAGCCGCTATTTTTTTTGTTCAGACTGCAATAGTTTCTTCATACTAACACGGAATCCGGCGAGACTTCGACCGATTAACTCCCACCTAAATTACGGACAATATGAAACACTCGGTTATTTCATCTTGTGAACATACACTGTAGTTCTCCATGGGGACTGAGAGTTGTACTTAGAAAGTAACAGGCTACCACATCCACATATTTGAACTCCGCCTAGTGCATAAGCCGCTATTTTTTTTGTTCAGACTACAATAACTTCTTCATACTAATTTAGAATCCAGTGAGAATTCGACTGATTAACTCCCACCTAAATTACGGAGAATATGGAACACTCGGATACTTCATCTTGTGAACTCATACTGTAGGTCTCCATGGGCACTGACAGTTGTACTTAGAAAATAACAGGATACCACATTCCCATATTTAAACTCCGCCTAGTACAGAAGCTGCTATTTTTTTTGTTCAGACTGCAATAACTTCTTCATACTAATTCAGAATCCGGTGAGATTTCGACTAATTAACCCCACCTAAATTACGGACAATATGGAACACTCGGATACATCATCTTGTGAACGTACACTGTAGTTCTTCATGGGGACTGATAATTGTACTTTGAAAATAACAAGATACCATATCCCCATATTTGAACTCCGTCTAGTGCAGAAGCCGGTATTTTTTTTGTTCAGACTGCAATAACTTCTTCATACTAATTCAGAATCCAGTGAGACTTCGACCAGTTAAGTCCCACCTAAATTACGGACAATATGCAACACTTAGATACTTCATCTTGTGAACGCATATTGTAGTTCTCGATGGGCACTGACAGTTGTACTTAGAAAATAATAGGATACCACATCCCGTTATTTGAACTCCGCCTAGTGCAGAATCCGCTACTTTTTTTGTTCAGACTGCAATATTTTCTTCATACTAACTCGGAATCCGGCGAGACTTCGACCGATTAACTCCCACCTGAATTACGGACAATATGAAGCACTCGGTTACTTCATCTTGTGAACGTACGCTGTAGTTCTCCATGGGGACTGACAGTTGTACTTTGAAAATAACAGGATACAACATCCCCATATTTGAACTCCACCTAGTGTAGAAGCAGCTAATTTTTTTGTTCAGACTGCAATATTTTCTTCATACTAACTCTGAATCCGGCGAGACTTCGACTGATTAATTCCTACCTAAATTACGGACAATATGAATCACTAGGATACATCATCTTGTGAACATACACTGTAGTTCTCCAAGGGGAGTGACAGTTGTACTTTGAAAATACCAGGCTACCACATCCCCATATTTGAACTCCGCCTAGTGCAAAAGCCGCTGTTTTTTTGTTCAGACTGCAATAACTTCTTCATACTAATTCAGAATCCAGTGAGACTTCGACCAATTTACTCCTACCTAAATTACGGACAATATGGAACACTCGGATATTTCATCTTGTGAACGCATACTGTAGTTCTCTATGGGCACTGACAGTTGTACTTTGAAAATAACTTGATACCACATCCCCAAATTTTAACTCCGCCTAGTGTAGAAGCCGCTATTTTTTTCGTTCATACCGCAATAACTTCTTCATACTAATTCAGAATCCGTTGAGACTTCGACATATTAACTCCCACCTAAATTACGGACAATATGAAACACTCGGATACTTCATCTTGTGAACGTACACTGTAGTTCTCCATGGGGACTGACAATTGTACTTAGAAAATAACAGGCTACCACATCTCAATATTTGAACTCCGTCTAGTGCAAAAGCCGCTATTTTTTTTTCAGACTGCAATATTTTCTTCATACTAACTCGGAATTCGGCGAGAATTCGACCGATTAACTCCCACCTAAATTACGGACAATATGAAACACTCGAATACCTTAACTTGTAAACGTACATTGTAGTTCTCCATGGGCACTAACAGTTGTACTTAGAAAATAACAGGATATCACATCCCCATATTCGAACTCCGCCTAGTGCAGAAGCCGCTATTTTTTTGTTCAGACTGCAATATTTTCTTCATACTAATTCAGAATCCGGTGAGACTTCGACCAATTAACTCCCACCTAAATTACGGACAATATGGAACACTCAGATACTTCATCTTGTGAACGCATATTGTAGTTCTCCATGGGCACTGACAGTTGTACTTAGAAAATAACGGGATACCACATCCCCTTATTTGAACTCCGCCTAGTGTAGAAGCCGCTATTTTTTTTGTTCAGACTGCAATATTTTCTTCATACTAACTCGGAATCCGGCGAGACTTCGACCGATTAACTCCCTCCTAAATTACGGACAATATGAAACCCTCGGTTATTTCATCTTGTGAACATACACTGTAGTTCTCCATGGGGACTGAGAGTTGTACTTAGAAAGTAACAGGCTACCACATCCACATATTTGAACTCCGCCTAGTGCATAAGCCGCTATTTTTTTTGTTCAGACTGCAATAACTTCTTCATACTAATTCAAAATCCGGTGAGACTTCGACCAATTTACTCCCACCTAAATTACGGACAATATGGAACACTCGGATACTTCATCTTGTGAACGCATACTGTAGTTCTCCATGGGTACTGACAGTTGTACTTAGAAAATAACAGGATACCACATCCCCTTATTTGAACTCCGCCTAGTCCAGAAGCCGCTATTTTTTTTGTTCAGACTGCAATATTTTCTTCATACTAACTCGGAATCTGGCGAGACTTCGACCGATTAACTCCCACCTAAATTACGGACAATATGAAACACTCGGTTATTTCATCTTGTGAACATACACTGTAGTTCTCCATGGGGACTGAGAGTTTTACTTAGAAAGTAACAGGCTACCACATCCACATATTTGAACTCCGCCTAATGCAAAAGCCGCTGTTTTTTTGTTCAGACTGCAATAACTTCTTCATACTAATTTAGAATCCAGTGAGACTTCGACCAATTTACTCCTACCTAAATTACGGACAATATGGAACACTCGGATATTTCATCTTGTGAACGCATACTGTAGTTCTCTATGGGCACTGACAGTTGTACTTTGAAAATAACATGATACCACATCCCCAAATTTTAACTCCGCCTAGTGTAGAAGCCGCTATTTTTTTCGTTCATACCGCAATAACTTCTTCATACTAATTCAGAATCCGTTGAGACTTCGACAGATTAACTCCCACCTAAATTGCGGACAATATGAAACACTCGGATACTTCATCTTGTGAACGTACATTGTAGTTCTCCATGGGGACTGACAGTTGTACTTAGAAAATAACAGGCTACCACATCTCAATATTTGAACTCCGCATAGTGCAGAAGCCGCTATTTTTTTTTCAGACTGCAATATTTTCTTCATACTAACTCGGAATTCGGCGAGAATTCGACCGATTAACTCCCACCTAAATTACGGACAATATGAAACACTCGAATACCTTAACTTGTAAACGTACATTGTAGTTCTCCATGGGCACTGACAGTTGTACTTGGAAAATAACAGGATACACATCTCCATATTTGAACTTCGCCTAGTGAAGAAGCCGCTATTTTTTTTTGTTCAGACTGCAATAACTTCTTCATACTAATTCAGAATCCGGTGAGACTTCGACCAATTAACTCCCACCTAAATTACGGACAATATGGAACACTCAGATACTTCATCTTGTGAATGCATATTGTAGTTCTCCATGGGCACTGACAGTTGTACTTAGAAAATAACATGATACCACATCCCCTTATTTGAACTCCGCCTAGTCCAGAAGCCGCTATTTTTTTTGTTCAGACTGCAATATTTTCTTCATACTAACTCGGAATCCGGCGAGACTTCGACCGATTAACTCCCACCTAAATTACGGACAATATGAAACCCTCGGTTATTTCATCTTGTGAACATACACTGTAGTTCTCCATGGGGACTGAGAGTTGTACTTAGAAAGTAACAGGCTACCACATCCACATATTTGAACTCCGCCTAGTGCATAAGCCGCTATTTTTTTTGTTCAGACTGCAATAACTTCTTCATACTAATTCAAAATCCAGTGAGACTTCGACCAATTTACTCCCACCTAAATTACGGACAATATGTAACACTCGGATACTTCATCTTGTGAACGCATACTGTAGTTCTCCATGGGTACTGACAGTTGTACTTAGAAAATAACAGGGTACCACATCCCCTTATTTGAACTCCGCCTAGTCCAGAAGCCGCTATTTTTTTTGTTCAGACTGCAATATTTTCTTCATACTAACTCGGAATCCGGCGAGACTTCGACCGATTAACTCCCACCTAAATTACGGACAATATGAAACACTCGGTTATTTCATCTTGTGAACATACACTGTAGTTCTCCATGGGGACTGAGAGTTTTACTTAGAAAGTAACAGGCTACCACATCCACATATTTGAACTCCGCCTAGTGCAAAAGCCGCTGTTTTTTTGTTCAGACTGCAATAACTTCTTCATACTAATTCAGAATCCAGTGAGACTTCGACCAATTTACTCCTACCTAAATTACGGACAATATGGAACACTCGGATATTTCATCTTGTGAACGCATACTGTAGTTCTCTATGGGCACTGACAGTTGTACTTTGAAAATAACATGATACCACATACCCAAATTTTAACTCCGCCTAGTGTAGAAGCCGCTATTTTTTTTCGTTCATACCGCAATAACTTCTTCATACTAATTCAGAATCCGTTGAGACTTCGACAGATTAACTTCCACCTAAATTACGGACAATATGAAACACTCGGATACTTCATCTTGTGAACGTACACTGTAGTTCTCCATGGGGACTGACAGTTGTACTTAGAAAATAACAGGCTACCACATCTCAATATTTGAACTCCGCCTAGTGCAGAAGCCGCTATTTTTTTTTCAGACTGCAATATTTTCTTCATACTAACTCGGAATTCGGCGAGAATTCGACCGATTAACTCCCACCTAAATTACGGACAATATGAAACAATCGAATATCTTAACTTGTAAACGTACATTGTAGTTCTCCATGGGCACTAACAGTTGTACTTAGAAAATAACAGGATATCACATCCCCATATTTGAACTCCGCCTAGTGCAGAAGCCGCTATTTTTTTGTTCAGACTGCAATATTTTCTTCATACTAATTCAGAATCCGGTGAGACTTCGAGCAATTAACTCCCACCTAAATTACGGACAATATGGAACACTCAGATACTTCATCTTGTGAACGCATATTGTAGTTCTCCATGGGCACTGACAGTTGTACTTAGAAAATAACGGGATACCACATCCCCTTATTTGAACTCCGCCTAGTGCAGAAGCCGCTATTTTTTTTGTTCAGACTGCAATATTTTCTTCATACTAACTCGGAATCCGGCGAGACTTCGACCGATTAACTCCCACCTGAATTACGGACAATATGAAACACTCAGTAACTTCATCTTGTGAACGTACACTATAGTTCTCCATGGGCACTGACAGTTGTACATAGAAAATAACAGGCTACCACATCCCCATATTTGAACTCCGCCTAGTGCAGAAGCCGCTATTTTTTTGTTCAGACTACAATATTTTCTTCATACTAATTCGGAATCCGACGAAACTTCGACCGATTAACTCCCACCTAAATTACGGACAATATGAAACACTCGGATACTTCATTTTGTGAACATAAACTGTAGTTCTTCATGGGGACTGACAGTTGTACTTAGAAAACAACAGGCTAGCACATCCCTATATTTGAACTCCGCCTAGTACAAAAGCCGCTATTTTTTTGTTCAGACTGCAATATTTTCTTCATACTTACTCGGAATCCGACGAGACTTCGACGGATTAACTCCCACCTAAATTACGGACAATATGGAACACTCGGATACCTCATCTTGTGAACGCATGCTGTAGTTCTCCATGGGCACTGACGGTTGTACTTGGAAAATAACAGGATACACATCTCCATATTTGAACTTCGCCTAGTGCAGAAGCCGCTATTTTTTTTGTTCAGACTGCAATAACTTCTTCATACTAATTCAGAATCCGGTGAGGCTTCGACCAATTAACTCCCACCTAAATTACGGACAATATGGACACTCAGATACTTCATCTTGTGAATGCATATTGTAGTTCTCCATGGGCACTGACAGTTGTACTTAGAAAATAACATGATACCACAACCCCTTATTTGAACTCCGCCTAGTCCAGAAGCCGCTATTTTTTTTGTTCAGACTGCAATATTTTCTTCATACTAACTCGGAATCCGGCGAGACTTCGACCGATTAACTCCCACCTAAATTACGGACAATATGAAACCCTCGGTTATTTCATCTTGTGAACATACACTGTAGTTCTCCATGGGGACTGAGAGTTGTACTTAGAAAGTAACAGGCTACCACATCCACATATTTGAACTCCGCCTAGTGCATAAGCCGCTATTTTTTTTGTTCAGACTGCAATAACTTCTTCATACTAATTCAAAATCCGGTGAGACTTCGACCAATTTACTCCCACCTAAATTACGGACAATATGGAACACTCGGATACTTCATCTTGTGAACGCATACTGTAGTTCTCCATGGGTACTGACAGTTGTACTTAGAAAATAACAGGATACCACATCCCCTTATTTGAACTCCGCCTAGTCCAGAAGCCGCTATTTTTTTTGTTCAGACTGCAATATTTTCTTCATACTAACTCGGAATCCGGCGAGACTTCGACCGATTAACTCCCACCTAAATTACGGACAATATGAAATACTCGGTTATTTCATCTTGTGAACATACACTGTAGTTCTCCATGGGGACTGAGAGTTTTACTTAGAAAGTAACAGGCTACCACATCCACATATTTGAAATCCGCCTAGTGCATAAGCCGCTATTTTTTTTTGTTCAGACTGCAATAACTACTTCATACTAATTCAGAATCCAGTGAGAATTCGACTGATTAACTCCCACCTAAATTACGGAGAATATGAAACACTCGGATACTTCATCTTGTGAACTCATACTATAGGTCTCCATGGGCACTGACAGTTGTACTTAGAAAATAACAGGATACCACATTCCCATATTTAAACTCCGCCTAGTACAGAAGCTGCTATTTTTTTTGTTCAGACTGCAATAACTTCTTCATACTAATTCAGAATCCGGTGAGATTTCGACCAATTAACCCCACCTAAATTACGGACAATATGGAACACTCGGATACATCATCTTGTGAACGTACACTGTAGTTCTTCATGGGGACTGATAATTGTACTTTGAAAATAACAAGATACCATATCCCCATATTTGAACTCCGTCTAGTGCAGAAGCCGCTATTTTTTTTGTTCAGACCGCAATAACTTCTTCATACTAATTCAGAATCCAGTGAGACTTCGACCAGTTAAGTCCCACCTAAATTACGGACAATATGCAACACTCAGATACTTCATCTTGTGAACGCATACTGTAGTTCTCGATGGGCACTGACAGTTGTACTTAGAAAATAATAGGATACCACATCCCGTTATTTGAACTCCGCCTAGTGCAGAAGCCGCTACTTTTTTTGTTCAGACTGTAATATTTTCTTCATACTAACTCGGAATCCGGCGAGACTTCGACCGATTAACTTCCACCTGAATTACGGACAATATGAAGCACTCAGTTACTTCATCTTGTGAACGTACATTGTAGTTCTCCATGGGGACTAAGAGTTGTACTTATAAAATAACAGGCTACCACATCCCCATATTTGAACTCCGCCTAGTGCAGAAGCCGCTATTTTTTATGTTCAGACTGCAATAACTTCTTCATACTAATTCAGAATCCGGTGAGAATTCAACCAATTAACTCCCATCTAAATTACGGACAATATGGAACACTCGGATACTTCATCTTGTGAACGCATACTGTAATTCTATATGGGCACTTACAGTTGTACTTAGAAAATAACAGGATACCACATCCCCATAATTGAACTCCGCCTTGTGCTGAAGCCGCTATTTTTTTTGTTCATACTGCAATAACTTCTTCATACTAATTCAGAATCCGGTGAGACTTCGACCGATTAACTCCCACCTAAATTACGGACAATATGAAACACTCGGATACTTCATCTTGTGAACGTACACTGTAGTTCTCCATGGGGATGACAGTTGTACTTAGAAAGTAACAGGCTACCACATCCACATATTTGAACTCCGCCTAGTGCAAAAGCCGCTGTTTTTTTGTTCAGACTGCAATAACTTCTTCATACTAATTCAGAATCCAGTGAGACTTCGACCAATTAACTCCCACCTAAATTACGGACAATATGGAACACTCGGATACTTCATCTTGTGAATGCATACTGTAGTACTCCATGGGAACTGACAGTTGTACTTAGAAAATAACAGGATACCATATCCCCTTATTTGAACTCCGCCTAGTCCAGAAGCCGCTATTTTTTTTTTGTTCAGACCGCAATATTTTCTTCATACTAACTCGGAATCCGTTGAGACATCGACCGATTAACTCCCACCTGAATTACGGACAATATGAAACACTCAGTTACTTCATCTTATGAACGTACACTGTAGTTCTCCATGGGAATTGAGAGTTGTACTTAGAAAATAACAGGCTACCACATCCCCATATTTGAACTCCGCCTTGTGCAGAAGCCGCTATTTTTTTTGTTCAGACTGCAATAACTTCTTCATACAAATTCAGAATCCGGTGAGACTTCGACCAATTAACTCCCACCTAAATTACGAACAATATGGAACACTCGGATACTTCATCGTGTGAACGCATACTTTAGTTCTCCATGGGCACTGACAGTTGTACTTAGAAAATAACAGGATACCACATCCCCTTATTTGAACTCCGCCTAGTCCAGAAGCCGCTATTTTTTTTTGTTCAGACCGCAATATTTTCTTCATACTAACTCGGAATCCGTTGAGACATCGAACGATTAAATCCCACCTGAATTACGGACAATATGAAACACTCAGTTACTTCATCTTGTGAACGTACATTGTAGTTCTCCACGGGGATTGAGAGTTGTACTTAGAAAATAACAGGCTACCACATCCCCATATTTGAACTCCGCCTAGTGCAGAAGCCGCTATTTTTGTTGTTCAGACTACAATATTTTCTTCATACTAATTCGGAATCCGACGAAACTTCGACCGATTAACTCCCACCTAAATTACGGACAATATGAAACACTCGGATACTTCATTTTGTGAACATAAACTGTAGTTCTTCATGGGGACTGACAGTTGTACTTAGAAAACAACAGGCTAGCACATCCCTATATTTGAACTCCGCCTAGTACAAAAGCCGCTATTTTTTTGTTCAGACTGCAATATTTTCTTCATACTTACTCGGAATCCGACGAGACTTCGACGGATTAACTCCCACCTAAATTACGGACAATATGGAACACTCGGATACCTCATCTTGTGAACGCATACTGTAGTTCTCCATGGGCACTGACGGTTGTACTTGGAAAATAACAGGATACACATCTCCATATTTGAACTTCGCCTAGTGCAGAAGCCGCTATTTTTTTTGTTCAGACTGCAATAACTTCTTCATACTAATTCAGAATCCGGTGAGGCTTCGACCAATTAACTCCCACCTAAATTACGGACAATATGGAACACTCAGATACTTCATCTTGTGAATGCATATTGTAGTTCTCCATGGGCACTGACAGTTGTACTTAGAAAATAACATGATACCACAACCCCTTATTTGAACTCCGCCTAGTCCAGAAGCCGCTATTTTTTTTGTTCAGACTGCAATATTTTCTTCATACTAACTCGGAATCCGGCGAGACTTCGACCGATTAACTCCCACCTAAATTACGGACAATATGAAACCCTCGGTTAATTCATCTTGTGAACATACACTGTAGTTCTCCATGGGGACTGAGAGTTGTACTTAGAAAGTAACAGGCTACCACATCCACATATTTGAACTCCACCTAGTGCATAAGCCGCTATTTTTTTTGTTCAGACTGCAATAACTTCTTCATACTAATTCAAAATCCGGTGAGACTTCGACCAATTTACTCCCACCTAAATTACGGACAATATGGAACACTCGGATACTTCATCTTGTGAACGCATACTGTAGTTCTCCATGGGTACTGACAGTTGTACTTAGAAAATAACAGGATACCACATCCCCTTATTTGAACTCCGCCTAGTCCAGAAGCCGCTATTTTTTTTGTTCAGACTGCAATATTTTCTTCATACTAACTCGGAATCCGGCGAGACTTCGACCGATTAACTCCCACCTAAATTACGGACAATATGAAACACTCGGTTATTTCATCTTGTGAACATACACTGTAGTTCTCCATGGGGACTGAGAGTTTTACTTAGAAAGTAACAGGCTACCACATCCACATATTTGAACTCCGCCTAGTGCATAAGCCGCTATTTTTTTTTGTTCAGACTGCAATAACTACTTCATACTAATTCAGAATCCAGTGAGAATTCGACTGATTAACTCCCACCTAAATTACGGAGAATATGAAATACTCGGATACTTCATCTTGTGAACTCATACTATAGGTCTCCATGGGCACTGACAGTTGTACTTAGAAAATAACAGGATACCACATTCCCATATTTAAACTCCGCCTAGTACAGAAGCTGCTATTTTTTTTGTTCAGACTGCAATAACTTCTTCATACTAATTCAGAATCCGGTGAGATTTCGACCAATTAACCCCACCTAAATTACGGACAATATGGAACACTCGGATACATCATCTTGTGAACGTACACTGTAGTTCTTCATGGGGACTGATAATTGTACTTTGAAAATAACAAGATACCATATCCCCATATTTGAACTCCGTCTAGTGCAGAAGCCGCTATTTTTTTTGTTCAGACCGCAATAACTTCTTCATACTAATTCAGAATCCAGTGAGACTTCGACCAGTTAAGTCCCACCAAAATTACGGACAATATGCAACACTCAGATACTTCATCTTGTGAACGCATACTGTAGTTCTCGATGGGCACTGACAGTTGTACTTAGAAAATAATAGGATACCACATCCCGTTATTTGAACTCCGCCTAGTGCAGAAGCCGCTACTTTTTTTGTTCAGACTGCAATATTTTCTTCATACTAACTCGGAATCCGGCGAGACTTCGACCGATTAACTTCCACCTGAATTACGGACAATATGAAGCACTCAGTTACTTCATCTTGTGAACGTACACTGTAGTTCTCCATGGGGACTAAGAGTTGTACTTATAAAATAACAGGCTACCACATCCCCATATTTGAACTCCGCCTAGTGCAGAAGCCGCTATTTTTTATGTTCAGACTGCAATAACTTCTTCATACTAATTCAGAATCCGGTGAGAATTCGACCAATTAACTCCCATCTAAATTACGGACAATATGGAACACTCGGATACTTCATCTTGTGAACGCATACTGTAATTCTATATGGGCACTTATAGTTGTACTTAGAAAATAACAAGATACCACATCCCCATATTTGAACTCCGCCTAGTGCTGAAGCCGCTATTTTTTTTGTTCATACTGCAATAACTTCTTCATACTAATTCAGAATCCGGTGAGACTTCGACCGATTAACTCCCACCTAAATTACGGACAAAATGAAACACTCGGATACTTCATCTTGTGAACGTACACTGTAGTTCTCCATGGGGACTGACAGTTGTACTTAGAAAGTAACAGGCTACCACATCCACATATTTGAACTCCGCCTAGTGCAAAAGCCGCTGTTTTTTTGTTCAGACTGCAATAACTTCTTCATACTAATTCAGAATCTAGTGAGACTTCGACCAATTAACTCCCACCTAAATTACGGACAATATGGAACACTCGGATACTTCATCTTGTGAATGCATACTGTAGTACTCCATGGGAACTGACAGTTGTACTTAGAAAATAACAGGATACCATATCCCCTTATTTGAACTCCGCCTAGTCCAGAAGCCGCTATTTTTTTTTGTTCAGACCGCAATATTTTCTTCATACTAACTCGGAATCCGTTGAGACATCGACCGATTAACTCCCACCTGAATTACGGACAATATGAAACACTCAGTTACTTCATCTTGTGAACGTACACTGTAGTTCTCCATGGGAATTGAGAGTTGTACTTAGAAAATAACAGGCTACCACATCCCCATATTTGAACTCCGCCTTGTGCAGAAGCCGCTATTTTTTTTGTTCAGACTGCAATAACTTCTTCATACAAATTCAGAATCCGGTGAGACTTCGACCAATTAACTCCCACCTAAATTACGAACAATATGGAACACTCGGATACTTCATCGTGTGAACGCATACTTTAGTTCTCCATGGGCACTGACAGTTGTACTTAGAAAATAACAGGATACCACATCCCCTTATTTGAAATCCGCCTAGTCCAGAAGCCGCTATTTTTTTTTGTTCAGACCGCAATATTTTCTTCATACTAACTCGGAATCCGTTGAGACATCGAACGATTAAATCCCACCTGAATTACGGACAATATGAAACACTCAGTTACTTCATCTTGTGAACGTACATTGTAGTTCTCCACGGGGATTGAGAGTTGTACTTAGAAAATAACAGGCTACCACATCCCCATATTTGAACTCCGCCTAGTGTAGAAGCCGCTATTTTTTTTGTTCAGACTGCAATAACATCTTCATACTAATTCAGAATCCGGTTAGACTTCGACCAATTAACTCCCACCTAAATTACGGAGAACACTCGGATACTTCACCGTGTGAACACATACTGTAGTTCTGTATGGGCACTAATAGTTGTACTTAGAAATTAACAGGATACGATATCCCCTTATTTGAACTCCGCCTAGTCCAGAAGCCGCTATTTTTTTTGTTCATACCGCAATATTTTCTTCATACTAACTCGGAATCCGTTGAGACATCGACCGATTAACTCCCACCTGAATTTCGGACAATATGAAACACTCGGTTACTTCATCTTGTGAACGTACACTGTAGTTCTCCATGGGAATTGAGAGTTGTACTTAGAAAATAACAGGCTACCACATCCCCATATTTGAACTCCGCCTAGTGCAGAAGCCGCTATTTTTTATGTTCAGACTGCAATAACTTCTTCATACTAATTCAGAATCCGGTGAGACTTCGACCAATTAACTCCCACCTAAATTTCGGACAATATGGAATACTCGGATACTTCATCGTGTGAACGCATATTGTAGTTCTCTATGGGCACTAACAGTTGTACTTAGAAAATAACAGGATACCACATTCCCTTATTTGAACTCCGCCTAGTGCAGAAGCCGATATTTTTTTTGTTCAGACTCCTATATTTTCTTCATACTAACTCAGAATCCGGCGAGATTTCGACCGATTAACTCCCACCTAAATTACGGACAATATGAAACACTCTGATACTTCATCTTCTGAACGTACACTGTAGTTCTCCATTGGCACTGACAGTTGTACTTAGAAAATAACATGATACCACATCCCCATATTTGAACTCCGCCTAGTGCAAAAGCCGCTATTTTTTTTGTTCAGACTGCAATAACTTCTTCCTACTAATTCAGAATCCGGTGAGACTTTGACCAATTAACTCCCACCTAAATTATGGACAATATGGAACACTCGGATACCTCGTCTTGTGAACGCATACTGTAGTTCTCCATGGCACTGACAGTTATACTTAGAAAATAACAGGATACAACATCGCCATATCTGAACTCCGCCTAGTGCAGAAGCCGCTATTTTTTTGTTCAGACTGCAATATTTTCTTCATACTAACTCGGAATCCGGCGAGACTCCGACTGATTAACTCCCACCTAAATTACGGACAATAGGAAACACTCGTATACTTCCTCTTCTGAACGCATACTGTAGTTCTCAATGGGCACTGACAGGATACCACATCCCCATATTTGAACTCAGCCTAGTGCACCGCTATTTTTTTTGTTCACACTGCAATAACTTCATACTAATTCAGAATGCGGTGAGACTTCGACCAATTAACTCCCACCTAAATTACGGACAATATGGAACACTCGGATACTTCATCTTGTGAACGCATATTGTAGTTCTCCATGGGCACTGACAGTTGTACTTAAAAATAACAGGATACGACATCGCCATATTTGAACTCCACCTAGTGTAGAAGCCGCTATTTTTTTTGTTCAGACCGCAATAACTTCTTCATACTAATTCAGAATCCGGTGAGACTTCGACCAATTAACTTCCACCTAAATTACAGACAATATGGAACACTCGGATACTTCATCGTGTGAACGCATACTGTAGTTCTCTATGGGCACTGAAAGTTGTACTTAGAAAATAACAGGATACCACATCCCCTTATTTGAACTCCGCCTAGTGCAGAAGCCGCTATTTTTTTTGTTCAGACTCCTTTATTTTCTTCATACTAACTCGGAATCCGGCGAGACTTCGACCGATTAACTCCCTCCTAAATTACGGACAATATGAAACACTCTGATACTTCATCTTGTGAACGTACACTGTAGTTCTCCATGGAGACTGACAGTTGTACTTTGAAAATAACAGGCTACCACATCCCCATATTTGAACTCCGCATAGTGTAGAAGCCGCATTTTTTTTGTTTAGACTGCAATAATTTCTTCATACTAATTCAGAATCCGGTGAGAATTAGACCAATTAACTCCCTCCTAAATTACGGACAATATGAAACACTCTGATACTTCATCTTGTGAACGTACACTGTAGTTCTCCATGGAGACTGACAGTTGTACTTTGAAAATAACAGGCTACCACATCCCCATATTTGAACTCCGCCTAGTGCAGAAGCCGCTATTTTTTTTGTTCAGACTGCAATAACTTCCTCATACTAATTCAGAATCCGGTGAGAATTCGACCAATTAACTCCCATCTAAATTACGGACAATATGGAACACTCGGATACTTCATCTTGTGAACGCATATTGTAGTTCTCCATTGGCACTGACAGTAGTACTTAGAAAATAACAAGATACCACATCCCCATATTTGAACTCTGCCTAGTGCAGAAGCCGCTATTTTTTTTGCTCAGACTGCAATAAATTCTTCATACTAATTCAGAATCCGGTGAGACTTCGACCAATTAACTCCCACCTAAATTACGGACAATATGAAACACTCGGATACTTCATCTTGTGAACGCATATTGTAGTTCTCCATGGGCACTGACAGTTGTACTTAAAAATAACAGGATACGACATCCCCATATTTGAACTCCACCTAGTGCAGAAGCCGCTATTTTTTTTGTTCAGACCGCAATAACTTCTTCATACTAATTCAGAATCCGGTGAGACTTCGACCAATTAACTCCCACCTAAATTACGGACAATATAGAACACTCGGATACTTCATCGTGTGAACGCATACTGTAGTTCTCTATGGGCACTGAAAGTTGTACTTAGAAAATAACAGGATACCACATCCCCTTATTTGAACTCCGCCTAGTGCAGAAGCCGCTATTTTTTTTGTTCAGACTCCTATATTTTCTTCATACTAACTCGGAATCCGGCGAGACTTCGACCGATTAACTCCCTCCTAAATTACGGACAATATGAAACACTCTGATTCTTCATCTTGTGAACGTACACTGTAGTTCTCCATGGAGACTGACAGTTGTACTTTGAAAATAACAGGCTACCACATCCCCATATTTGAACTCCGCCTAGTGCAGAAGCCGCTATTTTTTTTGTTCAGACTGCAATAATTTCTTCATACTAATTCAGAATCCGGTGAGAATTCGACCAATTAACTCCCATCTAAATTACGGACAATATGGAACACTCGGATACTTCATCTTGTGAACGCATATTGTAGTTCTCCATTGGCACTGACAGTTGTACTTAGAAAATAACAAGATACCACATCCCCATATTTGAACTCTGCCTAGTGCAGAAGCCGCTATTTTTTTTGCTCAGACTGCAATAAATTCTTCATACTAATTCAGAACCCGGTGAGACTTTGACCAATTAACTCCCACCTAAATTACGGACAATATGGAACACTCGGATACCTCACCTTGTGAACGCATAATGTAGTTCTCCGTGGGCACTGACAGTTGTACTTAGAAAATAATAGGATACGACATCCCCATATTTGAACTCCACCTAGTGCAGAAGCCGCTATTTTTTTTGTTCAGACTGCAATATTTTCTTCATACTAACTCTGAATCCGGCGAGACTTCGACTGATTAACTCCCACCTAAATTACGGACAATATGAAACACTCGGATACTTCATCTTGTGAACGTACACTGTAGTTCTCCAAGGGGACTGACAGTTGTACTTAGAAAATACCAGGCTACCACATCCCCATATTTGAACTCCGCCTAGTGCAGAAGCCGCTGTTTTTTTGTTAAGACTGCAATAACTTCTTCATACTAACTCGGAATTCGGCGAGACTTCGACCGATTAACTCCCACCTAATTTACGGACAATATGAAACACTCGAATACTTTAACTTGTGAACGTACACTGTAGTTCTCCATGGGCACTGACAGTTGTACTTAGAAAATAACATGCTACCACATCCCCATATTTAAACTCCGCCTAGTGCAGAATCCGCTATTTTTTTGTTAAGACTGCAATAACTTCTTCATAATAATTCAAAATCCGATGAGAATTCGACTAATTAACTCCCTCCTAAATTACGGACAATATGGATCACTCGGATACTTCATCTTGTGAACGCATACTGTAGTTCTCTATGGGCACTGACAGTTGTTCTTAGAAAATAACAGGATACCACATCCCCATATTTGAACTCCACCTACTGCAGAAGCCGTTATTTTTTTGTTCAGACCGCAATAACTTCTTCATACTAACTCGAAATCCGGCGAGACTTCGACCGATTAACTCCCACCTAAATTACGGACAATATGAAACACTCGGATACTTCATCTTGTGAACGTACACTGTATTTCTCCATGGGAACTGACAGTTGTACTTTGAAAATAACAGGCTACCACATCCCCATATTTGAACTCCGCCTAGTACAGAAGCCGCTATTTTTTTGTTCAGACTGCAATAATTTCTTCATACTAAATCAAAATCCGGTGAGAATTCGACCAATTAACTCCTATATAAATTACGGACAATATGGAACACTCGGAAACTTCATCTTGTGAAAGCATACTGTAGTTCTCCATTCGCACAGACAGTTGTACTTAGAAAATAACAGGATACCACATCCCCATATTTGAACTCCGCCTAGTGTAGAAGCCGCTATTTTTTTTGTTCAGACTTCAATAATTTCTTCATACTAATTCAGAATCCGGTGAGAAATTGACCAATTAACTCCCAACTAAATTACGGACAATATGGAACACTCGGATACTTCATCTTGTGAACGCATACTGTAGTTCTCTATGGGCATTGACAGTTGTACTTCGAAAATAACGGGATACCACATCCCCTTATTTGAACTCCGCCTAGTGGAGAAGCCGCTATTTTTTTGTTCAGACTGCAATATTTTCTTCATACTAACTCGGAATTCGGCGAGACTTCGACCGATTAACTCCCACCTAAATTACGGACAATATGAAACACTCGTATACTTCATCTTGTGAACGTACACTTTAGTTCTCCATGGGGACTGACAGTTGTACTTTGAAAATAACAGGCTACCACATCCCCATATTTGAACTCAGCCTAGTGCAGAAGCCGATATTTTTTTTGTTCAGACTGCAATAACTTCTTCATACTAATTCAGAATCCGGTGAGAATTCGACCAATTAACTCCCACCTAAATTACGGACAATATGGAACACTCGGATACCTCATCTTGTGAACGCATACTGTAGTTCTCCATGGGCACTGACAGTTGTACTTGGAAAATAACATGATACACATCTCCATATCTGAAATTCGCCTAGTGCAGAAGCCGCTATTTTTTTTTGTTCAGACTGCAATAACTTCTTCATACTAATTCAGAATCCGGTGAGACTTAGACCAATTAACTCCCACCTAAATTACGGACAATATGGAACACTCGGATACTTTATCTTTTGAACGCATACTGTAGTCCTCCCTGGGCACGGACAGTTGTACTTAGAAACTAACAGGATACCACATCCCCTTATTTGAACTCTGCCTAGTGCAGAAGCCGCTATTTTTTTTGTTCAGACTGCAATATTTTCTTCATACTAACTCGGAATCCAGCGAGACTTCGACCGATTAACTCCCACCTAAATTACGGACAATATGAAACACTCGTATACTTCATCTTGTGAACGTACACTTTAGTTCTCCATGGGGACTGACAGTTGTACTTTGAAAATAACAGGCTACCACATCCCCATATTTGAACTCCGCCTAGTGTAGAAGCCGATATTTTTTTTGTTCAGACTGCAATAACTTCTTCATAATAATTCAGAATCTGGTGAGAATTCGACCAATTAACTCCCACCTAAATTACGGACAATATGGAACACTCGGATACCTCATCTTGTGAACGCATACTGTAGTTCTCCATGGGCACTGACAGTTGTACTTGGAAAATAACATGATACACATCTCCATATCTGAAATTCGCCTAGTGTAGAAGCCGCTATTTTTTTTTGTTCAGACTGCAATAACTTCTTCATACTAATTCAGAATTAACTCCCACCTAAATTACGGACAATATGGAACACTCGGATACTTCATCTTTTGAACGCATACTGTTGTCCTCCCTGGGCACTGACAGTTGTACTTAGAAACTAACAGGATACCACATCCCCTTATTTGAACTCCGCCTAGTGCAGAAGCCGCTATTTTTTTTGTTCAGACTACAATATTTTCTTCATACTAACTCGGAATCCGGCGAGACTTCGACCGATTAACTCTCACCTAAATTACGGACAATATGAAACACTCGGATACTTCATCTTGTGAACGTACACATTAGTTCTCCATGGGGACTGAATGTTGTACTTTGAAAATAACAGGCTACCACATCCCCATATTTGAACTCCGCCTAGTGCAGAAGCCGCTAATTTTTTTGTTCAGACTGCAATAACTTCTTCATAATAATTCAGAATCCGGTGAGAATTCGACCAATTAACTCCCACCTAAATTACGGACAATATGGAACACTCGGATACTTCATCTTGTGAACTCATACTGTAGTTCTCCATGGGCACTAACAGTTGTACATATAAAATAACAGGATACAACATCCCCATATTTGAACTCCGCCTAGTACAGAAGCCGCTATTTTTTTTGTTCAGACTGCAATATTTTCTTCATACTTACTCGGAATCCGACGAGACTTCGACCGATTAACTCCCACCTAAATTACGGACAATATGGAACACTCGGATACCTCATCTTGTAAACGCATACTGTAGTTCTCCATGGGCACTGACAGTTGTACTTAGAAAATAACAGGATACACATCTCCATATTCGAAATTCGCCTAGTGCAGAAGCCGCTATTTTTTATGTTCAGACTGCAATAACTTCTTCATACTAATTCAGAATCCGGTGAGAATTCGACCAATTTACTCCCACGGACAATATGGAACACTCGGCTTCTTCATCTTGTGAACGCATATTGTAGTTCTCTATGGGCACTTACAGTTGTACTTAGAAAATAACAGGATACCACATCCCCATATTTGAACTCCGCCTAGTGCTGAAGCCGCTATTTTTTTTGTTCATACTGCAATAACTTCTTCATACTAATTCAGAATCCGGTGAGACTTCGACCGATTAACTACCACCTAAATTACGGACAATATGAAACACTCGGATACTTCATCTTGTGAACGTACACTGTAGTTCTCCATGGGGACTGACAGTTGTACTTAGAAAATAACAGGCTACCACATCCCCATATTTGAACTCCGCCTAGTGCAGAAGCCCCTATTATTTTTGTTCAGACTGTAATATTTTCTTCATACTAACTCGGAATCCGGCGAGACTTCGATCAATTAACTCCCACCTAAATTACGGACAATATGGAACACTCGGATAATTCATCTTGTGAATGCATACTGTAGTACTCCATGGGAACTAATAGTTGTACTTAGAAAATAACAGGATACCATATCCCCTTATTTGAACTCCGCCTAGTCCAGAAGCCCCTATTTTTTTTGTTCAGACTGCAATATTTTCTTCATACTAACTCGGAATCCGTCGAGACATCGACCGATTAACTCCCACCTGAATTACGGACAATATGAAACACTCAGTTACTTCATCTTGTGAACGTACACTGTAGTTCTCGATGGGGATAGAGAGTTGTACTTAGAAAATAACAGGCTACCACATCCCCATATTTGAACTCCGCCTAGTACAGAAGCCGTTATTTTTTTTGTTCAGACTGCAATAACTTCTTCATACAAATCCAGAATACGGTGAGACTTCGACCAATTAACTCCCACCTAAATTACGGACAATATGGAACACTCAGATACTTCATCGTGTGAACGCATATTGTATTTCTCTATGGGCACTGACAGTTGTACTTAGAAAAAAACAGGATACCAAATCCCCTTATTTGAACTCCGCCTAGTGAAGAAGCCGCTATTTTTTTGTTCAGACTGCAATAACTTCTTCATACTAACTCGGAATCCGGCGAGACTTTGACCGATTAACTTCCACCTAAATTACGGACAATATGAAACACTCGGATACTTCATCTTGTGAACGTACACTTTAGTTCTCCATGTGGACTGACAGTTGTACATAGAAAATAACAAGATACCACATCTGTTGGGCGTATTCTCACCCAGGCAATCTCAAGACCAAGAAGCACCAGGTTCGCCCAAGCTTGCCTAAGCTTCATTCGGCATCCCTACCACTGCCGAACCAGACTCACAACCACAGAACTGCTGAATCAACTCTACCTCCCATGCTTGCCGAACCAACCTACCGGTCCAACCTCACCTACCGGACCAACCGCCTCTACCGAACCAACCAACCAACCAGCCTCCCTCCGGCCTCACCGGACCAGCCATCAACCGAACCAACTCCTTCCACTCCTCCCACCGGATCAACCTACGACCAGACCAACCTCCAACGAACCAGCATATGCCGGACCAACTCCCCACCGGTCCAAACCTATCCACCGAATGAAGTCTCCACCGAACGAAGCAACACATCTCATCACCGGACCACTCATCTCACCGCCGAACCAAAGGAAACCGGACCAGATCCACCAGGCCAGATTACGTCAGCCCAGGCCCGCCAGCTGCTATATACCTCCAAGACCCCTACCCCCAGCCTCACTCTATAAATAGAGGGGCAGGGGTACAACAATGGGGAACAAGTTTGAGAGCTCAAGCACGGAAGGAACTTTCAAACAACTTTCTTTTACTTGTATAAAAGCTTTGTACTTGTAATCAAAACAAGAGAAGAGAAATAACATATAAAGTGGATGTAGGCACATTCTGGCTGAACCACTATAAATTTGCGTGTCTTTTTACAGTTTAACCCCTGCTTTTCATATATTTGCATAAATCACTCAAATCGCTAAGAACAACATAAGATCTACTAAATCATACAACTTTGCGGTGTTTGTCCATTTTTTGTGCAAACATTTTTGGTGCTTTCACTGAGAGCTAGAAGCTTGAAGCTTCAGCTTCATCCACTTAACAGTTTTCCTAACAGCATCGTCCGCCACTTGGAAAACATGCCTCCCAAACAAAGAAAAGATGTTAAGAAAGGAAAAAACATCGCATCCAGCAGTCTTCCAGATCCAGCTGTCACGAATAAAGTAAATCGTCCTTCTCCATCAGCAGTAACAAATGAAGGACAGGCTAACCCAACCACTCCTGCCACAGAACAGCCTGCAGCAATTACTAGGGCAGATTTGGACAGAGTTGTGGTTGAAGTAACTAACCGCTTCACGTCCCAGCAGGAAGCCTTGGTGGACCATCTCATGTCACGCTTAAGGGATGCTGAAGAATCCAACCGCAACACTGAATCATGGGACGAGTCCCAGTCTGGAGGATCTCAGAGACAACAAAGATCTTCCTTCTTCGAAGGAGCTAACTGCAGAAGTAGCCATGATAGGAGCCGAGACCGAGCACAACCCGAAGTTAGGCCTGAGGAAACGTTTGGTACCGAACCCAACGGGGGAGGTACCGGACGGAGGTCAACTGTAGCTGAGCCTGTCATACTGCCTAACCACGGAAACGCCGGTGAACGGGGCCGAGCTAGAGTCCAGCCCGAAGTTGGACCCGAGGAAGTGCTTAGATCAGAACCCAGCAGGGGAAGATCAAGGCAAGGGCCAACTGTAGCTGACCCTAGCATGCCTCCAGAAGATCAAAGGCAGCCGCTGGAAAATATGAGGAACGTTAGACGATACCATCCCTACATGTCATCCGGACGGAATCAATCCCCCAGAACAGGACCGAACTCGTTTCTATTTGCTCCAAATTCTTATGAAAGGATGGCATGCTTGTTCAGAGAGTGCGTCCAACGGGATCAAAGAGATCGACGGATAGGCGCTAGGGTAACCAGCCCTTTCGCCCGCAATATCGAAATTGCCACCACCCCCCGAGAATGGAAGATGCCGACAATGGAACCTTACAAAGGAACCTCCGACCCCGTTGTACACTTACAGAGGTACACGCAACATATGCTCATGAGTGGAGCAACAGAGGGAGTACTGTGCAAATGCTTTCCGCTCTTCTTAGCAGATCTCGCTACCGCCTGGTTCTGTCATCTACCCCAGGGATCCATCAGCTCGTGGGAAATGTTGAAAGAAAAGTTTATCAGTCAGTTCCGCATCCATGTGGAACAACCTAAGGACGCTTATTCCTTATCCAGCGTCAAATAGAAACCTGGAGAAAAACTGCAGCAATACCTAACCCGATTCAATGTCGCAGCAGCCGCAGTCCAAGATGCCGATGAGAAGCTTGTCTTAATGGCCCTCTGTAGTGGTGTGCATCCGGATACTAAATTCGCTAGAAGACTAACAAAAGAAAAACCAGCTACTTTACCCGATTTCTTCCATGAAGCCGGGAAATATATGAGGCTTGAAGACGCTGCCACTGAGGGGCAGTCAAGGCAACAAAATAAGGCAACTCACAGCAACACGCCAGCTGTAGCAAAGGACATTCGAAGAAATGACTCTAGAGACAATGCTGGGGGCAAGAAGGGAGAAAAGCGCCTATATCGGCCAGGACCGAGATTCGACACTTACACTCCTTTGAATGAAACCGTCGAAAAACATCTTCCTTGCCACCCAAGGTGAAGTTAGATACGGACGCTCACCGTACAAGAAGGAATCAGATAACGCACAGAAGTCTGGAAAGTTCTGCCGCTTCCACGAATCTCATGGGCATGATACCAATGAATGCCATCATCTCTGGGATCTGATTGAAGAACACATCAGAAGGAAGAAACTACAACTCTTTCTTGGGAAGGCCAACCCTGTCTGACTTCCAAATTGTCCTGGCTCCATAGTGCTTAAAGATGAAATTTCCAACGGACAAGTGTGTTCCCTTCTTCGAAGCTCTAAAGAAAGACAAAGGAAAGTTCGAATGGATTGACGAATGCTTAACCGCTTTCCTTAACTTAATCGAACACCTCCAGAAACCACCGGTACTCTCGACTCCAAGCGAAGGCGAAGAATTATACTTATACCTTGCTGTGTCATCTCACGCCCTAAGCGCTGCCTTGGTAAGGGAAGACAACCGCACACAGCGGCCAGTTTACTTCGTTAGCAAGAGGTTTACTAGGGCAGAAGTCAGATATCCTAAACTTGAGAAGCTACCATACTGTTTACTAATCACATCACGGAAACTGCGTCACTACTTCCAGTCACATTCCATCAAAGTTCTGACCGATCAACCACTGAGGTAGGTACTCCATCGTCCCGACACTTCTGGGCGACTACTTAAATGGTGCATTGAACTAAGTCAGTATGATATCACCTATCACCCTCGCACCGCCATCAAGGGACAAGCCATGGCTGATTTCATTGCAAAATTCACTACCAACGAAGATAAGGAGCAATTGGAAATAGAAAAAGACATCAAGTGGAATCTCTTTGTGGATGGTGCATCAAACGAACAAGGCTCGGGGGCAGGTGTGGTAATAATCACTCCCAGGGGAAACAAACTGCACTATGCTATAAGGTTGGAGTTCGCTGCCACCAACAACGATGCAGAATATGAAGCGGTGATAGCCGGAATAGAAATTGCCATAGAAATCGGAGCCAATTCTTTGTGTCTTCATAGCGATTCTCAACTTATTGTTAATCAAATACTAGGAGAATTCCAAGCTCGAGAAGAACGACTCATAGCATATCTAAAGAAGACCAAGTTACTTCTCAGCCGATTGGACCACTACTTAGTCAAACACATCCCTCGGGAAGAGAACCGAGAGGCCGACGAATTGGCAAAGCAAGCAAGTGTGAGAGACATCACCATCTTCGGGGCAGTAACCATCTCAAAGCAACTAGCCCCAAGTTTTGAGCAAATAAATCTAATAGCTGCAACCGAAGAAGCAACTTGGATGACTCCTATCCAAGACTACTTACAATGTGGCACACTACCCAACGGGCGTAACGAAGTCAAGAAAATCTTGAGGAAAGCTTCCCGCTACACATACAGGAGGACACCCTCTATCGGCGCGAATTCTCTAACCCCCTATTAAGGTGTGTCGCTGGAAGGGATGCCAAGGAAATCTTATCCAACATTCATCAAGGGAGCTGCGGAGATCACACCGGAGGGCAGACTTTGGCAAAAAAGATACTCCGATATGGATATTTCTGGCCCACCTTAAGCAAGGACGCCTTAGATTTCGTCAGAAAATGTGACAGATGCCAGAAATTTGCTAAGATTCCACGACTACCAACAACTGAGATTACTCAAATGACCAGCCCATGGCCCTTTGCAGTATGGGGAATTGACTTAATCGGCAAACTACCAATGGGCCGAGGTGGGGCCAAATATGCTATAGTGGCAGTCGACTATTTCACCAAATGGGTGGAAGCAGAACCCCTGAATAAAGTATCTTCTGCAAAAGTTATTAATTTCTTGATCAAAAATGTTCTGTGCAGGTACGGAGTCCCATTCAAAATCATATCAGACAATGGACTTCAATTCGACAGCGAGGAAGTCGCCAACTGGTGCCGAGAGCACGGAATTCATAAAAGCTTCTCATCCGTAGCATATCCCCAGGCAAACGGACAAGTCGAAGCAGTCAACAAAATTCTAAAAACTCTGATCAAAAAGAAGCTCGAAAAGTCAAAGGGCGCTTGGGTGGATGAACTCCCTACGGCACTATGGGCCTACCGCACATCTTTCAGAACATCAATGGGGCACACACCTTTCTCTTTGGCATACGGATCGGAGGCTATGCTCCCAGTTGAAACCATTGTGCCTTCCCACCGTAGGATCCACTATAACCCGGAAGCGAATGAATAACTCCTCCACATGTCTTTGGATCTAGTTGAGGAGAGAAGAAATGATGCAATCCTTAAAGCAGCAGCCCACAAACAGAAAGTGGCGGCACAATACAACTCCAAAGTCAAGCATCGTACCTTACAAGAAGGGGATCTTGTCCTCAAGCGAATCTTCCCTCGCCCCGGAGCACTAGACCCAATCTGGGATGAACCATATGTAATTCATAAAGATCTCCACAACGGAGCTTATATTTTGTCAACAGTGGACGGAGAGGTGTTCCAGAGGGCATGGAACATCCAACACCTCCGTCGATACTTTTCTTAACTTGTACTGCCCATATGAAGTGAATTAACAAAGAGAATCAGTGGACGTAGGCATTTTCGTGCCGAACCACTTTAAAAAAAACAAACAAAAACCTTGTCTCTTTGTTAACTTGTTCCTTTATATCTTGGCTGCTTGTTAACTTTATCCTTTTCTGTTGAACAAAATCCTGTGCATACAGCATTTCCACTCAAGGCACTCCACAGCGCAACTTCACCTGGACAAGACCTAACAGGTACTATGCGAATCTATGCCCTCGCCAATGAGACACTTTCGCTCCGGCATCCCTCTGCTGTGAGTTAACTCATTGCTCGCGACGGCCCTTAAAGCCAACTGTAATGAGCCGATTATAAGCCACCGAGAAGGCCGACTATAGCCGAGGCATCTCATTACGGCGTTCGGCTCGCCGGCAACTGTGAACCGATTATAAGCCCCAATATAAGGTGTGGCCAGCCAGGGGCAGTTCACAGTTGACGATCGGCACCCACGCTAGCCGGCCACAGTAAATCGAATAATACCCACGATTACGGGCCATAATGGCCCGGGTAGTTACTATGCGCGATCTCGGCTCCGATGTGTCTTAAGTGCGGCTGTGGTAAAAAAGAATTAACTCCCCGCGGAGGCGTAAGATGGGTGACAAATGTCTCCAAGACCCACAGCTAGGGAAAGTGACTACAAAGCCCGTTTGCCACGAACTTAAGCACATCGAAGGCCTTCCGTGATTGGAAGTTTTACTATTTCTCATATTTCAATTTTATTTGAAAAACTTTTCTCCTATCCTCTATAACAATCCCTAAAGTACAGGACACAGAATAGGAGGCATTCGCTAATGGGAGTCGGAACCCACAACGGGACACCAGGCCGCATTCCATACTCAGTCACACAAGACATTCAAAACTGCCATCTACAATTAGAACATGAAAGGCGGTATTTTCTCCTTTTGTGTACAAATACATGGCTATAATTTATTCATACATCACACTAGCATTGCAAGGCATGAAATTATGTTTTAAGCAAGAACATGACATCAAACACAACTGAATTACAAGCATATGCATAGCTATATTTCTCATACAACATGTCAAAATAGCAAAAACATTCAAAAGACGACAGAATCAGCTTAAGTTAAAGAATTACACGTCAAGAATAGTGTTGTTTATTACAAGTAGCATAATTACAACCTAAGAGTTACGTTACTGTTTTGAGACTAACATATACAACAATGTCAAGTCCACAAAAAGATATCCAGGTCCAATCAAGGAGCCGGCTGCGTCGGAGTCTTATCCTTGTCCTGTTGCCCACCTGTCCGGCCAGAGAAAGAATTCATTAGTGATAAGAAACCAAGTTAACGGAAAGACTAGAAAGGAAGACTTACCAGCATCTGCTCCTCGATCATCTTGGTCATCATCCTCTACTTGCACACCTGCCTCCTCAGCTGCAAGCAACCGCATGCCCTCCTTCACTGCCACATTCTCCTCCTTGGTAAACTGGGCAGTAACCGCATCAATCCTGAGGGCCGTACCCATCTACTAGTGACCTCGGGGTGGGCCCATGACGTCCCGGTTCTAACTGAGCTGGGGGCACTGTGGAAGGATCTTCTCTGTCCTAGGATTTCTTCTTTTCTGATCGGGTTTCAACTCTATGAGACATTATCTGCAACACAAAAGAATACATCTTTAAAAAGGATGTAGAGATATAAACAAGCAAGTGCGTACAATCTAGAATTTCATTTTGTAGTTCAAAACATAAAAGGCTCAAGGTTCGATTAGGCATTCAAACTCTGGGTCTCGTTCGGTATCACGAGTCTTAAAAAGTCATCCGGCAGTTCAAGGCAAAAGCTCATTCGGCATTCGAGCTCCCCATATACCGTTCGGTAATCCGGGCCCCAAGGTTCATTCGGCTATCCCACTCCCTAAAAACCCATTCGGCAGAAGGAGGGCTCACCTCATTCGGCAGGCGTAGGCTTGGTCCGGCTCTTTCTAATAGGTGTGGATAACAGGAGCTTGAAGCCCATACTTATAGGCAAACACAGACGACCGGACCGGTTGGTTGGGCATTTGGGCCGAATAGGAGCATCCAAGCTAACGTCATTAATTTCAAAACAAAGCACGGCATATACCGGCATATGCCCTACTTTGGGGGGCAAATGTTGGGCGTATTCTCACCCAGGCAATCTCAAGACCAAGAAGCACCAGGTTCGCCCAGGCTTGCCTAAGCTTCATTCGGCATCCCTACCACTGCCGAACCAGACTCACAACCACAGAACTGCCGAATCAACTCTACCTCCCATGCTTGCCGAACCAACCTACCGGTCCAACCTCACCTACCGGACCAACCGCCTCTACCGAACCAACCAACCAACCAGCCTCCCTCAGGCCTCACCAGACCAGCCATCAACTGAACCAACTCCTTCCATTCCTCCCACCGGATCAACCTACGACCAGACCAACCTCCAGCGAACCAGCATATGCCGGACCAACTCCCCACCGGTCCAAACCTATCCACCGAATGAAGTCTCCACCGAACGAAGCAACACATCTCACCACCGGACCACTCATCTCACCGCCGAACCAAATGAAACCGGACCAGATCCACTAAGCCAGATTACGTCAGCCCAGGCCCGCCAGCTGCTATATACCTCCAAGACCCCTACCCCCAGCCTCACTCTATAAATAGAGGTGCAGGGGTACAACAATGGGGAACAAGTTTGAGAGCTCAAGCACGGAAGGAACTTTCAAACAACTTTCTTTTACTTGTATAAAAGCTTTGTACTTGTAATCAAAACAAGAGAAGAGAAATAACATATAAAGTGGATGTAGGCACATTCTGGCTGAACCACTATAAATTTGCATGTCTTTTTACAGTTTAACCCCTACTTTTCATATATTTGCATAAATCACTCAAATCGCTAAGAACATAAGATCTACTAAATCATACAACTTTGAGGTGTTTGTCCATTTTTTGTGCAAACAACATTCCCATATTTGAACTCCGCCAAGTGCAGAAGCCGCTATTTTTTTGTTCAGACTGCAATAACTTCTTCATACTAATTCAGAATCTGGTGATACTTCGACCAATTAACTCCCACCTAAATTACAGACAATATGGAACACTCTGATACTTCATCTTATGAACGCATACTGTAGTTCTCCATGGACACTGACAGTTGTACTTAAAAATAACAGGATACGACATCCCCATATTTGAACTCCACCTAGTGAAGAAGCCGCTATTTTTTTGTTCATTCCGCAATAACTTCTTCATACTAATTCAGAATCTGGTGATACTTCGACCAATTAACTCCCACCTAAATTACGGACAATATGGAACACTCGGATATTTAATCTTGTGAACGCATACTGTAGTTCTCCATGGGCCCTGACAGTTGTACTTAGAAAATAACAGGATACCACAACCCTTATTTGAACTCCGCCTAGTCCAGAAGCCGCTATTTTTTTTGTTCAGACTGCAATATTTTCTTCATACTAACTCGGAATCCGGCGAGACTTCGACCGATTAACTCCCACCTGAGTTACGGACAATATGAAACACTTAGTTACTTCATATTGTGAACGTACACTATAGTTCTCCATGGGGAATGACAGTTGTACTTAGAAAATAACAGGCTACCACATCCCCTTATTTGAACTCCGCCTAGTGCAGAAGCCGCTATTTTTTTTTGTTCAGACTGCAATAACTTCTTCATACTAATTCAGAATCCGGTTAGACTTCGACCAATTAACTCCCACCTAAATTACGGACAATATGGAACACTCGGATACTTCATCGTGTGAACACATACTGTATTTCTGTATGGGCACTGACAGTTGTACTTAGAAAATAATTAGATACCACATCCCCTTATTTGAACTCCGCCTAGTGTAGAAGCCGCTATTTTTTTTGTTCAGACTCCTATATTTTCTTCTTGCTAACTCGGAATTCGGCGAGACATCGACCGATTAACTCCCACCTAAATTACGGACAATATGGAACACTCGGATACTTCATCTTGTGAACGCATACTGTAGTTCTCCTTGGGCACTGACAGTTGTACTTAAAAATAACAGGATACGACATCCCCATATTTGAACTCCACCTAGTGAAGAAGCCGCTATTTTTTTTGTTCATTCCGCAATAACTTCTTCATACTAATTCAGAATCTGGTGATACTTCGACCAATTAACTCCCACCTAAATTACGGACAATATGGAACACTCGGATACTTAATCTTGTGAACGCATACTGTAGTTCTCCATGGGCACTGACAGTTGTACTTAGAAAATAACAGGATACTACAACCCTTATTTGAACTCCGCCTAGTCCAGAAGCCGCTATTTTTTTTGTTCAGACTGCAATATTTTCTTCATACTAACTCGGAATCCGGCGAGACTTCGACCGATTGACTCCCACCTGAATTACGGACAATATGAAACACTTAGTTACTTCATCTTGTGAACGTACACTATAGTTCTCCATGGGGACTGACAGTTGTACTTAGAAAATAACAGGCTACCACATCCCCTTATTTGAACTCCGCCTAGTGCAGAAGCCGCTATTTTTTTGTTCAGACCGCAATAACTCTTCATACTAATTCAGAATCCGGTGAGACTTCGACCAATTAACTCCCACCTAAATTACGGACAATATGGAACATTCGGATACTTCATCGTGTGAACACATACTGTAGTTCTGTATGGGCACTGACAGTTGTACTTAGAAAATAACTAGATACCACATCCCTTTATTTGAACTCCGCCTAGTGTAGAAGCCGCTATTTTTTTGTTCAGACTCCTATATTTTCTTCAGACTAACTCGAAATTCGGCGAGACTTCGACCGATTAACTCCCACCTAAATTATGGACAATATGAAACACTCGGTTACTTCATCTTGTGAACGTACACTGTAGTTCTCCATGGGGACTGACAGTTATACTTAGAAAATAACAGGCTACCACATCCCCATATTTGAACTCCGCCTAGTGCTGAAGCCACTTTTTTTTTATCAGAATGCAATAACTTCTTCATACTAATTCAGAATCCGGTGAGACTTCGACCAATTAACTCCCACCTAAATTACGGACAATATGGAACACTCAGATACTTCATCGTGTGAACGCATATTGTAGTTCTCTATGGGCATTGACAGTTGTACTTAGAAAATAACAGGATACCACATCCCCATATTTTAACTCCGCCTAGTGCAGAAGCCGCTATTTTTTTTGTTCAGACTCCTATATTTTCTTCATACTAACTCAGAATCCGGTGAGATTTCGACCGATTAACTCCTACCAAAATTACAGACAATATGATACACTCTGATACTTCATCTTGTGAAAGTACACTGTAGTTCTCCATAGGTACTGACAGTTGTACTTTGAAAATAACAAGCTACCACATCCCTATATTTGACCTCCGCCTTGTGTAGAAGCCGCTATTTTTTTTGTTCAGACTGCAATAATTTCTTCATACTAATTCAGAATCCGGTGAGAATTCGACCAATTAACTCCCATCTAAATTACGGACAATATGGAACACTCGGATACTTCATCTTGTGAACGCATACTGTAGTTCTCCATGGGCATTGACAGTTGTACTTAGAAAATAACGGGATACCACATCCCCTTATTTGAACTCCGCCTAGTGCAGAAGCCGCTATTTTTTTGTTCAGACTGCAATATTTTCATCATACTAACTCGGAATCCGGCGAGACTTCGACCGATTAACTCCCACCTAAATTACGGACAATATGAAACACTCGTATACTTCATCTTGTGAACGTACACTTTAGTTCTCCATGGGGACTGACAGTTGTACTTTGAAAATAACAGGCTACCACATCCCCATATTTGAACTCTGCCTAGTGCAGAAGCCGATATTTTTTTTGTTCAGACTGCAATAACTTCTTCATAATAATTCAGAATCCGGTGAGAATTCGACCAATTAACTCCCACCTAAATTACGGACAATATGGAACGCTCGGATACCTCATCTTGTGAACGCATACTGTAGTTCTCCATGGGCACTGACAGTTGTACTTGGAAAATAACATGATACACATCTCCATATCTGAAATTCGCCTAGTGCAGAAGCCGCTATTTTTTTTGTTCAGACTGCAATAACTTCTTCATACTAATTCAGAATCCGGTGAGACTTAGACCAATTAACTCCCACCTAAATTACGGACAATATGGAACACTCGGATACTTCATCTTGTGAACTCATACTGTAGTCCTCCCTGGGCACTGACAGTTGTACTTAGAAACTAACAGGATACCACATCCCCTTATTTGAACTTCGCCTAGTGCAGATGCCGCTATTTTTTTTTGTTCAGACTGCAATATTTTCTTCATACTAACTCGGAATCCGGCGAGACTTCGACCGATTAAGTCCCACCAAAATTACGGACAATATGAAACACTCGGATACTTCATCTTGTGAACGTACACATTAGTTCTCCATGGGGACTGACTGTTGTACTTTGAAAATAACAGGCTACCACATCCCCATATTGGAACTCCGCCTAGTGCAGAAGCCGCTAATTTTTTTGTTTAGAGTTCAATAACTTCTTCATAATAATTCAGAATCCGGTGAGAATTCGACCAATTAACTCCCACCTAAATTACGGACAATATGGAACACTCGGATACTTCATCTTGTGAACTCATACTGTAGTTCTCCATGGGCACTGACAGTTGTACATAGAAAATAACAGGATACCACATCCCCATATTTGAACTCCGCCTAGTACAGAAGCCGCTATTTTTTTTGTTCAGAGAGCAATATGTTATTCATACTTACTCGGAATCCGACGAGGCTTCGACCGATTAACTCCCACCTAAATTACGGACAATATGGAACACTCGGATACCTCATCTTGTAAACGCATACTGTAGTTCTCCATGGGCACTGACAGTTGTACATAGAAAATAACAGGATACACATCTCCATATTTGAAATTCGACTAGTGCAGAAGCCGCTATTTTTTATGTTCAGACTCCAATAACTTCTTCATACTAATTCAGAATCCGGTGAGAATTCGACCAATTTACTCCCACGGACAATATGGAACACTCGGATACTTCATCTTGTGAACGCATACTGTAGTTCTCTATGGGCACTTACAGTTGTAGTTAGAAAATAACAGGATACCACATCCCCATATTTGAACTCCGCCTAGTGCTGAAGCCGCTATTTTTTTTGTTCATACTGCAATAACTTCTTCATACTAATTCAGAATCCGATGAGACTTCGACCGATTAACTACCACCTAAATTACGGACAATATGAAACACTCGGATACTTCATCTTGTGAACGTACACTGTAGTTCTCCATGGGGACTGACAGTTGTACTTAGAAAATAACAGGCTACCACATCCCCATATTTGAACTCCGCCTAGTGAAGAAGCCACTATTATTTTTGTTCAGACTGTAATATTTTCTTCATACTGACTCGAAATCCGTCGAGACATCGACCGATTAACTCCCACCTGAATTGCGGACAATATGGAACACTCGGATACTTCATCTTGTGAATGCATACTGTAGTTCTCCATGGGGATTGAGAGTTGTACTTAGAAAATAACAGGCTACCACATCCCCATATTTGAACTCCGCCTAATACAGAAGCCGCTATTTTTTTGTTCAGACTGCAATAACTTCTTCATACAAATTCAGAATACGGTGAGACTTCGACCAATTAACTCCCACCTAAATTACAGACAATATGGAACACTCGGATACTTCATCGTGTGAACGCATACTGTAGTTTTCTATGGACACTGACAGTTGTACTTAGAAAATAACAGGATATCAAATCCCCTTATTTGAACTCCGCCTAGTGCAGAACCCGCTATTTTTTTGTTCAGACTGCAATAACTTCTTCATACTAACTCGGAATACGGCGAGACTTCGACCGATTAACTTCCACCTAAATTACGGACAATATGAAACACTCGGATACTTCATCTTGTGAACATACACTTTAGTTCTCCATGTGGACTGACAGTTGTACATAGAAAATAACAAGATACCACATCCCCATATTTGAACTCCGCCAAGTGCAGAAGCCGCTATTTTTTTTGTTCAGACTGCAATAACTTCTTCATACTAATTCAGAATTCGGTGAGACTTCGACCAATTAACTCCCACCTAAATTACGGACAATATGGAACACTCGGATACTTCGTCTTGTGAACGCATACTGTAGTTCTCCATGGGCACTGACAGTTGTACTTAAAAATAACAGGATACGACATCCCCATATTTGAACTCCACCTAGTGAAGAAGCCGCTATTTTTTTTGTTCATTAATTCAGAATCTCGTGATACTTCGACCAATTAACTCCCACCTAAATTACGGACAATATGGAACACTCGGATACTTAATCTTGTGAACGCATACTGTAGTTCTCCATGGGCACTGACAGTTGTACTTAGAAAATAACAGGATACCACAACCCTTATTTGAACTCCGCCTAGTCTAGAAGCCGCTATTTTTTTTGTTCAGACTGCAATATTTTCTTCATACTAACTCGGAATCCGGCGAGACTTCGACCGATTAACTCCCACCTGAATTACGGACAATATGAAACACTTAGTTACTTCATCTTGTGAACGTACACTATAGTTTTCCATGGGGACTGACAGTTGTACTTAGAAAATAACAGGCTACCACATCCCCTTATTTGAACTCCGTCTAGTGCAGAAGCCGCTTTTTTTTTGTTCAGACTGCAATAACTTCTTCATACTAATTCAGAATCCGGTGAGACTTCGACCAATTAACTCCCACCTAAATTACGGACAATATGGAACACTCGGATACTTCATCGTGTGAACACATACTGTAGTTCTGTAGGGGCACTAACAGTTGTACTTAGAAAATAACTAGATACCACATCCCCTTATTTGAACTCCGCCTAGTGTAGAAGCCGCTATTTTTTTTGTTCAGACTCCTATATTTTCTTCATGCTAACTCGGAATTCGGCGAGACTTCGACCGATTAACTCCCACCTAAATTACGGACAATATGAAACACTCGGTTACTACATCTTGTGAACGTACATTGTAGTTCTCCATGGGGACTGACAGTTATACTTAGAAAATAACAGGCAACCCCGTCCCCATATTTGAACTCCGCCTAGTGCTGAAGCCTCTTTTTTTTTGTTCAGACTGCAATAACTTCTTCATACTAATTCAGAATCCGGTGAGACTTCGACCAATTAACTCCCACCTAAATTACGGACAATATGGAACACTCGGATACTTCATCGTGTGAACGCATATTGTAGTTCTCTATGGGCACTGACAGTCGTACTTAGAAAATAACAGGATACCACATCCCCATATTTGAACTCCGCCTAGTGCAGAAGCCGCTATTTTTTTTGTTCAGACTCCAATATTTTCTTCATACTAACTCAGAATCCGGCGAGATTTCGACCGATTAACTCCCACCTAAATTACAGACAATATGAAATACTCTGATACTTCATCTTGTGAAAGTACAATGTAGTTCTCCATGGGGACTGACAGTTGTACTTTGAAAATAACAAGCTACCACATCTCCATATTTGAACTCCGCCTTGTGTAGAAGCCGCTATTTTTTTTGTTCAGACTGCAATAATTTCTTCATACTAATTCAGAATCCGGTGAGAATTCGACCAATTAACTCCCATCTAAATTACGGACAATATGGAACACTCGGATACTTCATTTTGTGAACGCATACTATAGTTCTCCATTGGCACTAACAGTTGTACTTAGAAAATAACAGGATACCACATCCCCATATTTGAACTCCGCCTAGTGCAGAAGCCGCTATTTTTTTTGTTCAGACTGCAATAACTTCTTCCTACTAATTCAGAATCCGGTGAGACTTTGACCAATTAACTCCCACCTAAATTACGGACAATGTGGAACACTCGGATACCTCGTTTTGTGAACGCATAATGTAGTTCTCCATGGGCACTGACAGTTGTACTTAGAAAATAACAGGATAAAACATCGCCACATTTGAACTCCGCCTAGTGCAGAAGCCGCTATTTTTTTGTTCAGACTGTAATATTTTCTTCATACTAACTCGGAATCCGACGAGACTTCGACTGATTAACTCTCACCTAAATTACGGACAATATGAAACACTCGGATACTTCATCTTGTGAATGCATATTGTAGTTCTCAATGGGCACTGACAGTTGTACTTAGAAAATAATAGGCTACCACATCCCCATATTTGAACTCTGTCTAGTGCAGAAGCCGCTATTTTTTTGTTCAGACTGCAATAACTTCTTCATACAAATTCAGAATACGGTGAGACTTCGACCAATTAACTCCGACCTAAATTACGGACAATATGGAACACTCGAATACTTCATCGTGTGAACGCATACTTTAGTTCTCTATGGGCACTAACAGTTGTATTTGGAAAATAACAGGATACCAAATCCTTTTATTTGAACTCCGCCTAGTGCAGAAGCCGCTATTTTTTTGTTCAGACTGCAATAACTTCTTCATACTAACTCGGAATCCTGCGAGACTTCGACCGATTAACTTCCACCTAAATTACGGACAATATGAAACACTCGGATACTTCATCTTGTGAACGTACACTTTAGTTCTCCATGTGGACTGATAGTTGTACATAGAAAATAACAAGATACCACATCCCCATATTTGTACTCCGCCAAGTGCAGAAGCCGCTATTTTTTTTGTTCAGACTGCAATAACTTCTTCATACTAATTCAGAATCCGGTGAGACTTCGACCAATTAACTCCCACCTAAATTACGGACAATATGGAACACTCGGATACTTCATCTTATGAACGCATACGGTAGTTCTCCATGGGCACTGACAGTTGTACTTAAAAATAACAGGATACGACATCCCCATATTTGAACTCCACCTATTGAAGAAGCCGCTATTTTTTTTGTTCATTCCGCAATAACTTCTTCATACTAATTCAGAATCCGGTGATACTTCGACCAATTAACTCCCACCTAAATTACGGACAATATGGAATACTCGGATACTTAATCTTGTGAACGCATACTGTAGTTCTCCATGGGCACTGACAGTTGTACTTAGAAAATAACAGGATACCACAACCCTTATTTGAACTCCGCCTAGTCTAGAAGCCGCTATTTTTTTTGTTCAGACTGCAATATTTTCTTCATACTAATTCAGAATCCGGTGAGACTTCGACATATTTACTCCCACCTAAATTACGGACAATATGAAACACTCGGATACTTCATCTTGTGAACGTACACAGTAGTTCTCCATGGGGACTGACAGTTGTACTTAGAAAATAAAAGGCTACCACATCCCCATATTTGAACTCCGCCTAGTGCAGAAGCCGCTATTTTTTTAGTTCAGACTGTAATATTTTCTTCATACTACATCGGAATTCGGCGAGACTTCGACCGATTAACTCGCACCTAAATTACGGACAATATGAAACACTCGAATACTTTAACTTGTGAACGTACATTGTAGTTCTCCATGGGCACTGACAGTTGTACTTTGAAAATAACAGGATACCACATCCCCATATTTGAACTCCGCCTAGTGCAGAAGCCGCTATTTTTTTGTTCAGACTGCAATATTTTCTTCATACTAATTCAGAATCCGGTGAGACTTCGACCAATTAACTCCCACGTAAATTACGGACAATATGGAACAGTCGGATACTTCATCTTGTGAACGCATACTGTAGTTCTCCATGGGCACTGACAGTTGTACTTAGAAAATAACAGGATACACATCTCCATATTTAAACTCCGCCTAGTGCAGAAGCCGCTATTTTTTTTTCAGACTGCAATAACTTCTTCATACTAATTCAGAATCCGGTGAGACTTCGACCAATTAACTCCCACCTAAATTACGGACAATATGGAACACTCGGATACTTCATCTTGTGAACGCATACTGTAGTTCCCCATGGGCACTGACAGTTGTACTTAGAAAATAACAGGATACCACATCCCCTTATTTGAACTCCGCCTAGTCCCGAAGCCGCTATTTTTTTTGTTCAGACTGCAATATTTTCTCCATACTAACTCGGAATCCTACGAGACTTCGACCGATTAACTCCCATCCAAATTACTGACAATATGAAACACTCGGTTACTTCAGCTTGTGAACATACACTGTAGTTCTCCAAGGGGACTGACAGTTGTACTTAGAAAATAACAGGATACCACATCTCCATATTTGAACTTTGCCTAGTGCAGAAGCCACTATTTTTTTTTGTTCAGACTACATTAACTTCTTCATACAAATTCAGAATCCGGTGGGACTTCGACCAATTAACTCCCACCTAAATTACGGACAATATGGAACACTCAAATACTTCATCTTGTGAACGCATACTGTACTTCTCTATGGGCACTAACAGTTGTACTTAAAAATAAAAGGATACGACATCCCCATATTTGAACTGCTCCTAGTGCAGAAGCCACAATTTTTTTTGTTCAGATCGCAATAACTTTTTCATACTAACTCGTAATCCGGCGAAACTTCGATCGATTAACTCCCACCTAAATTATGGACAATATGAAACACTTGGGTACTTCATCTTGTGAACGTAGACTATAGTTCTCCATGGGGACTGACAGTTGTACTTAGAAAATAATAGGCTACCACATCTACATATTTGAACTCCGCCTAGTGCAGAATCCGCTATTTTTTTTGTTCAGACTGCAATAACTTCTTCATACAAATTCAGAATACGGTGAGACTTCGACCAATTAACTCCCACCTAAATTACAGACAATATGGAACACTCGGATACTTCATCGTGTGAACGCATACTGTAGTTCTCTATGGGCACTGACAGTTGTACTTAGAAAATAACAGGATACCAAATCCCCTTATTTGAACTCCGCCTAGTGCAGAAGCCGCTATTTTTTTGTTCATACTGCAATAACTTCTTCATACTAACTCGGAATCCGGTGAGACTTCGATCGATTAACTTCCACCTAAATTACGGACAATATGAAACACTCGGATACTTCATCTTGTGAACGTACACTTTAGTTCTCCATGTGGACTGACAGTTGTACATAGAAAATAACAAGATACCACATCACCATATTTGAACTCCGCCAAGTGCAGAAGCCGCTATTTTTTTTGTTCAGACTGCAATAACTTCTTCATACTAATTCAGAATCCGGTGAGACTTCGACCAATTAACTCCCACCTAAATTACGGACAATATGGAACACTTGGATACTTCATATTGTGAACGCATACTGTAGTTCTCCATGGGCACTGACAGTTGTACTTAAAAATAACAGGATACGACATCCCCATATTTGAACTCCACCTAGTGAAGAAGCCGCTATTTTTTTTGTTCATTCCGCAATAACTTCTTCATACTAATTCAGAATCCGGTGATACTTCGACAAATTAACTTCCACCTAAATTACGGACAATATGGAACACTCGGATACTTAATCTTGTGAACGCATACTGTAGTTCTCCATGGGCACTGACAGTTGTACTTAGAAAACAACAGGATACCAAAACCCTTATTTGAACTCCGCCTAGTCTAGAAGCCGCTATTTTTTTTGTTCAGACTGCAATATTTTCTTCATACTAACTCGGAATCCGGCGAGACTTCGACCGATTAACTCTCACCTCAATTACGGACAATATGAAACACTCAGTTACTTCATCTTGTGAACGTACACTATAGTTCTCCTTGGGGACTGACAGTTGTACTTAGAAAATAATAGGCTACCACATCCCCTTATTTGAACTCCGCCTAGTGTAGAAGCCGCTATTTTTTTTGTTCAGACTACAATAACTTCTTCATACTAAATCAGAATCCGGTGAGACTTCGACCAATTAACTCTCACCTAAATTACGGACAATATGGAACACTCGGATACTTCATCGTGTGAACACATACTGTAGTTCTGTATGGGAACTAATAGTTGTACTTAGAAAATAACTAGATACCACATCCCCTTATTTGAACTCCGCCTAGTGCAGAAGTCGCTATTTTTTTTGTTCAGACTCTTATATTTTCTTCATGCTTACTCGGAATTCGGCGAGACTTCGACCGATTAACTCCCACCTAAATTACGGACAATATGAAACACTCGGTTACTTCATCTTGTGAACGTACACTGTAGTTCTCCATGGGGACTGACAGTTATACTTAGAAAATAACAGGCTACCACATCCCCATATTTGAACTCCGCCTAGTGCTGAAGCCACTTTTTTTTTGTTCAGACTGCAATAACTTCTTCATACTAATTCAGAATCTGGTGAGACTTCGACCAATTAACTCCCACCTAAATTACGGACAATATGGAACACTCGGATACTTCATCGTGTGAATGCATATTGTAGTTCTCTATGGGCACTGACAGTTGTACTTAGAAAATAACAGGATATCACATCCCCATATTTGAACTCCGCCTAGTGCAGAAGCCGCTATTTTTTTTGTTCAGACTCCTATATTTTCTTCATACTAACTCAGAATCCGGCGAGATTTCGACCGATTAACTCTCACCTAAATTACAGACAATATGAAACACTCTGATACTTCATCTTGTGAAAGTACACTGTAGTTCTCCATGAGGACTGACAGTTGTACTTTGAAAATAACAAGCTACCACATCCCCATATTTAAACTCCGCCTTGTGTAGAAGCCGCTATTTTTTTTGTTCAGACCGCAATAATTTCTTCGTACTAATTCAGAATCCGGTGAGAATTCGACCAATTAACTCCCATCTAAATTACGGACAATATGGAACACTCGGATACTTCATTTTGTGAACGCATACGGTAGTTCTCCATTGGCACTAACAGTTGTACTTAGAAAATAACAGGATACCACATCCCCATATTTGAACTCCGCCTAGTGCAGAAGCCGCTATTTTTTTTGTTCGGACTGCAATAACTTCTTCATACTAATTCAGAATCCGGTGAGACTTCGACTAATTAACTCCCACCTAAAATACGGACAATATGGAACACTCGGATACTTCATCTTGTGAACGCATATTATAGTTCTCCATGGGCACTGACAGTTGTACTTAAAAATAACAGGATACGACATCCCCATATTTGAACTCCGCCTAGTGCAGAAGCCGCTATTTTTTTTGTTCAGACTGCAATAACTTCTTCATACTAATTCAGAATCCGGTGAGACTTCGACCAATTAACACCCACCTAAATTACGGACAATACGGAACACTCGGATACTTCATCGTGTGAACGTATACTGTAGTTCTGTATGGGCACTGACAGTTGTACTTAGAAAATAACAAGATACCACGTCCCCTTATTTGAACTCCGGCTAGTGCAGAAGCCGCTATTTTTTTGTTCACACTCCTATATTTTCTTCATGCTAACTCGGAATTCGGCGAGACTTCGACTGATTAACTCTCACCTAAATTACGGACAATATGAAACACTCGGATACTTCATCTTGTGAATGCATACTGTAGTTCTCAATGGGCACTGACAGTTGTACTTAGAAAATAATAGGATACCACATCCCCATATTTGAACTCCGCCTAGTGCAGAAGCCGCTATTTTTTTGTTCAGACTACAATATTTTCTTCATACTAATTCGGAATCCGACGAAACTTCGACCGATTAACTCCCACCTAAATTACGGACAATATGAAACACTCGGATACTTCATTTTGTGAACGTACACTGTAGTTCTCCATGGGGACTGCCAGTTGTACTTAGAAAATAACAGGCTAGCACATCCCCATATTTGAACTCCACCTAGTGTAGAAACCGCTATTTTTTTGTTAAGACTCCAATAACTTCTTCATAATAATTCAATATCCGGTGAGACTTCGACCAATTAACTCCCACCTAAATTTCGGACAATATGGAACACTCGGATACTTCATCTTGTGAACCCATACTGTAGTTCTCCATTGGCACTGACAGTTGTACTTAGAAAATAACAGGATACCACATCCCCATATTTGAACTCCGCCTAGTGCAGAAGCCGCTATTTTTTTTGTTTAGACTGCAATAATTTCTTCATACTAATTCAGAATCCGGTGAGAATTCGACCAATTAACTCCCATCTAAATTACAGACAATATGGAACACTCAGATACTTCATCTTGTGAACGCATACTATAGTTCTCCATTGGCACTGACAGTTGTACTTAGAAAATAACAAGCTACCACATCCCCATATTTGAACTCCGCCTAGTGCAGAAGCCGCTATTTTTTTGTTTAGACTGCAATAAATTTTTCATACTAATTCAGAATCCGGTGAGACTTTGACCAATTAACTCCCACCTAAATTACGGACAATATGGAACACTCGGATACCTCACCTTGTGAACGCATACTGTAGTTCTCCGTGGGCGCTGACAGTTGTACTTAGAAAATAACAAGATACGACATCCCCATATTTGAACTCCACCTAGTGCAGAAGCCGCTATTTTTTTGTTCAGACTGCAATATTTTCTTCATACTAACTTTGAATCCGGCGAGACTTCGACTGATTAATTCCCACCTAAATTACGGACAATATGAATCACTCGGATACATCATCTTGTGAACGTACACTGTAGTTCTCTAAGGGGACTGACAGTTGTACTTAGAAAATACCAGGCTACCACATCCCCATATTTGAACTCCGCCTAGTGCAAAAGCCGCTGTTTTTTTGTTCAGACTGCAATAACTTCTTCATACTAATTCAGAATCCGGTGAGACTTCGACCAATTTACTCCCACCTAAATTACGGACAATATGGAACACTCGGATATTTCATCTTGTGAACGCATACTGTAGTTCTCTATGGGCACTAACAGTTGTACTTCGAAAATAACAGGATACCACATCCCCAAATTTTAACTCCGCCTAGTGCAGAAGCCGCTATTTTTTTCGTTCATACAGCAATAACTTCTTCATACTAATTCAGAATCCGGTGAGACTTCGACAGATTTACTCCCACCTAAATTACGGACAATATGAAACACTCGGATACTTCATCTTGTGAACGTACACTGTAGTTCTCCATGGGGACTGACAGTTGTACTTAGAAAATAAAAGGCTACCACATCCCCATATTTGAACTCCGCCTAGTGCAGAAGCCGCTATTTTTTTAGTTCAGACTGCAATATTTTCTTCATACTACATCGGAATTCGGCGAGACTTCGACCGATTAACTCCCACCTAAATTACGGACAATATGAAACACTCGAATACTTTAACTTGTGAACGTACATTGTAGTTCTCCATGGGCACTGATAGTTGTACTTAGAAAATAACAGGATACCACATCCCCATATTTGAACTCCGCCTAGTGCAGAAGCCGCTACTTTTTTGTTGAGACTACAATATTTTCTTCATACTAATTCAGAATCCGGTGAGACTTCGACCAATTAACTCCCACCTAAATTACAGACAATATGGAACACTCGGATACTTCATCTTGTGAACGCATATTGTAGTTCTCCATGGGCACTGACAGTTGTACTTAGAAAATAACGGGATACCACATCCCCTTATTTGAACTCCGCCTAGTGCAGAAGCCGCTATTTTTTTTGTTCAGACTGCAATATTTTCTTCATACTAACTCGGAATCCGGCGAGACTTCGACCGATTAACTCCCACCTAAATTACGGACAATATGAAACACTCAGTTACTTCATCTTGTGAACGTACACTGTAGTTCTCCATGGGGACTGACAGTTGTACTTAGAAAATAACAGGCTACCACATCCCAATATTTGAACTCCGCCTAGTGCAGTAGCTGCTATTTTTTTGTTCAGACTACCATATTTTCTTCATACTAATTCGGAATTCGACGAAACTTCGACCGATTAACTCCCACCTAAATTACGGACAATATGAAACACTAGGATACTTCATTTTGTGAACGTACACTGTAGTTCTCCATGGGGACTGCCAGTTGTACTTAGAAAATAACAGGCTAGCACATCCCCATATTTGAACTCCGCCTAGTGTAGAAACCGCTATTTTTTTTTGTTAAGACTCCAATAACTTCTTCATAATAATTCAAAATTCGGTGAGACTTCGACCAATTAACTCCCACCTAAATTTCGGACAATATGGAACACTCGGATACTTCATCTTGTGAACTCATACTGTAGTTCTCCATTGGCACTGACAGTTGTACTTAGAAAATAACAGGATACCACATCCCCATATTTGAACTCCGCCTAGTGCAGAAGCCGCTATTTTTTTGTCCAGACTGCAATAACTTCTTCATACTAATTCTGAATCCGGTGAGACTTCAACCAATTAACTCCCACCTAAATTACGGACAATATGGAACACTCGGATACTTCATCTTGTGAACGCATACTGTAGTTCTCCATGGGCACTGACAGTTCTACATAGAAAATAACAGAATACCACATCTCCATATTTGAACTCCGCCTAGTACAGAAGCCGCTATTTTCTTTGTTCAGACTGCAATATTTTCTTCGTACTTACTCGGAATCCGACGAGACTTCGACCGATTAACTCCCACCTAAATTACGGACAATATGGAACACTCGTATACCTCATCTTGTGAACGCATACTGTAGTTCTACATGGGCACTGACAGTTGTACTTAGAAAATAACAGGATACACATCTCCATATTTAAACTCCGCCTAGTGCAGAAGCCGCTATTTTTTTTGTTCAGACTGCAATAACTTCTTCATACTAATTCAGAATCCGGTGAGACTTCGACCAATTAACTCCCACCTAAATTACGGACAATATGGAACACTCAGATACTTCATCTTGTGAACGCATACTGTAGTTCTCCATGGGCACTGACAGTTGTACTTAGAAAATAACATGATACCGCATCCCCTTATTTGAACTCCGCCTAGTCCCGAAGCCGCTATTTTTTTTGTTCAGACTGCAATATTTTCTCCATACAAACTCGGAATCCGACGAGACTTCGACCGATTAACTCCCATCCAAATTACTGACAATATGAAACACTTGGTTACTTAAGCTTGTGAACATACACTGTAGTTCTCCAGGGGGACTGACAGTTGTACTTAGAAAATAACAGGATACCACATCTCCATATTTGAACTTTGCCTAGTGTAGAAGCCGCTATTTTTTTTTGTTCAGACTGCAATAACTTCTTCATACTAATTCAGAATCCGGTGAGACTTCGACCAATTAACTCCCACCTAAATTACGGACAATATGGAACACTCAGATACTTCATCTTGTGAACGCATACTGTAGTTCTCCATGGGCACTGACAGTTGTACTTAGAAAATAACATGATACCGCATCCCCTTATTTGAACTCCGCCTAGTCCCGAAGCCGCTATTTTTTTTGTTCAGACTGCAATATTTTCTCCATACTAACTCGGAATCCGACGAGACTTCGACCGATTAACTCCCATCCAAATTACTGACAATATGAAACACTTGGTTACTTCAGCTTGTGAACATACACTGTAGTTCTCTAGGGGGACTGACAGTTGTACTTAGAAAATAACAGGATACCACGTCTCCATATTTGAACTTTGCCTAGTGTAGAAGCCGCTATTTTTTTTTGTTCAGACTGCATTAACTTCTTCATACAAATTCAGAATCCGGTGGGACTTCGACCAATTAACTCCCACCTAAATTACGGACAATATGGAACACTCAGATACTTCATCTTGTGAACGCATACTATAGTTCTCCATGGGCACTGACAGTTGTACTTAAAAATAATAGGATACGACATCCCCATATTTGAACTGCTCCTAGTGCAGAAGCCGCAATTTTTTTTGTTCAGATCGCAATAACTTTTTCATACTAACTCGGAATCCGGCGAGACTTCGATCGATTAAGTCCCACCTAAATTATGGACAATATGAAACACTTGGGTACTTCATCTTGTGAACGTAGACTGTAGTTCTCCAAGGGGACTGACAGTTGTACTTAGAATATAATAGGCTACCACATCCCCATATTTGAACTCCGCATAGTGCAGAAGCCGCTATTTTTTTTGTTCAGACTGCAATAACTTCTTCTTACAAATTCAGAATACGGTGAGACTTCGACCAATTAACTCCCACCTAAATTACGGACAATATGGAACACTCGGATACTTCATCGTGTGAACGCATACTGTAGTTCTCTATGGGCACTGACAGTTGTACTTAGAAAATAACAGGATACCAAATCCCCTTATTTGAACTCCGCCTAGTGCAGAAGCCGCTATTTTTTTGTTCAGACTGCAATAACTTCTTCATACTAACTCGGAATCCGGCGAGACTTCGACCGATTAACTTCCACCTAAATTACGGACAATATGAAACACTCGGATACTTCATCTTGTGAACGTACACTTTAGTTCTCCATGTGGACTGACAGTTGTACATAGAAAATAAAAGGCTACCACATCCCCATATTTGAACTCCGCCTAGTGCAGAAGCCGCTATTTTTTTAGTTCAGACTACAATATTTTCTTCATACTACATCGGAATTCGGCGAGACTTCGACCGATTAACTCCCACCTAAATTACGGACAATATGAAACACTCGAATACTTTAACTTGTGAACGTACATTGTAGTTCTCCATGGGCACTGACAGTTGTACTTAGAAAATAACAGGATACCACATCCCCATATTTGAACTCCGCCTAGTGTAGAAGCCGCTATTTTTTTGTTCAGACTGCAATATTTTCTTCATACTAATTCAGAATCCGATGAGACTTCGACCAATTAACTCCCACCTAAATTACGGACAATATGGAACACTCGGATACTTCATCTTGTGAACGCATATTGTAGTTCTCCATGGGCACTGACAGTTGTACTTAGAAAATAACGGGATACCACATCCCCTTATTTGAACTCCGCCTAGTGTAGAAGCCGCTATTTTTTTTGTTCAGACTGCAATATTTTCTTCATACTAACTCGGAATCCGGCGAGACTTCGACCGATTAACTCGCACCTGAATTACGGACAATATGAAACACTCAGTTACTTCATCTTGTGAACGTACACTGTAGTTCTCCATGGGGACTGACAGTTGTACTTAGAAAATAACAGGCTACCACATCCCCATATTTGAACTCTGCCTAGTGCAAAAGCTGCTATTTTTTTGTTCAGACTACCTTATTTTCTTCATTCTAATTCGAAATCCGACGAAACTTCGACCGATTAACTCCCACCTAAATTACGGACAATTGAGAAACACTCGGATACTTCATTTTGTGAACGTACACTGTAGTTCTCCATGGGGACTGCCAGTTGTACTTAGAAAATAACGGGCTAGCACATCCCCATATTTGAACTCCGCCTAGTGTAGAAACCGCTATTTTTTTTGTTAAGACTCCAATAACTTCTTCATAATAATTCAAAATCCGGTGAGACTTCGACCAATTAACTCCCACCTAAATTTCGGACAATATGGAACACTCGGATACTTCATCTTGTGAACGCATACTGTAGTTCTCCATGGGCACTGACAGTTGTACTTAGAAAATTACAGGATACCACATCCCCATATTTGAACTCCGCCTAGTGCAGAAGCCGCTATTTTTTTTGTTTAGACTGCAATAATTTCTTCATACTAATTCAGAATCCGGTGAGAATTCGACCAATTAACTCCCATCTAAATTACAGACAATATGGAACACTCGGATACTTCATCTTGTGAACGCATACTATAGTTCTCCATTGGCACTGACAGTTGTACTTAGAAAATAACAAGCTACCACATCGCCATATTTGAACTCCGCCTAGTGCAGAAGCCGCTATTTTTTTTGTTTAGACTGCAATAAATTCTTCATACTAATTCAGAATCCGGTGAGACTTTGACCAATTAACTCCCACCTAAATTACGTACAATATGGAACACTCGGATACCTCACCTTGTGAACGCATACTGTAGTTCTCCGTGGGCACTGACAGTTGTACTTAGAAAATAACAAGATACGACATCCCCATATTTGAACTCCACCTAGTGCAGAAGCCGCTATTTTTTTTGTTCAGACTGCAATATTTTCTTCATACTAACTTTGAATCCGGCGAGACTTCGACTGATTAATTCCCACCTAAATTACGGACAATATGAATCACTCAGATACATCATCTTGTGAACGTACACTGTAGTTCTCCAAGGGGACTGACAGTTGTACTTAGAAAATACCAGGCTACCACATCCCCATATTTGAACTCCGCCTAGTGCAAAAGCCGCTGTTTTTTTGTTCAGACTGCAATAACTTCTTCATACTAATTCAGAATCCGGTGAGACTTCGACCAATTTACTCCCACCTAAATTACGGACAATATGGAACACTCGGATATTTCATCTTGTGAACGCATACTGTAGTTCTCTATGGGCACTGACAGTTGTACTTTGAAAATAACAAGATACCACATCCCCAAATTTTAACTCCGCCTAGTGCAGAAGCCGCTATTTTTTTCGTTCATACAGCAATAACTTCTTCATACTAATTCAGAATCCGGTGAGACTTCGACAGTTTTACTCCCACCTAAATTACGGACAATATGAAACACTCGGATACTTCATCTTCTGAACGTACACTGTAGTTCTCCATAGGGACTGACAGTTGTACTTAGAAAATAAAAGGCTACCACATCCCCATATTTGAACTCCGCCTAGTGCAGAAGCCGCTATTTTTTTAGTTCAGACTGCAATATTTTCTTCATACTACATCGGAATTCGGCGAGACTTCGACCGATTAACTCCCACCTAAATTACGGACAATATGAAACACTCGAATACTTTAACTTGTGAACGTACATTGTAGTTCTCCATGGGCACTGACAGTTGTACTTAGAAAATAACAGGATACCACATCCCCATATTTGAACTCCGCCTAGTGCAGAAGCCGCAACTTTTTTGTTCAGGCTGCAATATTTTCTTCACACTAATTCAGAATCCGGTGAGACTTCGACCAATTAACTCCCACCTAAATTACGGACAATATGGAACACTCGGATACTTCATCTTGTGAACGCATATTGTAGTTCTCCATGGGCACTGACAGTTGTACTTAGAAAATAACGGGATACCACATCCCCTTATTTGTATTCCGCCTAGTGCAGAAGCCGCTATTTTTTTTGTTCAGACTGCAATATTTTCTTCATACTAACTCGGAATCCGGCGAGACTTCGACCGATTAACTCCCACCTGAATTACGGACAATATGAAACACTCAGTTACTTCATCTTGTGAACGTACACTGTAGTTCTCCATGGGGACTGACAGTTGTACATAGAAAATAACAGGCTACCACATCCCCATATTTGAACTCCGCGTAGTGCAGAAGCTGCTATTTTTTTGTTCAGACTACCATATTTTCTTCATACTAATTCGGAATCCGACGAAACTTCGACCGATTAACTCCCACCTAAATTACGGACAATATGAAACACTCGGATACTTCATTTTGTGAACGTACACTGTAGTTCTCCATGGGGACTGCCAGTTGTACTTAGAAAATAGGGACAGTTTGGCACAGGTCCCTAATAAGTTTCAAAATACACAAAAACCCCAGTAAAATAAAGTTTGTAAATTAGGTCCCTAGAATTAAGTTATTGAATAATGACATACACTTATGCAATTATTCAGTGAATAATTGCAGACATTTATGCAATTATATCAAAAAATTGCGGAAAATTCCTCAATTATTCATCCAAAAAATTGCGGAAATTTACGCAATTTTTCAAAAAAATTGCGGAAAATTCCGCAATTATTCACCCAAAAAATTGCGGAAATTTACGCAATTTTTTCAAAAAGTTGCGGAAAATTCCGCAATTATTCACCAAAAAAATTGCATAACTATATGCAATTACTTAGTAACTTAATTCTAGGGACCTAATTTACACACTTTTTTTTACTGGGGTTTTTGTGTATTTTGAAACTTACTAGGGACCTGAGCCTAATATTCACTAGAAAATAACAGGCTAGCACATCCCCATATTTGAACTCCGCCTAGTGTAGAAACCGCTATTTTTTTGTTAAGACTCCAATAACTTCTTCATAATAATTCAAAATTCGTTGAGACTTCGACCAATTAACTCCCACCTAAATTTCGGACAATATGGAACACTCGGATACTTCATCTTGTGAACGCATACTGTAGTTCTCCATGGGCACTGACAGTTGTACTAAGAAAATAACAGGATACCACATCCCCATATTTGAACTCCGCCTAGTGCAGAAGCCGCTATTTTTTTGTCCAGACTGCAATAACTTCTTCATACTAATTCTGAATCCGGTGAGACTTCAACCAATTAACTCCCACCTAAATTACGGACAATATGGAACACTCGGATACTTCATCTTGTGAACGCATACTGTAGTTCTCCATGGGCACTGACAGTTCTACATAGAAAATAACAGAATACCACATCTCCATATTTGAACTCCGCCTAGTACAGAAGCCGCTATTTTCTTTGTTCAGACTGCAATATTTTCTTCGTACTTACTCGGAATCCGACGAGACTTCGACCGATTAACTCCCACCTAAATTACGGACAATATGGAACACTCGGATACCTCATCTTGTGAACGCATACTGTAGTTCTCCATGGGCACTGACAGTTGTACTTAGAAAATAACAGGATACACATCTCCATATTTAAACTGCGCCTAGTGTAGAAGCCGCTATTTTTTTTGTTCAGACTGCAATAACTTCTTCATACTAATTCAGAATCCGGTGAGACTTCGACCAATTAACTCCCACCTAAATTATGGACAATATGGAACACTCAGATACTTCATCTTGTGAACGCATACTGTAGTTCTCCATGGGCACTGACAGTTGTACTTAGAAAATAACATGATACCACATCCCCTTATTTGAACTCCGCCTAGTCCCGAAGCCGCTATTTTTTTTGTTCAGACTGCAATATTTTCTCCATACTAACTCGGAATCAGACGAGACTTCGACCGATTAACTCCCATCCAAATTACTGACAATATGAAACACTCGGTTACTTCAGCTTGTGAACATACACTGTAGTTCTCCAGGGGGACTGACAGTTGTACTTAGAAAATAACAGGATACCACATCTCCATATTTGAACTTTGCCTAGTGCAGAAGCCGCTATTTTTTTTTGTTCAGACTGCATTAACTTCTTCATACAAATTCAGAATCCGGTGGGACTTCGACCAATTAACTCCCACCTAAATTACGGACAATATGGAACACTCAGATACTTCATCTTGTGAACGCATACTATAGTTCTCCATGGGCACTGACAGTTGTACTTAAAAATAATAGGATACGACATCCCCATATTTGAACCGCTCCTAGTGCAGAAGCCGCAATTTTTTTTGTTCAGATCGCAATAACTTTTTCATACTAACTCGGAATCCGGCGAGACTTCGATCGATTAACTCCCACCTAAATTATGGACAATATGAAACACTTGGGTACTTCATCTTGTGAACGTAGACTGTAGTTCTCCATGGGGACTGACAGTTGTACTTAGAAAATAATAGGCTACCACATCCCCATATTTGAACTCCGCCTAGTGCAGAAGCCGCTATTTTTTTTGTTCAGACTGCAATAACTTCTTCATACAAATTCAGAATACGGTGAGACTTCGACTAATTAACTCCCACCTAAATTACGGACAATATGGAACACTCGGATACTTCATCGTGTGAACGCATACTGTAGTTCTCTATGGGCACTGACAGTTGTACTTAGAAAATAACAGGATACCAAATCCCCTTATTTGAACTCCGCCTAGTGCAGAAGCCACTATTTTTTTGTTCAGACTGCAATAGCTTCTTCATACTAACTCGGAATACGGCGAGACTTCGACCGATTAACTTCCACCTAAATTACGGACAATATGAAACACTCGGATACTTCATCTTGTGAACGTACACTTTAGTTCTCCATGTGGACTAACAGTTGTACATAGAAAATAACAAGATACCACATCCCCATATTTGAACTCCGCCAAGTGCAGAAGCCGCTAATTTTTTTTGTTCAGACTGCAATAACTTCTTCATACTAATTCAGAATCCGGTGAGACTTCGACCAATTAACTCCCACCTAAATTACGGACAATATGGAACACTTGGATACTTCATCTTGTGAACGCATACTGTAGTTCTCCATGGGCACTGACAGTTGTACTTAAAAATAACAGGATACGACATCCCCATATTTGAACTCCACCTAGTGAAGAAGCCGCTATTTTTTTTGTTCATTCCGCTATAACTACTTCATACTAATTCAGAATCTGGTGATACTTCGACCAATTAACTCCCACCTAAATTACGGACAATATGGAACACTCGGATACTTAATCTTGTGAACGCATACTGTAGTTCTCCATGGGCACTGACAGTTGTACTTAGAAAATAACAGGATACCACAACCCTTATTTGAACTCCGCCTAGTCTAGAAGCCGCTATTTTTTTTGATCAGACTGCAATATTTTCTTCATACTAACTCGAAATCCGGCGAGACTTCGACCGATTAACTCCCACCTGAATTACAGACAATATGAAACACTCAGTTACTTCATCTTGTGAATGTACACTATAGTTCTCCTTGGGGACTGACAGTTGTACTTAGAAAATAATAGGCTACCACATCCCCTTATTTGAACTCCGCCTAGTGTAGAAGCCGCTATTTTTTTTGTTCAGACTGCAATAACTTCTTCATACTAATTCAGAATCCGGTGAGACTTCGACCAATTAACTCCCACCTAAATTACGGACAATATGGAACACTCGGATACTTCATCGTGTGAACACATACTGTAGTTATGTATGGGCACTAACAGTTGTACTTAGAAAATAACTAGATACCACATCCCCTTATTTGAACTCCGCCTAGTGCAGAAGCCGCTATTTTTTTTGTTCAGACTCCTATATTTTCTTCATGCTAACTCGGAATTCGGCGAGACTTCGACCGATTAACTCCCACCTAAATTACGGACAATATGAAACACTCGGTTACTTCATCTTGTGAACGTACACTGTAGTTCTCCATGGGGACTGACAGTTATACTTAGAAAATAACAGGCTACCACATACCCATATTTGAACTCCGCCTAGTGCTGAAGCCGCTTTTTTTTTGTTCAGACTGCAATAACTTCTTCATACTAATTCAGAATCTGGTGAGACTTCGACCAATTAACTCCCACCTAAATTACGGACAATATGGAACACTCGGATACTTTATCGTGTGAATGCATATTGTAGTTCTCTATGGGCACTGACAGTTGTACTTAGAAAATAACAGGATACCACATCCCCATATTTGAACTCCGCCTAGTGCAGAAGCCGCTATTTTTTTTGTTCAGACTCCTATATTTTCTTCATACTAACTCAGAATCCGGCGAGATTTCGACCGATTAACTCTCACCTAAATTACAGACAATATGAAACACTCTGATACTTCATCTTGTGAAAGTACACTGTAGTTCTCTATGGGGACTGACAGTTGTACTTTGAAACTAACAAGCTACCACATCCCCATATTTGAACTCCGCCTTGTGTAGAAGCCGCTATTTTTTTTTGTTCAGACTGCAATAATTTCTTCATACTAATTCAGAATCCGGTGAGAATTCGACCAATTAACTCCCATCTAAATTACGGACAATATGGAACACTCGGATAATTCATTTTGTGAACGCATACTGTAGTTCTCCATTGGCACTAACAGTTGTACTTAGAAAATAACAGGATACCACATCCCCATATTTAAACTCCGCCTAGTGCAGAAGCCGCTATTTTTTTTGTTCAGACTGCAATAACTTCTTCCTACTAATTCAGAATCCGGTGAGACTTTGACCAATTAACTCCCACTTAAATTACGGACAATGTGGAACACTCGGATACCTCGTTTTGTGAACGCATACTGTAGTTCTCCATCGGCACTGACAGTTGTACTTAGAAAATAACAGGATAAAACCTCGCCATATTTGAACTCCGCCTAGTGCAGAAGCCGCTATTTTTTTTGTTCAGACTGCAATATTTTCTTCATACTAACTCGGAATCCGACGAGACTTCGACTGATTAACTCTCACCTAAATTACGGACAATATGAAACACTCGGATACTTCATCTTGTGAATGCATACTGTAGTTCTCAATGGGCACTGACAGTTGTACTTAGAAAATAATAGGATACCACATCCCCATATTTGAACTCCGCCTAGTGCAGAAGCCGCTATTTTTTTGTTCAGACAGCAATAACTTCATACAAATTCAGAATCCGGTGAGACTTCGACCAATTAACTCCCACCTAAATTACGGAAAATATGGAACACTCGGATACTTCATCTTCTGAACGCATATTGTAGTTCTCCATGGGCACTGAAAGTTGTACTTAAAAATAACAGGATACGACATCCCCATATTTGAACTCTACCTGGTGCAGAAGCCGCTATTTTTTTTGTTCAGACCGCAATAACTTCTTCATACTAATTCAGAATCCGGTGAGACCTCGACCGATTAACTCCCACCTAAATTACGGACAATATGAAACACTCGAATACTTTAACTTGTGAATGTACATTGTAGTTCTCCATGGGCACTGACAGTTGTACTTAGAAAATAACAGGATACCACATCCCCTTATTTGAACTCCGCCTAGTGCAGAAGCCGCTATTTTTTTTGTTCAGACTCCTATATTTTCTTCATACTAACTCGGAATCCGGCGAGACTTCGACCGATTAACTCCCACCTAAATTACAGACAATATGAAACACTCTGATACTTCATCTTGTGAACGTACACTGTAGTTCTCCATGGAGACTGACAGTTGTACTTTGAAAATAACAGGCTACCACATCCCCATATTTGAACTCCGCCTAGTGTAGAAGCCGCTATTTTTTTTGTTTAGACTGCAATAATTTCTTCATACTAATTCAGAATCCGGTGAGAATTCAACCAATTAACTCCCATCTAAATTACAGACAATATGGAACACTCGGATACTTCATCTTGTGAACGCATACTATAGTTCTCCATTGGCACTGACAGTTGTACTTAGAAAATAACAGGATACCACATCCCCATATTTGAACTCCGCCTAGTGCAGAAGTAGCTAATTTTTTTGTTCAGACTGCAAAAAATTCTTCATACTAATTCAGAATCCGGTGAGACTTTGACCAATTAACTCCCACCTAAATTACGGACAATATGGAACACTCAGATACCTCACCTTGTGAACGCATACTGTAGTTCTCCGTGGGCACTGATAGTTGTACTTAGAAAATAACAGGATACGACATCCCCATATTTGAACTCCACCTAGTGCAGAAGCCGCTATTTTTTTTGTTCAGACTGCAATATTTTCTTCATACTAACTCTGAATCCGGCGAGACTTCGACTGATTAATTTCCACCTAAATTACGGACAATATGAATCACTCGGATACATCATCTTGTGAACGTACACTATAGTTCTCCAAGGGGACTGACAGTTGTACTTAGAAAATACCAGGCTACCACATCCCCATATTTGAACTCCGCCTAGTGCAAAAGCCGCTGTTTTTTTGTTCAGACTGCAATAACTTCTTCATACTAATTCAGAATCCGGTGAGACTTCGACCAATTTACTCCCACCTAAATTACGGACAATATGGAACACACGGATATTTCATCTTGGGAACGCATACTGTAGTTCTCTATGGGCACTGACAGTTGTACTTTGAAAATAACAGGATACCACATCCCCAAATTTTAACTCCGCCTAGTGCAGAAGCCGCTATTTTTTTCGTTCATACAGCAATAACTTCTTCATACTAATTCAGAATCCGGTGAGACTTCGACTGATTTACTCCCACTTAAATTACGGACAATATGAAACACTCGGATACTTCATCTTGTGAACGTATACTATAGTTCTCCATGGGGACCGACAGTTGTACTTATAAAATAACAGGCTACCACATCCCCATATTTGAACTCCGCCTAGTGTAGAAGCCGCTATTTTTTTAGTTCAGACTGCAATATTTTCTTCATACTACATCGGAATTCGGCGAGACTTCGACCGATTAACTCCCACCTAAATTACGGACAATATGAAACACTCGAGTACTTTAACTTGTGAACGTACATTGTAGTTCTCCATGGGCACTGACAGTTGTACTTAGAAAATAACAGGATACCACATCCCCATATTTGAACTCCGCCTAGTGCAGAAGCCGCTATTTTTTTGTTCAGACTGCAATATTTTCTTCATACTAATTCAGAATCCGGTGAGACTTCGACCAATTAACTCCCACCTAAATTACGGACTATATGGAACACTCGGATACTTCATCTTGTGAACGCATATTGTAGTTCTCCATGGGCACTGACAGTTGTACTTAGAAAATAACGGGATACCACATCCCGTTATTTGAACTCCGCCTAGTGCAGAAGCCGCTATTTTTTTTGTTCAGACTGCAATATTTTCTTCATACTAACTCGGAATCCGGCGAGACTTCGACCGATTAACTCCCACCTGAATTACGGACAATATGAAACACTCAGTTACTTCATCTTGTGAACGTACATTGTAGTTCTCCATGGGGACTGACAGTTGTACTTAGAAAATAACAGGCTACCACATCCCCATATTTGAACTCCGCCTAGTGCAGAAGCCGCTATTTTTTGTTCAGACTAAAATATTTTCTTCATACTAATTCGGAATCCAACGAAACTTCGACCGATTAACTCCCACCTAAATTACGGACAATATGAAACACTCGGATACTTCATTTTATCAACGTACACTGTAGTTCTCCATGGGGACTGCCAGTTGTACTTAGAAAATAACAGGCTAGCACATACCCATATTTGAACTCCGCCTAGTGTAGAAACAGCTATATTTTTTGTTAAGACTCCAATAACTTCTTCATAATAATTCAAAATCCGGTGAGACTTCGACCAATTAACTCCCACCTAAATTTCGGACAATATGGAACACTCGGATACTTCATCTTGTGAACGCATACTGTAGTTCTCCATGGGCACCGACAGTTGTACTTAGAAAATAACAGGATACCACATCCCCATATTTGAACTCCGCCTAGTGCAGAAGCCGCTATTTATTTGTCCAGACTGCAATAACTTCTTCATACTAATTCTGAATCCGGTGAGACTTCAACCAATTAACTCCCACCTAAATTACGGACAATATGGAACACTCGGATACTTCATCTTGTGAACGCATACTGTAGTTCTCCATGGGCACTGACAGTTCTACATAGAAAATAACAGAATACCACATCTCCATATTTGAACTCCGCCTAGTACAGAAGCCGCTATTTTCTTTGTTCAGACTGCAATATTTTCTTCGTACTTACTCGGAATCCGACGAGACTTCGATCGATTAACTCCCACCTAAATTACAGACAATATGGAACACTCGGATACCTCATCTTGTGAACGCATACTGTAGTTCTCCATGGGCACTTACAGTTGTACTTAGAAAATAACAGGATACACATCTCCATATTTAAACTCCGCCTAGTGCAGAAGCCGCTATTTTTTTTGTTCAGACTGCAATAACTTCTTCAAACTAATTCAGAATCCGGTGAGACTTCGACCAATTAACTCCCACCTAAATTACGGACAATATGGAACACTCGAATACTTCATCTTGTGAACGCATACTGTAGTTCTCCATGGGCACTGACAGTTGTACTTAGAAAATAACAGGATACCACATCCCCTTATTTGAACTACGCCTAGTCCCGAAGCCGCTATTTTTTTGTTCAGACTGCAATATTTTCTCCATACTGACTCGGAATCCGACGAGACTTCGACCGATTAACTCCCATCCAAATTACTGACAATATGAAACACTCGGTTACTTCAGCTTGTGAACATACACTGTAGTTCTCCAGGGGGACTGACAGTTGTACTTAGAAAATAACAGGATACCACATCTCCATATTTGAACTTCGCCTAGTGTAGAAGCCGCTATTTTTTTTGTTCAGACTGCATTAACTTCTTCATACAAATTCAGAATCCGGTGGGACTTCGACCAATTAACTCCCACTTAAATTACGGACAATATGGAACACTCAGATACTTCATCTTGAGAACGCATACTATAGTTCCCCATGGGCACTAACAGTTGTACTTAAAAATAATAGGATACGACATACCCATATTTGAACTGCTCCTAGTGCAGAAGCCGCAATTTTTTTTGTTCAGATCGCAATAACTTTTTCATACTAACTCGGAATCCGGCGAGACTTCGATCGATTAACTCCCACCTAAATTATGGACAATATGAAACACTTGGGTACTTCATCTTGTGAACGTAGACTGTAGTTCTCCATGGGGACTGACAGTTGTACTTTGAAAATAACAAGCTACCACATCCCCATATTTGAACTCCGCCTAGTGTAGAAGCCGCTAATTTTTTTGTTCAGACTGCAATAATTTCTTCATACTAATTCAAAATCCGGTGAAAATTCGACCAACTGACTCCTATCTAAATTACAGACAATATAGAACACTCGGATACTTCAACTTGTGAACGCATACTGTAGTTCTTTGTTGGCACTGACAGTTGTAATTATAAAATAACAGGATACCACATCCCCATATTTGAACTCCGCCTTGTGCAGAAGCCGCTATTTTTTTGTTCAGACTGCAATAATTTCTTCATACTAATTCAGAATCCGGTGAGAAATTGACCAATTAACTCCCACCTAAATTACAGACAATATGGAACACTCGGATACCTCATCTTTTGAACGCGTACTGTAGTTCTCCATGGCACTGACATTTGTACTTAGAAAATAACAGGATACAACATCGCAATATTTGAACTCCACCTAGTGCAGAAGCCGCTATTTTTTTTTGTTCACACTTCAATATTCTCTTCATACTAACTCGGAATCCGGCGAGACTTCGACTGATTAACTCCCACCTAATTTACGGACAATATGAAACACTCGGATACTTCATCCTGTGAACGTACACTGTAGTTCTCCATGGAGACTGACAGTTGTGCTTAGAAAATAACAGGCTACCATATCCCCATATTTGAACTCCGCCTAGTGCAGAAGCCGCTGTTTTTTTGTTCAGACTGCAATAACTTCTTCATACTAATTCAGAATCCGGTGAGACTTCAACCAATTTACTCCCACCTAAATTACGGACAATATGGAACACTTGGATACTTCATCTTGTGAATGCATACTGTAGTTCTCTATGGGCACTGACAATTGTACTTAGAAAATAACAGGATACCACATCCCCATATTTGAACTCCGCCTAGTGCAGAAGCGGCTATTTTTTTGTTCATACTGCAATAACTTCTTCATACTAACTCGGAATCCGGTGAGACTTCGACAATTAACTCCCACCTAAATTACGGACAATATGAAACACTCGGATACTTCATCTTGTGAACGTACACTGTAGTTCTCCATGGGGACTGACAGTTGTACTTAGAAAATAACAGGCTACCACATCCCCATATTTGAACTGCGTCTAGTGTAGAAGCCGCTATTTTTTTGTTAAGACTGCAATAACTTCTTCATAATAATTCAAAATCCGGTGAGACTTCGACCAATTAACTCTCACCTAAATTACGGACAATATGGAACACTCGGATACTTAATCTTGTGAACGCATATTGTAGTTCTCCATGGGCACTGACAGTTGTACTAAGAAAATAACAGGATACCACATCCCCATATTTGAACTTTGCCTAGTGCAGAAGCAGCTATTTTTTTGTCCAGACTGCAATAACTTCTTCATACTAATTCTGAATCCGGTGAGACTTCGACCAATTAACTCCCACCTAGATTACGGACAATATGGAACACTCGGATACTTCATATTGTGAACGCATACTGTAGTTCTCCATGGGCATTAACAGTTGTACATAGAAAATAACAGAATACCACATCCCCATATTTGAACTCCGCCTAGTACAGAAGCCGCTATTTTCTTTGTTCAGGCTGCAATATTTTCTTCGTACTTACTCGGAATCCGACGAGACTTCGACTGATTAACTCCCACATAAATTACGGACAATATGGAACACTCGGATACCTCATCTTGTGAACGCATACTATAGTTCTCCATGGGCACTAACAGTTGTACTTTGAAAATAACAGGATACACATCTCCATATTTTAATCCGTCTAGTGCAGAAGCCGCTATATTTTTTGTTCAGACTATAATAACTTCGTCATACTAATTCAGAATCCGGTGACACTTCGACCAATTAACTCCCACCACACCAAAATTACGGGCAATATGGAACACTCGGATACTTCATCTTGTTAACGCATACTGTAGTTCTTCATGGGCACTGACAGTTGTACTTAGAAAATAACAGGATACCACATCCCCTTATTTGAACTCTGCCTAGTCCCGAAGCCGCTATTTTATTTGTTCAGACTGCAATATTTTCTCCATACTAACTCGGAATTCGACGAGACTTCGACCAATTAACTCCCATCCAAATTACTGACAATATGAAACACTCGGTTACTTCATTTTGTGAACATACACTGTAGTTCTCCATAGGGACTGACAGTTGTACTTAAAAAATAAAAGGATACCACATCCCCATATTTGAACTCCGCCTAGTGCAGAAGCCGCTATTTTTTTTGTTCAGACTGCAATATCTTCTTCATACTAATTCAGAATCTGGTGAGACTTCGACCAATTAACTCCCACCTAAATTACGGACAATATGGAACACTCGGATACTTCATCTTGTGAACGCATACTGTAGTTCTCCATGGGCACTGACAGTTGTACTTAGAAAATAACAGGATACCACAACCCTTATTTGAACTCCGCCTAGTCCAGAAGCCGCTAGTTTTTTTTGTTCAGACTGCAATATTTTCTTCATACTAACTCGGAATCCGGCGAGACTTCGACCGATTAACTCCCACCTGAATTACAGACAATATGAAACACTCAGTTACTTCATCTTGTTAACGTACACTATAGTTCTCCATGGGGACTGACAGTTGTACTTAGAAAATAACAGGATACCACATCCCCATATTTGAACTCCGCCTAGTGCAGAAGCCGCTATTTTTTTTGTTCAGACAACAATAACTTCATACAAATTCAGAATCCGGTGAGACTTCGACCAATTAACTCCCACCTAAAATACGGACAATATGGAACACTAGTATACTTCATCTTGTGAATGCATATTATAGTTCTCCATGGGCACTGACAGTTGTACTTAAAAATAACAGGATACGACATCCCCATATTTGAACTCCACATAGTGCAGAAGCCGCTATTTTTTTTGTTCAGACTGCAATAACTTCTTCATACTAATTCAGAATCCGGTGAGACCTCGACCGATTAACTCCCACCTAAATTACGGACAATATGAAACACTCGAATACTTTAACTTGTGAATGTACATTGTAGTTCTCCATGGGCACTGACAGTTGTACTTAGAAAATAATAGGATACCACATCCCCTTATTTGAACTCCGCCTAGTGCAGAAGCCGCTATTTTTTTTGTTCAGACTCCTATATTTTCTTCATACTAACTCGGAATCCGGCGAGACTTCGACCGATTAACTCCCACCTAAATTACAGACAATATGAAACACTCTGATACTTCATCTTGTGAACGTACACCGTAGTTCTCCATGGAGACTAACAGTTGTACTTTGAAAATAACAGGCTACCACATCCCCATATTTGAACTCCGCCTAGTGTAGAAGCCGCTATTTTTTTTGTTCAGACTGCAATAATTTCTTCATACTAATTCAGAATCCGGTGAAAATTCGACCAATTAACTCCCATCTAAATTACGACAATATGGAACACTCGGATACTTCATCTTGTGAACGTACACTGTAGTTCTCCATGGGGACTGACAGTTGCACTTTGAAAATAACAGGCTACCACATCCCCATATTTGAACTCCGCCTAGTGCAGAAGCCGCTATTTTTTTTGTTCAGACTGCAATAACTTCTTCATACTAATTTAGAATCCGGCGAGAATTCGACCAATTAACTCCCATCTAAATTACGAACAATATAGGACACTCGGATACTTCATCTTGTGAACTCATACTGTAGTTCTCCATGGGCACTAACAGTTGTACGTATAAAATAACAGGATACCACATCCCCATATTTGAACTCCGCCTAGTACAGAAGTCGCTATTTTTTTGTTCAGACTGCAATAACTTCTTCATACTAATTCAGAATCCGGTAAGACTTCGACCAATTAACTCCCACCTAAATTACGGTCAATATGGAACACTCGGATACCTCATTTTGTGAACGCATACTGTAGTTCTCCATGGGCACTAACAATTGTACTTAGAAAATAACATGATACAACATCGCCATATTTGAACTCTGCCTAGCGCAGAAGCCGCTATTTTTTTGTTCAGACTGCAATAACTTCTTCATACTAATTTAGAATCCGGTGAGAATTCGACCAATTAACTCCCATCTAAATTACGGACAATATGGAACACTCAGTTACTTCATTTTGTGAATGCATGTTGTAGTTCTCCATTGGCACTAACAGTTGTACTTAGAAAATAACAGGATACCACATCCCCATATTTGAACTCCGCCTAGTGCAGAAGCCGCTATTTTTTTTGTTCAGACTGCAATAACTTCTTCCTACTAATTCAGAATCCGGTGAGACTTTGACCAATTAACTCCCACCTAAATTATGGACAATATGGAACACTCGGATACTTCATCATGTGAACGCATACTGTAGTTCTATATGGGCACTGACAGTTGTACTTAGAAAATAACAGGATACCACATCCCCTTATTTGAACTCCGCCTAGTGCAGAAGCCGCTATTTTTTTGTTCAGACTCCTATATTTTCTTCATACTAACTCGGAATCCGGCGAGACTTCGACCGATTAACTCCCACCTAAATTACAGACAATATGAAACACTCTGATACTTCATCTTGTGAACGTACACTGTAGTTCTCCATGGAGACTGACAGTTGTACTTTGAAAATAACAGGCTACCACATCCCCATATTTGAACTCCGCCTAGTGCAGAAGCCGCTATTTTTTTTGTTCAGACTGCAATAATTTCTTCATACTAATTCAGAATCCGGTGAGAATTCGACCAAGTAACTCCCATCTAAATTACGACAATATGGAACACTCGGATACTTCATCTTGTGAATGCATACTATAGTTCTCCATTGGCACTGACAGTTGTACTTAGAAAATAACAGGATACCACATCCCCATATTTGAACTCCGCATAGTGTAGAAGCCGCTATTTTTTTGTTCAGACTGCAATAAATTCTTCATACTAATTCAGAATCCGGTGAGACTTTGACCAATTAACTCCCACCTAAATTACGGACAATATGGAACACTCGGATACCTCACCTTGTGAACGCATACTGTAGTTCTCCGTGGGCACTGACAGTTGTACTTAGAAAATAACAGGATACGACATCCCCATATTTGAACTCCACCTAGTGCAGAAGCTGCTTTTTTTTTGTTCAGACTGCAATATTTTCTTCATACTAACTCTGAATCCGGCGAGACTTCGATTGATTAATTCCCACCTAAATTACGGACAATATGAATCACTCGGATACATCATCTTGTGAACGTACACTATAGTTCTCCAAGGGGACTGACAGTTGTTCTTAGAAAATACCAGGCTACCACATCCCCATATTTGAACTCCGCCTAGTGCAAAAGCCGCTGTTTTTTTATTCAGACTGCTATATTTTCTTCATACTAACTCGAAATCCGGCGAGACTTCGACCAATTAACTCCCACCTAAAATACGGACAATATGGAACACTCGGATACTTCATCTTGTGAACGCATATTATAGTTCTCCATGGGCACTGACAGTTGTACTTAAAAATAACAGGATACGACATCCCCATATTTGAACTCCGCCTAGTGCAGAAGCCGCTATTTTTTTTGTTCAGACTGCAATAACTTCTTCATACTAATTCAGAATCCGGTGAGACTTCGACCAATTAACTCCCACCTAAATTACGGACAATATGGAACACTCGGATACTTCATCGTGTGAACGCATACTGTAGTTCTGTATGGGCACTGACAGTTGTACTTAGAAAATAACAAGATACCACATCCCCTTATTTGAACTCCGGCTAGTGCAGAAGCCGCTATTTTTTTTGTTCACACTCCTATATTTTCTTCATGCTAACTCGGAATTCGGCGAGACTTCGACTGATTAACTCTCACCTAAATTACGGACAATATGAAACACTCGGATACTTCATCTTGTGAATGCATACTGTAGTTCTCAATGGGCACTGACCGTTGTACTTAGAAAATAATAGGATACCACATCCCCATATTTGAACTCCGCCTAGTGCAGAAGCCGCTATTTTTTTTGTTCAGACAACAATAACTTCATACATATTCTGAATCCGGTGAGACTTCGACCAATTAACTCCCACCTAAAATCGGACAATATGGAACACTAGGATACTTCATCTTGTGAACGCATATTATAGTTCTCCATGGGCACTGACAGTTGTACTTAAAAATAACAGGATACGACATCCCCATATTTGAACTCCACCTAGTGCAGAAGCCGCTATTTTTTTTGTTCAGACCGCAATAACTTCTTCATACTAATTCAGAATCCGGTGAGACCTCGACCGATTAACTCCCACCTAAATTACGGACAATATGAAACACTCGAATACTTTAACTTGTGAATGTACATTGTAGTTCTCCATGGGCATTGACAGTTGTACTTAGAAAATAACAGGATACCACATCCCCTTATTTGAACTCCGCCTAGTGCAGAAGCCGCTATTTTTTTGTTCATACTCCTATATTTTCTTCATACTAACTCGGAATCCGGCGAGACTTCGACCGATTAACTCCCACCTAAATTACAGACAATATGAAACACTCTGATACTTCATCTTGTGAACGTACACAGTAGTTCTCCATGGAGACTGACAGTTGTACTTTGAAAATAACAGTCTACCACATCCCCATATTTGAACTCCGCCTAGTGTAGAAGCCGCTATTTTTTTTGTTCAGACTGCAATAATTTCTTCATACTAATTCAGAATCTGGTGAGAATTCGACCAATTAACTCCCATCTAAATTACGACAATATGGAACACTCGGATACTTCATCTTGTGAACGTACACTGTAGTTCTCCATGGGGACTGATAGTTGCACTTTGAAAATAACAGGCTACCACATCCCCATATTTGAACTTCGCCTAGTGCAGAAGCCGCTATTTTTTTTGTTCGGACTGCAATAACTTCTTCATACTAATTTAGAATCCGGCGAGAATTCGACCAATTAACTCCCATCTAAATTACGAACAATATAGAACAATCGGATACTTCATCTTGTGAACTCATACTGTAGTTCTTCGTGGGCACTAACAGTTGTACGTAGAAAATAACAGGATACCACATCCCCATATTTGAACTCCGCCTAGTACAGAAGCCGCTATTTTTTTGTTCAGACTGCAATAACTTCTTCATACTAATTCAGAATCCGGTAAGACTTCGACCAATTAACTCCCACCTAAATTACGGACAATATGGAACACTCGGATACCTCATTTTGTGAACGCATACTGTAGTTCTCCGTGGGCACTAACAATTGTACTTAGAAAATAACAGGATACAACATCGCCATATTTGAACTCTGCCTAGCGCAGAAGCCGCTATTTTTTTTGTTCAGACTGCAATAACTTCTTCATACTAATTTAGAATCCGGTGAGAATTCGACCAATTAACTCCCATCTAAATTACGGACAATATGGAACACTCAGTTACTTCATTTTGTGAACGCATACTGTAGTTCTCCATTGGCACTAACAGTTGTACTTAGAAAATAACAGGATACCATATCCCCATATTTGAACTCCGCCTAGTGCAGAAGCCGCTATTTTTTTTGTTCAGACTGCAATAACTTCTTCCTACTAATTCAGAATCCGGTGAGACTTTGACCAATTAACTCCCACCTAAATTATGGACAATATGGAACACTCGGATACTTCATCGTGTGAACGCATACTATAGTTCTCTATGGGCACTGACAGTTGTACTTAGAAAATAACAGGATACCACATCCCCTTATTTGAACTCCGCCTAGTGCAGAAGCCGCTATTTTTTTTGTTCAGACTCCTATATTTTCTTCATACTAACTCGTAATCCGGCGAGACTTCGACCGATTAACTCCCACCTAAATTACAGACAATATGAAACACTCTGATACTTCATCTTGTGAACGTACACTGTAGTTCTCCGTGGAGACTGACAGTTGTACTTTGAAAATAACAGGCTACCACATCCCCATATTTGAACTCCGCCTAGTGCAGAAGCCGCTATTTTTTTTGTTCAGACTGCAATAATTTCTTCATACTAATTCAGAATCCGGTGAGAATTCGACCAATTAACTCCCATCTAAATTACGACAATATGGAACACTCGGATACTTCATCTTGTGAAGGCATACTATAGTTCTCCATTGGCACTGACAGTTGTACTTAGAAAATAACAGGATACCACATCCCCATATTTGAACTCCGCATAGTGTAGAAGCCGCTATTTTTTTTGTTCAGACTGCAATAAATTCTTCATACTAATTCAGAATCCGGTGAGACTTCGACCAATTAACTCCCACCTAAATTATGGACAATATGGAACACTCGGATACTTCATCGTGTGAACGCATACTGTAGTTCTCTATGGGCACTGACAGTTGTACTTAGAAAATAACAGGATACCACATCCCCTTATTTGAACTCCGCCTAGTGCAGAAGCCGCTATTTTTTTTGTTCAGACTCCTATATTTTCTTCATACTAACTCGGAATCCGGCGAGACTTCGACCGCTTAATTCCCACCTAAATTACGGACAATATGAAACACTCGGATACTTCATCTTGTGAACGTACACCGTAGTTCTCCATGGGACAAACAGTTGTACTTCGAAAATAACAGGCTACCACATCCCCATATTTGAACTCCGCCTAGTGCAGAAGCCGCTATTTTTTTTGTTCAGACTGCAATAACTTCTTCATAATAATTCAGAATCCGGTAAGACTTCGACCAATTAACTCCCACTTAAATTACGGACAATGTGGAACACTCAGATACTTCATCTTGTGAACTCATACTGTAGTTCTCCATGGGCACTGACAGTTATACTTAGAAAATAACAGGATACCGCATCCCCATATTTGAACTCCGCCAAGTATAGAAGCCGCTATTTTTTTGTTCAGATTGCAATAACTTCTTCATACTAATTCAGAATCCGGTAAGACTTCGACCAATTAACTCCCACCTAAATTACGGACAATATGGAACACTCGGATACCTCATCTTTTGAACGCATACTGTAGTTCTCCGTGGGCACTAGCAATTGTAGTTAGAAAATAACAGGATAAAACATCGCCATATTTGAACTCCTCCTAGTGCAGAAGCCGCTATTTTTTTTGTTCAAACTGCAATATTTTCTTCATACTAACTTGGAATCCAGCGAAACTTCGACCGCTTAAATCCCACCTAAATTATGGACAATATGAAATACTCGGATACTTCATCTTGTGAACGTACACTGTAGTTCTCCGATGGACTAACAGTAGTACTCAGACTGCAATATTTTCTTCATACTTACGGGGAATCCGACGAGACATCGACCGATTAACTCCAACCTAAATTACGGACAATATGGAACACTTGGATACTTCATCTTGCGAAAGCATACTGTAGTTCTCGATGGGCACTGACAGTTGTACTTAGAAAATAACATTATACCACATCCCCATATTTGAACTCCGCCTAGTGCAGAAGCCGCTATTTTTTTTGTTCAGACTGCAATAACTTCTTCATAATAATTCAGAATCCGGTAAAACTTCGACCAATTAACTCCCACCTAAATTACGGACAATATGGAACACTCGGATACTTCATCTTGTGAACTCATACTGTAGTTCTCCATGGGCACTGACAGTTGTACTTAGAAAATAACAGGATACCACATCCCCATATTTGAACTCCGCCTAGTACAGAAGCCGCTATTTTTTTTGTTCAGATTGCAATAACTTCTTCATACTAATTCAGAATCCGGTAAGACTTCGACCTATTAACTCCCACCTAAATTACGGACAATATGAAACACTCGGATACTTCATCTTGTGAACGTACACTGTAGTTCTCCATGGGGACTGACAGTTGCACTTTGAAAATAACAGGCTACCACATCCCCATATTTGAACTCCGCCTAGTGCAGAAGCCGCTATTTTTTTTGTTTAGACTGCAATAACTTCTTTACACTAATTTAGAATCCGGCGAGAATTCGACCAATTAACTCCCATCTAAATTACGGACAATATAGAACACTCGGATACTTCATCTTGTGAACTCATACTGTAGTTCTCCATGGGCACTAACAGTTGT